>JAULJL010000024.1:12621621-13314121 GCA_030761205.1 Fremontodendron californicum
GATAATGTGCGACGCAAGTGATTATGCAGTAGGCACTGCCTCTTAGCTTTGCACGGCTACAAATTTCAGCCTTATTGCTTCAGTGAAACTCCAGATATAGCTGATATGGCAAAATGTGTCGGAACTGGAACTGAACTGGATTTGCCCTTAATTCTAGTAATCTGAAATCACTCAAAGAAACTTGTGAAAAACACCAAATTACATAAAAATATAAAAGATCATAAACACAATTAGACTAAACAATAATAACTCGTATTTGACACAAAACAATAATAAAACATAACTAAAAACTATATAATTATACGAGTTATCACACCCCCACACTTAGATTGTTGCTAGTCCCTAGCAACGACTCAATAAAAATAAAATAAGAAAATCTAATCTAATCCACTTTCGTAGGAAATCACGGTGGCACTTAGCATGTGACACAAGCCTTTAAACCCCTAGGTGTCCCTAGTGGACGAGTTTAGTCTCGTGAGGGTTTACTAGAACGATACCCACAAACATTGAAAAATTAAAATATAAATAAACTTCATATAAATAAACTACATATACTAAAAATATTTTACTCCTAATCCTTTCAATACAAATTAGAGACAATATTTGAACAAGTCTTATAAACTAATCAATAGCTTAAAAAATTTCACAAAAAATCATGCTTGAATGTAAATTGTTTGAGTTAAGCCAATATTAGCATAACATATCTCAATCAAAATAGTGCATGTTCAAATTTAATCTCAACTTCTCACATGGGATACTCTCTTGAGTTTCACTCTTTAAAGTAGTGGTAAAGTGTTTACACTCAATCAATCTCATGAAAACACTTCTACCATATGCTTGCTTGTCCACCTATTCTCCACTAAAAGATCATGCAACTTCATAAATCAAGAGGTCTTTAATCAAGGTTGTAATGGGGCCAAGGGGTTTGTAATGTGGTTGAAGAACAAAAGGATAAAGATATCACAAAGGTTCCAAAGAGTTCATAAAGTTTAGAGACATAAAAAGATTATACAAAGAAACTTCTCAAAACTCTTTACAAGTACATAGTCACCTAGGCCGGATATTCATGTTGGGCCTTTTCTTCATTCTAAACAACTTTGTAACATCTTTTTCTTTTTCCACAAATTCAAGAGATGATTCATTTTTTTTTTATATATAGGAATGTATTTGCCAGTATTCCATTTCTTTTTCTCTTGACTTTTCTTTTCTTTTCCCCCCACACTTATTTCTTGTTTCTAACCAAAAAATATCCCTTGTCTTTGCAACTTGTCTCAAATCATGCTAATTCATCTTTGGAACAAAGGTAAAGATATAAGTATATTTAGGTTAGGGACAAGTTATGGTTACCAAAGAGATAGCTTATTCAATGTAGGCTCAAATTGGTTCACTAAGGGTGTGTTCTCTTGGAACATCAATAAGGGATGGTTGTTTGGCCCTGGCTAAAAATCCTAATGCCTCTATCATATTCATGTTGTCACATGCATCAATATAGTCTCAAACGGTTTAAAGCAAGTTCTAGAGAATCATGTAATCATAAGAGCACTCAAGAAAGAAATTAGATTGATTTGTATAATGCATCAATCATTTTAGGCTCAAAAACTCACAAGAATGATTATACAAGTCAGATTAAGTCTAAACATGCTTCTTTCTCAATCAACATATCATATTAACATTGGCTCATAAAAAGGTTGACATCAAGCTCAATTCTCATGAAAATCTTCTCACTAATAAATATGTTTTAGACTTATGCAATTCATATCTCATCATTGTATTAAAAAGGAACTAAAACACACTAAAAAATAATAACAATAATAAAGACTCATAAAAAAAAATAGTAGACAAAAATAAAAGAAATCCTAAATCATTCCCCCCACACTTAATTCTTACATTGTCCTCAATGTAAGTCTATTAACCCAAATGAAAGAATCATGTGTAAGAGAAAAGAACTAATAACATAAGAATAGGAATAACTAGACTCAAAACAAAACAAACTCATGCAACCTAAATAATCCTAAAATACTAAACAAAAATTAACAAGTAAACGTAAAAAGATTAAAATCAAACTGACAAGGTATGTCTCAAGTCTCCCTTACTCAGACCTTGTTCAGAATGAATACTTCTAAATTGCTTAAAACACAACAAACTCTTTTTTTTTTTTTTTTTTGAAAAGAAGAAATCAAACTGACAAGGTATGTCTCAAGTCTCCCTTACTCAGACCTTGTTCAGAATGAATACTTCTAAATTGCTTAAAACACAACAAACTTTTTTTTTTTTTTTTTTAAGAAGGTAAAATTTAGGAGATATTACCTGTAGAGGTTGCTAACCACTTATTATAACTGAGACACAACAAACAAAATGTTAGATAATGTCACAAAGACAAAGTGCAATCCACTCCTTGCTCGTCCATATCTCTTTTTCTTTTTCCGAGCGTTTGCGAAACAACCGTAGCAGATAAATACTCATAAGCTTGGAGCTTTTTGAGTAAATCTTCAATGGTTGTAGCAGAAATTATGGTTCTCCTTGCCTCTGAAAACATGAATCCATTATCCACAGCATTATCTAAATATGAAAGCAAATTACTAAAATAACCATTAATATTAAGCAAACCAATGGGTTTCTTATTTGTGACCAAAGATGACCAAGAAGCCACGCAAGCTATTTCTTCCAATGTACCCAGACCTCCTGGTAAAGCAATGAATGCATCGGCAGAATGGTACATGATTGTTATCCGTTCAGGGATACTCCAGACTTGTATTTCCTTACCCAAGGTAGGTCCACAAAAATCTGTGAATAGTTTTGGCACGATTCCTAGAACTGGACTTCCTCCGGCGTGTGCTGCTGTAGCGACTGCTCCCATTAAACCCGTACTACCGCCTCCATAAATCAACTGGATCTTTTTTTGGGCAAGTATTACTCCAACTCTTATGGCTTCATCAGCGAATATGTTATTTTTCCCTGGATAAGCACCTCCAAAAACACAAATTTTTTTAATGCGTTGGGACGAAGTAATTTCCATTTTTTTTTTCTTTTTTTCGAGTGCCTGAAAGAGAATGAGTACATGGTGTAATATATAGAGGACTGAGTAGTGAATCAGACAAGAGTAATAATGTCGCCGAAAGTGTATCTGACCTGTCAGAAGAAAATGTTAACCTAACAAAAGATTTTTGCGTGATTTCAGGAAGAAAATCAAAAAGAGAAGAAAAATCAACCGTAAAAGTCAAGAGTAATAATGTCGCCGAAAGTGTATTTGACCTGTCAGAAGAAAATGTTAACCTAACAAAAGATTTTTGCGTGATTTCAGGAAGAAAATAAAAAAGAGAAGAAAAATCAATCGTAAAAGACAAATAAAAAAAATGAGAATAATTACACAAATCGAATAACACGTAAATTAAACCGAAATAAAGTTATTGCAAATCAAACCAAAAGCTGAGAAGTCATTTATTGTAGTTGTGATTGTGGCTCACATCTTCCTCTGGTTTTACGTCCAGAAACGGCTTAAACGCCTTCTATGAGTCGAGGATATGCTTCCCATCCAGTTTTCTTACAAGCTGGCAAACAGGGTCTTTTAACATCAGATTCCCAAGATGTTGCCATTCCCTTTGGAATTGCGGCCATAAATCAAGAATTTCTCTTTGTACGTCTCCACTAGGATGCGTCTCAAGAGAAAGTTGGATATTACCCAAATTCTCCTTACTCAGTCCATCCTTAATGAATTCAATTTTATCATCTCGATTAGAGGACGGAATCCCAATAGAACGACATTTACCGTTACACGTCCATCGTGCACATTTGTGGCAATTTGAACTCATGCGCTTTGCTCGTCGCTTCTTTGCAAAAGTGCTTCTACCTGTACCTGGTAAATGCAAAACAGGAAGATATTCATCTTCACGTACCTTGGCTTCAATTATCCAACGTATGTCGTCAGGAATGCCTTTGTGCATAAGCATTCTTAATCTTTCAAATCGAACTTGGTAAAGCTTCAGTAAAATATTTCGAGGAAAAGGAGGAAATCGTTTCTGCAATCTTGTGAGAATATCATCCATCCTGAAAAAAAAATGAAAGAGAAATTGAAAGAGAAATTTATATACAATATCAGTTTTGTGGGTAGCTGATGGAACCGATTTAAATAATCACGGAGTACCGTTATCCGCCATTTAACCGGGGTTAAAAAAATAAAAATTATATTTACATCTAGTTATTTTCAAAACAAGGATCAAAAAAAAAAAAAAACAACATAAAAAGACTCAAAAATAAAACACTCTAAATAAAATCCTAAATTCTTCCCCCCACACATAATTCTTACATTGTCATTAATGTAATGCTATTATCCCCCAATGCAAGAATTATATGTAAGAGAAAAGAACTATTAAACAAAAGAAACTTATGCAGCCTAAATGAACTTAAAAACAGTAAACACAATTAACAAAGAAACATAAGAAATAAAAATAAAAACAATAAAAATAATAAAAGAAAAAGGAAAAGAAAGAGAAAGCAAATCTGAATATGGAAGGTTGGCAATTTCATCTTTAATTGGGCTGCCTTCCCAATTAACACTTGAGTTAGTGTTTTGAATCTAACCAACACCCCTTCTTGGCTTTTTACGCCTGTCAGGCTCATACATGAAATTTTCCAAATTTATGCGTTTGAGAGGTAGCTTTCTTTGCACAACAGTGGATGTATTCTCCATTACAAGTATTATTCCATCATCCTTGGTGGTGCATATCTCATCGAGGAATGATGCATCTTTTGGTACTTGTTGAATGACATCCACAAACAAACTGTTTAAGGTTTCCAGCGTGTCTTGTTCATGTTCATCCTCCTTGAACTTTGCGAATCTACTAGGAAAAGCTGGAGAAGAAACATTAGTAAAAATTGGAATCTCAAACGTTACCTCATGTGCTGAAATACTCTTATTTGGATCATTGGCTTCATTATCCTCAAGAATAGAATTCATCTCTAATTTTGTCTCATCCTCATCTTGTTCCTCATTCCTCAAGGTCACAATAGTAGTATTCTCCTTTGGGTTAATCATTGTTTGGGCAGGGAGTTCTTCAGATCTTTGTGCTACCCATCCCACCATACTACTAGTCAATTGGATCATTTGCTTTTCCAAACTCTTGATGCTTGCCCTTGTTTCCTGTTGAAATTGCAATGTATCAGTAACAAGAGAATAGACAAGATCTTCTAAAGAAGTACCTGAGTTTTGAGTCATATGTGGTGGTTGAAAAAGATCTGGTTCTTGGGACCATGATTGATTGAAGCTAGATGGATGAGTGTAATTGGCATAAGGATCTACTTCTTGGTAATTTTTCGAGTAGCCATAATTAGTATGATCCCACCATCCCTCATGGTAAGTGTTTGAGTAATGATCATACTGTTGGTCTTGGAACACTTGATGGCCTTGACATCCTCCCATGGCCAATTGTTGAACTGGGAAGGTGAGATTGGCTTGTTGATTCTCCATGTTCATGTATGCCACCAACTCTTCAAGTGTTAGATTGCTCAATTCCATCGTTTTTTTTTTTTTTTTTTTTTTTTTTTTTTTTTTTCAAAATTTGATCAGAAAAACCCGTATGTACAAGAAAATAAAACTCATTAGAACTGAAAATAAGAATAAACCAAGTAACAAATAAACTAAAGAAAACAATCCCCGGCAACGGCGCCAAACAATAATTTTTGTTTTTTTTTTTTTTTTTTTTTTTAAAAAAAAAAATTTTTTTTTTTTATATAGTTTTTAGTTATGTTTTATTATTGTTTTGTGTCAAATACGAGTTATTATTGTTTAGTCTAATTGTGTTTATGATCTTTTATATTTTTATGTAATTTGGTGTTTTTCACAAGTTTCTTTGAGTGATTTCAGATTACTAGAATTAAGGGCAAATCCAGTTCAGTTCCAGTTCCGACACATTTTTCCATATCAGCTATATCTGGAGTTTCACTGAAGCAATAAGGCTGAAATTTGTAGCCGTGCAAAGCTAAGAGGCATATCTATCTTTTTCATGTTTTATACTTCTTGAAACGGAGTCGATTTCGTCAATATTAGAGGCCTGATCTGATCATATGGTCTTCTAGACAAAGGTTCCCGTATCTGTTACGGATCCATAGCCATTGGAATCAGCTCATTTGCTGATGTGGATAAGCAGATATAGGCAAAATACGAAAACAGGTCAGCACAGACGTCATTGCACATCAGCCATATTGATGGTCGATTTCGCTAGGGAAAACGACTCCGTTTCAAGAAGTATAAAACATGAAAAAGATAGATATGCCTCTTAGCTTTGCACGGCTACAAATTTCAGCCTTATTGCTTCAGTGAAACTCCAGATATAGCTGATATGGAAAAATGTGTCGGAACTGGAACTGAACTGGATTTGCCCTTAATTCTAGTAATCTGAAATCACTCAAAGAAACTTGTGAAAAACACCAAATTACATAAAAATATAAAAGATCATAAACACAATTAGACTAAACAATAATAACTCGTATTTGACACAAAACAATAATAAAACATAACTAAAAACTATATAATTATACGAGTTATCACACCCCCACACTTAGATTGTTGCTAGTCCCTAGCAACGACTCAATAAAAATAAAATAAGAAAATCTAATCTAATCCATTTTCGTAGGAAATCACGGTGGCACTTAGCATGTGACACAAGCCTTTAAACCCCTAGGTGTCCCTAGTGGACGAGTTTAGTCTCGTGAGGGTTTACTAGAACGATACCCACAAACATTGAAAAATTAAAATATAAATAAACTTCATATAAATAAACTACATATACTAAAAATATTTACTCCTAATCCTTTCAATACAAATTAGAGACAATATTTGAACAAGTCTTATAAACTAATCAATAGCTTAAAAAATTTCACAAAAAATCATGCTTGAATGTAAATTGTTTGAGTTAAGCCAATATTAGCATAACATATCTCAATCAAAATAGTGCATGTTCAAATTTAATCTCAACTTCTCACATGGGATACTCTCTTGATTTTCACTCTTTAAAGTAGTGGTAAAGTGTTTACACTCCATCAATCTCATGAAAACACTTCTACCATATGCTTGCTTGTCCACCTATTCTCCACTAAAAGATCATGCAACTTCATAAATCAAGAGGTCTTTAATCAAGGTTGTAATGGGGCCAAGGGGTTTGTAATGTGGTTGAAGAACAAAAGGATAAAGATATCACAAAGGTTCCAAAGAGTTCATAAAGTTTAGAGACATAAAAAGATTATACAAAGAAACTTCTCAAAACTCTTTACAAGTACATAGTCACCTAGGCCGGATATTCATGTTGGGCCTTTTCTTCATTCTAAACAACTTTGTAACATCTTTTTCTTTTTCCACAAATTCAAGAGATGATTCATTTTTTTTTTTATATAGGAATGTATTTGCCAGTATTCCATTTCTTTTTCTCTTGACTTTTCTTTTCTTTTCCCCCCACACTTATTTCTTGTTTCTAACCAAAAAATATCCCTTGTCTTTGCAACTTGTCTCAAATCATGCTAATTCATCTTTGGAACAAAGGTAAAGATATAAGTATATTTAGGTTAGGGACAAGTTATGGTTACCAAAGAGATAGCTTATTCAATGTAGGCTCAAATTGGTTCACTAAGGGTGTGTTCTCTTGGAACATTAATAATGGATGGCTGTTTGGCTCTGGTTATAATCCTAATGCCTCTATCATATTCATGTTGTCACATGCATCATTATAGTCTCAACAAGGTCTAAAGCAAGTTCTAGAGAATCATGTAATCATAAGAGCACTCAAGAAAGAAATTAGATTGATTTATATAATGCATCAATCATTATAGGCTCAAAAACTCACAAGGATGATTATACAAGTCAGATTAAGTCTAAACATGCTTCTTTCTCAATCAACATATCATATTAACATTGGCTCATAAAAAGGTTGATATCAAGCTCAATTCTCATGAAAATCTTCTCACTAATAAATCTGTTTTAGACTTATGCAATTCATATCTCATCATTGTATTAAAAAGGAACTAAAACACACTAAAAAAATAATAATAATAATAATAAAGACTCATAAAAAAAATAGTAGACAAAAATAAAAGAAATCCTAAATCATTCCCCCCACACTTAATTCTTACATTGTCCTCAATGTAAGTCTATTAACCCAAATGAAAGAATCATGTGTAAGAGAAAAGAACTAATAACATAAGAATAGGAACAACTAAGACTCAAAACAAAACAAACTCATGCAATCTAAATAATCCTAAAATACTAAACAAAAATTACCAAGTAAACGTAAAAAGATTAAAATCAAACTGACAAGGTATGTCTCAAGTCTCCCTTACTCAGACCTTGTTCAGAATGAATACTTCTAAATTGCTTAAAACACAACAAACTCTTTTTTTTTTTTTTTGAAAAGAAGAAATCAAACTGACAAGGTATGTCTCAAGTCTCCCTTACTCAGACCTTGTTCAGAATGAATACTTCTAAATGGCTTAAAACACAACAAATTTTTTTTTTTTTTTTTTTTTTTTTTTTTTTTAAGAAGGTAAAATTTAGGAGATATTACCTGTAGAGGTTGCTAACCACTTATTATAACTGAGACACAACAAACAAAATGTTAGATAATGTCACAAAGACAAAGTGCAATCCACTCCTTGCTCGTCCATATCTTTTTTTTTTCCGAGCGTTTGCGAAACAACCGTAGCAGATAAATACTCATAAGCTTGGAGCTTTTTGAGTAAATCTTCAATGGTTGTAGCAGAAATTATGGTTCTCCTTGCCTCTGAAAACATGAATCCATTATCCACAGCATTATCTAAATATGAAAGCAAATTACTAAAATAACCATTAATATTAAGCAAACCAATGGGTTTCTTATTTGTGACCAAAGATGACCAAGAAGCCACGCAAGCTATTTCTTTCAATGTACCCAGACCTCCTGGTAAAGCAATGAATGCATCGGCAGAATGGTACATGATTGTTATCCGTTCAGGGATACTCCAGACTTGTATTTCCTTACCCAAGGTAGGTCCACAAAAATCTGTGAATAGTTTTGGCACGATTCCTAGAACTGGACTTCCTCCGGCGTGTGCTGCTGTAGCGACTGCTCCCATTAAACCCGTACTACCGCCTCCATAAATCAACTGGATCTTTTGTTGGGCAAGTATTACTCCAACTCTTATGGCTTCATCAGCGAATATGTTATTTTTCCCTGGATAAGCACCTCCAAAAACACAAATTTTTTTAATGCGTTGGGACGAAGTACTTTCCATTTTTTTTTCTTTTTTTTTCGAGTGCCTGAAAGAGAATGAGTACATGGTGTAATATATAGAGGACTGAGTAGTGAATCAGACAAGAGTAATAATGTCGCCGAAAGTGTATCTGACCTGTCAGAAGAAAATGTTAACCTAACAAAAGATTTTTGCGTGATTTCAGGAAGAAAATCAAAAAGAGAAGAAAAATCAACCGTAAAAGTCAAGAGTAATAATGTCGCCGAAAGTGTATTTGACCTGTCAGAAGAAAATGTTAACCTAACAAAAGATTTTTGCGTGATTTCAGGAAGAAAATCAAAAAGAGAAGAAAAATCAACCGTAAAAGTCAAGAGTAAAAAAAAAACGAGAATAATTACACAAATCGAACAACACGTAAATTAAACCAAAATAAAGTTATTGCAAATCAAACCAAAAGCTGAGAAGTCATTTATTGTAGTTGTGATTGTGGCTCACATCTTCCTCTGGTTTTACGTCCAGAAACGGCTTAAACGCCTTCTATGAGTCGAGGATATGCTTCCCATCCAGTTTTCTTACAAGCTGGCAAACAGGGTCTTTTAACATCAGATTCCCAAGATGTTGCCATTCCCTTTGGAATTGCGGCCATAAATCAAGAATTTCTCTTTGTACGTCTCCACTAGGATGCGTCTCAAGAGAAAGTTGGATATTACCCAAATTCTCCTTACTCAGTCCATCCTTAATGAATTCAATTTTATCATCTCGATTAGAGGACGGAATCCCAATAGAACGACATTTACCGTTACACGTCCATCGTGCACATTTGTGGCAATTTGAACTCATGCGCTTTGCTCGTCGCTTCTTTGCAAAAGTGCTTCTACCTGTACCTGGTAAATGCAAAACAGGAAGATATTCATCTTCACGTACCTTGGCTTCAATTATCCAACGTATGTCTCCAGGAATCCCTTTGTGCATAAGCATTCTTAATCTTTCAAATCGAACTTGGTAAAGCTTCAGTAAAATATTTCGAGGAAAGGGAGGAAATCGTTTCTGCAATCTTGTGAGAATATCATCCATCCTGAAAAAAATGAAAAAAAAATGAAAAAAATTGAAAGAGAAATTGGAAGAGAAATTTATATACAATATCAGTTTTGTGGGTAGCTGATGGAACCGATTTAAATAATCACGGAGTACCGTTATCCGCCATTTAACCGGGGTTAAAAAAAATTATATTTACATCTAGTGTTTTTCAAAACAAGGATCAGAAAGAAAAACAACATAAAAAGACTCAAAAACAAAACACTCTAAATAAAATCCTAAATTCTTCCCCCCACACATAATTCTTACATTGTCATTAATGTAATGCTATTATCCCCCAATGCAAGAATTATATGTAAGAGAAAAGAACTATTAAACAAAAGAAACTTATGCAGCCTAAATGAACTTAAAAACAGTAAACACAATTAACAAAGAAACATAAGAAATAAAAATAAAAACAATAAAAATAATAAAAGAAAAAGGAAAAGAAAGAGAAAGAGAAAGAGAAAGCAAATCTGAATATGGAAGGTTGGCAATTTCATCTTTAATTGGGCTGCCTTCCCAATTAACACTTGAGTTAGTGTTTTGAATCTAACCAACACCCCTTCTTGGCTTTTTAGGCTTGTCAGGCTCATGCATGAAATTTCCCAAATTTATGCGTTTGAGAGGAAGCTTTCTTTGCACAACAGTGGATGCATTCTCCATTACAAGTATTATTCCATCATCCTTGGTGGTGCATATCTCATCGAGGAATGGTGCATCTTTTGGTACTTGTTGAATGACATCCACAAACAAACTGTTTAAGGTTTCCAGCGTGTCTTGTTCATGTTCATCCTTTTTGAACTTTGCGAATCTACTAGGAAAAGGTGGAGAAGAAACATTAGTAAAAATTGGAATCTCAAACGTTACCTCAGGTGCCGAAATACTCTTATTTGGATCATTGGCTTCATTATCCTCAAGAATAGAATTCATCTCTAATTTTGTCTCATCCTCATCTTGTTCCTCATTCCTCAAGGTCACAATAGTAGTATTCTCCTTTGGGTTAATCATTGTTTGGGCAGGGAGTTCTTCAGATCTTTGTGCTACCCATCCCACAATACTACTAGTCAATTGGATCATTTGCTTTTCCAAACTCTGGATGCTTGCCCTTGTTTCCTGTTGAAATTGCAATGTATCAGTAACAAGAGAATAGACAAGATCTTCTAAAGAAGTACCTGAGTTTTGAGTCATATGTGGTGGTTGAAAAAGATCTGGTTCTTGGGACCATGATTGATTGAAGCTAGATGGATGAGTGTAATTGGCATAAGGATCTACTTCTTGGTAATTTTTCGAGTAGCCATAATTAGTATGATCCCACCATCCCTCATGGTAAGTGAATGAGTAATGATCATACTGTTGGTCTTGGAACACTTGATGGCCTTGACATCCTCCCATGGCCAATTGTTGAACTGGGGAGGTGAGATTGGCTTGTTGATTCTCCATGTTCATGTATGCCACCAACTCTTCAAGTGTTAGATTGCTCAATTCCATTTTTTTTTTGTTTTTTTTTTTTTTTAAATTTGAAAAGAAAAACTTGTATGTACAAGAAAATAAAACTAATTAGAACTGAAAATAAGAATAAACCAAGTAACAAATAAACTAAAGAAAACAATCCCCGGCAACGGCGCCAAAAATTTGATGCACCCAAAAATTATTGTTTTGTGAGTTTTTTAAAAAAAAATAGATATGCCTCTTAGCTTTGCACGGCTACAAATTTCAGCCTTATTGCTTCAGTGAAACTCCAGATATAGCTGATATGGCAAAATGTGTCGGAACTGGAACTGAACTGGATTTGCCCTTAATTCTAGTAATCTGAAATCACTCAAAGAAACTTGTGAAAAACACCAAATTACATAAAAATATAAAAGATCATAAACACAATTAGACTAAACAATAATAACTCGTATTTGACACAAAACAATAATAAAACATAACTAAAAACTATATAATTATACGAGTTATCAGGCACTGTTTTGGGTCAAAGAATTGGAAAAGCATCTCATGCCATTTATTATGCTTCAAGGACTTTGAATGATGCCCAGAGAAATTACTCTACTACTGAAAAAGAACTTTTAGCTGTTATTTTTGCTTTAGAAAAGTTTCGATCTTATTTGCTTGGTACTAAAATCATTGTTTACTTTGATCATGCAGCTCTTCGTTATTTGATGACAAAGAAAGAGGCAAAACCAAGATTAATAAGATGGATACTTCTCTTGAGTGAATTCGATTTGGAGTTCAAAGACAAAAGACGGACAAAAGATCGTGTCGTAGATCATTTGAGTCGTTTAGTTGATGTGGAGGATGAACTTTGTTTGCAAGAAATGTTCCCTGACAAGCAATTGTTATTCGCGAGTTTGACATTACCCTGGTATGCGAATATTGTAAATTTTTTGGTTACTAATATGTTACCTCCTGGTTTGTCCAAGGATCGAAGAGAAAAAATCAAGAGTGATGCTAAATACTATGTTTGGTGTGACCCATACTTATGGAAGTATTGTGCAGATCAAGTGATAAGAAGGTGCGTTTCTGAAAATGAAATTATTTCTATTCTCACCTTTTGTCATACTTATGCTTGTGGAGGTCACTTTGGAGCTAAAAGGACGGCGAGAAAAGTGCTAGAATGTGGTTTCTATTGGCCATCTTTATTCCGGGACTCATATTCTTTTTTTATGTCATGCGATAATTGTCAAAAGACAGGTAATATATCCCAAAGGAATGAGCTGCCACAAACCTCTATACTATTTTGCAATTTTTTTTATGTTTGGGGCATCGATTTCATGGGACCGTTCCCTGTATCTTTTGGTTATATTTTTATTTTGCTTGTTGTTGATTATGTCTCGAAATGGGTGGAAGCTAAAGCCACCAGGACTGATGATTCTAAAGTTGTTACAGATTTTATAAGTCTAACATATTCTCCATGTTTGGAATTCCAAGAGCTCCAATAAGTGATCAAGGCACTCACTTTTGTAATTGAACTGTGGAGACTTTGCTGAGAAAGTACCATGTGACCCACAAGGTGTCCACTACCTATCATCTGCAAACTAGTGGACAAGCGAAAGTGTCAAATAGAGAGATCAAGTCCATCATTGAAAAGACAGTCAATCCAAGTAGAAAAGATTGGAGTTTGCGCTTGGATGATGCCTTGTGGGCGTATAGGACTATATATAAAACGCCAATTGGTATGTCACCTTACCAGTTAGTGTTTGGGAAACCATGCCACCTTCCAGTTGAGTTAGAACACAAGGCTTATTAGGCTATCAAGAGTTTCAACATGAAGATGGATGAAAGTGGAGAACACAGGAAGTTGCAACTACAAGAGTTAGAGGAAATTCGCAATGATGCCTATGAGAGTGCAAGGATTTACAAGGAAAAGACGAAGGCTTGTCATGAAAAAATGATCTTTAGAAAGGAGTTTAAAAATGGTCAAAAAGTCCTTCTATACCATTCACGGCTTCGTTTGTTTCCAGGTAAGTTGCGTTCTCGTTGGATTAGACCTTTTGTTGTCACTAATATTTTTCCTCATGGTGCAGTTGGAATTCAAAGTTTAGCAACTTCTAAAGTGTTCAAGGTGAATGGCCATAGACTTAAGACTTTCTATGAAGGTTTCCAAGTAGAGAATGTGAATAAATTGGACCTTGAGGATCCGATTTATATTGATTGAAGAAGAAAGACTTGAGTCGAGCCAACGACAATAAACAAAGGCGCTGCTTGGGAGGCGACCCAAGGGAAGTTTGTTTTCTTATTTTCGCATCTATATTTTGGATATTTTTGCCTTTTCTTTGCATTTCACCCTACATTGGGGACAATGTAAGTTTTAAGTGTGGGGGAGGGGATTTAGTATGTCATGAGCAAGATTCAATTAAGCCTGAAAAATTCATAACATGATTGAATAAGTAATCTTCCAACTTAGAATTAATTAGTCTAGTTATTTTCCTTGAGAATGGTAGTGACTAAATTTGGTAGACAAAAGCCAGTGAGATTTTGAGCCTTTAGACTGTCACATCTATATCAGTCTCACTATTTTCTTTCGTATGAGTTATTCTTCCATGGATTTGTTTCTCTAGAACTTACCTCGATTCTCTTCGAGGTCATATTGACACATGCTTGCATGAACATGATTAAGGCCCTCTTTGTTATAAGCTACATAAGCCTACCTTGTAATTAAATTTCCCTTTGTTGAACCCCTTTGAGCTTTATTGTCTATTGTGAACCCACGTTACAAGCTTTAAACCCGAAAAACAACCCAAGCCGTAAAGCTAGTGGAGCATTGTTCATCATTATTGTCGCAACCTAAAAAATAACAAGTCTCATCGAAAGACTTTATTATTCGTTAAGCGTGACATTAAAAAAAATCGAGGAAAAATCGACTTAATTCCTCTTGAAAAATGAAGGTTTTGAAAATGACCTTGAAAAAGATATGGAGTCGCCAACAATCTGTTTTAGTTAGATCTGATCGGCCACCTATTAAAACCGGTTTTGTAAAATATTTTAAAATTAATTAAAACATTTTTAAAACCAATTTCAAGTCTGCGTTTTAAACCAGAGCAATCAAAGAAGCGGGTTCGGGACTCGGTTACGTGTGGGGAAAGATTAGCACCCCCACAACGCCCGTATAAAATGGTACCTTATTAATCATGTGTTATCTCAAGTTTCGGTAAAAAATCGGTTTTAAATTTAGTATTTCAAGTTAATTCCCAATTTAAAGAAAAATAATTCCATTTTTAATTGAAAATGATCCGGAATTTATAAAATTCAAAATTTTCCTATATTCCCCAACAAACGTGGCAAAATATAGAAATTTTTATTACTTTGGAAAACTTTCTGAATCACTCTTATTTTAAAGAAGATATTCCGTTATTAATAATAATTAATGATATCCTCCCCAGCAAACCCGGCAAAGAATTTATGAATTATTTTAATTCGGGAATATCTTTATTTTATTGAAAATCATTACCTTTTTAAAACATTTTAAAAAATATGAATACGAATATGTATGACATAAATAAAATGACATAGCAAAGTCTAAATAATATAATGCAACCTAAATGGTATGACATAATTTAAATGTCTTAGCATATTCTAAATGAAATGAAATATCCTAAGTTATATGGTATATTATAAATGAAATGAAATGAAATGACCTAGGTAAAATGATAGATTCTATATGAAATGTAATATCCTATATTCTAAATGAAATGAAATGACTCTAGGTAACATAATATATTCTACATGAAATGAAATGACCTAGGTAACATAATATATTCTATATGAAATGAAATAATTTAAATGACATGGAAAATATAAATGATATGGCATATAATCTAAATGACATGAAATATAAAATAATGCTATCATATAATATGCATGAAAATAAAAATAAAAATAACAATGCATGAACATAGCATACGCTAAATAATATAACAAAAATAACTAAATAAAAAGCATAGGATATCATGAAATATTCAAAACCATATAACAAATAATATAATATCAAAAATTTAAATCAAAATAATAACAATACCATAGAAATTATCATAGCAAAAATCACATATTATATAAAATGCATGAATATGGAAAATGCAAGCATGAAAGTATATTTTTTCCTTTAATTAAGGAAATCCGTATATCTAAAAAGATATCCGGCTACCTTAGGAAAATATATCAAATTAAATATTCTAAAACCAAAATACTTTGTGACTGTTTGAAAATAATTTTGAAAAGCTTAGATTAAAAATAAAAACTTAGCTAAACCCTTTTTAAATGGCTCTAATTTTCTAAGTTTAAAATCCTGGACTCAACCACCCTTAACCCGAGACTTAAAAATCATTTTTAGAGTTTAAAAAGGCTTAGAAACTACCCTAATTCAGTAGCTAAACTTCCTAATTAGCCGCCTCTAAGTAACTTAATAAAAACAGAAAAATGATTTTCTTTCAAATTCAATTCTGCCTCTACTGTCCAGTTTTAAAGCACGATTTTTCACCCTATTTTTAAAAATTCAAAAAAATATTAAAAAAAATAAATAATGGAGACTCAGAACATGTAAAACTACATGGGAAAAAATTGGCTTAATTTTTTGATTAAAGATGGTTGCCTAGAAAAATCGAGAAAGTACGTGTACTGGGTAAAAAACTTTTTTGCCAAAACACATTCTTTTGCCTTTGATAAAATCATTTAAAAATCAAAGTAAAAATATTAAAGACTCTCTAAATGACTCACAAACAGTAGCTAACGCTTTTGAAAAGTTAGACAAAAATTGGCTAAGTAAAAAAAAATCACATAGGTAGAATAATCAATTTGACAACTCTTTAATTTTCCACAAGTATGCTCAAGAGAGCATGACTTTGAACCATTGATTGGCCTAAGTCATAAGTCAAGTGGCATGAACATGAAATGCATGAAAAATACAGCAAATATGATGCATGAAATGCATGATTTAAAACCTAAATGACATGAAAATGCATGGCATCAATAAAATGATCTAGACCTAAATGAACTTGCATGGCATTTAATGTAACCTATGTCTAAAATGCATGAATATGAATGGCAAAACAAAGCAATCCTACATCTAAAATATGCATGGCAATAACACAAACACAAGGCATGTTTAAACAAAATACTCAACCAAATGTCATGAAAATGCAAACCTATCAACTAACATAACAAAAATGCACACACAAAGCAAACAAAATGAAGGTGGTCGAATGGCCTCATGTTTAAAATGGGCATGGCATTTTCACAAACACATGATATACTAACATGCTTAACTAAAGAATAACACTCAAATCATGCAAATATAAAGTAAAGGCATGAAAAACCAACAAGAATTTTCACAAATACATGGATTACAAAATATAAAACATAAACAAACATAAACATTGTGAAAACAGAAAATCAAAAATGCAAGAATAGTAAAATAAACATGATAATAGACTCAAAAAATGGAAATAAACAAGTAGCCAAATTAAAAAAGCTTCAAGTCTATGTATTAGAAGAAAATTTAAAGCATCAAAACTTATTAAATATCAAAAATAACATGAAATAACAAAGCAAACAGCAACTCTAAAAAAAATAGACCATTCGGCCATCTCAAGAACAAAGGAAAAAAAAAATTTCAAAAGCTTTTTATAAGAAAGGATGAAGAAGGAACTTAAAGAAGAACATTAAAAACACTTGTAGACACCTAATTTTGTCCGAGCCCCTAAATCAGGTACATTTTTTTTCCTAAATTGATGTTTCAGAATGCTAAAAGGCTTTTCTCATCATGTAGGTGGTACTCCGAGGCTTAGTCTAAGAAAGCAGATAGAAAAAGTCAACTACTAAAAAAGTCAACCCACTTTCAAAATCAAGATTTGAGGTTCAATTGAAAAATGGTGAAAGAATTTTGATAATCCGAGGTCTATATTGAAAGATATGGAGTTCGAAAGTTGGGTTACGAGATTCAGTAGAAAGAAAACACTAATTCGGGAAATTTGGGGAAAAGTGCATAAACGATCAAATTGGTCGAAATTGAAGGTCTCAAATGAAAGATAAGAACTGACTACGGGTAATGGAGAAGCTACTTGGAAGAAAAACTGATAGAAAAGTCAATTCGAAATAAAACCGAGAATTAAAGTTTTTTGGTGGATTTCGATAAAATTTGGAAAAATTACAAAAATGGCCCGATTTGAAAGATATAAAGCCCTTAATTGATGAGAAATGATTAAACAAGGATAGCCCAAGGCTCAGTTTGAATAAAATCTAAAATTTGGACTTGTTTTGAGCAAAACCGGGTTTCAGAGGCAAAAGGGCAAAATTGGAAAATATGGGAAAAATAGCAAATGGACTCCAAAAATTATGAAAATTTGCATATCTCATTCTTAAATCATTTCTAAGAGATTGGGGAAAGAAAATCTCGATTCGGAGTTCGTTTGCAAAATGCCCAAATATAGGGTCTCTTATGTAGTAATTCAAGTTGATAAATCCCAAAAAAATAGCAAACGAGTTCCAAAAATTCTGAAAAATTGCAAATCTCTTTTTTAAATTATTTGGAAGAGATTGGCAAAATAAAATCTTGATTCGGAGTTCATTTGCAGAAAGGCCAAATCCCGGGTCCCCTATGCAGTAATTCAAGTAGATAAATCCTGAAAAAATAGAAAATGAGCTCCAAAAATTATGAAAACTTCCAGGTTACTTTTTAAAATTATTCGAAAAAGATTGGTGAAGAAAAATCTGGATTCGAAGCTCGTTTAAAAAATGGTAAAGTTCAGGTGCATAAAAGGGGTAATTTCGAAAATAAATCCAAAATAAATAGCAAATGGAGTCAGAAAATTTTGAAAACTTCCAGAATTCAATTTTTTATTATTTCAGAAGTATTCAAAAGGAAAATTCAAATTTGGAGTCCGTTTGCTATTTATTTAGATTCGGGGCGCAAAAAGGTCATTTCACCAAAGAAACCAAAAAGGGCAAATTTGTAATTGAGAAAAATATGAAAGAAGAAGGAATTACTGGGCTTTTTTCTTCCCTTGGTTAGCCAACATAGAGGAGAAGGAGGAAGCTTGAACAATTTAATTCCCTAGTCACTATGAAGCCACATGCTACCACTAACACCATGCAAATGGTCCCCCCTTCATCCACTGGCTTAGGTGCCTTGTAGGAAAGTTGAATGCACCATCCAATGGCCAAATTTAAATGCACAGATGACATTTTTATTTTTCATAAAATAACCCTCATCTAATGGCCAAGAATGGAAGAAAAAAGATGAGCACAATTCATCCAAGGGTGAACATCCATTCGGTTGAGCAAGGGAGTACATGTGAATTATCTCTTTTCATCTAATGGCTAAGGTTACTACAAGGGATGAGTACACATCTTAAGGGCTTCATCAATTGGCAAGATGACATTTTTATGTTGTCATCAAAATATCTAAATCTAAAGGCCAAGATTGGAGGAGAAAAAGTGCAATTACCATCCAAGGGTTAGAGGGCCATTCGGCCAAGGCTAAAGGGAGGGGGAGGATTTCTTTTTTTCAGATGTTTTTTGATGGAAAACAGTAGCTAATTTGGCAAGAAAAAAGGTTTTGAAAGATAGCAAAAAAAAGGTTTTCAATAGAGAGCTTGAAGGCAGTCATCTCTACCAAGCTCTAGCCTAGCTTTCTTCTTCATTTCCATGGTGTTTTTTTTTTTTTTTTTTTTCTGATCATGTTTTCCTACTACACTTTTCATAGAAATAAATTTTTTTAATGTTTACTCATGTTTTAATCTCTTCTTATTCTTTAAAATGGTGGAAAACAATATTTTTCTAAGGTTTCATGCTATGGCCGAAAATGGCACATTTATTTGCCTTGCTTTTTTTTTCATTTTTTTCTTCCTTGCATGTTGTTGTGAAAAATGATTTTTACAAGTTTTTTTAGAGTATTCTAAGGTTCTGATTTTTTCAAAATATGAAGCAAAAAAGGTTGAAATGGCTACATGATATTGGCTAGACCAAGTGACCATGGTTAGAAGAGAGGCTATGCCTATTTTTACCTAGAATGAAGCTCACCTTATTTTCTGTTTTATTGAGATGGAAAGGCTTCATGATCTTGGCAAGACCAAGTGATTATGGTTTGCTGAGAGTCTATGCCCATTTGATACCAACCATGGAGCTTAACTTTTCTTGTTCTACTTACTAGTTTTGCTTGTAATTTTTGCATGTCTATGTTAAATCTTGTGTATATATGTTCTTTACATTATTTTCTATGCTATATTTGCTTATATATTTAATTTTCATGCTTGATATTGCATCCTTGCATATTCGGCCATTGTTGTTCATATGCTCATGTTGTGAATTTTTTATGTATCATGTCTTACATGTTTGCATTTTCATGGTTTTGTTTCATGACCATTCGGCCACTGCATTTTGTATGCCTTTTATATGCATTTTCCTTTTGCTTCTTAACTTGTTTGCATCTCCATGCCATGAACTTGTATATTTTAATTTTAGTATGCCATGTGCTTATGAAAGTGCTATGATAAAAATGCCATCATATTGTCCCATAACCATTCGGCACTTCACATTGTGTATGACTTGCATGTGCATTTTCCTTTTGTTTCCTAACTTGTTTGCATTTCCATGCCATGAGCTTGTGCATTTTGATTTTGGTATGTTATATGCTATTGAAAATGTCATGACATTATGCATTTTAATATGATTTGTCATGTACTTATGTCATTTACTAAATAGGATTGCATTAGAGTCTCATGTGATCATTTGGCTTCTTCATGTATCCCTTGCCTTGCCTTGTCATGCATTTGCATTTTATTTAGGTAACATGCTTTGCATTATTATATCTTGAAATTGTGTATTAGTTGCTGTTTGTTCCAGCATTGACATTAGTTTCATGAGTCATTGTATGTTCATAGTATTGCTATGCATGTTCATTACATTTTAGGTCTAGGCCATATTGGTATTGCCATGCATATTGAGTCTTAAATCACATTGGTATTGTCATGCATTAATATTATATTTAGGTCTTAGGTCACATTAATTTTCATGCATATTCCTAACATATTAGGTCCTAGTCACATTTACATTAACAAGCATTGCATGCATATAGAGTTAGGATAGCATTTATTGCCATGCAAATTCATGCTAGGCATTTAGGTTGCCATGAATTGTCATGCATTTCCTTTACCATTTAGACCTTTAGACCATGCATTTCATACATTTCATTTGCTGTATGTTCATGCATTCCATGTCATTGCCACTTGATTTGTGACTTGGGCCAATTAATGGCTCAAAGTCATGCTCCCTTGAGCATACTTGTGAAAAATTAAGGAATTGTCAAATTGATTATTCTACCTTTGTGATTTTTTTTTAACTTAGCCAATTTGGTTTTTGAATGACTTTATCAAAGGCAAAAAATATGTTTTGACAAATAGTTTTTTTTACCCAGTACTTGAACATCTCCAATTTTTTTGGGTAGTCATCCTTAATCAAAAAATTAAGCCAATTTTTTATCATGTATATTTACATGTTTTGAGTCTCCAATATTTTTTTTTTAGAATTTGTTGAATTTTATAAAAATAGGGTAAAAAATCGTGTGGCAAAATCGGACAATAGAGGCAGATTTGAAATCAAAATAGGAATAAAGGTTGAATTTGGCTAAGGCATTTAGAGGGGGTTCGGTAGAAGTTTTAGCTACTGTCTTAGGGTAGTTTCTAAGCCCTTTTAAACTTTAAAAATGATTTTATAAATCTCGGGTTAAGGGTAGTTAAGTCCGGGATTTTAAACTTAGAAAATTAGAGCCATTTTAAAAGGGTTTGGTATGGGTTTTAATTTTTGTTCAAGTTTTCCTCAAAATTATTATCAAACTATCACAAAGTTTTGTTTTTTAGAAAATCTAATTTGACATATTTTCCTAAGGTAGCCAGATATCTTTTTAGATATACGGATTTCTTTAATTAAAGGAAAAAAATACATTTTCATGCATTGCATTTTCCATGTTCATGTATTTTATTTAAATGTGTGATTTTTGCTATGATATTTTCCATGATATTATTACTATTTTAATTCACATTTTATGATCTAATATTTGTTTGCCATATGATTTTGAATGTTTCATGATATCCTATGTTTTTTATTTAGTTATTTTTGTCATATTGTTTAGTATATACTATGTTCATGCATTATTATTTTTATTTTCATTTTCATGCATATTATATGTTAACATTATCTTAATTCCATGTCATTTCTTGTCATTTAGATCATATTCCATGTCATTTAGGTTATTTTATTTATAACATGCCATGTCATTTAAACTATGCCATATCATTTAGAATTGCCATGTCATTTAATTCATTTTATATCATTTAGAATATACCATGATACTTAGGATTTTTTCATTTTTACTAGAATATACTATGTCATTTGAATTATGTCATATTATTTAGGTTGCATTATATTATCTAAATTTGCCATGTCATTTTGTTTATGTCATACATGTTCATGTTCATATTTTTAAATGTTTTGAAAAAAAATAATGATTTTCAATAAAAATAAAGATATTCCCGAGTTAAAATAATTCATGAGTTCTCTGCCGGGTTTGCTGGAGAGAATATCATCAATATCATTAATAAAGGAATATCTTTCTTTAAAAAAAAAAAAAAAACGAGAATGATTTGGAAAGTTTTCCAAATGAATAAAAATTTCTATATTTTGCTGATTTTCTCGGGGAATATAGGAAAATTTTGAATTAATAAATTCCGGATCATTTTCAATTTAAAATGGAATGATTTTTCTTAAAATTGGGAAATAACTTGAAATACTAAATTAAAAACCAACTTTTTACCGATATTTGAAATAACACACGATTAATAAGGTACCGATTTATACGGGCATTTTGGGGGTGCTAATCCTTCCCCGCACGTAACCGACTCCCGGACCCGCTTCTTTGATTTCTCTGGTTTATACGCAGACTCGAAATTGGTTTTAAAAAATGTTTTAATTAATTTTAAAATGTTTTATAAAACCGGTTTTAATAGGTGGCCGATCACACCTAGGTAAAAAAGATTGGTGGCGACTCCATGTCTTTTTACAAGGTCGTTTTCATACCCTCGACCTTTTATTATTTCTAGAGGAATTATGTCAACTTTTCCTCTACTTTTGTTTCCCCCCTCACTCGAACGGGTTCTCCGCGATCCGGGATCACGTATCGACACCTTCATTTTTTTAGAGGAATTAAGTCGACTTTTCCTCTTTTTTTTATGTCACGCCTAACGAAATAATAAAGTCTCGCGATGAGACTTGTTATTGTTATATTTTTTAGGTTGTGACAGCTTGGCGACTCCACTGGGGATATTTTTTAGAGAGTTAGGCCTAGAATTAGTCGTGCGTTATCTAAGTCTCGGTTTTGTTGGTTTAATAGGTATTTAATTTGAATTCCCATATTTTTAAATAAAGGAGAATTTTGAAAATAATAAATGTTTTAAATATGTCCATCTTCATATGCATGCATATTATTATTTGTTCTCTGGATATTTTGTTGCGTATATTTATATGTTTGCTTATTTGATGCTTTACATTGTTTGGTTTTAGTGGGGTATTTAGAATAAAGGGTGTAGAATAGGTGGTGACAGGTTTGTTTTGTTCCTCCGCACACACTATATTTGCATTTGCATAACATGAATCCTCTACCCGGGTTTTGTCCTTTTAAGTGGGAGTAAAGTAATACGCCTTCGTGATGATCCTCCGTATGGAATAGTGAAACACTTTTGGAGTATAAAGTACCTAAAGCCTTCGTGATGATCCTCCGTATGGGCTTAGGAAAATATACTCTAACGAATTGAACCCGCTTTTATCGGGGTGCTTTACTAGCCTTCATCGGCGACAGTGAGGAGCAATTCGGGGCCTTTGGAACTGATTCACCCTCATATAGTGAACTTAGGCGAAGCCATGCCGGATTTTCGTTAGATACAACGAAGATAGGAACACATGGAGGGACATTTCTAACCTTTTATTACCTATTTTTACATCTCAAATAAGTTTTGTAAACCGGGCAAAGATGAACGTACATCGCCCGTAATAAGTGTGATACTCCGCCCCAAAGGCACCGTGATGCCTATATAATTTGAAATTGTTGGGGCAAGTGTTCACTAACCTTTTGAAATTCAAAATACAAACATTCTTTTTCAAAAATTTTTGCATCTTTGCACATTTCATGCATGTGTGAATAGAGCATGTACATTTATCGTTATATTTTTTATCTCATTCTTTACAATAAACAGTTGGTAATAATAATCTCATTTGGTGATTTCATAAACTGGTAGTGTTACATGAACATTTGCATATTGTACCATATTAAGACCCACTACCCCGAAATTCTTTTGAAAATAATATGTGTGGTTTTTCATAGAGAAAACATGTTTCAAAAAATTGTAGATTAAATGTGGAGGCAAATATCGCATAATGAGATTTTTGAATAATCAAAATTTGGTCCCACCATTTTTGTGTGGCCATCGATTTCTTTGTATATACCATGGTGCCAATTCATTTATTCTTTGCATGTATCATTTTGACATCATGTTACAGTCATAAGCATGTATGCTCATTCATTGTAGAATACAGTCATACTTAACATAATTTTTCTGTATATATCCATGCAGTAATTTGCTTATTCTTTACATGCATCATGTTGGCATCAGGTTGCACATATGGCATACATAGTCATTATAATTTCTTTGAACGCTTCATGCATGTTAGTATATTCATGCATATAGGAGTAGAGCATGTATATTCATAATTGTATTCTTAAATCTCATGACATTTTCATTTGCATGAAAGGGGTTCGAGATATGAGGAATGAATCGGAGGAACGACTGGATGCTTTGCAATGTAATTAAGAGGAGTTTAGACATGAAATCTTGGAAGTGAAAGAACAGCTTGTCAAATTTATGAAAATGTTTGTGGATATGGGTAAGATTAAGGGGGAACTTTCTCAGGGCTCTACATCGCCTTCGGATCAACCAAAACCTTTAGGTCCAGAACATACAATCCTTGCTAGATCTTGCGCTTGCCAATGTTACAAAGGGTGCAACCCTGATGAAATTGTGGACAAAATCATGAAAATGATTAAACCAGAGAGCCTGATGCCGAAGACAGAAATCACCAATCCTGTACCATACCTGCAAACTGCTCAAAGTCCAAACGAGAATCCCTACCCTGCTATGACTCGATTGTCCACTGGGATGATCACTACGAGACCCCTGAACCCTACTCCATCACCACCAACTGGCAGTTCATACCATTTCCCTCATCAATCACCTTATCAAGCATTCGGGATAGGAACCTCGAGTTATATACAACCTCCAACGGTCCCGTGTCCAAATCTATACCCTTGCCTTGTTATTCCACCATCTCCCTATGCAAACACTCAGATGCAAGCCTTAGCGCCACCACCAAGTGCCCCAACTCCTAGGCCCAGTGTGACTAAGAAACAACCCTAGGATAAAACCCAAAGGCACTTTGATCCTATTCCAATCAGCTATCAAGAGCTTTTCGCAATGTTGGTTAGAAATCACCTAGTTGCCTATGTGCCGTTGAAACCCCTGTCACCACCATACCCCAAGTGATATAACCCGAATGAAAGATGTGATTATCATTGTGGAACTATTGGGCATAGCATTGAGCACTACAATACACTCAAAAACAAAGTACAATCTCTTATAGATGCCAAGTGGTTGGATCCAACGAGGCTGATTGATAGAGGACCAGGAAAGGGTAATTAGGATTGGGAGATTTACGGTAATGATGTGGAAGGACTTCGGTCTTATAGGATGTAGTAGGATTTCACTTTTTCAGTAGCCGGCTCTTATAGCCTTAGGATGCTAGAAGAATAAAGCGCTTGTAAAGACTGTTTTAAGCACTGCTCATGATTTTGTAAACATGGTTTATGCCATTGTGAAGGTTGATTTGGGAATGAATTGGTTGTGCTTTAATTTATGAGATGTTGATGATTAAGTTCCTCTGATTCTTATTTCTTCCGTTGTATCTTCCCCTTTGCATTTTGAATCCAATCAACTATTTGTCATTCCATACATTCATACATGCATCTTGGTAGCATTAGGTGATATTCATGACAAACATAGTCAGCATGATTTTTCTATATGTTCATGCACTAATTTGCTTACTACATACATCATGTTAGCATTAGGTCGCATTCATAATACACATGGTCAGAATGAGTTTCTTTGTATATACTCTGTGTCAATCATTGTTTACATGCATCATAATTGACATCATGTTGCATTCGTAATGTATACGATCATTCATTAGGAAATAATTTGGAAAATACATAGTCATTCATTGTATATACCTATGAATTGATTTGATTATTCTTTGCTTGCAGCGTGTTGGCATCGTGATGGGTATTTATTGCATTTATAGTCAGCATGTTTCCACTATACATATTCATACATCATATTGTTTAGGCTTCACGTGCATCAAATTGCATTCATGGCTCCTTCATCATGACATACATTTGGAGGGAATAAAATGGAAGTTGGCTTGGCTTTAAGAGTCTTTGAAAGAATTTCCATTTCCATTCAGAGGTATAAGAAGTACTAAGTACCTTTCCAATACAGGCTAGAGCTATGGAGAATGAACAAGCTGCCCGAATGGAAAGAATGGAAAGGGCACATGAAGAATTGCTAGAAAAGTTGGCAAAATCTGAAGCAGAATCTAAAGATCAAATGACTAAATTGATGGAGCTGATGTTCGCTGCAATCAAGGGAAAAGGATACACTAAAAACTTTATCGCCAAAGAAGGGTTAGAGGCATAAAAGGGTCAGAATGAGGTCGTAATGATGAATGACCAAAATACAGTTAAACCCAGCAACACCCTGAACTTAGACGACCTAGCTGAACGGGAAAAGTTGAAAATGGTTGTAGTAAAAGAGGTAGAGTTGGCAGATTCCCAAGGGAAACATCAGTTGTTAGATGAAAGGCTCCAGGCAGTAGAAAATATAGATATATTCGGGAGTGTGGATACGAAAGAACGATGCTTGGTCTTCGATTTAGTCATTCCTCCTAAATTCAAGGTCCCTGACTTTGTGAAATATGACGGGATGACTGATCCGTCAGCCCACATCATATATTTTGCCGAAAGATGACAAGTCATATAGATAATGATAAGCTTCTGATTCACTACTTTCACGATAGCCTCAACGGGTCCGCAATTAGGTGGTATGGTCAATTGAGGAAGGATCAGATTCACTCTTGGAATGATTTGGCCATGGCTTTTCTAAACCAGTACAAGCATATGACCGACATGACACCTAGCCATCTCACTTTGCAAAATATGCAGAAAAGAGCTACTGAAAGCTTCAAAGAGTATGCTCAGAGGTGGAGGAACATGTCCACCAAGTACAACCACCTTTGACACAAAAAGAAATCACCGTCCTTTTTGTGAGTACACTGCGGGCCCCGTACTATGATAGACTCATCGGCAATGGCTTGAAGAATTTTACTGATATGGTAATCTCAGGGGAGATGATTGAGAATGCTATCATGAATGGGAAACTTGAAGGACAAGGAACATCCAATGCCGAGAGAAATAGGGTACCTAGAAAGAAAGAGGAAGATGTCCAAGCTATGGAACATTTCGTCCCATATTCCCAATTTTCCTCATACCAATCATGTTATCCTACTGAGATATCTCTAAGTCTTTATCCTTGCCCACCCACCCAAGCACCTAATCCTCTATACCAGTTCTTGCAACAAGACCTACTTCCAGAAAATGACTGTGGGATAACCAAGAAATAATTCCAATCCTAATCCCTGACCTACTACCATTTCTAATAAAAAATTAGTACCTTACCCCGGTACCTTTGAAAATAGCTCCTAATCCATGAGCAGGGAGTTATGACCCTGACAGCAAGTGTGATTATCACCTGGGGGTAATTGGGCATTCAACTGAAAAATGCAGACAATTGAGAGAAATGATTGAAGGTCTTATCTGCAATGGTATTTTGACACCGGAGCTTATCAATCAGTGGAAGGTCGCTTTGCCGTAAATCAGTTTCTTTCAGGGTTTTAGGAGGAGAATTACTACATTTGAAGGATGTCAATAAGAGCATTTTGATGCATATAATTATAGATCATTAGGATGAAAACACTTGTCTCATGTCGACATTCATATGAATTAAATGAATTTTTAATTTTAAATGCTTTGTGTTTGTTGTTTTAACAATAATTTGAATGTGCAAAAACAAGCATTATGGAGATTCTAAAAATGGATAGTCTTGAGAATATTGATGATCATTGTTAGAAATGACCTAATACCTTCCCTCTTTTGGGGATTCCATATGTCTAAATACATGAAACTAAGATCACTTGAAAGACCTAATGCTTCAAGGAATATGATTGATTAAACTTCATAAACCATTGTCATTGCAGAATAAGCAAAGATGTAAATCCTAGTCTAGGCCATGAAGAAAGGAATTAACTTTTTGAAATTTTTTCGAATTCCTTGAAATTCAAACAAATGAGACATTTTCTCAAGAATCTAGATTTTGGTAATTTGGTGTGTGTCAAAGTTGTACCAAAACCATTCATGACCTTTACCAATAACCACAAAACACTAATTACCCAAACATCACTTCATGATTGACACCCTGGGGCATAATGATTAAACTAGATTATCCCATGTCCTAGAGAAAACCCGTTTTGGGCCATATTTTCCTTGTCTCTTCAAAGAACTCATAATTGAAACTCAACCTTTTCAAAATAGACCTAGACTTGCTATGTTTCTCGTTGATACGAATTCTCATGGTTAATCAAATTAGGGCATCATTTGTGGAAATGATGATTATATGGTGAAAAAGGATGGGACTAAAGCATGAATCATTGGGGCATGCGAAAAAAAAAATTTGTGATATCATGCATATGAGAATTCGAATGATTCCAAAGTGCAAAATGAAATTTTGATTATCTATTCCCCCTGGGGATTTCTTTTCAATGTGAATATTCGTGCTTGACATGAGAAATGGCCATCTTTCATGTCCCTATCACCAAAAAGAAATTATCTATAGTCACCCCTTTTGAGCCAAAAGAATTCTTTCTTCTTTAAACCCTGATCAAGGATTACCCTTTACATTGGGGGACAAATGAGAGGAAAGATCTTCTCAAAGATCGTGGAAAAATGAGTCCTAGCTCAAAGACAAATACAAAGCAAATGGAGCCCCGAATAAATACGGGCTCACTCTGTCAAAGAAAAAAAAAGGAAAAGATGGCCAAATGAAAGCCAAGAAAAACAAAAAAAAAATTTGTGTGAAGAAGTATGGCAAATGAAATCCAAAAGCAAAGAAGGAAAAACACGAAGTCAAAAGGAATGAAAAGTCCAAAAGGATAAATGTTTCAAAGAGAATCCTTCTCAAGAAATGATCCTTGATCTGATTACCCTCAAACACATATTTTGGGCCTGTTTATCCTTTTTTTCTAAACCCTGAACTGTGGCCTACATTACGTGCTTTAAAAGTCCATTTTGGTCAAGCATGAATATTTAATTTGAAGGGTTTTTCCTCAGGTTTTATCCTATCTCGTCGAATTATCATTTCACTAAGGAAGAATTTAGAATTCTCAAGTGCATGATAAAACAATGAAAAAAAAAATGGAAAGTATGGGACTCTAGGGCGAAAACCCAAAAATGTGCAGTTTAGAGTAAAATGGGAATTTTCGATGCCATTTATGTTAGTACCAATACCACAAAAGAGATAAACTTCTTGGAAAAGTGGTCATCGAGGAACATCTAGGAATTATTGAACCTCCAAAATTGTCAGCTCTCATTCGGAGGATTGTCTTCAAAACTGAGACTTTTTCCTTCCAAGATTAAACTTTTCGGTCTAAACATCCTAGCCAATCTTGACGCTTGTCAAAATGCCTTGATATGAAAACTAAAAGAATGTTGAATTTGTTTGATTCTCAAGGAATTCATGATTTATAAAACCTGTTCCATTCGTGAGCCTAGAAGGGACATACATTTTGTTGTGAAATTTTCTTTGATCAACCAAAATCTTGTTATACCAAGCCTTGCTAATCACAAAAAAAAAAAAAAAAAAAATTCAGACTGACACTTAGAGAAATTTTTAACAATGATCATCAGTCTTCAAAAGATTTGTACCTCAAACACTGCAGGGTTAATATTCTTGTTCAGAAGTTTTCAAAATAAGAAAACAAATAAAGACATTTTTTTGAAATACTCATTTTTGATGTTGACATGAGATAAGGTTTTTTAAAACCCAAAGTTGTGGAACTACTAGGGTTAATCTTGATTTCCATATATGAGAAGAAGAAATAGAACCCAGCAAGCAGATTTCTATCAATAAGAATTTGAACACTGTTGAGGCAAGGAGAATAGCCAAAATGATTAGAAGTTATACTCTGATTTGAAGAGGAAAAATGAATTGGAAAGGCTAAGCCAAAGTTTAGAAAATGATCGGGGGCATTTGCATTTTCATCAAGCATTTGCATAATGTCAATCTTGGCCTTTGCATTTTCTCATGAAGCGTTTGCATCATTATCGATCTTTGCATTTGCATCATGTAGAAGCATTCTGCACGTTGTCAATCCTCGCATTTGCATCATTTAGAAGCACTTGCATAATGTCAATCTTTGCATCTGCATCATTCCATGAAGTAGTTGCATCAATCTGAGAGCATTTGCAGTTGCATTTAGAAGCATTTGCATCTTATCCAACATCAGCATCAAGAAACATTTGCATCAATTCAAAACATTTACATATGCAATATGAGGTATGTGCATCCTGTTAATGATTTGCACCAGCATAAAAAAAGCATTCGCATCTTTTCAAAATCTTCGGGTTAATTTTCAACAATTCTTCAAAGATCATTGTTAAGACCATTTTTAAGACCTTCGGGCATAATTTTTCAAATTAAGGGTAAGGCATCCGGGCACCATTTTAAAGACCTTTGGGCATAATTTTTCATCAAGGGTAAGGCCTCTGGGCACCATTTTAAAGACCTCAGGGCACCATTTTAAAGACCTACGGGCACCATTTTAAAGACCTTCGGGCACCATTTTTAAGACCTTCGAGCATATGTTTTTCATCACGAGTAAGGCCACCGGGCACCATTTTAAAGACCTTCGTGCACCATTTTTAAGACCTTCGGGCATATTTTTTCATCACGGGTAAGGCCTCCGAGCACCATTTTAAAGACCTCCGGGCACCATTTTAAAGACCTTCGAGCACCATTCTAAAGACCTTCGGGCATAATTTTTCATCACGGGTAAAGCCTTCAGGCACCATTTTAAAGACCTCCGGGCACTATTTTAAAGATCTTCGGGCACCATTTTTAAGACCTTCAGGCATAATTTTTCGTCACGAGTAAGGCCTCCGGGCACCATTTTAAAGACCTCCGGGCACCATTTTAAAGACCTTCAGGCACCATTTTTAAGACCTTCGAGCATATTTTTTTCATCATGGGTAAGGCATCCAGGCACCGTTTTAAAGACCTCCGGGCACCATTTTAAAGACCTTCGGGCACCATTTTTAAGACCTTCGGGCATAATTTTTCATCACGGGTAAGGCCTCCGAGCACCATTTTAAACACCTCCGGGCACCATTTTAAAGACCTCCGGGCACCATTTTTGTGACCTTCGTGCACCATTTTAAAGACCTTCGAGCACCATTTTACAGACCTACGGGCACCATTTTTAAAGACCTTCGGGCACCATTTTTAAGACCCTCATGCACCATTTTTAAGACCTTCGGGCATATTTTTTTCAAATCACAGGTAAGGCCTTCGGGCACTATTTTTAAGACCCTCCGGCACCATTTTTAAGACCTTCGGGCATAATATATGCTTTTGAAATCGAACCCATTTCCTTAAGATGGGTTGAGCCTAGATTAGTCAGGGAATTCAATTTAAGGACAAAATCTTAAATTTACAGCTTTTTTTAAAAAAAAAAAATTGAAAAAATGATGAAAAAGATGGAATGAAAAAAGAAAACCCCTTTCCCTTCCTTCTTATGTGATTTCACTAACCGTACAAAATTAGTGTTTATTTATCTTTGCCTGATTCCTGATTCTCAGCAATAGCCAAAGAGGGGCAGCTGTAGATACCTAATTTTGTTCGGACCCCTAAATCAGGTACATTTTCTTCCTAAATTGATGTTTCAGAATGCTAAAAGGCTTTTCTCATCCTGCAGGTGGTACTCCGAGGCTTAGTCTAAGAAAGCAGACAGAAAAAGACAACTACTGAAAAAGTCAACCCACTTTAAAAATCAAGATTTGAGGTTCAATTGAAAAATGGTGAAAGAATTTTGATAATCCGAGGTCTACATTGAAAGATATGGAGTTCGGAAGTTGGGTTACGAGATTTAGTAGAAAGGAAACCCTAATTCGGGAAATTTGGGGAAAAGTGCTTAAACAATCAAATTGGTCAGAATTAAAGGTCTCAAATGAAAGATAAGCACTGACTACGGGTAATGAGAAGCTACTTGGAAGAAAAACTGATAGAAAAGTCAATTCAAAAGAAAATCGAGAATTAGGGCTTTTTGGTAAATTTCAATAAAAGTTGGAAAAATTACAAAAATGACCCAATTCGGAAGATCTAAAGACCTTAATTGATGAGAAATGAGTATACAAGGATAGCCCAAGGCTCAGTTTGAAGAAAATCTAAAAATTGGACTTGTTTTGAGCAAAACCAGGTTTCAGAGGCAAAAGGGCAAAATTGTAAAATATGGGAAAAATAGCAAATGAACTCCAAAAATTCTAAAAGTTTGCAAATCTCATTCTTAAATCATTTCGAAGAGATTGGTGAAATAAAACCTTGATTCGGAGTTCGTTTGCAAAATGCCCAAATATCGGGTTTCTTATGTAGTAATTCAAGTAGATAAATCCCGAAAAAATAGCAAACAAGTTCCAAAAATTTTGAAAATTTTCAAATCTCATTTTTAAATTATTTGGAAGAGATTGGGGAAATAAAATCTTGATTCGGAGTTCGTTTGCAAAATGGCCAAATCCCAGATCCCCTTTGTAGTAATTCAAGCAGTTAAATCCCGAAAAAATAGAAAATGAGCTCCAAAAATTACGAAAACTTCCAGATCGCATTTTTAAATTATTTGGAAAAGATTGGTGAAGAAAAATTTTGATTCAGAGGTCGTTTAAAAAAGGGTAAAATTCGGGTGCATAAAAAGGGTAATTTCGAAAATAAATCCGAAATAAATAGCAAATGGACTCGAAAAATTTTGAAAACTTCCAGAATTCAATTTTTTATTATTTTGGAAGTGTTGAAAAAATAAAATTCGAATTTGGAGTCCGTTTTCTATTTATTTAGATTCGGGGGGCAAAAATGTCATTTCACCAAAGAAATCAAAAATGGCAAATTTGTAATTGAGGAAAATATGAAAAAAGAAGGAATTGCTGGGATTTTTTCTTCCTTTGGTCAGCCAACATAGAGGAGAAGAAGGAAGCTTGAACAATTTAATTCCCTAGTCACTATCAAGCCACATGCTACCACTAACACCTTGCAAATGGTCCCCCCTTCATCCAATGGCTTAGATGCCTTTAGGAAAGTTGAATGCACCATCGAATGGCCAAATTTAAATGCCAAGATGACATTTTTATTTGTCATAAAAGAACCCTCATCTAATGGCCAAGAATGGAAGAAAAAAGATGAGCACAATTCATCCAAGGGTGAGCATCTATTCGGTTGAGCAAGGGAGTGCATGGGATTATCTCTTTTCATCAAATGGCTAAGGTTACTACACGGGATGTACACATCTTAAGGGTTGCTATCAATTGGCAAGATGACATTTTTATGTTGTCATCAAAATATCTAAATCTAAAGGCCAAGATTGGAGGAGAAAAAGTGCAATTCCCATCCAAGGGTTAGAAGGCCATTCGACCAAGGCTAAAGGGAGGAGGAGGATTTCATTCTTTCAGAGGTTTTTGGCTGGAAAATAGTAGCTAATTTAGCAAGAAAAAAGGTTTTGAAAGATAGAAAAAAAGGTTTTCAATGGAGAGCTTGAAGGTAGCCATCTCTACCAAGCTCTAGCCTAGCTTTCTTCTTCATTTCCATGGTGTTTTCTTGATTTTTCTATCATGTTTTCCTACTACACTTTTCATAGAAATGAAGTTTTTTAATGTTTACTCATGTTTTCATCTCTTCTTTTTCTTTAAAATGGTGGAAAACAATATTTTTCTATGGTTTCATGCTATGGCCGAAAATGGCACATTTATTTGCCTTGCTTTTTTTTCATTTTTTTCTTCCTTGCATGTTGCTGTGAAAAATGATTTTTACAAGTTTTTTTAGAGTATTCTGAGGTTCTGATTTTTACAAAATATGAAGCAAAAAAGGTTGAAATAGCTACATGATCTTGGCTAGACCAAGTGACCATGGTTAGGAGAGAGGCTATGCCCACTTTTACCTACCATGAAGCTCACCTTATTTTCTGGTTTACATGGTTTATTTTCTATTTTATTGAGATGGAAAGGCTTCATGATATTGGCAAGACCAAGTGATTATGGTTTGGTGAAAGGCTATTCCCATTTGATACCAACCATGGAGCTTAACTTTCCTTGTTCTACTTACTAGTTTTGCTTGTAATTTTTGCATGTTTATGTTAAATCTTGTGTACATATGTTATTTACATTATTTTCTATGCTATATTTGCTTATATATTTCATTTTCATTCTTGATATTGCATCCTTTCATATTCGACCATTGTTGTTCATATGCTCATGTTGTGCATTTTTTATGTATCATGTCTTACATGTTTGCATTTTCATGGTTTTGTTTCATGACCATATGGCCACTCTATTTTGTATGCCTTGCATGTGCATTTTCCTTTTGCTTCTTAACTTGTTTGCATCTCTATGCCATGAACATGTATATTCTTATTTTAGTACGCCATGTGCTTATGAAAATGCTATGATAAAAATGCCATCATATTGTCCCATAACCATTCGGCACTTCACATTGTGTATGACTTGCATGTGCATTTTCCTTTTGTTTCCTAACTTGTTTGCATTTCCATGCCATGAGCTTGTGCATTTTGATTTTGGTATGTTATATGCTATTGAAAATTTCATGACATTATGCATTTTAATATGATTTGTCATGTACTTATGTCATTTACTAAATAGGATTGCATTAGAGTCTCATGTGATCATTTGGCCTCTTCATGCATCCCTTGCCTTGTCATGCATTTGCATTTTGTTTAGGTAACATGCTTTGCATTATCATATCTTGAAATTGTGTATTAGTTTCTGTTTGTTCCAGCATTGACATTAGTTTCATGAGTCATTGTATGTTCATAGTATTGCTAGGCATGTTCATTACATTTTAGGTCTAGGCCATATTGGTATTGCCATGCATATTGAGTCTTAAATCACGTTGGTATTGTCATGCATTAATATGCTATTTAGGTCTTAGGTCACATTCATTTTCATGCATATTCCTAACATATTAGGTCCTAGTTACATTCACATTATCAAGCATTGCATGCATATAGAGTTAGGATAGCATTTATTGCCATGCAAATTTATGCTAGGCATTCAGGTTGCCATGAATTGTCATGCATTTCCTTTACCATTTAGACCTTTAGACCATGCATTTCATATATTTCATTTGCTGTATGTTCATGCATTCCTTGTCATTGCCACTTGATTTGTGACTTGGGCCAATTAATGGCTCAAAGTCATGCTCCCTTGAGCATACTTGTGGAAAATTAAGGAATTGTCATATTGATTATTCTACCTTTGTGATTTTTTTTTTGCTTAGCCATTTTTGTCCAAGGCTTTTAAAATGTTTAGCTATTGTTCTTAGGTCTTTAGGATGATTCCAACAATTTCTACTTTGGTTTTTGAATGAATTTATCAAAGGCAAAAAATGTGTTTTGACAAATAATTTACTTTTACCCAGTATTCGTACATCTCCAATTTTTCTAGTCAGTCATCTTTATCAGAAAATTAAGACAATTTTTTATCGTGTAGATTTACATGTTATGAGTCTCCAATATTTTTTTAGAATTTCTTGAATTTTTAAAAATAGGCTAAAAAATCGTGTGGCAAAACCGGACAGTAGAGGCAGATTTGAAATCAAAAAAGAAATAAGGGTTGAATTTGGCTAAGGCATTTAGAGGGGGTTGGGTAGAAGTTTTAGCTACTGTCGTAGGGTAGTTTCTAAGCCTTTTTAAACTTTAAAAATGATTTTATAAATCTCGGGTTAAGGGTAGTTAAGTCCGAGATTTTAAACTTAGAAAATTAGAGCCATTTTAAAAGGGTTTGGTAAGGGTTTTAATTTTTATTCTTGTTTTCCTCAAAATTATTTTCAAACAATCACAAAGTTTTGTTTTTTAGAAAATATAATTTGACATATTTTCCTAAGGTAGCCGGATATCTTTTTAGATATACAGATTTCTTTAATTAAAGGAAAATATACATTTTCATGCATTGCATTTTCCATGTTCATGCATTTTATTTAAATGTGTGATTTTTGCTATGATATTCTCCATGATATTATTACTATTTTAATTCACATTTTATGATCTTATATTTGTTCGCCATATGATTTTGAATGTTTCATGATATCCTATGTCTTTTATTTAGTTATTTTTGTCATATTGTTTAGTATATACTATGTTCATGCATTATTATTTTTATTTTTATTTTCATGCATATTATTTGTTAGCATTATTTTAATTCCATGTCATTTCTTGTCATTTAGATCATATTCCATGTCATTTAGGTTATTTTATTTATAAATTGTCATGTCATTTAAAATATGCCATATCATTTAGAATTGCCATGTCATTTAATTCATTTTATATCATTTAGAATATACCATGATACTTAGGATTTTTTCATTTTTCCTAGAATATACTATGTCATTTGAATCATGTCATATCATTTAGGTTGCATTATATTATCTAAATTTGCCATGTCATTTTGTTTATGTCATACCTATTCATGTTCATATTTTTAAATGTTTTGAAAAAAATAATGATTTTTAATAAAAATAAAGATATTCTTGAGTTAAAATAATTCATGAGTTCTCTATCGGATTTGCTGGAGGGAATATAATCAATTATCATTAATAAAGGAATATCTGTTTTTAAAAAAAATGAGAATGATTCGGAAAGTTTTCAAATGAATAAAAATGTCTATATTTTGTCGATTTTGTCGGGGGATATAGGAAAATTTTGAATTAATAAATTTCTGATCATTTTCAATTTAAAATGGAATTATTTTTCTTAAAACTGGGAATTAACTTGAAATACTAAATTAAAAACCAACTTTTTATCGAGATTTGAAATAACATACGATTAATAAGGTACCGATTTATACGGGTGTTGTGGGGTTGCTAATCCTTCCCCGCACGTAACTGACTCCCGGACTCACTTCTTTGATTTCTCTGGTTTATAACGCAGACCCGAAATTGGTTTTAAAAATTGTTTTATAAAACCGATTTTAATAGATGGCTGATCACACCTAGGTAAAAAAGATTGGTGGCGACTCCATGTCTTTTTACGTGGCCGTTTTCATACCCTCGACCTTTTATTAATTCTGGCAGATTTAAGTCATCTTTTCATCTACTTCTGTTTCCCCCTCACTCGAACGGGTTCCCCACGATCCGGGATCACGCATCGACACCTTCGTTTTTTTAGAGGAATTAAGTAGACTTTTCCTCTTTTTTTTTTTATGACACACCTAACGAAATAATAAAGTCTCGCGATGAGACTTGTTATTGTTATATTTTTTAAGTTGCGACAACACTTATTTAAAAAGAAAAATCAAAATAAACTCACCAAAATAATAATCAAAACAACAAATCAAGAATGGAAAATCAAAGAAAGTGAAAGAGTATGGTGCTTAAAGCAACCTCTAGAAGCTATCTTTCAAGCTTTTTCTCTTCTAACTTTCTTTTCTTTTCTAAGCTTTTCTTTTTGCTTTTCAACAATGGAGAGAAAATCAGCCAAAACCAAGAGAGAATAGAGAGTGAGTGTCATCTGAAAATGAAAGAAAGAGTCCCCTTTAGTGTGGCCGAAACCCCCCTTTAGGCTAGGATGTTGTCATTTTTCCATCAACAAATTTTCTTCCAAGGGCTATTGATCCAAGATGTTTAAAACATGAAATTATCACCCTTAGATTAAGCCATCAGCTATCCACAATTGCAGATGTTCAAGAATCTTAAGCCATTATGTTGACACTCTCCCTTTTCATGCATTGGTCCATGTGGCTTATTTGCAAAGGCTTGATAAAAAATAACTAACTAACTCTTCATTGTTGGCCTTTTGATTAAAAAATCAAAAACTTCCTACCCATCTTTGGGCCTTGGCCGGCTAGCCCCCCTTTCTCCAGCCCATGTTTCATGTTTTTTAAAAGACAAGAGAGCCCTTTTCGGTTTCTTGGGTAAAATAACCTTTTTGCCCCCCAAGCATAAATAAATGGAAAACGGACCCCAAGCCCAAAATTGCCCTTTTATGCCCCCAAACTTTACCATTTATTAAAACGAACTCCAAATCCAGATTTTTCTTCACCAATCTCTTCCAAATAATTTAAAATTGTGATCTGGAAGTTTTCATAATTTTTGGAACTCATTTGGTATTTTTTCGAGATTTATCTGCTTGAATTACTACATAGGGGGCTCGGGATTTGGCCATTTTGCAAACGAACTCCGAATCAATATTTTATTTCACCAATCTCTTCCAATTAATTTAAAAATGAGATTTGCAAATTTTCAAAATTTTTGGAGTTCATTTGCTATTTTTCTGGGATTTATCTTCTTGAATTTCTGCATAGGAGACCCGAGATTTGGTCATTTTGCAAATGAACTCAAAATCAAGATTTTCTTTCCCCAATCTCTTCCAAATGATTTAAGAATGAGATTTGCAATTTTTCAGAATTTTTGGAGTTCATTTGTTATTTTTCCCAAATTTTCTAATTTTGCCCTTTTACCTCTGAAAACCGATTTTGCTCAAAACAAGTCCGATTTTCAGATTTTCTTCAAACTGAGCCTTGGGCTATCCCTTTTTAATCACTCCTCATCCATTAGGGGCTTTAATCCTATCGAGTCGAGCCATTTCTGTAATTCTTCCCAATTTCACCGAAATCCACTAAAAACCATAATTCTCGGATTTCTCCCGGATTGACTTTTCTTTCAGTTTTTCTTTCAAGTGGCTTCTCCATTATCCGTAGTCAGTGCTTATCTTTCATTTGGAACTTTCAATTTTGACCAATTCGATAGTTTAGCATTTTTTCCCAAATTTCCTGGATTAGGGTTTCCTTTCTACTAAATCTCCATAACCCAACTTTTGAACTCCATATCTTTCGATGTAGACCTCAGATTATCAAAATTCTTTCGCCATTTTTCAATTGAACTTCAAATATTGATATTGAATATGGGTTGACTTTTTTAGTAGTTGACTTTTTGAGGTTGACTTTTTGGGGTTGACGTTTTTTCAAGTTTGGCTTTTTATGATCGTCTTCTTAGACTAAGTCCCGGAGTACCACCTGCAGGATGAAAAAAAAAGTCTTTTTACATTCTGAAACATCAATTTAGGAAGAAAAACATACCTGTTTTAGTGGTCCGGGCAAAATTAGGTGTCTACAGCTGCCCCTCTTTGACTATTGCTAAGAATCAGGAATCAAGCAAAGATAAATAAATACTAATTTTGTCCGGATAGTGAAATCACATGTGAAGAGAAGGGGATTTCTTTTTTCATTTTTTTTGGAGAAAAACTGTAAATAGAACATATTGTCCTTAAATTAAATTCCCTGACTAATCAAGGCTCGACCGGTTTTAAGGAAACGAGTTCGATTTGCAAGAAAAAATTGTGCCCGGAGGTCTTAAGAATGATGCCCGGAGGTATTAAAAATGGTGTCAGGAGGCCTTACCCATGATTTAAAAAATTATGCTAGGAGGTCTTCAGAATGGTGCCCGGAGGCCTTACCCGTGATTTTGAAAAAATTGCGCTGTATGCGGCTTTAAAAAATGATGCCCGGAGGTCGTAAGAATAGTGCCCAGAGGTCTTAAGAATGGTGCCCGGAGGCCTTACCCATGATTTTGAAAAAAAAAAAACGCTGTATGCGGCTTTAAAAAATGATGCCCGGAGGTCTTAAGAATGGTGCCCGGAGGCCTTACCCGTGATTTGAAAATACCTTGACGATGGTCTCAAGGTTCGACTCATTTGATAAACAGAATGAATTTGATTTAAAACAAAAGGAAATACCTCGACGGTGGTCTCAAGGCTCAACTCATTTGATAAAACAGAATGAATTCAATTTAAAACAAAAGGAAATACCTCGACGGTGGTCTCAAGGCTCAACTCATTTGATAAAACATAATGAATTCGATTTAAAAACAAAAGGAAATACCTCGACGATGGTCTCAAGGCTCAACTCATTTGATAAAACAGAATGAATTCGATTTAAAACAAAAGGAAATACCTCGACGGTGGTCTCTAGGTTCGACTCATTTGATAAAACATAATGAATTCGATTTAAAACAAAAAGAAATACATTTATGGTGATCTCAAGGCTCGACTCATTTGATAAAACAGAATGAATTCGATTTAAAACAAAAGGAAATACCTCGACAGTGGTCTCAAGGCTCGACTCATTTGATAAAATAGAATGAATTCGATTAAAAACAAAAGGAAATACCTCGACAGTGGTCTCAAGGCTCGACTCATTTGATAAAATAGAATGAATTTGATTTAAAACAAAAGGAAATACTAAGAATGATTCTGGGTTTGGTTATTTGGAAAAAATAAATTTAACTTGAAAATGAAAGGAACATAACTCGACGACGGTCTCGGGGCTCGACTTATTTGAGAAGCAAAACAAGTTCGATTTGGAAAGGAAACGTACCTCGACGGTGATCTCGGGGCTTGAATTGTTTGAAAAACAGAACGAGTTCACTTTGGGGATGTCCAAGTTTTCCTGATTTCTGCAATATTAGCTAAATGCAATGATGAGAATGACATGCTTTGCAAATGCTTGTATGTTTCCTAAGAATGAATGCAATCAAATGGTTGTGTCATGATTTCTAATCCATGGTTTCTTTGAGGTTCACAGATTATCCGACTTCATGACGGAGTCTTCAATTGTTCACCGATGCCCCACTTAAGGAATCTTTCACTCAAGATAACTTGTCAAACAGTCTCAGTTTCTGACTTTCGCTGAAATTCACAGATTTTCTGTCTTCGTGATGGAGTCTCCAACACGTTCACTATTTTCTTTTCTTGGTGAACTTTCCAAACCTTTGCCAAGATTTAAATCTATTCCTTAGTAATACTTTGAAATCCTTTTATTTAAAGATCTTTTTATTACTAATCATCATTCAATTTAATAACAATCATAATGCATCTAAAAAATGTATGAAAGAAAATATGAATCAAGCAAAAATTGTCATGAAAAGGGTAACAAGAATTTATTGCAGGAAATGTTTTAAAATAGTAAAAATAAATATCAAGGATATAAGAAAAAAATGTAAAGTTATAGGTTGTAGATGCCCTGGATGCGGAACATCTTGGACCCCTCCTTTTTAAATCATCTGAAATTTCTCTTGAACAAGCAATTTACTTGGGTAACCTCTCGGCTTCCGTAGTTACATCAGACTGAGTTGTTCTCTTTTCTTCTAATTTTCAGATACTTTCTCCTCCTTTACATGGTTTTCAACTCAAGTGTCCTCCATTCGGTATTAAGTCGCCCTTTGCGGGTTTCCGGCTTAAACCTCTCCCTTTACATTCTTTTTTCATTTACATTTTTTTTTTGTATTCTACCATGCATCTGAGAATTCTAAATGCTTCCAAGGTAAAAATATCAATTCAAAAGATGGGATGAATTTTGACAATAACCTTTCAAATTAAATATCCATGCTTGATCAAAATAGGCTTTTAAAGCACGTAATGTAGGCCAAGGTTTAGGTTTAGAAAGAAATGATAAAATAGGCTCAAAATGTGTTTAAGGGTGATTGGATCAAGGATCATTTCTTGAGGAGAACTTATTCTTGAAACATTTGTCCCTTTTTTGGACTTTCTTTTCTTTTTTTTGCTTTGTTGGCTTTCATTTGCCACATTTTTCGATGGCTTTCTTTTTTCCATGATTTTTTATTATTTTTCCTTGCATTTTCCCTCCAGTGTAGAGAGTGATCCTTGATCAAGGTTTAAAGAAAGAAATAATTCCTAAGGCTCAAAGGGGTAGCTAAGGATAATTTCTTCTTAGTGAAAGGAATATGAAAGATGGCCATTCATCATATCAAGCATGAATATTCTCATTAAAAGGTAATCCACAGGGGAAATAGATATATAGAATTTCCATTTTTACACTTGGAATCATTCGAATTTCCAAGTGCACAGCATCACTTTTTTTTTTCCAAGCATAATACTTCTTCAATTCATCAGCATTCACGGGATTTCTAAAATCTTCCCCATTCATTCTAGTTAAAATCAATGCTCCTACAGAAAAAGCTCTTTTTACCACATAGGGTCCTTCCCAATTCGGAGCCCACTTTCCTCGAAGGTCCTTCACTATAGGGAGAATTTTTCTCAGTACCAACTCCCTCTCTCGGAACTGTCAAGGACGAACTTTCTTGTTGTGGGCTCGAATTATCCTTTTCGGATACAACTGACCGTGACAAATTGCTTTCAATCTTTTCTACTCGATGAGATTCAACTGTTGATAATGAGCTCTAACCCATTCTGCTTCCTCTAGACCAACTTCCATCAAAACCCGAAGTGAAGGGATCTCAACTTCAATAGGTAGCACTGCTTCCATCCCGTATACCGAAGAAAACAGCGTTGCCCCCGTAGATGTACGGACCGAAGTACGATATGCATGAAGAGCAAAAGGCAAGATCTCATGCCAATCCTTGTACACATTGGTCATCTTCTCAACAATCTTTTTGATGTTCTTATTGGCTGCTTCTACTGCCCCATTCATCTTCAGACGGTAAGGTGCTGAATTATGATGTGTGATTTTGAACTGAGTACACACTTCTCTCATCATCTTATTGTTCAGATTGTGAGCATTATCCGAAATAATTCTTGCTGGCAACCCATAATGGCATATGATTTCTTTCTTAACAAATCTACATACCACCGACTTTGTTACATTCGCATAAGAAGCATCTTCTACCCACTTTGTGAAATAATCTATGGCCACCAAGATGAAATGATGTCCATTTGAAGCTTTCAGGGTAATAAGCCCGATCATAGCCATTCCCCATATTGAAAAGGGCCATGGTGCAATCATGACATGTAATGGCGATGGTGGCACATGAATCTTATCTGCATATATCTAGCATTTATGGCACTTAGGGGAATAACTGATACAATCTCCTTCCATTGTCAACCAATAATACCTTGCCCTCATAATCTGCTTAGCAAGCAAGTGACCATTAGCATGAGTGCCACATATCCCTTCATGGACCTCTTCTATAATTCTCCGAGCTTCGGTAGATTCGACACATCTCAATAAGACTCGGTATTTTCCTTTCTTGTAGAGAATCTCACTGTCTAGAACAAAACCCATTACTAGCCTTCTCAGAGTCCTTTTATCATTTTCTGTTGCTTGTTCTGGATACTATTGACTCTTGATGTACTGTAAGATGTCGTTATACCAAGGGAGGCCATTTGCTTCTTCTTCAATACTTAGACAGTGGGCATGAGAGTCATATATACTCATCTTTATTGGTACAACTTCAGCCCCTTCATTCACTTTAAATATTGATGACAAAGTCACCAGAGCTTCTGCCATTCGGTTTTCTTCTCGAGGAAAGTAATTGAAATTCACTTCTTCAAATTCCTCCAATAAACTCAATATGAGTTCTCAATGTCGTACTCTGACAATAAAACCTGCCATCTTGCCATCCTCCCTAATAAAGAAGGTGCTTCCAATATGTACTTGATTGGATCTAGCTTGGCAATCAACCACGTTGTGTGGTACAACATGTACTGTCTGAGTCTTCGAGAAGTCCAAGCTAAGGAACAGCACAACTTTTCTACCGATGAATATTTCAACTCATAATCTGTGAACTTCTTACTGAGGTAGTAAACTGCTTGTTCTTTCTTTTCAGTCTCATCAAGTTGCCCTAAAACACAACCCATAGATCTCTCAAATACTTATAGATACAGTATCATTGGTTTATCCGGAACAGGTGGCATTAATACTGATGGGTTGGAGAGATAATGTTTAACCTTTTCAAATGCAATCTGACAACCTTTATCCCATTCTCCTGGATCACGTTTCGAAGTAACTTAAATATTGGATCACATTTGTCAATTAACTGAGAAATAAACCGAGCAATGTAATTCAATTTTCCAAGAAATCCTCTTACTTCCTTTTGAGTACGAGGTGGTGGTAAATTTTGAATGGCCTTCACTTTATCCGGGTCAATCTCAATTCTTTTTTTGCTAACGACAAAACCCAACAATTTTCCCGAGGTAACTCCAAAAGTGCATTTTACCGGATTTAGCTTGAGTCTAAACTTCCTTAGTTGTTCAAAGAGCTTCTTTAGATTCGCAATATGCTCCTCTTCTCCTTGTGACTTTACAATCATATCATAAACATAGACCTCAATTCCCTTATGCATCATATCATGAAATAAAGTCACCATGGCTCTCTAATATGTTGGCCCAACATTCTTCAACCCAAATGGCATTACCTTGTAGCAGAAGGTTCCCCACATTGTAACAAATTTGGTTTTCTCCATATCTTTCGGTGCCATCTTTATCTGATTGTATCTCGAGAATCCGTCCATGAAAGAAAATAAAGAACTCTTTGCCGTATTATCCACCAGAGTATCAATATGGGGCAAAGGGAAATTATCTTTAGGGTTGACCTTGTTCAAATCTCGATAATCAATGCATATCCGTACCTTGCCATCCTTATTTGGTACTGGAACAATATTTGCCACCCATTCTGGATATTTTGCCACCTCTAAGAATCCAGCATCAAATTGCTTCTTCACCTCATTTTTTATCTTTAACAGCATGTCCGACCTCATTCTTCTCAACTTTTGCTGAATTGGTTTGCATTTTGGCCTTAAAGGGAGCTTATGAACCACAATATCCGGATCCAACCCTGGCATGTCTTGGTAAGACCATGCAAATATATCCACATATTCTTGGAGCAAGGCTATCAATTCACTCTTTATTGATGATGACAATGAAGTCCCGATTTTGACTTCCTTTATCTCTTCACCATTTCCCAGATTTATCATCTCCAATAATTCCTTATGAAGAAGTACTTGTTTCTCCTCTTGTTATATTTTCCTTAATAGATCCGGAGGTAGAATTGTTAGCCTCAAAATCACTCGTGCAAATGGGTCTTTCAACATCAATTTCAGAATTACTAACAAGAAGGTCCTCATATTCCGCATTCGTACACCTGTAAAATAGGTGGAGAAGAAACAATATAAGAAAATATATATAATGAAAAAAAAATAAATAACAAAAATGAAAGAATATGGACACATCAATATGAATAAAATGCATTGTGCTTGTTATTTATTGAATGAAAATGTTTAAACAAAAAGCCCATTACAGAAAAAAAAAACTCTTAATATCTCTGGGTAAAGATAATTAGGATTTTTTTTTTTAAAGTATTACGTTGGAATAGACTTAAAAACTATGGGCAACTCAGTCGCACTCCAATTGGTAAGTCTATATCATGGTGAACAAGGTCGCACCATCCAGTTCACACTGTCACTTTCCATCCCTTCTTTCCCCGTCATGCAAATCACCATATCCTGAATATGCACCCTTTTATTCACACGGAATCTTTCAAAAGCTTGCTCGATCATTATGAGTACATCCTCTGAATTCTTTTCTCCGAATAGAAAACCAGCAGAGCAAAAGTTGTGTAGGATTGGTGGGAAAGTCATGGGTTCCCTTTCAATATCCATACCCACAAGACGGGCCATCCTCCTTTGTCGGTTCCTTTCAACTTGTTTCCTCCTCTCATGGGCCTTCTAAAGATACCCTAAGCCAAACCGATCTTTCTTTCCTACTGCTTCCATTGCTCAGGCCATCCCTTGAAGATATTTTCCAAGACCTTTTCCAGCCCTGTGGTCTTTTTCCACTGTGGTTCTTACTCTCATCTTTGTGTTCTTGGACAACCTTGGCTTTGGAATTTTTTGTCCTTCAGCGACGAAAACTGCATTTATGAATTCCAAAGATCTAAAAGAACATTCTACAGCATCTTTATTGGGTTCAACATAAGGAGATTCAGTAGATGCAGAGGCTATTATGTCTTTTTCTCCTGGTACAGTGACCAAACGGCCATCCATCACAAATTTCAACTTTTGGTGGAGAGACGCGGGTACAGCCCCTGCTAAATGTATCCATGGCCTTCCCAACAAGCAATTATAAGACGGATTAATATCCATGACCTGAAAATTTATCATATAGGTGCATGGGCCCATCTCCAGAGGAACCTCAATAGTTCCCATTACCTCTCTCCTGATACCATCGAAAGCCCTGACTATTGTGCAACTCGGTAACATATAAGACATATCAACTGGCAACTTAGACAGGGTTGCCAAAGGCATTACATTTAATGAAGAACCATTATCCAGAAGCACCCTTAGTAGTATATGCCACTTGCAGGAGGTTGTTATGTGAATAACCTTTGTGGACCCAATTCCATTGGGTGGTATTTCATCATAACTGAAAAATATATGGTCGTCTGCCACAATGTTTCCCACCAGCCTGTTTAACTTTTCTACTGATATGTTGTTAGCCACGTATGCCTGATTCAACACTCTTAATAGGGCATTTCTGTGTGGCTCTAAGTTTAATAGCAAAGATAAGATGGAGATTCTTGCTGGTTGATGCTGCAATTGCTCAACCACACTATACTCACTATGTTTAATGAACTTTAAAAACTCGCAGGCCTCCTTCTCGTTTACCGACTCTTTTATCCTATTTACCGGGGCTGATCCCCTCTCTGCTTCTTTTGACAAATCTATCTGAATATGGATTGGTTCAACTGCTTTTTTCCCTTTGTCCATTCCTCCATCATTTCTTGTTGATCCCTATTCAACAACCTTAGGGGCATAACACCTTCCACTTCGTGTTAAGTGCCCCAAACCTATAATATCTTGTTAACTTGAAGACCCGAGCATAACCATACTGCAGTCATATTTCCATGGTGTAGTTTTGCTTTCCTTGTGTGAAAAGGAAGAAGGCAAATCTATGATGAGCTTAGGCGCAATTTCCTCAACAACTGGAGTAGTCTTTTTTGGTTCATCATAATAGATGATCAAAGGTCTTCCTATTCCATAGCCAGCTGCATTCTCAATAACCACTACTTTTTCCTCTGTCTCCTCGTAAAACTGTGCCTCTCTATTATCCATCATCTTTTGGACTTTAGCGAGAAAGGCCCCACAGTCCTGTATGATATGACCTGAACATTTAAGAAATTGGTACCAATTCTGCACCCTCTTTGCAACCATTTTTAAACTGTCTGCATCCTTCACCATTCATGCCTTAACCATCTCGACCCATACTATTAACATCAGAGTCTTGACTTCCCTGGCATCCCTTTTTAACCTTCTGACTTTCCTTGTCAACACTACATTTACTCGATTCTCAGCATGATCGGGCAATAGGTTTCTCGCTATATTCGGCCCATTCTTTGACCCAAACTTCATAACTCCGGTATTGATCAAACTTTGGACTTTCTTTTTGAAGGCAATGCAATACTTCGTTGAATACCCCTGAATTCCTTCATGATATGCGCAGTTGGTATTTGCATTGTACCACCTTGGGTATGGTAGGGTCAAAGGTTAAAGATATATGGGCGCGATAAGTTGGCCTTGCAGTAGTTTAGGATATAGCTCACTATAAGTGGTAGGAATGGGATCAAACTGGGGTTTTTGATCGTTCCTTGGTGAACGATAGTCATTGCGCGCAGGACCTTGAGTGTTTTGGATAGTGTTTAGAGGAAGGGTTATCTGTGGGGATATACTAGGGGAATGGATTTTGGGTAAGGTGGTTCACATTGGGGTAATAAGGATTATACCCCAGGTAAGGTGTGTAAGGTGTCAGAGGTGCGTAAGATATAGTAGGAATATAAGGCTTGGGAGGTGTGTATGGTGTAGGAGGTGTATAGGGGTATTGATTGAAACTGACTGCAAGTGTCTCCTCCTTTTTCTTTGCAGGAAAAACTCTCCTCTGGGTAGCAGACTCACCCCTTTCCATTTTCCCGTTCTTAATGGTAGACTCTATCATCTCCCCAGATATCACCATATCTGCAAAGTCCTTGGTGGCACTTCCCACCAATTTATCATAATAAAGTGCTTTCAGGGTATTAATGAAAAGCACTGTAGTTTCTTTGTTGGTTAAAGGGGGTTGCACTTGTGTAGCCAGGTCTTTCCATCTTTGATAATATTCTTTAAAGCTTTCAGTAGCTTTCTTTTCCATGTTTGGGAGAGTTAGACAGTCAGGCACCATGTCCGTCACATGCTTATACTGTTCCATGAAAGCTTTGGCTAGATCCATCAAGGAACGGATCTTAGTACGGGTAAGCTGGTTATACCACCGAGTTGCGGACCTTATCAAGCTATCTTGAAAATAGTGGATGAGTAATTTTTCGTCTTCATTGATGGAGACTCAATTAAGAGTTGTAAACCCAAGTGCAGGTTATGTTCAAGTAATAAATTCTCGGGTGTCCGAGGTCGAACCACAGGGAAGCGCATTAGTAAGTATAAGTTTATAAATATATAAGACAAAGAAAGTAAACAAGATATTAGGGAATCAACAACAAAACAAGATAAACAAGATATTAGAGAACAAAATAAACAAAATTAAATTAAAGAAATTAAATTAAACAAGATATAAACAAAACAATAAGAAAAGATGTTGAGGTTAGAGAATCCACTCTTGGTGTTATGCTAAGATTAATCTTGTTTTATTACACAATTGAAATCCACACATAAAGGAGGTTCCAATCGGAAGGTTTAGCAATTCAGTCCAACGTCCATAGCATATGATATTATGTTCATTTGGTGTCCTCAAAACTCATAAAAAGAGTCCAAGCATTCCTTATGCCAAGGTATATGTCTACAACAAATCAAGGTTATGAAACCAAGCATTTACTGTGCCATTTTCATTGTCAATAATGAATCAAGATCCCTACTTTGCAAGTATGATTTTAAACCAAAAGAAAATATTATCTATACTAGTGTTTATAAATGATGATTCATTTTAGCTCATGTTTAAGAGACTAACCTTAGCATTTACCAAAAGCTTCACCTCATCACCTCAACAATATGATTAGCAACACATACTAGATATGAATAAAATGAAAAGAAATATAGGAAGCATAAGTAAATAAAAAAAGAAAACTAGAGAAAAGAAAGAAGAAGAAAACTTAGAGAATTTTATTACAATGGCTAATATCCTACCAATGTATCTGTAATGCTCATCCAAGGCTCTCTATTTATACACATTTTGGAGAGCTAAATGACAAGAGACAAGCTTTATAAATTTCAAAGGTAGGTATAATAGGTGGGTGCTTTTTTCTAACAATTTTCGTCATATTGTATGACAATTCTGATCAGCCAGCTTGATGGTCGAGTTTGTCAATGTTGGAGGCTCCATCTGATCAAATGGTCTTCTAAACAAATATACCCCTATCAGTTACGGATCCATAGACGTTGGAATCAGATCATTTGCTCATGTGGATCGGAAGATATGGTCAAAATACCAAAACAGGTCAGCACAGACGTCATTGCACATCAGCCAACTTGATGGTCGATTTCGCTAGGGAAAACGACTCCGTTTCAAGAAGTGTAAAACATGAAAAAGATAGATATGCCTCTTAAATTTGCACTGTAAAAAATTCAGCCTTATTGCTTCAGTGAAACTCCAGATATAGCGGATATGGAAAAAGGTGTCGGAACTGGAACTGAACTGCATTTGCCCTTAATTGTTGATTTAACCTAGTAATCTGAAATCACTCAAAGAAACTCGTGAAAAACACCAAATTACATAAAAATATAAAATATCATAAACACAATTAGACTAAGCAATAATAACTCGTATTTGACACAAAACAATAATAAAACATAACTAAGAACTATATAATTATACGAGTTATCACACCCCCACACTTAGATTGTTGCTAGTCCCTAGCAACGACTCAATAAAAATAAAATAAGAAAATCTAATCTAATCCATTTTCATTGGAAATCACGGTGGCACTTAGCATGTGACACAAGCCTTTAAACCCCTAGGTGTCCATAGTGGACGAGTTTAGTCTCGTGAGGGTTTGCTAGAACGATACCCACAAACATTGAAAAACTAAAATATAAGTAAACTACATACACTAAAAATATTTACTCCTAATCCTTTCAATATAAATTAGAGACAATCTTTGAACAAGTCTTATAAACTAATCAATAGCTCAAAGAATTTCACAAAAATTCATGCTTGAATGGAAATAAATGAGTTAAGCCAATATTAACATAACATATTTCAATCAAAATAGTGCATATTCAACTTAATCTCAACTTCTCACTATACTCTCATGATTTTCACTCTTTAAAGTAGTGGTAAAGTGTTTACACTCAATCAATCTCATGAAAACAGTTCTACCATATGCTTGCTTGTCCACCTATTCTCCACTATTTAGATCATACAACTTCATAAATCAAGAGGTCTTTTTTCAAGGTTGTAATGGGGCCAAAGGGTTATAATGTGGTTAAAGAACAAAAGGATAAAGATATCACAAAGGTTCCAAAGAGTTCATAGAGTTTAGAGACATAATAAGATCATACAAATAAAACTTCTCAAAACTCTTATAAAGCACATAATAACATAGGCTAAATATTCATGTTGAGCCTTTGCTTCATTCTAACCAACTTTGTAACATCTTTTTCTTTACTTTAACTAGAAGTTCAAGATAAGATTTTTTTTTTTAATATGGGAATGTATTTGACAATGATCCTTTTCTTTTTCTCTTGACTTTTGCCTCTCTCCTCCCCCACACTTATCTTTCGTTCTAACCCAAATTTTCAAAAAGTATCCCTTGTTTTTGCAATATGTCTCAAAATATATAATCCATCTTTAGAACAAGGGTAAGGATATAAGTATATTTAGGCTAGGTGTAAGTTCTGGTTACCAATAAAATAGCATATTTAATGTAGGCTCAAATTGGCTCACTAGTGGGGATGTTCTCTTAGAACATTAATAATGGATGGCTGTTTGGCTCTGGTTATAATTCTAATGCCTCTATCATATTCATGTTGTCACATGTATCAATATAGTCTCAAACGGTTTAAAGCAAGTTCTAGAGAATCATGTAATCATAAGAGCACTCAAGAAAGAAATTAGATGGATTTGTATAATGCATCAATCATTATAGGCTCAAAAACTCACAAGGATGATTATACAAGTCAGATTAAGTCTAAACATGCTTCTTTCTCAATCAACATATCATATTAACATTGGCTCATAAAAAGGTTGACATCAAGCTCAATTCTCATGAAAATCTTCTCACTAATAAATCTGTTTTAGACTTATGCAATTCATATCTCATCATTGTATTAAAAAGGAACTAAAACACATTAAAATAATAATAATAATAATAAAGACTCATAAAAAAATAGTAGACAAAAATAAAAGAAATCCTAAATCGTTCCCCCACACTTAATTCTTACATTGTCCTCAATGTAAGTCTATTAACCCAAATGAAAGAATCATGTGTAAGAGAAAAGAACTAATAACACAAGAATAGGAATAACTAAGACTCAAAACAAAACAAACTCATGCAACCTAATTAATCCTAAAAGACTAAACAAAAATTAACAAGTAAACATAAAAAGATTAAAATCAAACTGACAAGGTATGTCTCAAGTCTCCCTTACTCAGACCTTGTTCAGAATGAATACTTCTAAATGGCTTAAAACACAACAATTTTTTTTTTTTTAAATAGCAAAATATGTCCCTTACCCCCTACTAAAGGTAGAATTTAGGAGATATTACCTGCAGAGGTTGCTAACCACTTATTATAACTGAGACACAACAAACAAAATGTTAGATAATGTCACAAAGACAGAGTGCAATCCACTCCTTGCTCGTCCATATCTCTTTTTCTTTTTCCGAGCGTTTGCGAAACAACCGTAGCAGATAAATACTCATAAGCTTGGAGCTTTTTGAGTAAATCTTCAATGGTTGTAGCAGAAATTATGGTTCTCCTTGCCTCTGAAAACATGAATCCATTATCCACAGCATTATCTAAATATGAAAGCAAATTACTAAAATAACCATTAATATTAAGCAAACCAATGGGTTTCTTATTTGTGACCAAAGATGACCAAGAAGCCACGCAAGCTATTTCTTCTAATGTACCCAGACCTCCTGGTAAAGCAATGAATGCATCGGTAGAATGGTACATGATTGTTATCCATTCAGGGATACTCCAGACTTGTATTTCCTTACCCACGGTAGGTCCACAAAAACCTGTGAATAGTTTTGGCACGATTCCTAGAACTGGACTTCCTCCGGCGTGTGCTGATGTAGCGACTGCTCCCATTAAACCCGTACTACCGCCTCCATAAATCAACTGGATCTTTTGTTGGGCAAGTATTACTCCAACTCTTATGGGTTCATCAGCGAATATGTTATTTTTCCCTGGATAAGCACCTCCAAAGACACAAAATTTTTTAATGCGCTGGGACGAAGTACTTTCCATTTTTTTCAAGTGCCTGAAAGAGAATGAGTACATGGTGTAATATATAGAGGACTGAGTAATGAATCAGACAAGAGTAATAATGTCGCCGAAAGTGTATTTGACCTGTCAGAAGAAAATGTTAACCTAACAAAAGATTTTTGAGTGATTTCAGGAAGAAAATCAAAAAGAGAAGAAAAATCAACCGTAAAAGACCAATGCAAAAAAAAAACGAGAATAATTACACAAATCTAACAACACGTAAATTAAACCGAAATGAAGTTATTGCAAATCAAACCAAAAGTTGAGAAGTCATTTATTGTAGTTGTGATTGTGGCTCACATCTTCCTCTGGTTTTACGTCCAGAAACGGCTTAAACGCCTTCTATGAGTCGAGGATATGCTTCCCATCCAGTTTTCTTACAAGCTGGCAAACAGGGTCTTTTAACATCAGATTCCCAAGATGTTGCCATTCCCTTTGGAATTGCGGCCATAAATCAAGAATTTCTCTTTGTACGTCTCCACTAGGATGCGTCTCAAGAGAAAGTTGGATATTACCCAAATTCTCCTTACTCAGTCCATCCTTAATGAATTCAATTTTATCATCTCGATTAGAGGACGGAATCCCAATAGAACGACATTTACCGTTACACGTCCATCGTGCACATTTGTGGCAATTTGAACTCATGCGCTTTGCTCGTCGCTTCTTTGCAAAAGTGCTTCTACCTGTACCTGGTAAATGCAAAACAGGAAGATATTCATCTTCACGTACCTTGGCTTCAATTATCCAACGTATGTCTTCAGGAATCCCTTTGTGCATAAGCATTCTTAATCTTTCAAATCGAACTTGGTAAAGCTTGAGTAAAATATTTCGAGGAAAATGAGGAAATCGTTTCTGCAATCTTGTGAGAATATCATCCATCCTGAAAAAAAAGAAATATAAAATGAAAGAGAAATTGAAAGAGAAATTTATATACAATATCAGTTTTGTGGATAGCTGATGGGACCGACTTAAATAATCACGGAGTACCGTTATCCGCCATTTAACCGGGGTTAAAAAAAATTATATTTACATCTAGTTATTTTCAAAACAAGGATCAGAAAGAAAAACAACCTCTTCTTGAGTAACATGATTTTCCAAAAAGAGTTTGAGTCTTTGTCCATTTATCTTGAATACGTTACCATTTTGAGGATTCTCAATGTCAACTGCTCCATAATGATACACATGTTTAACCACAAATGGGCCAGTCCATCTTGATCTCAACTTACCAGGAAATATGTGAAGTCTAGAATTATAAAGTAGAACTTTTTGCCCAAGATCAAATGTTTTTCTTGAAATTAACTTGTCATGAAAGGCTTTAGTTCTTTCTTTATGAATTTTAGAATTCTCATATGCATCATTTTTGAGTTCCTCAAGTTCATTTATTTGTAATTTCCGTAAATTAGAAGCGTCATCAAGGTTTGAGTTGAACATTTTAATGGCCCAATATGCTTTATGCTCAAGTTCCACAGGTAAATGACAAGGTTTTCCATAAACTAGCCTATAAGGAGAAATGCCCAATGCTGTTTTAAAAGCTGTTCGATAGGCCCATAATGCATCGTTAAGTCTAAGAGACCAATCTTTGCGATTTGGATTAACCGTCTTTTCCAAAATTTGTTTAATCTCCCTATTTGCTAATTCTACCTGTCCATTTGTCTGCGGGTGATAAAGGGTTGCAACTTTGTGTGTAATGGCATATTTCTTCATTAATGTTTCAAAAACCTTGTTGCAAAAATGTGTTCCCCCATCACTTATGATAGATCGAGGAATTCCAAATCGACTCAAAATATTTTCTTTTAAAAATTTAATCATTGTTTTGTGATCATTATTTCGACATGGAATTGCCTCTATCCACTTTGAAACATAATCTATTGCAACTAAAATGTATAAGAAACCAAACGATGGTGGAAATGGTCCAATGAAATCAATACCCCAACAGTCAAAAATTTCAATTACAAGAATTGGGTTCAAAGGCATCATGTTTCTTTTCAAAATGGAACCTAATTTTTGACAACTTTCACATGACTTGCAAAAATTATATGCATCTTTGAATAAAGTTGGCCAGTAAAATCCACACTGTAAAATTTTTGCAGCAGTTTTCTTTGATGAAAAATGACCACCATATGCCTCGGAATGACAAAACTTCATTACACTACTTACCTCATTGTCGGGAATGCATCTTCGAAAAATCTGATCAGGACAATATTTGAACAAGTAAGGGTCATCCCAGTAGAACTTCTTTACCTCATTCAGAAACTTCCTTTTATCTTTGGGGCTCCATTGAGAAGGAATTTTTCCCAAAAAGGAATATTTTAGCTCGGATGGCAATGGTTTTAAATCCAGCTTGGGTGGTTCAATAGTTGATGGTACAGTGACATTTGTGAGTGATGGAAGTTCCTCAAACTTTTGTTTCCAACAATGCTTATCCTGAAAAGAATTTAACAAAGAATCAGTGTGTGAAATTTCTGAAGCATTATCAAACTCACATTCAATTAAATAAGCTTCTAAAGGATCATGAAATGTGGTAGTGGTGAGATTTTCATGAACAAGTTCTTCAATGAAATCCACTTCATGTACTTCTGAATCATCACCAGGTTGCTTGCAAATGTTGAACACATTTAATTCTAAAGTCATATTTCCAAAAGAAATGTTCAAATTACCATTCCTGCAATTTATCAGAGCATTAGAAGTTGCAAGAAATGGACGGCCTAATATAACAGGAATTTGAACATTTGGATTTGAAACAGGATGTGTGTCCAAAACAATAAAATCAACAGGGAAGTAAAAATTTTCAATTTGAACCAAAACATCTTCAACTATCCCTCGAGGAATTTTTACAGAACGATCAGCTAGTTGAAGTGTAACAGGTGTTTCCTTGAGTTCACCTAATCCTAACTGTTGATAAACAGAAAAAGGCAAAAGATTAACACTAGCACCAAGATCAAGCAATGCACGTTCTATTCTAGTGTTTCCAATGATGCATGAGATTGTTGGACATCCAGGATCTTTGAATTTTGGTGGAGTAAGGTGCTGAATGATTGAGCTCACACTTTCCGTCAGAAATGCTTTCTTTTGTACATTATGTTTCCTTTTAACTGTGCACATGTCCTTCAAAAATTTAGCATAAGATGGAACTTGTTTGATTGCATCCAATAAAGGAATGTTAATCTTAACTTGTTTGAAAAGTTCATATATTTATGCATTTTGATTCAAATTCTTTATTGTTTGCAACCTTTGAGGAAAAGGAGCAGGATGCATACCTTCTTCTTTGTCCAAATTTTCAAGAAGTTCAGACTTACCATCATCCTTACCATTACTTTTCGAAGGGGAGGAGGATCTTGGTCTTTTGATGGAATGTTTTTGTCAATTGCCTTTCCACTTCGAAGAGTTGTGATAGAACTGGCATTTTCCTGTTAGTTTCATTGGAGCAAGAAACAAGACATTGAGTAGAAGGGTTAGGCTGAGGTTGAGCAGGAAACTTACCTTTTTCTTGAGTGCGTAATGAAGCTGTCAATGTGGACAAGGTGGTTTTGATCTCATTGATGTCCTGTGAAGTTTGGTTATTCACATGTGCTTGTGTTTGCATGAATGCTTGCAATGTCTCTTCCAAGGTTTGTACACGTGAAGGTTGATAGGAAAAAATGTTGCCGGGCTTTTGAGATTGTGGTACCTGAACATGATTATTATTCCGCCAACTGAAGTTGGGATGATTTCTCCATTCAGGGTTATACGTTTCAGAGTAAGGAGAAGGAAAAGGCTTTTTAAATGTGTTTATGGAATTTACTTGATCATGCAACGCTTCTTTAAGAATGGGAATGTTTGGACATTCAGAAGTGGCGTGTCCCATGATTTCACAAATTCCACAACTTTCTTCATTTTTAACCGTTTTGACTTCTTTTACTTCTCTAAGTTCCACGGCTTCAATCTTTCTAGCCAAATTAGCTACTTTAGCTTTTATCTCATCTTCTTGACTAAAATGATATTTACCTCTGTTAGAAACAAGATTAGATCTAGTGGAACTTTCAAAGGAATTATCTGTGTGCCAGGCTTGAGAGTTATCTGCCAAATGGTCTAGGTAGTCAAAGGCTTCTTCAGGTTCTTTTTCTAGAAACTCACCGTTACACATTGTTTCAACAAATTGTTTAGTTTCGGGAGTTAAACTTTCATAAAAGAAACTAATAAGACGCCATTTTTCAAAACCATGATGTGGACAAGAACTTAACAAATCTTTAAAACGCTCCCAGCACTGAAAAAATGCTTCATTTTGATTTTGATTGAAATTTTGAATCTGTCTTTTCAAAGCAGTAGTTTTATGTGCTGGGAAAAATTTCTTTAGAAACTCAGTTTGTAATTCTTGCCATGTGCCAATTGACCTTGGTTTTAAATTATGAAGCCAAATTTTTGCTTTATCTTTTAAAGAAATAAGGAAATAATTTTAGCTTGACAATTTCATTTGTACATTGTTGGTCATTAAAGGTGACACATACATCTTCGAAGTCATTTAGAAACGAGTAAGCACTTTCCGATTCTAACCCATGGAAATTTGGAAGCAAAGCTATCATACCTGGTTTAAAACGAAAGTTGTTTGCATTGAAAGGAAAAATAAAACAAGAGGGTGATGAGCTTCGAGTTGGTTGCAAGTAGTCACGCATGGTGCGTACTTGTCTGTTCTCATCTTCAGCATGAACACTTTCATTGTCAGCCATGGTAGGAGTTGTATTAGAAAGATTACCTGAAAAAGTTTCACAATAAAATCTAACTAAACGACGAGATCTAAAATCACGTCGCCAAACAAGCATAAAACAAAGTTAATATACAGATTAGGCGGTATAACCAGCCAATAAAAATAAAACAAAGTTAATATACAATATAAATATAAATATATAGAAAATTAGGCGGTATAACCAGCCAATAAAAATAAATATAGGCGGTATAACCAGCCAATAAATATACTTATAAACTTATATACTTAGTATTGCCTCCCCGGCAACGGCGCCAAAAACTTGATGGAGACTCAATTAAGAGTTGTAAACCCAAGTGCAGGTTATGTTCAAGTAATAAATTCTCGGGTGTCCGAGGTCGAACCACAGGGAAGCGTATTAGTAAGTATAAGTTTATAAATATATAAGACAAAGAAAGTAAACAAGATATTAGGGAATCAACAACAAAACAAGATAAACAAGATATTAGAGAACAAAATAAACAAAATAAAATAAAAGAAATTAAACAAGATATAAACAAAACAATAAGAAAAGATGTTGAGGTTAGAGAATCCACTCTTGGTGTTATGCTAAGATTAATCTTGTTTTATTACACAATTGAAATCCACACATAAAGGAGGTTCCAATCGGAAGGTTTAGCAATTCAGTCCAACGTCCATAGCATATGATATTATGTTCATTTGGTGTCCTCAAAACTCATAAAAAGAGTCCAAGCATTCCTTATGCCAAGGTATATGTCTACAACAAATCAAGGTTATGAAACCAAGCATTTACTGTGCCATTTTCATTGTCAATAATGAATCAAGATCCCTACTTTGCAAGTATGATTTTAAACCAAAAGAAAATATTATCTATACTAGTGTTTATAAATGATGATTCATTTTAGCTCATGTTTAAGAGACTAACCTTAGCATTTACCAAAAGCTTCACCTCATCACCTCAACAATATGATTAGCAACACATACTAGATATGAATAAAATGAAAAGAAATGTAAGAAGCATAAGTAAATAAAAAAAGAAAACTAGAGAAAGGAAAGAAGAAGAAAACTTAGAGAATTTTATTACAATGGCTAATATCCTACCAATGTATCTTTAATGCTCATCCAAGGCCCTCTATTTATACATATTTTGGAGAGCTAAATGACAAGAGACAAGCTTTATAAATTTCAAAGGTAGGTATAATAGGTGGGTGCATTTTTCTAACAATTTTCGTCATATTGTATGACAATTTTGATCAGCCAGCTTGATGCTCGATTTTGTCAATGTTGGAGGCTCTATCTGATCAAATGGTCTTCTAGAAAAATATACCCCTATCAGTTACGGATCCATAGCCGTTAGAATCAGGTCATTTGCTCATGTGGATCGGAAGATATGGTCAAAATACCAAAACAGGTCAGCACAGACATCATTGCACATCAGCCAACTTGATGGTCGATTTCGCTAGGGAAAACGACTCTGTTTCAAGAAGTGTAAAACATAAAAAAGATAGATATGCCTCTTAACCTTGCACTGCAAAAAATTCAGCCTTATTGCTTCAGTGAAACTCCAGATATAGCGGATATGGCAAAAGGTGTCGGAACTGGAACTGAACTGGATTTGCCCTTAAATGTTGATTTAACCTAGTAATCTGAAATCACTCAAAGAAACTCGTGAAAAACACCAAATTACATAAAAATATAAAATATCATAAACACAATTAGACTAAGCAATAATAACTCGTATTTGACACAAAACAATAATAAAACATAACTAAGAACTATATAATTATACGAGTTATCATTCATCATGTTTGATCATCTTCCGGCAATACATGGTCAGATGCAGTGATGGGTTGGTAGTTCCGTTATATTTTTCAAAGTCTGTACTTTGAACTTTGGAGGAATCACCAGGCCGTGCACTAAACTCATCTCCTTGGCATCCAGACTGCCAAATAGCTCCGCCCCTTCAACTGCCCTCAGTCTTTCCTCCAACAGCTGATATTTTTCCTGGGATTCTGCCATTTCAATCCTCTTTAGTTCAGTCAACTTTGCCCTTTCCTTTTCGGTTAATTCCTCAAAGTTTGGAATGTCCACATCGATTGGGTCAACCCCAGTATTACCCCTTTTAGGACCAAAATTTTGTGATTGTGCCGCTGGTTGGATGTAAATATAGGATGCTGCCCTAGTTGGAAGTTCATTTCCCACAGGCTGGGATTTCTGGCCATTCTTCTGTACCACCTCTGGTCGGTCTTCCTGGTTTACTGCCCCTATTCCTGTAACTGAATTTCTCCTGGCCATTTCTGCCTCATCATGGTACTCATCATCTCCATGAGTTTGGTCATTTGTTCCCGTGACTCCTCTTGAGACTTAGCCAACTGTTCCTGCAGTTCTTTTTGAATTCTTTCCATCCTTTCAAATCTAGCAAGCTGATCATTCTCCATAGCTCTTGCTTGAGATCAAGTAGTAGGGGTGTCGAAAGTCTGATTCTTTCTGAGTGCAACCAATTGTACCTTTAGTTTTAAAAACCATGGATTAGAAATTATTGACACATTTTTTTATTTTATTTTATAAAAATGAATGAATGAATAAATGACTAAATGTTAATGAATTAACAAATAAGTAAATGACTAAGTGTACGAACAATGAATGACTAATCATAAAGAATAAATGAATGGACAAATAAATAAATGACTAAGTGTATGAACAATTTATAAAGAATAAATGAATGAATGATTATAAATATAAATGAATGAACAAACAAAAAATATAAAGGAAAGAACAAATGAATGATGAATGCATTTAAAAGTATTGGCCCTGGGATAATTCCAACCAAAAGGTCTTTCATTGTTTTCCTGTAACTAAATACATCAAAGAAAAAAGATCACTGCTTAAGACAATCTGATAATCAGTCTATGCTAATTTAAAAATGCTATTACAAAACACCGGTCCTTTAATAACTCCCTCGGATCTTGGACCTTTTTCACTGACCTCTTTTGATTGCCTTGCTCCTTAATCTGACCCCTACTTGTTCATAGACCTTTGAAATGTCAGCAGAAGCATCACCGTGTAAGCTTTCCTCAACTTGTTTCCCCAGTTGATTAGCTCGGGCTTCCTCATGCTTTGCTCTCTCTGTCAAATAGTTCTTCTCCTTCTTGAGGTTTTTGACTTCTTGCTCCCATTCCCCAGAAGTCCTGAGAGTCCCCTCGAATCTAAGCTCGAAGCGGTACCTCTTGTTCTCCAAGTGCAATTCCTGAAGATTGCTTTTAGTAGTGTCCCTTTCTCTCTTGATCTTTTCCTTTTCTCTTTCTCGAGCTGATTCTCTATTTTTCATATTCTCAAGCTCTTCCTGCAATCAGGCAATTTCTTTGCTCATTTGGGCCTTTTCTTTTTCGAATTCTGCCCTTGCAATTTCTAACTCCGATGGCGCTTCCTTGGGTGGCGAACTCAAGAGCTAAACTTCTTCCCCATCTGATGTCAACAACCTATCATTAACCCTCAATTCCCTCCATATCAAGTAAACAGGTGTGATGATGTCGGCATATCTAGCTACCTCTACCCAATGAGTTTCCTTCCATGCTACTACAATCTCACGTACCTTTCTCGAGTATCCAACTTCTCTATAAGTAAATTTCAAATTACTAAGGTCATGGGTCATAGGAGTAAACTGACGGGATTCCGATTGTCTTAGTACCAGCAGTGGTGCATAGCTCACTCCTCCCCATACTCCCAATAATGGAACCGAAGCTTTATCTCCGTACTTGAACAATGCCGCATAGGAGCTCTCCAAATTATCATCTCAGCCCTGATATTCTGGAATATGTTGATCCATTGTTCCTCAGTACTATTTTCAAGCCAATCCCTCTTAAGAAATTCACCAATTGGTGTAAAAGACTTCCAATCTGAGAGAAGAGGGAAATTCTCCTGTTTACAAAAATGCCTCTGAACCCATATGTAAAGAAGCTATATACAACCTATAAAACGCCCTTTCCCTTCTCGTCTACAGAAATTTAGCGATCGGATTGTTTCTGATATTATTGCCGGGGCTGAGTTTATCCTCTGCTCAAGCGTCTCAAAAACATCAAATTTCGCCACATCCACATACTCTAATGTCTTTAGGAAGATAACTAAACCATAGATAGCCAAAGCAAAAATATTCCTAACTTTCTCCTAACTTGAATGGCTATGGATTAAGGTCTGTAAAATATCCCATGATATACAGTAGCTTACCTCTTTTTAGACAACATGGTTTTCGACCCAATTTCTTTCCACTCCCAGAATTTTAGACACATTTTTCTTGAAACTCGGCATCTTTGTATCCTTCAAATAAATACGGTCGGGAATAACGTTCTCAATATGCAGCAAGGTCAAATATTCCTCTATGGTTGGAGTCATATCCTCTCGGTTGAAGGTAAAACACCGATAAGCGAGATTCCAGAATTGCACCACAGCCCGAATCACCTCAGACCTTAACCTGAACTAATAGTGCTATGTCCCTATAAGTCTGAGTGAAGGCTTCTTTTTCTGATATGTTCCATTGATTCCATATATCCATCAATTCCCGGAGAACATTTTGCCTGATAGTAAGATCAAACTCGGCTGGCAATACTGACGCATATCCCATCTTCAAACAATCTCACTTATCCAGCTGACCTTTCTTAGACTGTTTCCTAACCTCTAAATGCTTCTCGACCACTGAGACATTTTGACCCTCCATGGAAGCCCTTTTGGTTGAATATTATCCCGAGACCAATAACCTTCCATGTGTAAAAAATGATTACAAGAATGCAAAAAAAAAAATAAAAGAAAAGAAAAAACAACAACAAAAAGAAAATGAATTAGAAACGGGAATAAACTTTGATAAGTGCTTAATTTCATACATTTTCCTATTTAATTTCCTTATACTTTGTTCTTTGATTCTTACTTCCTTGACATTTTACTAGGTTTTTATGTTTTGTAGGTATTTTGGAGGAGATGAAGTCAAAACATGTCAATTAGGATATTAAAGAGCTTACAAAATCACAATCACAAGATGGAAAAAGACTTGGGAGTCAAAAAGATCAAATTCTTCGGGCAAAGCAAGAAGACAGATTTGACCTCCGAAACTTGTTGCTGAGAAAACATGATGTTAGACTCTTTATTCGGAGAAACTTCCTTCTTGACTTTTGAAGATCACTTGATTACCATTCCAACGGTTGGTCATGGGCCTAAATCGGATAAGAAATGGTCATCCAAATCAGCATTGGAATATCTCCCTAAACAACCCTAGTGGCAGAAAATACCCTAGCCGCAAATCACATTTTTTTTCTTAATACCCTAGCTGACATTTATGTTTATCCTTGTCAAAGAAGGATTAGTGGCTGTCAACTTGCATTAATTGCATTAATTGCAAGTATCTTTCCTTAAAGCTAATCCTAGTCAAAATTAGAGAATTAAATCAGCCAAGACTTTCCTTCCTTACACTTACTTTGGCTGCAAGTTTGTAATCTCTCTTCATTAAAGAGTGTTTTGACTAAAACTTTCCTACTTTATTCAAACTTGGCTGCCAAGGCTTATATCTTTGCTTAAAACACAAAATTCAGCCACTTTTCCTTAACTTTAGCCACAAGTCAGCATTTATTGAAGGGAGAGAGCTGAAATTCACTTGTTTGATGCCCTAGCTATTGCCTATAAATAGAGAACAAGGGGACAAACGAAAATACACTTCTCCAAGCATCAAAGTTCTGATTTCTTCTTTATTTCTTTGTTTTTGAGAGAGCAAGAGGCTGGATAATTAATATTCTTCTTCTTTCTTTCTTTTATTTTCTTCTTAGATTCTCTTTAATTTTATGTTTATGTTTACAATGCCTATGCTAGGCTAAACTTTTATTTTGTTAAGGTTGACTTCAAAGCCCTAGACATGTTATGTAATTAATTTTGAGAATCTATCTATCATTGTTTTCTATCAAAGTTTCTTATGTTCTTCCATTAAAATTGTTCATGATGATGTTTTGATTTGTTTAGGTGGCCAACTTGATAAATCTTGATAATTGTCTAATGCTAGCTTAGGAATCTTGATCCATGTAATTGTCTTGATTTCCTATTCATAAGTGGCAATTTGTGATTAATGATTATGGTCAAGTTTTCAATAATTGCAAAGTGGAACATAACCTAAGTTCAACAATCCGAGCTTATGTGTTTGTTGCTTAGATCAACCTATCTTTCTCATCATAAAGCTGCTATTAAATTGAACTTAGAAAGCTTATTCTAGGTTGTTTGATAGTTAGAGGTTAAATAGAGAGCTTGTTCTATTTAACGACGAATTAAGGAAAGATTGGGGTAACAGAGCTTGTTGTTATCTACGATTGTTAACTTTGATAGCTAATTAATGTTGATAGATATGAAATTGATTCTTAATGATGTCTAGTGGTGGAGAATGAAACCTTAACCATATTTTTCATATTTGATTCTTCTTAATTACTTGTTTTCTCGTTCTTATTGTTAACTTTCGTTTAAATCTGATTTCAAAATCCCCTTTACTTTTGTTTACTTGTTTTGAAGTGATAAACTATTAACTTATAAACTAAAACCCAATCCCTAAGGACTCAACCCTTGCTAATCACTATACTCTACAATTGATTCTTTTTAAGTGCAAGGTTAAATAACATACACACTTTTCAGTGGATCAAGTTTTTGGCGCCGTTGTCGGGTATTGCTTTCTTTAGTTTATTCGTTTATTGGTTTTTTCTTATTTTCTGTTCTAATTATTTACTTTCTTATTCTTTTATTTTTGTTTGTTTATTAGTGAATGTTCCAAGCTCCCAAAGAAGACTTAAGACTTAGGAGAATTCGGGAATTTATAACTTCTTACCAATAATCAATCGAGGAGTTGATCCAGAACTTCCAAGAGGAGCAAGGAGAGATGGCAGCAGCTGACAATCGAACTCTCAAGGAGCTGGCCGCTCCAGACTTGGGTCAACAACCATTATGCCTTGAATATGCTAATCTTGAGGTAGCTTTTGAATTAAAATCTGGTTTGATTCATCTTCTCCCAACTTTTCATGGTTTTGCTGGAGAGGATCCAAATAAGCACCTCATGGAATTCCATGTAGTTTGCTCAAGCATGAGACCAACAGGAGTCACGGAAGAGCAAGTTAAGTTGAGAGCCTTCCCATTCTCTCTAGCTGATTCAGCAAAGGAATGGCTCTACTATCTACCATCCGAGACCATCACTACATGGAATAATATGAAGAAAGCATTCTTGGAAAGGTATTTCCCAGCATCTAAGGCTGCCAACATTAGAAAAGAGATATTTGGGATTCGGCAATACAACGGTAAGTCCTTATATGAATTTTGGGAGAGGTTCAAGAAACTTTGTGCATCATGTCCACACCATCAGATAAGTGAACAACTTATCATCCAATACTTCTATGAAGGTCTCATGCCCATGGAGAGAAGTATGATAGATGCCGCTAGTGGGGGAGCTCTAGTTGATAAGACTCCCGGGGCTGCTAGAACTCTAATCTCCAACATGGCAGCCAGTTCTCAACAATTCTCAATGAGACAAGATCCACCACCACAACCCAAAAGAGTTAATGAGGTAAGTATATCATCCCTTGAACAAACATTTGATAAACTGACTTCTCTTATTCAACAATTGGCTGTAGGTAATATACAGCAAATAAAGGCTTGTGGCATATGTTCAAACATGGGGCACCAAACTGATATGTGTCCAACACTTCAAGAAGACACCAATGAACATGTGAATGCCATGGGTGGATTTCATAACCAACCAAGGAAATATGATCCCTACTCAAACACATACAATCCAAGATGGAGGGATCTTCCAAACTTCAATTATGGAGGGAACCAATCACAAGCTGTTCCTCCACCATTTGATAACAGGCCACCGGGTTTTCAGCAATGAGTGCAACAACCATATCAAACCCGACAACAAATACCACCAAAAAAAAATTCAGGTGAGACTCTTGAAGATCTTGTCAAAACCCTTACTACTAATACAATTCAACTTTAACAGGAATCAAAGGAGACAAAGGTAAGTATCCGAAACTTAGAGGCTCAGATGGGGCAATTGGCAACAACCATGAGTCAAATGCAAGAAAGGGATTCTGGGAAATGACCTTCCTAAACCATAGTGAATCCAAGAGATAATGTCAATGCTATAACTTTATGAAGTGGGAAACAGCTAGAGACACCACAAAAAGATAGTGCTCAAGGGGAGAACAACACCGCATCCTCTTCACATCCCAACAGCCACTAAAAAAGGTAATTCCTAAACCATCATTTCCTTCTTATATAACTCCTCCACCTTTTCCTAGCAGGTTAGCAAAGTCCAAGAAGGAGGAGCAAGAGAAGGAAATTTTGGAAACCTTTCGGAAAGTAGAGGTGAACATTCCTTTACTAGATGCTATCAAGCAAGTGCCAAGATATGCCAAGTTCCTAAAAGAGTTGTGCACATCTAAACGGAAGTTGAAATGGAATGAAAAGGTAAGTGTGGGGGAGAATGTGTCAGCTGTTCTTCAAAAGAAACTCCCACCTAAATGCAAGGATCTAGGTATGTTTACCATTCCTTGTAAGATAGGCAACACCAGGTTTGAACATGCTATGCTAGATCTAGGGGCATCTATTAATGTCATGCCATATTCAATTTATGCTTCATTGAATCTAGGACCATTAGAGGAAACCGGTGTTATATACAAATTGCTGACCGTTCTAACACTTACCTAAGAGGAGTTGTAGAAGACGTTCTTGTACAGGTTAATGAATTGGTTTTTCCCGCTGACTTTTATGTTATTGAGATGGAAGATGAGATGTCTTCTAATCCCACACCTATTCTATTAGGGAGACCATTCTTGAAAATAGCAAGAACTAAAATAGATGTACATGATGGCACTTTAACTATGGAATTTGATGGTGAAATAATTCGCATTAACATTTTTGAGGCCATGAGATATCCTAGTGATGTGCATTCTATTTTTAATATTTATATAATTGACTCACTAGTGCAGCAAGCTTATGAGCTAGATGGTGAAGATTGTGTGGAGATAGTCCTTAGCAAACATCTCGGAATGGGGAATGCTAAAGGGGAACTAGGCTTGAGTGACCATGTAGAAGGGGCACTAGAATCTTTACACTCGTTGCCACCTAAAGATTCAAGGTTTGATGTTTCATTTATTGATTTGCCTTTATCTAATGAGAAACTTCTACCTTCCATTTTGCAGGCACCAACTTTAGAGTTGAAACCACTACCGGACCACTTGAAATATGTGTTCTTAGGTGAAAAGAACACACTACCGGTCATCATTGCCAAAGAGCTCACACCTTTGCAAGAAGAGCGACTTATCCGGGTGCTTAGAGAGCATAAAACAGTAATTGGTTGGACAATTGCCGATATCAAGGGAATAAGCCCATCCATGTGCATGCACCGGATTTTGTTAGAGGAGGGGTCCAAACCAACAAGAGAAGCACAAAGAAGATTGAACCCTTCTATGATGGAGGTTGTGAAAAAAGAGATACTAAAGCTCCTAGATGTTGGAGTGATATATCCTATCTCGGATAGCAAATGGGTGAGCCCGGTCCAAGTGATTCCAAAGAAATCAGGTGTAACGGTGGTAACAAATAATGAGAATGAACTTGTTCCTACTAGGATTCAAATAGGGTGGCGAGTTTGTATTGATTATCGAAAACTTGATTCCACAACTCGCAAAGACCACTTTCCTTTACCTTTTATTGATTAAATGCTTGAAAGGTTAGCTGGCCATTCTCATTATTGTTTTCTTGATGGTTTTCAGGTTATAATCAGATTGCCATTACTCTGGAGGACCAAGAGAAAACAACATTCACATGTCCATTTGGTACTTTTGCATACCGGCGTATGCCATTTGGTCATTGTAATGCACCAGCTACATTCCAAAGGTGTATGGTTAGCATATTTTCAGATTATGTAGAGAACATCATAGAAGTGTTTATGGATGATTTTAGTGTCTATGATGATTCTTTTGATAGATGTCTAGAGAACCTTACACTTGTACTTCAAAGATGCATGGAAACTAACCTTGTTTTGAATTGGGGAAAATGTCACTTTATGGTAGAACAAGGAATAGTTTTGGGCCATGTTATTTCTTCTAGAGGGATAGAGGTTGATAAATCTAAAATAGATATTATGCATTCTTGACCACTTCCCACAAATGTGATAGAGGTTCGTTCTTTTCTTGGACATGCAGGTTTCTATAGGAGATTTATCAAAGACTTCTCAAAGATCACATTACCTCTTTGCAAGCTACTACAAAAAGATATGGTTTTCCACTTTGATGATAAATGCAAAGAGGCGTTTGAAACATTGAAGGGACTCTTGACATCAGCTCCTATCATGCAACCACCATATTGGAATGTACCTTTTGAAATCAGGTGTGATGCTAGTGACTATGCCATTGGAGCTGTTTTGGGCTAACGGGTTGGCAAAGCCTCACATGCCATTTATTATGCCTCCCGAACTCTTAATGATGCTCAATTAAACTATTCCACTACTGAAAAAGAACTTTTGGCTGTTGTATTTGCTTTAGAAAAATTTCAATCTTATTTAATTGGTACTAAAGTAATTGTATTTTCTGACCATGCAGCCCTTAGGTACTTACTCACTAAGAAAGAGGCCAAACCAAGGTTGATTAGATGGATACTTCTCTTATAAGTGTTTGATTTGGAGATAAAAGATAAAAGAGGTAGTGACAACTTGGTTGCGGACCATCTTAGCCGTTTAGTTCATGAAGAGGATGCACTACCCTTGAATGAGAACTTTCCGGATGAGCAACTTCTTTTTATAAGTACAACAACTCCATGGTATGCCGATATTGTTAATTACTTAGTTACCAAGAAGTTGCCACAAGAATTGACACAAGCTCAAAGAAATAAGATCAAGAGTGATGCCAAATACTACATATGGGATGATCCTTACCTTTGGAAGCATTGCTCCGATCATATTATAAGAAGGTGTGTACTCGAATCTGAATTTCAATCTATTCTCACCTTTTGTCACTCTTATGCATGTGGAGGACACTTTGGATCCAAAACGACAGCCATGAAAGTTCTTGATTCTAGATTTTATTGGCCTACTATGTTCAAAGATGCATACCTCTTTTGCAAGTCATGCGATCGTTGCCAAAGAACAGGTAACTTAGGTGCTAGAAATCAAATGCCTCAAACTCCAATACTTATTGTTGAAGTTTTTAATGTATGGGGCATGGATTTCATGGGACCTTTTCCTTTTTTTTTTTGGTAATCTTTATATTTTACTTGCCGTTGATTATGTTTCAAAGTGGGTGGAAGCAAAATCCACTAGGACTAATGACTCTAAAGTTGTTTCAGATTTTGTCAAGACTAACATCTTTGCTAGGTTTGGAACACCAAAGGCCATAATCAGCGATAGAGGTACTCACTTTTGCTAGAGGACTATGGAAGCACTTTAGTATAACATCACACACAAGGTCTCCACCTCATATCATCCTCAAACTAGTGAGCAAGCTGAAGTGTCAAACCGAGAAGTTAAGTCCATCCTTGAAAAGACAGTTAATCCAAATAGGAAGGATTGGAGTTCACGACTTGATGATGCACTTTGGGCTTATAGGACAGCATATAAGACACCCATTGGTATGTCTCCTTATCGACTTGTTTATGGTAAGCCTTGTCATCTTCCTATTGAATTGGAACATAAATCATATTGGGCTATCAAACAATGCAACATGGAGATGGATGAGGCAGGTAAGCAAAGAAAACTTGACCTACAAGAATTGGAGGAGATAAGGAATGATGCCTATGAGAATTCTAAGATTTACAAGGAAAAAACTAAGGCATTCCATGACAAGATGATATCAAGAAAGGACTTTCTTGTTGGACAAAAAGTTATTCTCTTCCATTCACGCCTTAAGTTATTTCCAGGTAAGTTACGTTCTCGTTGGGTTGGACCTTTTGTTATTACTAATGTATTTACTCATGGTGCAGTTGAAATCCAAAGTCCAAAAACAGATAAGCCATTCAAAGTGAATGATCATAGATTGAAGCCTTACTATGAGAACTTTCCAATACAAGATGTGGAGGAGTTACCACTTTTTGAGCCAAATTATGTTGAATAATAATGGCATGGGTCTAAGTCAGGCTGAGGAAAATAAACCAAGTGCTTCTTGGGAGGCAACCCAAAAGGATGGAGAGCATCCATTATAATCAGACTTGCATATTCTATACTCTCCATCATTCTATCTTTTATTGTTTTTCTTTAGTTTGTTTTGTTTAGTTGTTCTTTTCTCTTACATATAATTCTTGCATTGGGGATAATAGCATTACATTGAGGACAATGTAAAAATTAAGTGTGGGGGGAATAATTTAGGATTTTCTTTAGTGTGTTTTGTTTTTGATTCTTTTTATGTTGTTTTTAGTGTGTTTTAGTTACTTTCAATACTATGATGAGATATGAATTGCATAAGTATAAAACTGATTTATTAGTGAGAAGATTTTCATGAGAATTGAGCTTGATATCATTTTTTTGAGCCAATGTTAATATTATATGTTGATTGAGAAAGAAGCATGTTTATTCTTAAATCTAACTTGTATAATCATCCTTGTGAGTTTTTGAGCCTATATGATTGATGCATTATACATATCAATCTAATTTCTTTCTTGTGTGCTCTTATGATTACATGATTCTCTAGAACTTGCTTTAAACCTTGTTGAGACTATATTGATGTATGTGACAACATGAATATGAAAGAGGCATTAGGATTTTTAACCAGGGCTAAACAGCCATCCCTTATTGATGTTCCAAGAGAACATCCCCCTTAGTGAGCCAATTTGAGCCTACATTGAATGAGCTATTTATTTGGTAACCATATCTTGTCCCTAACCTAAATATTCTTGTTTATATCCTTACCTTTGTTCTAAAGATGAATTAGCATGTTTTAAGACATATTGCAAAGACAAGGAAGATCTATTCAAATTTTGGGTTAGAAACAAGAAATAAGTGTGGGGGAGGAGAAAGGCAAAAGTCAGGAGAAAAATAGAGGGAATATTGCCAAATACATTACCATGAAAAAAAAAATTGAATAATCTCTTGAACTTCTATTTAAAGAAAAGAAAAAAGATGTTACAAAGTTGTTTAGAATGAAGAAAAGGCCCAACATGAATATTCGGCCTATGTATTATGTGCTTTGTAAAGAGTTTTGAGAAGTTTTCTTTGTATGAATCTTATTATGTCTCTAAACTCTATGAAATCTTTGGAACCTTTGTAATATCCTTTTCCTTTTATTCTTTAACCACATTTATTACCCTTGGCCCCATTACAACCTTGAATAAAGACCTCTTGATTTATGAAGTTTCATGATCTAAATAGTGGATAATAGTTGGATAAGCAAGCATATGGTAGAACTGTTTTCATGAGATTGATTAGTGTAAACACTTTACCACTACTTTAAAAAGTGAAAATCATGAGAGTATCCCATGTGAGAAGTTGAGATTAAGTTTAAACATGCACTATTTTGATTGAGATATGTTATGTTAACTTAACTCAAACCCTTTACTATCAAGCATGATTCTTTGTGAAACTCTTTAAGCTATTGATTAGTTTGTAAGACATGTTCAATGATTATCTATAAGTTGTATTGAAAGTGAACTAGATTCGGTTTTCTTACCTTGTGTCTATTTGATTTTGCTCGAGGACTAGCAAAAGATTAAGTGTGGGGGAATTTGATAAGTGCTTAATTTCATACATTTTCCTATTTAATTTCCTTATACTTTGTGCTTTGATTCTTACTTCCTTGACATTTTACTAGGTTTTTATGTTTTGTAGGTATTTTGGAGGAGATGAAGTCAAAACATGTCAATTAGGATATTAAAGAGCTTACAAAATCACAATCACAAGATGGAAAAAGACTTGGGAGTCAAAAAGATCAAATTCTTGATGCAAAGCAAGAAGACTGATTTGACCTCCGGAGCTTGTTGCTAAGAAAACATGATGTTAGACTCTTTATTTGGAGAAACTTCCTTCTTGACTTTTGAAGATCACTTGATTACCTTTCCAACGGTTGGTCATGGGCCTAAATCGGATAAGCAATGTTCATCCAAATTGGCATTGGAATATCTCCCTAAACAACCCTAGTGGCAGAAAATACCCTAGCCTCAAATCACATTATTTTCTTAATACCCTAGCTGACATTTATGTTTATCCTTGTCAAAGAAGGATTAGTGGCTGTCAACTTGCATTAATTGCAAGTATCTTTCCTTAAAGCTAATCCTAGTCAAAATAGGAGAATTAAATCAGCCAAGACTTTCCTTCCTTAAACTTACTTTGGCTACAAGTTTGTAATCTCACTTCATTAAAGAGTGCTTTGACTAAAACTTTCCTACTTTATTCAAACTTGGCTGCCAAGGCTTATATCTTTGCTTAAAACACAAAAGTCAGCCACTTTTCCTTAACTTTAGCCACAAGTCAGCATTTATTGAAGGGAGAGAGCTGAAATTCACTTGTTTGATGCCCTAGCTATTGCCTATAAATAGAGAACAAGGGGGCAAACGAAAATACACTTCTCCAAGCATCAAAGTTCTGATTTCTTCTTTATTTCTTTGTTTTTGAGAGAGCAAGAGGCTGGATAATTAATATTCTTCTTCTTCTTCTTCTTCTTTCTTTCTTTTATTTTTCTTCATAGATTCTCTTTAATTTTATGTTTATGTTTACAATGCCTATGCTAGGCTAAACTTTTATTTGGTTAAGGGTGATTTCAAAGCCCTAGACATGTTATGTAATTAATTTTCAGAATCTATCTATCATTGTTTTCTATCAAAGTTGCTTATGTTCTTCTATTAAAATTGTTCATGATGATGTTTTGATTTGTTAAGGTGGCCAACTAGATAAATCTTGATAATTGTCTAATGCTAGTTTAGGAATCTTGATCCGTGTAATTGTCTTGATCTCCTATTCATAAGTGGCAATTTGTGATTAATGATTATGGTCAAGTTTTCAATAATTGCAAAGTGGAACATAACCTAAGTTGAACAACCAAGCTTATGTGTTTGTTGCTTAGATCAATCTATCTTTCTCATCATAAAGCTGCTATTAAATTGAACTTAGAGAGCTTATTCTAGGTTGTTTGATAGTTGGATGTTAAATAGAGAGCTTGTTCTATTTAACGACGAACTAAGGAAAGATTGGGGTAACAGAGCTTGTTGTTATCTACGGTTGTTAACTTTGATAGCTAATTAATGTTGATAGATATGAAATTGATTCTTAATGATGTCTAGTGGTGGAGAATGAAACCTTAACCATATTTTTCATATTTGATTCTTCTTAATTACTTGTTTTCTCATTCTTATTGTTAACTTTAGTTTAAATCTGATTTCAAAATCCCCTTTACTTTTGTTTACTTGTTTTTAAGTGATAAACTATTAACTTATAAACTAAAACCCAATCCCTGAGGACTCGACCCTTGCTAATCACTATACTCTACAATTGATTCTTTTTAAGTGCAAGGTTAAATAAGATACACTTTTTTCAGTGCGTCAAGTTTTTGGCGCCGTTGTCGGGGATTAATTTTTTTAGTTTATTGGTTTATTCTTATTTTCTGTTCTAATAATTTACTCTCTTATTCTTTTATTTTTGTTTGTTTATTAGTGAATGTTCCAAGCTTGCGAAGAAGACTTAAGACTTAGGAGAATTCGGGAATTTATAACTTCTTACCAACAACCAATCGAGGAGTTGATCCAAAACTTCCAAGAGGAGCAAGGAGAGATGGCAGCAGCTGAAATCGAACTCTTAAGGAGCTAGCCACTCCAGACTTGGGTCAACAACCATTATGCATTGAATATGCTAATCTTGAGGTAGCTTTTGAATTAAAATCTGGTTTGATTCATCTTCTCCCAACTTTTCATGGTTTTGCAGGAGAGGATCCAAATAAGCACCTCAAGGAATGTAGTTTTATCAAGCATGAGACCAACAGGAGTCACGGAAGAGCAAGTTAAGTTGAGAGCCTTCCCATTCTCTTTAGCTGATTCAGCAAAGGAATGCCTCTACTATCTACCATCCGGGACCATCACTACATAGAATGATATGAAGAAAGCATTCTTGGAAAGGTATTTCCCAGCATCTAAGGCTGCCAACATTAGAAAAGAGATATATGGGATTCGACAATACAACGGAGAGTCCTTATATGAATATTGGGAGAGGTTCAAGAATCTTTGTGCATCTTGTCCAACAACCAATCGAGGAGTTGTTCCAAAACTTCCAAGAGGAGCAAGGAGAGATGGCAACAGCTGAAACCGAACTCTTAAGGAGATAGCCACTCCAGACTTGGGTCAACAACCATTATGCATTGATTATGCTAATCTTGAGGTAGCTTTTGAATTAAAATCTGGTTTGATTCATCTTCTCCCAACTTTTCATGGTTATGCAGGAGAGGATCCAAATAAGCACCTCAAGGAATTCCATGTAGTTTGCTCAAGCATGAGACCAACAGGAGTCACGGAAGAGCAAGTTAAGTTGAGAGCCTTCCCATTCTCTTTAGCTGATTCAGCAAAGGAATGCCTCTACTATCTACCATCTGGGACCATCACTACATGGAATGATATGAAGAAAGCATTCTTGGAAAGGTATTTCCCAGCATCTAAGGCTGCCAACATTAGAAAAGAGATATATGGGATTCGACAATACAACGGAGAGTCCTTATATGAATATTGGGAGAGGTTCAAGAATCTTTGTGCATCTTGTCCACACCATCAGATAAGTGAATAACTTCTCATCCAATACTTCTATGAAGGTCTCATGCCCATGGAGAGAAGTATGATAGATGCCGCTATTAGGGGAGCTCTAGTTGATAAAACTCCCGGGACTGCTAGAACTCTAATCTCCAACATGGCAGCCAATTCTCAACAATTCTCAATGAGACAAGATCCACCACCACAACCTAAGAGAGTTAACGAGGTAAGTATATCATCCCTTGAACAAAAATTTGATAAACTGACTTCTCTTGTTCAACAATTGGTTGTAGGTAATATACAGCAAAAAAAGGCTTATGGCATATGTTCAAACATGGGGCACCAAACTGATATGTGTCCAACACTTCAAGAAGACACCAATGAACATGTGAATGCCATGGGTGGATTTCAGAACCAACCAATGAAATATGATCCCTACTCAAACACATACAATCCAGGATGGAGGGATCATCCAAACTTCAATTATGGAGGGAACCAATCACAAGCTGTTCCTCCACCATTTGATAACAGGCCACCGGGTTTTCAGCAAAGAGTGCAACAACCATATGAAACCTGACAACAAATGCCATCACAGAAAAATTCAGGTGAGACTCTTGAAGATCTTGTCAAAACCCTTACTACTAATACAGTTACGTGTGGGGAAGAATTAGCACCCCTACAATGCCCATATAAAATGGTACCTTATTAATCATGTGTTATCTCAAGTCTCGGTAAAAAATCGGGTTTAAATTTAGTATTTCAAGTTAATTCCCAATTTAATGAAAAATAATTCCATTTTTAATTGAAAATGATCCGAAATTTATAAATTCAAAATTTTCCTATATTCCCCAACAAACGTGGCAAAATATAGAAATTTTTATTAGTTTGGAAAACTTTCCGAATCATTCTTATTTTAAAGAAGATATTCTGTTATTATTGATAATTGATGATATCCTCCCCAGCAAACCCGACAGAGAATTCATGATTTATTTTAACTCGAGAATATCTTTATTTTATTGAAAATCATTATCTTTTTCTAAACATTTTAAAAATATGAATATGTATGACATAAATAAAATGACATAGCACAGTCTAAAGAATATAATGCAACCTAAATGGTATGACATAATTTAAATGTCTTAGCATATTCTAAATGAAATGAAATATCCTAAGTTATATGATATATTCTAAAGGAAATAAAATATCCTAAGTAACATAATATATTCTAAATGAAATGAAATAACCTAGGTAACATAATATATTCTTAAGAGATGAAATGACCTAGGTAACATAATATATTCTATATGAAATGAAATAATTTAAATGACATGGCAAATATAAATGATATGGCATATAATCTAAATGACATGAAACATAAAATAATGCTATCATATAATATGCATGGAAATAAAAATAAAATAATAATGCATGAACATAGTATATGCTAAATAATATGACAAAAATAACTAAATAAAAAGCATAGGATATCAGGAAATATTCAAAACCATATAACAAATAATATAATATCAAAATTTTAAATCAAAGATAATAACACCATCATAAAAATTAAACATAGCAAAAATTACATATTATATAATATGCATGAATATGGAAAATGCAATGCATGAGAATGTATTTTTTCCTTTAATTAAGGAAATCCGTATATCTAAAAAGATATCCGGCTACCTTAGGAAAATATATCAAATTAAATATTCTAAAACCAAAATACTTTGTGATTGTTTGAAAACAATTTTGAAAAGCTTAGATTAAAAATAAAAACCTAGCTAAACCCCTTTTAAAAGGCTCTAATTTTCTAAGTTTAGAATCCCGGACTTGACCACCCTTAACCCGAGATTTAAAAAATCATTTTTAGAGTTTTAAAAGGCTTAGAAACTACCCTAAGTCAGTAGCTAAACTTCCTAATCAGCCCCCTCTAAGTAACTTAACCATAACGAAAAAATGAATTTTCTTCAAATTCAATTATGCCTCCACTGTCCAGTTTTAAAGCACGATTTTTTACCCAATTTTTAAAAATTCAAAAAAATCAAAGAAAAAATATTAGAGACTCTCTAAAAGACATTCTTTTTTGCCCTATTTTTGTGTTACCCTATTTTTTACCCTCTAAGTAACTGTTTTGCCAAAACACATTCTTTTGCCTCTGATAAAATCATTTAAAAATCAAAGTAAAAATATTAGAGACTCTCTAAAAGACTCACAAACAGTAGCTAACACCTTTGAAAAGTTAGGAAAAAAATTGGCTAAGTAAAAAAAATTACAAAAGGTAGAATAATCAATTTGACAACTCTTTAATTTTCCACATATATGCTCAAGTGAGCATGACTTTGAACCATTGATTGGCCTAAGTCATAAGTCAAGTGGCAAGGACATTAAATGCATGAAAAATACAGCAAATATGATGCATGAAATGCATGATTTAAAACGTAAATGACATGAAAAATGCATGGCATCAAAAAAATGACCTAGACCTAAATGAACTTGCATGGCATTTAATGCAACCTAGGTCTAAAATGCATGAATATGCATGGCAAAGCAAACCAATCCTAATCCTAAAAAATGCATGGCAATAACACAAACATATGGCATGCTTAAACAAAATACTCAACCAAATATCATGAAAATGCAAACCTATCAACTAGCATGATGAAAATGTACATGCAAAGCATAAAATAGAGGGGTGGCCGAATGGCCTCATGCTTCAAAATGAACATGGCATTTCCACAAACACATGATATACTAACATGCATAGCTAAAGAATAACACTCAAATCATGCAAACATAAAGTAAAGGCATGAAAATAAATAGGCATTTTCACAAACACATGGATTACAAAATGTAAAACATAAACAAACTTAAACATTTTGAAAACAGAAAATCAAAAAATGCAAGATAAGTAAAATAAACATGATAATAGACTCAAAAATGGAAATAAGCAAGCAACCAAATTAAAACAAGCTTCATGTTTATGTATTAGAAGAAGATTTAAAGCATCAAAACTTAATAAATATCAAGAATATCATGAAATAACAAAGCAAAACAGCAACTCTCAAAAATACTAGGCCATTTGGCCAACCCAAAATAAGAAGGAAAAAAAATATTCAAAAGCTTTTTACAAGAGAGAATCAAGAAAGAACTTAAAGAAGAATTTTAAAAACACTTATTTAAAAAGGAAAATCAAAAGAAACTCACCAAATATTAAATGAAAACAACAAATCAAGAATGTAAAATCAAAGAAAGTGCAAGAGTATGGTACTTAAAGCAACCTCTAGAAGCTATCTTTCAAGCTTTTTCTCTTCTAACATTCTTTTCTTTTCTAAACTTTTATTTTTGCCTTTCAACAATGGAGAGAAAAAATCAGCAAAAACCAAGAGAGAATAAAGAGTGAATAGCTAAAAATGAAAGGAGATTGAGACCCCCTTGTAGTGGCCGAATCCCTCCTCCAATGCTAGGATGTTGTCATTTTTCATTCAACCAATTTTCATCCAAAGGCTATTGATCCAAGATGTTTAAAATATGAAATTATCAGCCTTAGATTAGGCCATCAGCTATCCATAATTACAGCTTTTCAAGAATCTTAAGCCATTATGTTGACACTCTCCCTCTTCATGCATTGTTCCATGTGGCTTATATGCAAAAGCTTCATAAAAAAATAACTACCTTCCTCTTTATTGTTGGCCTTTTGATTAAAAATCAAAAAATATCTACCAATCCTTGGGCCTTGGCCGGCTGACCCCTCTACTTCCAGCCCAATCTTCATTTTTTTTAAAAGGCAAGAAAAGCCCTTTTCGATTTCTTTGGTAAAATGACCTTTTTGCCCCCCGAACATAAATAAATAGCAAACGGACTCCAAATTCAATTTTTCTTTTTTCAATACTTCCAAAATAAATAAAAAAATTTGAATTCTGGAGGTTTTCAAAAAATTTCCAGCCCATTTGATATTTATTTGGATTTTTTCTTCCAAAATTGCCCTTTTATGCTACCAAACTTTACCATTTTTTAAACGAGCTCCAAATCCATATTTTTCTTCACCAATCTCTTCCAAATAATTTAAAAGTATGATCCGAAAGTTTTCATAATTTTTGGAACTCATTTGGTATTTTTTCAGTACTTATCTGCTTGAATTACTACATAGAGGGCCCGGGATTTGGCCATTTTGCAAACGAACTTCGAATACGGATTTTCTTTCGCCAATCTCTTCCAAATAATTTAAAATAAGATTTGCAAATTTTCAAAATTTTTGGAGTTCATTTGCTATTTTTTCGGGATTTATCTTGAATTACTGCATAGGTGACCCGGGATTTGGCCATTTTGCAAACGAACTTCGAGTCGAGATTTTCTTTTGCCAATCTTTTCGAAATGATTTAAGAATGAGATCTGCAATTTTTCAGAATTTTTGGAGTTCATTTGCTATTTTACCCAAATTTTCCAATTTTGTCTTTTTGCCTCCGAAACCCGATTTTGCTAAAAACAAGTCCGATTTTCAGATTTTCTTCAAAATGAGCTTTGTGCTACCCTTGTTTAATCATTCCTTATCCATTAGGGGCTTTTGTCTTACCGAATCGGGCCATTTAGTTAATTCTTCCAAATTTCACTAAATCCACCAAAAACCTTAATTCTCGGTTTCCTTCCGGATTGACTTTTTTTTTCAGTTTTTCTTTCAAGTAGCTTATCCATTACCCGTAGTCAGTGTTTATCTTTCATTTGGAACCTTCAATTTCAACCAATTTGATCGTTTAAGCACTTTTCCCCAAATTTCCCGAACTAGGGCTTCCTTTCTACTTAATCTCCGTAACCCAAGTTTCGAACTCCATATCTTTCAATGTAGACCTCGGATTATCAAAATTCATTCGCCATTTTTCAATTGAACTTCAAATCTTGATTTTGAAAGTGGGTTGACTTTTTGAAGTTGACTTTCTAGGGTTGACTTTTTCAAGTTTGACTTTTTATGCTCGCCTTCTTAGACTAAGTCTTGGAGTACCACCTGTCGGATGAAATTTTTTTTTTTTTACATTCTGAAACATCAATTTAGGAAGAAAACATACCTGTTTTAGTGATCCGGACAAAATTAGGTGTCTACAACTGTACGCTAGGAAAGTCGTCTTTCACTTGGCTAAGACAGAGCTCAAAACCAGCCCGGAATGCACCAACGCTCAAAAAGGCAGGGGAGTTCTTGTTGTCTGAAACGGCCTTCGACCTCTCCTCCTTCAAGTTCCTCACCTTCTTCGGAAGCTTCTTGATTTGTTGCTCGTTATCGCTATTTCTTCAGATCGGCAAGGTTGGACTTTGCTTCGTCATAAGCCTTCTGAAGATGAGAACAACGGCAAAGGTCTCAACTTGCTTCATCTTAGTCTCTCTAGTCGCTTTGGTTATTTGAGAACGAATGCTCTCTTGGTGTGAATTCCAGGCAACAAGCTTATCACACTTCGCCATGACCGCGACAGAATTGAGAAGAGCCTACAAAAAAGAAAAAGAAGAAGTAAGCATGAAGGGAAACGGACTAAGAAAGACTAGGGAAAGAAAGTGGAGAGAATACCCTGTAATGATCATGAATTAAATTGTGCGCCGACTCTGGAAAGGCTTCCACTGAAAGGAGGACTTTTCACGGTCTGATAACTCGTATAATTATATAGTTTTTAGTTATGTTTTATTATTATTTTGTGTCAAATACGAGTTATTATTGTTTAGTCTAATTGTGTTTATGATCTTTTATATTTTTATGTAATTTGGTGTTTTTCACAAGTTTCTTTGAGTGATTTCAGATTACTAGAATTAAGGGCAAATCCAGTTCAGTTCCAGTTCCGACACCTTTTGCCATATCAGCTATATCTGGAGTTTCACTGAAGCAATATGGCTGAAATTTTAACCGTGCAAATTTAAGAGGCATATATATCTTTTTCATGTTTTACACTTCTTCAAACGGAGTCGTTTTCCCTAGCGAAATCAACCATCAAGTTGGCTGATGTGCAATGACATCTGTCCTGAGCAGTTTTCGCATTTTGACCATATCGTCCGATACACATCCGCAAATGAGCTGATTCAAACGGCTATGGATCACTAACTGATAGGGGAACATTTGTCTAGAAGACCATGTGATCAGATAAAGCCTCCAATATTGAAGAAATCGACCATCAAGTTGGCTGATGTGCAATGACGTCTATGCTGACCTGTTTTCGTATTTTGCCCATATCTTCTTCTCCACATCAGCAAATGAGCTGATTCCAACGGCTATGAATCAGTAACTCATAGGGGAACATGTTTCTAGAAGATCATGTGATCAGATCAGGCCTCCAAGATTGAAAAAATCGACCATCAAGTTGGCTGATCAAAATGGTCATACAATATGACGAAAATTGTTAGAAAAATGCACCCACCTATTATACCTACCTTTGAAATTTGTAAAGCTTGTCTCTTGTCATTTAGCCCTCCAAAATGTGTATAAATAGAGGGCCTTGGATGATTGTAGAGGATGATATTGTACATAGGTAGGATATTAGCCATTTTAATAAAATTCTCTAAGTTTTCTTCTTCTTTCTTTTCTCTAGTTTTCTTTCTTTTCTCTAGTTTTCTTTTTCTTTAGAGAGAGCAAGAGGTTGGATAATTAATATTCTTCCTCTTCTTCTTTCTTTCTTTTATTTTCTTCTTAGATTTTCTTTAATTTTATGTTTATGTTTACAATGCCTATGCTAGGCTAAACTTCTATTTGGTTAAGGGTGATTTCAAAGCCCTAGACATGTTTTATAATTGATTTTCAGATTCTATCTATCATTAATTTTCTATCAAAGTTGCTTATGTTCTTCTACAAGAATTGTTCATGATGTTGTCTTGATTTGTTTAGGTGTACAACTAGATAGATCTTGATAATTATCTATTGCTAGTTTAGGAGTCTTGATCCGTGTAATTGTCTTGATTTCCTATTCATAAGTGGCAATTTGTGATTAATGATTATGGTCAAGTTTTCAATAATTGCAAAGTGGAACATAACCTAAGTTGAACAATCCGAGCTTATGTGTTTGTTGCTTAGATCAACCTATCTTTCTCATCATAAAGCTGCCATTAAATTGAACTTAGAGAGCTTATTCTAGGTTGTTTGATGGTTAGAGATTAAATAGAGAGCTTGTTCTATTTAACGACAAACTAAGGAAAGATTGGGGTAACAGAGCTTGTTGTTATCTACGGTTGTTAACTTTGATAGTTGGTTGATATTGATAGATCTGAAATTGATTCTTAATGATGTCTAGTGGTGGAGAATGAAACCTTAACCATATTTTTCATATTTGATTCTTCTTACTTATTTGTTTTCTTACTTTTAGTTTGCTTATTTTTTATATTTATTTTTATTGGCTGGTTATACCGCCTAATTTGTATATTAACTTTGTTTTATTTTTATTGGCTGGTTATACCGCCTAATTTAGTATATATATTTTTATTGGCTGGTTATACCGCCTAATTTAGTATATATATTTTTATTGGCTGGTTATACCGCCTTGCATCTTATTCTTATTATTTACTTTAGTTTAAATCTGGCTTCAAAAACCCCTTTTCTTTTATTGTTCTTGAATTTAAGTTTTAAACTATAAACTTATAAACTAAAACCCAATCCCTGAGGACTCGACCCTTGCTAACTACTATACTTACAATTTATCTTTTTAGTGCAAGGTTAAATAAGATACACTCTTTTGGGTGCATCAAATTTTTGGCGCCGTTGCCGGGGATTGTTTTCTTTAGTTTATTTGTTACTTGGTTTATTCTTATTTTCAGTTCTAATGAGTTTTATTTTCTTGTACATACGGGTTTTTCTGATCAAATTTTGAAGAAAAAAAAAAAAAAAAAAAAAAAAACGATGGAATTGAGCAATCTAACACTTGAAGAGTTGGTGGCATACATGAACATGGAGAATCAACAAGCCAATCTCACCTTCCCAGTTCAACAATTGGCCATGGGAGGATGTCAAGGCCATCAAGTGTTCCAAGACCAACAGTATGATCATTACTCAAACACTTACCATGAGGGATGGTGGGATCATACTAATTATGGCTACTCGAAAAATTACCAAGAAGTAGATCCTTATGCCAATTACACTCATCCATCTAGCTTCAATCAATCATGGTCCCAAGAACCAGATCTTTTTCAACCACCACATATGACTCAAAACTCAGGTACTTCTTTAGAAGATCTTGTCTATTCTCTTGTTACTGATACATTGCAATTTCAACAGGAAACAAGGGCAAGCATCCAGAGTTTGGAAAAGCAAATGATCCAATTGACTAGTAGTATGGTGGGATGGGTAGCACAAAGATCTGAAGAAGTCCCTGCCCAAACAATGATTAACCCAAAGGAGAATACTACTATTGTGACCTTGAGGAATGAGGAACAAGATGAGGATGAGACAAAATTAGAGATGAATTCTATTCTTGAGGATAATGAAGCCAATGATCCAAATAAGAGTATTTCAGCACCTGAGGTAACGTTTGAGATTCCAATTTTTACTAATGTTTCTTCTCCACCTTTTCCTAGTAGATTCGCAAAGTTCAAGGAGGATGAACATGAACAAGACACGCTGGAAACCTTAAACAGTTTGTTTGTGGATGTCATTCAACAAGTACCAAAAGATGCATCATTCCTCGATGAGATATGCACCACCAAGGATGATGGAATAATACTTGTAATGGAGAATACATCCACTGTTGTGCAAAGAAAGCCACCTCTCAAACGCATAAATTTGGAAAATTTCATGTATGAGCCTGACAAGCGTAAAAAGCCAAGAAGGGGTGTTGGTTAGATTCAAAACACTAACTCAAGTGTTAATTGGGAAGGCAGCCCAATTAAAGATGAAATTGCCAACCTTCCATATTCAGATTTGCTTTCTCTTTCTTTTCCTTTTTCTTTTATTATTTTTATTGTTTTTATTTTTATTTCTTATGTTTCTTTGTTAATTGTGTTTACTGCTTTTAAGTTCATTTAGGCTGCATAAGTTTCTTTTGTTTAATAGTTCTTTTCTCTTACATATAATTCTTGAATTGGGGGATAATAGCATTACATTAATAACAATGTAAGAATTATGTGTGGGGGGAAGAATTTAGGATTTTATTTAGAGTGTTTTGTTTTTTAGTCTTTTTATGTTGCTTTTCTTTCTGATCCTTGTTTTGAAAATAACTAGATGTAAATATAATTTTTTTTAACCCCGGTTAAATGGCGGATAACGGTACTCCGTGATTATTTAAATCGGTTCCATCAGCTACCCACAAAACTGATATTGTATATAAATTTCTCTTCCAATTTCTCTTTCAATTTTTTTTCATTTTTTTTTTCAGGATGGATGATATTCTCACAAGATTGCAGAAACGATTTCCTCCTTTTCCTCGAAATATTTTACTGAAGCTTTACCAAGTTCGACTTGAAAGATTAAGAATGCTTATGCACAAAGGGATTCCTGACGACATACGTTGGATAATTGAAGCCAAGGTACGTGAAGATGAATATCTTCCTGTTTTGCATTTACCAGGTACAGGTAGAAGCACTTTTGCAAAGAAGCGACGAGCAAAGCGCATGAGTTCAAATTGCCACAAATGTGCACGATGGACGTGTAACGGTAAATGTCGTTCTATTGGGATTCCGTCCTCTAATCGAGATGATAAAATTGAATTCATTAAGGATGGACTGAGTAAGGAGAATTTAGGTAATATCCAACTTTCTCTTGAGACGCATCCTAGTGGAGACGTACAAAGAGAAATTCTTGATTTATGGCCGCAATTCCAAAGGGAATGGCAATATCTTGGGAATCTGATGTTAAAAGACCCTGTTTGCCAGCTTGTAAGAAAACTGGATGGGAAGCATATCCTCGACTCATAGAAGGCGTTTAAGCCGTTTCTGGACGTAAAACCAGAGGAAGATGTGAGCCACAATCACAACTACAATAAATGACTTCTCAGCTTTTGGTTTGATTTGCAATAACTTTATTTTGGTTTAATTTAAGTGTAGTTCGATTTGTGTAATTATTCTCGTTTTTTTTTATTTGTCTTTTACGGTTGATTTTTCTTCTCTTTTTGATTTTCTTCCTGAAATCATGCAAAAATCTTTTGTTAGGTTAACATTTTCTTCTGACAGGTCAGATACACTTTCGGCGACATTATTACTCTTGTCTGATTCACTACTCAGTCCTCTATATATTACACCATGTACTCATTCTCTTTCAGGCACTCGAAAAAGAAAAAAAATGGAAAGTACTTCGTCCCAACGCATTAAAAAAATTTGTGTCTTTGGAGGTGCTTATCCAGGGAAAAATAACATATTCGCTGATGAAGCCATAAGAGTTGGAGTAATACTTGCCCAACAAAAGATCCAGTTGATTTATGGAGGCGGTAGTACAGGTTTAATGGGAGCAGTCGCTACAGCAGCACACGCCGGAGGAAGTTCAGTTCTAGGAGTCGTGCCAAAACTATTCACAAATTTTTGTGGACCCACCGTGGGTAAGGAAATACAAGTCTGGAGTATCCCTGAACGGATGACAATCATGTACCATTCTGCCGATGCATTTATTGCTTTACCAGGAGGTCTGGGTACGTTGGAAGAAATAGCTTGCATGGCTTCTTGGTCATCTTTGGTCACAAATAAGAAACCCATTGGTTTGCTTAATATTAATGGTTATTTTAGTAATTTGCTTTCATATTTAGATAATGCTGTGGATAATGGATTCATGTTTTCAGAGGCAAGGAGAACCATAATTTCTGCTACAACCATTGAAGATTTACTCAAAAAGCTCCAAGCTTATGAGTGTTTATCTGCTACGGTTGTTTCGCAAACGCTCGGAAAAAGAAAAAGAGATATGGACGAGCAAGGAGTGGATTGCAATTTGTCTTTGTGACATTATCTAACATTTTGTTTGTTGTGTCTCAGTTATAATAAGTGGTTAGCAACCTCTGCAGGTAATATCTCCTAAATCCTACCTTTAAAATTTGACATTGGGGACAATGTCATATTTTAGTATGGGGTAAGGGACATATTTTGCTAATTTAAAAAAAAAAAAAATTGTTGTGTTTTAAGCCATTTAGAAGTATTCATTCTGAACAAGGTCTGAGTAAGGGAGACTTGAGACATACCTTGTCAGTTTGATTTCTTCTTTTCAAAAAAAAAAAAAAAAAAAGTTTGTTGTGTTTTAAGCAATTTAGAAGTATTCATTCTGAACAAGGTCTGAGTAAGGGAGACTTGAGACATACCTTGTCAGTTTGATTTTAATCTTTTTATGTTTACTTGTTAATTTTTCTTTAGTATTTTAGGATTATTTAGGTTGCATGAGTTTGTTTTGTTTTGTTTTGAGTCTAGTTGTTCCTATTCTTATGTTATTAGTTCTTTTCTCTTACACATGATTCTTTCATTTGGGTTAATAGACTTACATTGAGGACAATGTAAGAATTAAGTGTGGGGGGAATGATTTAGGATTTCTTTTATTTTCGTCTACTATTTTTTTTTTATGAGTCTTTATTATTATTATTTTTAGTGTGTTTTAGTTCCTTTTTAATACAATGATGAGATATGAATTGCATAGGTCTAAACTGGTTACTAGTGAGAACATTTTCATGAGAATTAAGCTTGATACTAATTTTTATGAGCCAATGTTAATATGATATGTTGATTGAGAAAGAAGCATGTTTAGACTTAAAACTGACTTGTATAATCATCATTGTGAGTTTTTGAGCCTAAAATGATTGATGCATTATACAAATCAATCTAATTTCTTTCTTGAGTGCTCTTATGATTACATGATTCTCTAGAACTTGCTTTAAACCGTTTGAGACTATATTGATGCATGTGACAACATGAATATGATAGAGGCATTAGGATTTTTAGCCAGGGCCAAACAGCCATCTCTTATTGATGTTCCAAGAGAACACACCCTTAGTGAACCAATTTGAGCCTACATTGAATAAGCTATCTCTTTGGTAACCATAACTTGTCCCTAACCTAAATATACTTATATCCTTACCCTTGTTCTAAAGATGGATTATATATTTTGAGACATATTGCAAAAAACAAGGGATATTTTTAGTTGAAAATTTGGGTTAGAAACAAAAGATAAGTGTGGGGGAAGAAAAGAAAAAGTCAAGAGAAAAAGAAAGGGATCATTGTTAAATACATTCCCATATTCAAAAAAAAAAAAAAATCTTCTCTTGAACTTCTAGTTAAAGTAAAGAAAAAGATGTTACAAAGTTGGTTAGAATGAAGCAAAGGCTCAACATGAATATTTAGCCTATGTGACTATGTACTTGTAAAGAGTTTTGAGAAGTTTCTTTGTATGATCTTATTATGTCTCTAAACTTTATGAACTCTTTGGAACCTTTGTGATATCTTTATCCTTTTGTTCTTCAACCACATTACAAACCCCTTGGCCCCATTACAACCTTGATTAAAGACCTCTTGATTCATGAAGTTGTATGATCTAAATAGTGGAGAATAGGTGGACAAGCAAGAATATGGTAGAACTGTTTTCATGAGATTGATTGAGTGTAAACACTTCACCACTACTTTAAAGAGTGAAAATCATGAGGGTATCCCATGTGAGAAGTTGAGATTAAATTTGAACATGCACTATTTTGATTGAGATATGTTATGTTAATATTGGCTTAACTCAAATAATTTACATTCAAGCATGATTTTTTGTGAAATTCTTTAAGCTATTGATTAGTTTATAAGACTTGTTCAAAGATTATCTCTAAGTGTATTGAAAGGATTAGGAATAAATATTTTTAGTATATGTAGTTTATTTATAGTTTAGTTTTTCAATGTTTGTGGGTATCGTTCTAGCAAACCCTCACGAGACTAAACTCGTCCACTAGGGACACCTAGGGGTTTAAAGGCTTGTGTCACATGCTAAGTGCCACCGTGATTTCCTACGAAAATGGATTAGATTAGATTTTCTTATTTTATTTTTATTGAGTCGTTGCTAGGGACTAGCAACAATCTAAGTGTGGGGGTGTGATAACTCGTATAATTATATAGTTTTTAGTTATGTTTTATTATTGTTTTGTGTCAAATACGAGTTATTATTGTTTAGTCTAATTGTGTTTATGATCTTTTATATTTTTATGTAATTTGGTGTTTTTCACAAGTTTCTTTGAGTGATTTCAGATTACTAGAATTAAGGGCAAATCCAGTTCAGTTCCAGTTCCGACACCTTTTGCCATATCAGCTATATCTGGAGTTTCACTGAAGCAATATGGCTGAAATTTTAACTGTGCAAATTTAAGAGGCATATATATCTTTTTCATGTTTTACACTTCTTGAAACGGAGTCGTTTTCCCTAGCGAAATCAACCATCAATTTGGCTGATGTGCAATGACATCTGTCCTGAGCAGTTTTCGCATTTTGACCATATCGTCCGATACACATCCGAAAATGAGCTGATTCAAACGGCTATGGATCACTAACTGATAGGGGAACATTTGTCTAGAAGACCATGTGATCCGATAAAGCCTCAAATATTGAAGAAATCGACCATCAAGTTGGCTGATGTGCAATGACGTCTATGCTGACCTGTTTTCGTATTTTGCCCATATCTTCTTCTCCACATCAGCAAATGAGCTGATTCCAACGGCTATGAATCAGTAACTCATAGGGGAACATTTTTCTAGAAGATCATGTGATCATATCAGGCCTCCAAGATTCACAAAATCGACCATCAAGTTGGCTGATCAAAATGGTCATACAATATGACGAAAATTGTTAGAAAAATGCACCCACCTATTATACCTACCTTTGAAATTTGTAAAGCTTGTCTCTTGTCATTTAGCCCTCCAAAATGTGTATAAATAGAGGGCCTTGGATGATTGTAGAGGATGATATTGTACATAGGTAGGATATTAGCCATTTTAATAAAATTCTCTAAGTTTTCTTCTTCTTTCTTTTCTCTAGTTTTCTTTCTTTTCTCTAGTTTTCTTTTTCTTTAGAGAGAGCAAGAGGTTGGATAATTAATATTCTTCCTCTTCTTCTTTCTTTCTTTTATTTTCTTCTTAGATTTTCTTTAATTTTATGTTTATGTTTACAATGCCTATGCTAGGCTAAACTTCTATTTGGTTAAGGGTGATTTCAAAGCCCTAGACATGTTTTATAATTGATTTTCAGATTCTATCTATCATTAATTTTCTATCAAAGTTGCTTATGTTCTTCTACAAGAATTGTTCATGATGTTGTCTTGATTTGTTTAGGTGTACAACTAGATAGATCTTGATAATTATCTATTGCTAGTTTAGGAGTCTTGATCCGTGTAATTGTCTTGATTTCCTATTCATAAGTGGCAATTTGTGATTAATGATTATGGTCAAGTTTTCAATAATTGCAAAGTGGAACATAACCTAAGTTGAACAATCCGAGCTTATGTGTTGTTGCTTAGATCAACCTATCTTTCTCATCATAAAGCTGCCATTAAATTGAACTTAGAGAGCTTATTCTAGGTTGTTTGATGGTTAGAGATTAAATAGAGAGCTTGTTCTATTTAACGACAAACTAAGGAAAGATTGGGGTAACAGAGCTTGTTGTTATCTACGGTTGTTAACTTTGATAGTTGGTTGATATTGATAGATCTGAAATTGATTCTTAATGATGTCTAGTGGTGGAGAATGAAACCTTAACCATATTTTTCATATTTGATTCTTCTTACTTATTTGTTTTCTTACTTTTAGTTTGCTTATTTTTTATATTTATTTTTATTGGCTGGTTATACCGCCTAATTTGTATATTAACTTTGTTTTATTTTTATTGGCTGGTTATACCGCCTAATTTAGTATATATATTTTTATTGGCTGGTTATACCGCCTAATTTAGTATATATATTTTTATTGGCTGGTTATACCGCCTTGCATCTTATTCTTATTATTTACTTTAGTTTAAATCTGGCTTCAAAAACCCCTTTTCTTTTATTGTTCTTGAATTTAAGTTTTAAACTATAAACTTATAAACTAAAACCCAATCCCTGAGGACTCGACCCTTGCTAACTACTATACTTACAATTTATCTTTTTAGTGCAAGGTTAAATAAGATACACTCTTTTGGGTGCATCACGGTCTGAGGGAAGTACCATCCCTTGGGATAATAATCATGCGACACGACAATTAGAAATCGCTCTCCTCCAACTGGAGAGGGAAGTTGATGCTGATTTGAGAGTCTAAAATCTCTCTCCGAAAGAGGAGGACCTGGAATAGAAAGCAAGACAACATCAGAAAACATGTCCGAAGATACAAGTTAAACAACTAAGTGTGGAAAAACTAAGTATGGAGAACACTACCTTCAGCTCGTGGAGAAGCTGGCACGAGGACAGGAGAAGGAGGCTTCACAACCTCTTTCTTCCTCTTTTTACCTAGGATAACATTGGCAGGAGGCGGCATGGACGTTTAATCTGTCTTACTCGAGGGTCCCTCAGACTAACCATCGCCAGCAATAAAAGCGTTAAGATAGAGGTCCGGGTTGAACGAGGCCATATCTAAAATCAAAGACACAAAATGGTTAGTAATATAAGAGCATCGGACAACATCAAAGCAAAGGGATATGGAGAAGTAAAAATCACACTACCTAAGTCCTCATCGACTATCAAAGCTCTTATGAAACTCTCCGACAAGAATTTCTTTACATCTGTCCCCTATAAAGATTAAGCACTTCAAAATCCCTCATTTTTGCAACGGACAAGGGTGAGACGTCTATGCTCTTAAAATCCCCTAGGTAGTCTGAATTGGCCACTCGCCTGCGCCGACAGGGGGAGGAATGGAAAAGAAACCATGCTTCCATTTCTTCCACAAAGTGTTGGAAGTCCCAAACAACTGCATGCCCGGACGAGCATAGAAGGCGACATACTCCCTCTCCCTATTTGCCTTAATCATGAAGAACTCTTTAAATAGATTCATGGACGACTCTACCCTCTTCAACTTGCACAAAACTAGGAAGGTGATAACCGCCCTCCATGAATTGGGAGGTAGTTGAGTAATGGTAAGGTTGTAGGAGTTAAGAAGATCAATCACAAACAGATGAAGGGGGAACCTAAGTTCGGCCTTCAAAGTGTCAACATAAACAAAAAGATGACTCTCTTAGGGACTTTGCGAGACCGTCTCGGTATCGTCCGAGCCCCTAAGCCTATAAGAAAAAGGAAAATTGAAAATCTTCTTTATCCGCGGTAACCACCTAGGTGGTAATGAACTAAGGCAAACATCCGGGACATCCCATGACTGACAGCCATGGGGAAGATCGGACAAAGGTACCCTAGGTTGGGACAGGGACTCTACATTGAGGGTGGAAAAACCTTGTCCCCTGCCTACAACTTCCACGGGCATTTCCTCTCTTGGAGGCGGACGACTAAAACTACATCCTCTAAACGAATTGTTGCCGGACTGACCTGACATGTTAGGAAGGGCTATCACATAAGGATAATTGTTGTCCGGAGCAAGAATCTCAACCTCTACCTCACTAGAATCGTCGTGAGTGCCACCTACGACATCCTCGCCAATATTGGCATTATCTGACAATGAAATGGATAAGTAACTTGACAAATTAGAGCTGTCGTCTAAGGAACTATCACTATAAGAAGTCAACAAAGGCATCAGACTCACCAAACTTGGATAACAACAAATTGGAGAATGGAAAGCAACGAGCCACCATGCCAATCTACAATGAAAAATTAAGATAAGTTAGATCAACTAAGTGGCACATCAGTACGAGATGCACGTCTGAAACCATCAAAGTAGAGAAACTCACTAAGTATCGCTACAAAGCGTCACAAATGGCCACCGCAAGCACGCTGAAGCTAGCAACAACCTGTCAAGAAAAATAAGAGAGGATGAAATGGGTTCCGGACCAAGTAATAAGAATGGAAGAAATCTAAAACATCTCCACATGCTCTTGTCCGAAAAATACATGGAGAACAAAGTTAAAAGCATGAGAAAGACGCCACGGACATGGGTTGAGAATGCAAAAACAATAAACAAGCTTCCAAGGCACACTCCAAGTGATCAAAATGGATTTCTAAGGCGCATCCTAAGTGATCCCAAGTGTTCCCAAGTGATCCTAAGTGTTCTCCAAGTGGTTAAGACGGATTTCTAAGGTGCATCCTAAGTGATCCTGAGTGTTCCCAAGTGATCCCAAGTGTTCCCAAGTTTTCTCCAAGTGATCAAGACGAACTTCTAAGATGCATCCTAAGTGATCCCAAGTGTTCCCAAGTGTTCCCAAGTGATCCCAAGTGTTCCCAAGTGGTCCCAAGTGTTCCCAAATGCTCTCCAAGTGCTTAAGACATATTTCTAAGGTGCATCCTAAGTGATCCCAAGTGTTCCCAAGTGATCCCAAGTGTTCTCCAAGTGGTCAAGATGGATTTCTAAGGTGCATCCTAAGTGATCCCAAGTGTTCCCAAGTGTTCTCCAAGTGATCAAGCCAGATTTTCAAGGTGCATCCTAAGTGCCCCCAAGTGACCCTAAATATCTCTAAAATAAGGACTAGGCAACAACAAAAACACTTAGGAAAACTTGGCCAAAAATCTCCAAACACTTAGGGGGACAAACTCTAAAGATAAAACACTTGGGGAAGCATGCTCAAGAGTCAAAACACTTGGAAAAACATGCTCGAGAGTCAAACCACTTGGGGAGACATGTCCGAAAGCCAAAACCCTTGGGAAAGCTTGGACACAAGTCCGAACAGTTGGGGATACATATGTCTGAAAGCCCAAAACACTTGAGAAAACATGTGAAGAAGTTAAAACACTTAGGAAAGCATGTTAAAAACAACAAAACACTTGGGGTGACCAAACGGCAAACACGAGAGAACAAAAAGAAATCACTTACTTGGTAACTCGATGCGCACGCCAACCTCCTCCCAATGTGAAAAGTCATCCCTGAAGTCCGAAAAAGAGATGTCCAAAAAAACTCAAGCAAAAAACTCAAGTGAACGATAAAAGCTCACAAATAAGGAGAAGAAGACAACAACCCACTTTTTATAGAGGCATGTGTGGGAGAAATAGAGGGGAAATTTTGATATGGTCAAGCAAATAGGAGGGAAAAACCCAAAGGCCAAAGTCAAAAGGAGACAAGAAAATAAGCTTCAAGTCACATCAGTTGAGATATGTCCCCCACTTGAGAAATCAAGCAATTAGACTCCACATGCTCCAAAAACAGTTGGGAAATACAGAGTAGTGGCACCAAGCACAAACACATGGCCGGCCACCCATTTGGCCTCGGACTCGAAAAGACATGAAAAATCCACACCGAAAGAGAAACAAAAAAAAGCCTCGGATGGATAAAAATCACAAAGGGCATCTTTGAATGCCTTGGTTCTGACTCGAGAGACCTCAAAGATGTCTTTGCCTCGACAAGCATGTCCGCGCACAAGAAATAAGTTGCACGACCAAGAGCACAACAATAAGTATCTAGCTGTCCCTCGATCAAATACGTGCAAACATGCGTAAACGAGCACAATCGCCCTTAACACAATAGCTCTACATGACAAGCTGAAGCAACACCACAACAACTTTGTTTGCACATAAGAATTTATGTGAATACTCACCTCCATGAAACACGCACGAGTTCCACAACTCGCGCTAATGAAGGAAGGGAGTGACAAGCATAAATACACAATTACCTCAGACAAAAGAAATTGCAGAGGAAAAATAATAGAAAGGGATCGAAACGGCTGGACCTCACTTCAAGACTAGTTGGAGAAAAAGCAAAAGTCTGAAAAGAATGGAAGTTTGAAGAAATTACTAAGTAGCGAGCTATCTTCACAACCAATAGACTCGGACAAAGTAGTCACAACTTCATCCAAAGTCTTGAAGAAAAGAGTAAGACCCTCTATGTAACAATAAGAATTGCCAATGCCCACCTATGTGAACTTATGTGACCAATGACATTGCCATTTAAGAAGAAAAAAAGTAGAGAAAATTACGAACATCGATGTCCTCTCGAAGTGGTGTAGAGCAACAAAATCATGAGCTCCACCTTCAATTTGCCACAATCGGACAAGGAAGAGGATGAGCATAGCTTGAGCAAAGACCTTTTGCATAATCTTGAAGAAGGGAGCAAGGTCCTTACGGACATTTGTACATTAGCCCTTAAGTTGAAGAATCTAAAGCAACTTTGAAGATGCGGACGTTGGCCCCTAAGTTGAAGAAGCTAAATGCAAGCTTGAAGAGTTGGACATTGGCCCTGAAGTCAAAGAAACTAATACAAGCTCTAATGCAGCCAATGACGCCTCCCACTTAGGAAGAGAAAACACCATATGGCCAAAAGAAGCGATGAACACGGCTACCACTAGTTCCTAAGCTGAAAGAAGGTGTAGAAGCAAAGTGGATACAACCCACATCAGGCCCCAAGTCCCACCTAAGGTGTATTGCGAAAGGGAAGAAGATGTAGCTACCACTAACATCCACCATCATTGGAAAGACATTCCAAATGCAACGGCAACAGGAACAAACTCGAGGGAAGATGTGGTACTAGCCTCTACAAAATTAAGGCCGAGCCAATCAAGTCTATCCGAACACGGCTGGAATTCAATCATGCCAAGAGGAAGAAGTGAAACTCACCTCCATAAAATGATGCTACAATTCTTACGTCTGAAGCCACATAAAAAAAATGGATGTCCTTAGAAAAATTAAAGACACATCATTCAACCACTTCGGACAGAAAGATAAACTTGAGCAAACAGGCTCAACTTCTCGAAGGAGGAAGTAGTGCCCCCACTCCACAACAATTACAAGTGTGGCGCACAACTTGGAAAAAACCAAGACACTCCCACGCGTAATATGGTCGGACAAGAGAAATGACGCATGACTTAGCAGATTTTAAAGGCATCACAAGTCATCCCAAAAGGGCCATGGCATTCTGTGAAGAATGAAATAGGACGTAGGCGATAATCGCCGAACCTATAACTCAATTCTAACAAGATATGAAGCCAAAGACAGTATATCCACAAGGCACAACCTTGACATTCGTCCTTATGTCAAGAAGTGAAGCCAAAGATACATAACACCTCTACAAACGTGCAAATAATGAAGAAGAAGGAAGGCGGCCACGACAATTGTAAACACGTTCTAATAGGAGTCCGACCTTCTAAATGTGCAAAAAAATTTGAGCCCCTCTTCAAAGGTGATCATAGGAAAGTCCGAGCATGCAATTAGGAGAAGATGTTAAACACACCTCCTAGGCATGCCTCATACCTCAAAAAGATCACTTAGAGGCTTGCTATAAATGCACGGACAGAAAGGGATGTTAAAACACATCTCCTAGATGTGTTCCACGCCTCAACCAAGCACATTTCATCTCCAAAATGGTCGGACACCTTCGAAGGATCTGACAAATCAACGCTCATTTCAGCACAGCAAAAAGTGATACACTCACATTATAATGCGCTGTGAAACAAATGAGGCCAGACGTCCACCTTTCCATAAATCACTTGAACGAACAAAAGTCCTCCAAACAAATCTGTAGTAAAACTCATCTGACCAATGCACAAGGAAAAACCACAACGCCGGCCTCCAAATATGCAAAGGCAACTCTTCCACATGCACAAAAACCAGCTAAACTTGCTAAACACACGATGGGGTCACAAAGCTAAAACCCGAATGTGCAAAAAATAGCAACTAATGGATGCTTTTCTCCCAAGGATGGCACCATCTTTCACGGACAAGAAAAACGGATGAGGGTACACACCAAGGATGACCCAAGTTCGAGCTTTACAACAAAGCTCTATATGTGATAATTCAATCACGAGAAGTAAAGATGTCCTACCAAAAATTGCACGCAGGGCATGAAGAGCTCTCGCACGCCCACTCCAAGAGTCGCAAGACGCCCATCGGACTCTTCATCGCCCCAAGAGACATGCCCCGCTCAACCCGGTCATCATTGCACCCAATCCTCCTCAAGTGATCGGAACTGATACACACTTTTGGTCTTGAGGGGGGACTGAATGTTAGGGAAGACCTGGAACCAGGCCCACTATTGTCCAGCTGTTCGAACAGGACGCAAAAGCGGAATACCGAAACAGCTCCTACATAGCTATCCCAATGGAAATGGGTTCGAATTGGGTGCAATGCAACTACATCACCTTTCATGCGCCCTCATTCAAATGATGACATGTGGCACAATCTGGACCGTCTGTCAACCTATAAAAAGGCTACTACTAGCCTAATCCAAGACATCCGATCATAGGCCTAAAATTTGGACTGGAGAGAGAGAATACTCTAACCCGACCAGTTCTCCCTATCTCACTCTATATTTTAAATTTCTGATATCCTAAGTGATCCTATGTCTTTATGTGCTAAACACTTGAGGTGATACTGACTTGAGCGTCGGAGAGCACCCCCGAGGTAAACCTCTGGCGCCCCTCGCACCTCGTTGCCACGCACCTATAGCAGAAGGTTGATCACATCAGTTCCTAAGTGCCATATACACTCGGCGAGAGACTAACCACTTCGGTTTCCAAGTGCCAGGCACATCTGTTGACTTCTACCTCTATGTGTCCGATGTCCACCTAAGTGCCACTTATTTTGGCCCAAGCACACCCAACACATCAGTACTCTAGTGTTCATTATTGTTCAGCCTTAGTCTCTGCCACTATAATGACCACACCCATTCCAGCAGACTCTCATAGTTGCGAACACTGATATTTTCACCCAAAAATTTTTAAAACAATTACACCAGACTTTTTAGGAACTACTTGGACCGGGCTCACCCATTTGCTATCCGAGATTGGATAGATCACTCCAACATCTAGGAGCTTCAATATATCCTTTTTCACTACCTCCATCATAGGATGATTCAATCTACGTTGTGCTTCTCTTGTTGGTTTGGATCCTTCCTCTAACAAAGTTCGGTGCATGTACATAGATGGGCTTATTCCCTTGATATCGGCAGTTGTCCACCCAATTGCTGTCTTATGCTCTCTAAGCACCCGGATAAGTCTCTCTTCTTATAAAGGTGTGAGCTCTTTGGCAATGATAACCGGTAGTGTGTCCTTTTCACCAAAGAACACATATTTCAAGTGGTCCGATAATGGTTTCAATTCCAAAGTTGGTGCCTGGAAAATGGAAGGTAGAAGTTTCTTATTAGATAAAGGCAAATCAATAAATGAAACACCAAACCTTTTCTCAAGAGGTGGCAACCCTTGGAGAGATGCTAATGCCTCTTTCACATGTTCACTCAATATTAAGCCCTTTTTACATTCAAAATTTTCCATGCCGAGGTGCTTGCTAATGGCTGTTTCTAAACTATTTTCACCAACTAACTCATAAGCCTGCTCCACCAAAGAATAAATTATATCAATAGTAAAAATAGAGTGTGCATCACTAGGGTATCTCATGGCCTCAAAAATATTAAAGCGAATTATCTCACCATCGAATTCCATAGTTAAAGTTCCATCATGCACATCTATTTTAGTTTTTGTTGTTTTCAAGAATGGTCTCCCTATTAGAATAGGTGTGGGATTAGAAGACATCTCATCTTCCTTTTCAAGAACATAAAAGTCCGCAGGAAAAACCAGTTCATTATCTTGTACAAGAACATCTTCTACAACTCCTCTTGGATAAGTATTAGAGCGATCAGCGAGTTGTATTATAACACCTGTTTCTTCTAATGGTCCTAGATTTAATGAACCATAAATTTAATATGGCATGACATTAATGGATGCTCCTAAATCTAGCATAGCACGTTCAAACTTGGTGTTTCCTATTTTATACGGAATGGTGAACATACCTGGATCCTTACATTTAGGTGGGAGCTTATTTTGAAGAACCACTTAAACGTTTTCTCCCACACTTACCTTTTCATTCGCTTTGAGCTTCCTCTTAGAAGTGCAAAATTCTTTTAAAAACTTTGCATATCGTGACACTTGCTTAATAGCATCTAGTAGAGGAATGTTTACCTCAACTTTTCCAAAGGTCTCCAAAATTTTGTTCTTTTGTTCCTCCTTTTTGGACTTTGCTAACATGACTGGAAAGGTGGAGGAGTTATATAAGAAGGAAAAGATGGTTTAGGAGTTACCTTACCAAGTGGCTCATTGGGTTGTGAAGAAGATGCATTGGTGTTGTCTTCCCCTTGAGCCTTATCCTTTTGTGGTGTCTCAAGCTGTTTCCCACTTCTTAGAGTTATGACATTTGTGTTTTGTCTAGGATTCACTATAGTTTGAGAAGGTAATTTCTTGAAATCCCGTGCTTGCAATTGGTTTATCGCTGTTGCCATTTGTCCCATTTGAGTCTGCAATTGGCTCATCATTATTTTCATTTCTCTCATTTGCCCTTTTGTCTCTTGAATGCTTGCCTTTGCTTCCATTGTTTCCTGTTGCATTTGCAATTGGTTAGTAGTAAGGGATTTGACAAGATCTACTAGAGACTTACCTGAATATTGTAGTGGTGGTACGTGCTTTCGGGTTTGGTATGGTTGTTGTATTCTTTGCTAAAAACACGGTGGTCTATTGTTAATGGGTGGAGGAGCAACTTGTGATTGATTCCCTCCATATCTAAAGTTTGGATGATCCCTCCATCCTGGATTGTAAGTATTTGAGTAGGGATCATACTTTTGTGGTTGGTCAGAAAATCCACCCATAGCATTGACGCGTTCATTTGGGTCATCTTGAAGTGTTGGGAACATATCAGTTTGGTTCCCCATGTTTGAACATATACCACAAGCCTTAATTTGCTGCATTTGACCTACAACCATTTGTTGCACAAGAGAAGTCCGTTTATCAAATTTTTGTTCAAGGGATGATATACTTACCTTATTCACTTTCTTTGGTTGTGGTGGTAGTTCATCTCTCATGGTGAATTGTTGTGAGTTAGCTGCCATGTTGGAGATGAGAACTCTAGCAGCTTCGGGAGTTTTATCAACTAGTGCTCCCCCACTTGCTGCATCTATCATGTGTCTCTCCATGGGCAAGAGACCTTATAGAAATATTGGATGATAAGTTGTTCACTTATCTGATGGTGTGGACATGATGCACAAAGTTTCTTGAATCTCTCCCAATATTCATACAAGGATTCTCCGTTGTATTGTCGAATCCCACATATCTCTTTTCTAATGTTGGCAGCCTTAGATGCTGGGAAATATCTTTCCAAGAATGCTTTCTTCATCCCATTCCATATAGTGATGGTCCTGGATGGTAGGTAGTAAAGCCATTCTTTTGCCGAATCAGCTAGAGAGAATGGGAAGGCTCTCAACTTTATTTTCTCTTCTATGACCCCGGTTGGTCTTATGCTGGAACATACTACATGGTGCTTGTTTGGATCCTCTCCTGCAAAACCATGAAAAGTTGGAAGAAGATGAATCAAACCAGATTTTAATTCAAATGCTACCTCAAGAGTAGGATATTTTATACACAATGGTTATTGATCCAAGTCCAGAGTGGCTAGCTCTTTAAGAGTTCGATTGTTTGCTGCCATCTTTTTGTGTTCCTCTTGGATGGTTTGGATCAACTCCTCATTTGGTTGTTGGTAAGAAGTTATGAATTCCCGAATTCTCCTAAGTCTTAAGTGATTTTCGACTTCTTCGAGGGTTTGGGACATTGATTGAAAAATAAAACAAGAAAATAAACTAATTAGAGCATAAAATAAGAAAAAACCAATAAACTAAAGGAAGCAATCCCCAGCAACGACGCAAAAAACTTGATGAACCCAAAAGAGTGTAACTTATTAAAACCTTGCACTAGAAAAGATCAATTGTTAGGTATAGTAGTGAGCAAGGGTCGAGTCCTCAGGGATTGGGTTTTAGTTTATAAGTTAATAATTTATCACTTAAAAACAAGAAAACAAAAGTAAAAGGGGTTTTGGAATCAATTTAAACTAAAGCAAACAATAAAAGTAAGAAAACAAGTAAATAAAAAGTAATCAGATATGAAAAATATGGCTAAAGGTTCATTCTCCACCACTAGACATCATTATGAATCAAATTCAGACCTATCAATATTAATTATCTATCAAAGTTAACAACCATAGATAACAACCTCCCGTGTTACCCCAATCCTTCTTAATTCTTCATTAAGCAGGACAAATGCCACTACTTAATCTCTAACCATCAAACAACCTAGGATAAACATCTCTAAATTTAGTTTAATAGCAGCTTTAAGATGAGAAAGATGTTGGTGTAAGCCCTGCATGCCAATCTAGTTGGGCTTGTAAGACACTATTTATATATTCATGTATTGCACATTATAGTTTATTAATTATAATTAAGGTATTTCTTTATCCTTGAGTTTTGTTATAATTGTTATAAATCACTTATGAAGATAAAGCCCATGAAACACAATGGCATTGCAAAGGAATTGTAAAGAGTTACAATTATGAGGATCCTTATGCATCAATGTCGTGTTTCTAAAACTGTTCCTGGTCATCGTATTGTCAAGACAAGGCATTGACAATGCTTAAAGATTGGCATATGTTAAGCCTTCATGCACTTGATGCAGGCAACTGATCTCATAGGTTGAAAGTATAGAGATACATGGGGATAACATATGGGTGCTTGTTAGTTGAACAAGTTCACTGAACATGACCCGCTATGAGAGTTCCATTTGGTATTTCACTCAAGTGTCTATGGTAAATACTCTCATGTATCAATAGTGTAAGTAATGCTTTGACTTGTGACACCAGGTCATCGTGTATGTGAACTATCATACTTAGATTTCATCATGAACGGTCCCAATCATGAGGATGCTTATGGTAGGGTGTTATCGGGTATGATGATGGAGACTCAATTAAGAGTTGTAAACCCAAGTGCAGGTTATGTTCAAGTAATAAATTCTCGGGTGTCCGAGGTCGAACCACAGGGAAGCATATTAGTAAGTATAAGTTTATAAATATATAAGAAAAAGAAAATAAACAATATATTAGGGAATCAATAACAAAGAAAGTAAACAAGATATTAGAGAACAAAATAAACAAAATAACATAAAAGCAATTAAACAAGATATAAAAAACAATAAGAAAAGATGTTGAGGTTAGAGAATCCACTCTTGGTGTTATGCTAAGATTAATCTTGTTTTATTACACAATTGAAATCCACACATAAGGGAGGTTCCAATCGGAAGGTTTAGCAATTCAGTCCAAATTGTCCAACGTCCTTAGCATATGATATTATGTTCATTTGGTGTCCTCAAAACTCATAAAAAGAGTCCAAGCATTCCTTATGCCAAGGTATATGTCTACAACAAATCAAGGTTATGAAACCAAGCATTTACTGTGCCATTTTCCTTGTCAATAACGAATCAAGATCTCTACTTTGCAAGTATGATTTTAAACCAAAAGAAAATATTATCTATACTAATGTTTATAAATGATGATTCATTGTAGCTCAAGTTTAAGAGACTAACCTTAGCATTTACCAAAAGCTTCACCTCATCACCTCAACAATATGATTAGCAACACATACTAGATATGAAGAAAATGAAAAGAAAAATAAAGAAAAAGAAAACTAGAGAAAGGAAAGAAGAAGAAAACTTAGAGAATTTTATTACAATGGCAAATATCCTACCAATGTATAATGTATCCCAATACTCATCCAAGGCCCTCTATTTATACACATTTTGGAGGGCTAAATGACAAGAGACAAGCTTTACAAATTTCAAAGGTAGGTATAATAGGTGGGTGCATTTTTCTAACAATTTTCGTCATATTGTATGACAATTCTGATCAGCCAGCTTGATGGTCGATTTTGTCAATGTTGGAGGCTCGATCTGATAAAATTGTCTTCTAGAAAAATAAACCCCTATCAGTTACGGATCCATAGCCGTTGGAATCAGATCATTTGCTCATGTGGATCGGAAGATATGGTCAAAATACCAAAACAGGTCAGCACAGACGTCATTGCACATCAGCCAACTTGATGGTCGATTTCGCTAGGGAAAACGACTCCGTTTCAAGAAGTGTAAAACATGAAAAAGATAGATATGCCTCTTAACTTTGCACGGTTAAAATTTCAGCCTTATTGCTTCAGTGAAACTCCAGATATAGCTGATATGGCAAAAGGTGTCGGAACTGGAACTGAACTAGATTTGCCCTTAATTCTTGATTTAACCTAGTAATCTGAAATCACTCGAAGAAACTCGTGAAAAACACCAAATTACATAAAAATATAAAATATCATAAACACAATTAGACTAAGCAATAATAACTCGTATTTGACACAAAACAATAATAAAACATAACTAAAAACTATATAATTATACGAGTTATCATATGACATGAAGCATATGAAGATGAATGAGTGGTCTAGAGAGGATTCATCACCCCAAGTGATTTAAGGGGACATATCTCACATATGTCTGGCTTATATTAACTTATGGAAGTCCTTGCCCATGGAAATACTTAAGGAGTTAATATTAAAGCTGTAGATCTAATACGGAATGGGATTAAGAGTAGACACTGAACCATGCTCTTTCTTACCCCGAGATATTTAATGAAGGGATCGAATTACACAAACATATTGTACACGAAAGGCTAGTTGAAGCTTGATAACTCTCTTGGCATTTGGGTGGTTATGATGCACTGCTAGATGCCGCTTCTATAAATATAAATAAGAAATTCTTAATTGAATTTACTATATTTATTGCCAACATGTTAAGGGCCTAATGGATCACACACAAAAGGTGATTAATGAAATTAAAAATGAGATTGGGCCAGATTAAATATTCATTAAGTGTTGTGGGCTTATTGAGAATATTTAATTATATGTATAAGGGCTTTAATGCAGTTAGTCCAATAGTTGGCATACACTAAACCTATTTATATATATGCTTATGTTGTTGCCGCCTCCCCCTAAGGAGAACCTGAATTGGCGCCTCTCACACTAACAAGTGAGATTCGGCATAACAGTTAGAGAGAAGGGAGAATTCGATTCTTCTTGTTTCTTTTGGCTAACTAAGGTAGAGGAGGAAGGTTTCTCATAACCTAGACTACTAGCATTGTCTTGGCAAAACATAATGTCAACCTTGTGAAGGTTTTCGAATCACCTGTGTGGATTACTGTTAGAGGTTGGAGAATTGGACGACTTTGGTTTTCGACAAGCAAGCTTTGTGTACAAGAACAAGAAGGTCAAGAATCTATCTTGAGGTTTCAGCAATCTCCAAAACAGAGGTGTGAGATTTTGATTGTTATCTGTTCTTGACAGCCTGATCATTTTAAATTCATAAGCAGATCCATGGAGGGATTCGGTTTTCTCTATGTTTTATTTTATTCTGCTGCGTTGTATGTTTAACTTGTTGATTAAATTATACATTATCTCTATTTGAGCATGAGCCGAATCCCAATAGTGGTATCAGAGCCTCGCTTATGTTATTCCTATGCTATCTATGCTTTGATTGTTACCTTTAACAAAACTGTTTTGTTCTTTGAGTTACTTTGATTCGATTGTCACTAATAAAAATTGTGAGAATTTGCACTTGTAGCGTTTCGGTGAAGGCAGCAATTAATCATGGTGAATTCTTGTTGATTAATTGGTTTAAAATTGTTTTAAACTGATTAATGCAACTGGCGAAAGTTTGGCAGCAATTGAGAACTGTTTTGCCTGCTTTGTGCAATTGGGTATTTTAGTGAGAAAAAGTTGTAGATTTTTCTTGGCTGATTTTTAATGCATGGTTTAAGGATTTTTAGGATTTAAAATTGCTTAGAATTATTCTTGGCATGCCTGAAAAATCATAAAACTGAATTAGCATTGAAAAGTTAGAAGTTGTGAAAAGCGGATAGACAGTCTGTAGGGAGAGTATGGGGCGGCGGCTACATCTGATAGCCACAGCTTGCGCCTTCCTTGCTAGGGTTTTTCGCTTCTATCAGATTCTCATAGCTTATGGATTTTATCAATATTGAGTTACTAATGTTGTAGTGTCCGAGTTGAGATACAACATTAAAAATTAGTAATCAAGGTAATATTGTTAAATTAATTAAATCACCAAAATAAGAATTTACATGAATATTCAATTAAATTATTTAATTGGATAATAATTTAATTAAAGAAAATAATCCTAATTGAATTAGGATTTAATGAGATTAGAATAAATGTTTATTATTTTCTTTGAATTAAATTATGGATCAATATAATCAATGATGGTAATTAGAGATTAAAGCATGATTTATATGTTCATAAATTGTTTGTGAATGAATGGGATGATTATGGACTTAGACCCAATATGATTGTGGACGGTTGAATTTATTTTTATGGTTTTTATTGATTAAATAGGGACTGTGTGCCCTGTATTATCTCTCATTCTCTGGAGTTGTAAAAATTAATTCCTCACCTAACTCCCCTCAAATGTAACTTAAGGTTTCTTTATTACAAACGTAATTAGTTACATCAAAGTGTAAAAATAGGATTAGCTAGGAATAATTTTTGTAACTTGAAGATGGAGATCAAAGGATCCATGACGATAAAGAGATTACAAGCAAGCTTTGAAGACTATGTATGTAATCATCTAGGAATTTGACCAACTAATTTCCTTTGATGGCTCAAGGAAATTAGATTAGAAAAGTCCATAATCATCCAAGTAGAAAGCATGCTATAGATTTATTTTATGCGATATTATAAATGCTATGAATGTTTGATATGATGAGACTTATAAAGAACAAGGAAATCCCTCTTTATAATATTGAGTCACATGTTTCGCATGATAAAGTTGCCTTCCATCATCATAACAAGATAACCAGAGTTCTTCCAGTAGGAGGCTTATTGAGTCACTTAGGGTCAAACTACTATACGAATATGTTTGAGTTATGAAGTTGGGTCTTACTCAACTAATGCCATATTGTTCGGATGCTCAAAACTTGACTGCATGGTGTTAGAAGAAAAGTTAGGTGAAGTACATATGATGTGCTTAGACAAAGAGTGACATGGGCTTAAGTACATAGGCAATTGGTTTAGTGCTAGTGGGAGATTGTTGGTGTAAGCCCTGCAAGCCAATCTAGTTGGGCTTGTAAGACACTATTTATATATTCATGTATTGCACATTATAGTTTATTAATTATAATTGAGGTATTTCTTTATCCATGAGTTTTGTTATAATTGTTATAAATCACTTATGAAGATAAAGCCCATGACACACAATGGCATTGCAAAGGAATTGTAAAGAGTTACAATTATGAGGATCCTTATACATCAATGTCGTGTTTCTAAAATTGTTCTTGGTCATCGTATTGTCAAGACAGGGCATTGACAATGTTCAAAGACTGGCATATGTTAAGCCTTCATACACTTGATGCATGCAATTGATCTCATAGGTTGAAACTATAGAGATACTTGGGGATAACATCTGGGTGCTTGTTAGTTGAACAAGTTCACTAAACATGACCTGCTATGAGGTTCCATTTGGTATTTCACTCAAGTTTCTATGGTAAATACTCTCATGTGTCAATAGTGTAAGTAATCCTTTGACTTGTGACACCAAGTCATCTTGTATGTGAACTGTCATACTTAGATTTCATCACAAACGGGTCCCAATCATGAGGATACTTATGGTAGGGTGTTATTGGGTATGACATGAAGCATACGAAGATGAATGAGTGGTCCAGAGAGGATTCATCACCCCAAGTAATTTAAAGGGACATATCTCACATGTGTCTGGCTTATATTAACTTATGGAAGTCCTTGGCCAAGGCAATACTTAAGGAGTTAATATTAAAGCTGCAGATCTAATATGGAATGGGATTAAGAGTAGACACTGAACCATGCTCTTTCCTATCCCGAGATATTTGATGAAGGGATCGATTTACACAAACATATTGTACACGAAAGGCTAGTTGAAGTGATAACTCATATAATTATATAGTTTTTAGTTATGTTTTATTATTGTTTTGTGTCAAATACGAGTTATTATTGTTCAGTCTAATTGTGTTTATGATCTTTTATATTTTTATGTAATTTGGTGTTTTTCACAAGTTTCTTTGAGTGATTTCAGATTACTAGAATTAAGGGCAAATCGAGTTCAGTTCCAGTTCCGACACCTTTTCCCATATCAGCTATATCTGGAGTTTCACTGAAGCAATAAGGCTGAAATTTGTAGTCGTGCAAAGCTAAGAGGCATATCTTTCTTTTTCATGTTTTACACTTCTTGAAACGGAGTCGTTTTCCCTAGCAAAATCGACCATCAAAGTGGCTGATGTGCAATGACGTCTGTGCTGACCTGTTTTCGTATTTTGCCCATATCTGCTTATCCACATCAGCAAATGAGCTGATTCCAATGGCTATGGATCCGTAACTTATACGGGAACCTTTGTCTAGAAGACCATATGATCAGATCAGGCCTCCAATATTGGCGAAATCGACCATGAAGTTGGCTGATGTGCAATGACGTCTGTGCTGACCTGTTTTCGTATTTTGCCCATATATTCTTATCCACATCAGAAAATGAGCTGATTCCAACGGCTATGGATCAGTAACGGATAGGGTAACATTTTTCTAGAAGACCATGTGATCAGATAAGGCCTGCAAAATTGACAAAATCGACCATCAAGTTGGCTGATCAAAATCGTCATGTATGACGAAAATTGTTAGAAAATGCACCCACCTATTATACCTACCTTTGAAATTTGTAAAGCTTGTCTCTTGTCATTTAGCCCTCCAAAATGTGTATAAATAGAGGGCCTTGGATGATTGTAAGGGATCATATTGTACATAGGTAGGATATAGCCATTTTAATAAAATTCTCTAAGTTTTCTTCTTCTTTCTTTTCTCTAGTTTTCTTTCTTTTCTCTAGTTTTCTTTTTCTTTAGAGAGAGCAAGAGGTTGGATAATTAATATTCTTCCTCTTCTTCTTTCTTTCTTTTATTTTCTTCTTAGATTTTCTTTAATTTTATGTTTATGTTTACAATGCCTATGCTAGGCTAAACTTCTATTTGGTTAAGGGTGATTTCAAAGCCCTAGACATGTTTTGTGATTGATTTTCAGATTCTATCTATCATTAATTTTCTATCCAAGTTGCTTATGTTCTTCTACAAGAATTGTTCATGATGTTGTCTTGATTTATTTAGGTGTACAACTAGATAGATCTTGATAATTATCTATTGCTAGTTTAGGAGTCTTGATCCGTGTAATTGTCTTGATTTCCTATTCATAAGTGGCAATTTGTGATTAATGATTATGGTCAAGTTTTCAATAATTGCAAAGTGGAACATAACCTAAGTTGAACAATCCGAGCTTATGTGTTTGTTGCTTAGATCAACCTATCTTTCTCATCATAAAGCTGCCATTAAATTGAATTTAGAGAGCTTATTCTAGGTTGTTTAATGGTTAGAGATTAAATAGAGAGCTTGTTCTATTTAACGACAAACTAAGGAAAGATTGGGGTAACAGAGCTTGTTGTTATCTACGGTTGTTAACTTTGATAGTTGGTTGATATTGATAGATCTGAAATTGATTCTTAATGATGTCTAGTGGTGGAGAATGAAACCTTAACCATATTTTTCATATTTGATTCTTCTTACTTATTTGTTTTCTTACTTTTAGTTTGCTTATTTTTTATATTTATTTTTATTGGCTGGTTATACCGCCTAATTTGTATATTAACTTTGTTTTATTTTTATTGGCTGGTTATACCGCCTAATTTAGTATATATATTTTTATTGGCTGGTTATACCGCCTAATTTAGTATATATATTTTTATTGGCTGGTTATACCGCCTTGCATCTTATTCTTATTATTTACTTTAGTTTAAATCTGGCTTCAAAAACCCCTTTTCTTTTATTGTTCTTGAATTTAAGTTTTAAACTATTAACTTATAAACTAAAACCCAATCCCTGAGGACTCGACCCTTGCTAACTACTATACTTACAATTTATCTTTTTAGTGCAAGGTTAAATAAGATACACTCTTTTGGGTGCATCAAATTTTTGGCGTCGTTGCCGGGGATTGTTTTCTTTAGTTTATTTGTTACTTGATTTATTCTTATTTTCAGTTCTAATGAGTTTTATTTTCTTGTACATACGGGTTTTTCTTATCAAATTTTGAAAAAAAAAAAAAAAAAAAAACGATGGAATTGAGCAATCTAACACTTGAAGAGTTGGTGGCATACATGAACATGGAGAATCAACAAGCCAATCTCACCTTCCCAGTTCAACAATTTGCCATGGGAGGATGTCAAGGCCATCAAGTGTTCCAAGACCAACAGTATGATCATTACTCAAACACTTACCATGAGGGATGGTGGGATCATACTAATTATGGCTACTCAAAAAATTACCAAGAAGTAGATCCTTATGCCAATTACACTGATCCATCTAGCTTCAATCAATCATGGTCCCAAGAACCAGATCTTTTTCAACCACCACATATGACTCAAAACTCAGGTACTTCTTTAGAAGATCTTGTCTATTCTCTTGTTACTGATACTTTGCAATTTCAACAGGAAACAAGGGCAAGCATCCAGAGTTTGGAAAGGCAAATGAGCCTATTGGCTAGTAGTATGGTGGTATGGGTAGCACAAAGATCTGAAGAACTCTCTGCCCAAACAATGATTAACCCAAAGGAGAATACTACTATTGTGACCTTGAGGAATGAGGAACAAGATGAGGATGAGACAAAATTAGAGATGAATTCTATTCTTGAGGATAATGAAGCCAATGATCCAAATAAGAGTATTTCGGCACCTGAGGTAACGTTTGAGATTCCAATTTTTACTAATGTTTCTTCTCCACCTTTTCCTAGTAGATTTGCAAAGTTCAAGGAGGATGAACATGAACAAGACACGCTGGAAACCTTAAACAGTTTGTTTGTGGATGTCATTCAACAAGTACCAAAAGATGCACCATTCCTCGATGAGATATGCACCACCAAGGATGATGGAATAATACTTGTAATGGAGAATGCATCCACTGTTGTGCAAAGAAAGCTTCCTCTCAAACGCATAAATTTGGGAAATTTCATGTATGAGCCTGACAAGCCTAAAAAGCCAAGAAGGGGTGTTGGTTAGATTCAAAACACTAACTCAAGTGATAATTGGGAAGGCAGCCCAATTAAAGATGAAATTGCCAACCTTCCATATTCAGATTTGCTTTCTTTTTCTTTTTCTTTTATTATTTTTATTGTTTTTATTTTTATTTCTTATGTTTCTTTGTTAATTGTGTTTACTGTTTTTAAGTTCATTTAGGCTGCATAAGTTTCTTTTGTTTAATAGTTCTTTTCTCTTACATATAATTCTTGCATTGGGATTATAGCATTACATTAATGACAATGTAAGAATTATGTGTGGGGGGAAGAATTTAGGATTTTATTTATGAGTTTGTTTTGTTTTTGAGTTTTTTTTTTTTATGCTGTTTTTCTTTCTGATCCTTGTTTTGAAAATAACTAGATGTAAATATAATTTTTATTTTTTTTAACCCCGGTTAAATGGCGGATAACGGTACTCCGTGATTATTTAAATCGGTTCCATCAGCTACCCAAAAAACTGATATTGTTTATAAATTTCTCTTTCAATTTCTCTTTTATTTTTTTTTTTTCAGGATGGATGATATTCTCACAAGATTGCAGAAACGATTTCCTCCTTTTCCTCGAAATATTTTACTGAAGATTTACCAAGTTCGAGTTGAAAGATTAAGAATGCTTATGCACAAAGGGATTCCTGACGACATACGTTGGATAATTGAAGCCAAGGTACGTGAAGATGAATATCTTCCTGTTTTGCATTTACCAGGTACAGGTAAAAGCACTTTTGCAAAGAAGCGACGAGCAAAGCGCATGAGTTCAAATTGCCACAAATGTGCACGATGGACGTGTAACGGTAAATGTCGTTCTATTGGGATTCCGTCCTCTAATCGAGATGATAAAATTGAATTCATTAAGGATGGACTGAGTAAGGAGAATTTGGGTAATATCCAACTTTCTCTTGAGACGCATCCTAGTGGAGACGTACAAAGAGAAATTCTTGATTTATGGCCGCAATTCCAAAGGGAATGGCAACATCTTGGGAATCTGATGTTAAAAGACCCTGTTTGCCAGCTTGTAAGAAAACTGGATGGGAAGCATATCCTCGACTCATAGAAGGCGTTTAAGCCGTTTCTGGACGTAAAACCAGAGGAAGATGTGAGCCACAATCACAACTACAATAAATAACTTCTCAGCTTTTGGTTTGATTTGCAATAACTTCATTTTGGTTTAATTTACGTGTTGTTCGATTTGTGTAATTATTCTCGTTTTTTTTTTATTATTTGTCTTTTACGGTTGATTTTTCTTCTCTTTTTGATTTTCTTCCTGAAATCACGCAAAAATCTTTTGTTAGGTTAACATTTTCTTCTGACAGGTCAGATACACTTTCGGCGACATTATTACTCTTGTCTGATTCACTACTCAGTCCTCTATATATTACACCATGTACTCATTCTCTTTCAGGCACTCGAAAAAAAAAATGGAAAGTACTTCGTCCCAGCGCATAAAAAAATTTTGTGTCTTTGGAGGTGCTTATCCAGGGAAAAATAACATATTCGCTGATGAAGCCATAAGAGTTGGAGTAATACTTGCTCAACAAAAGATCCACTTGATTTATGGAGGCGGTAGTACGGGTTTAATGGGAGCAGTCGCTACAGCAGCACACGCCGGAGGAAGTCCAGTTCTAGGAATCGTGCCAAAACTATTCACAAGTTTTTGTGGACCTACCGTGGGTAAGGAAATACAAGTCTGGAGTGTCCCTGAACGGATAACAATCATGTACCATTCTGCCGATGCATTCATTGCTTTACCAGGAGGACTGGGTACATTGGAAGAAATAGCTTGCGTGGCTTCTTGGTCATCTTTGGTCACAAAGAAGAAACCCATTGGTTTGCTTAATATTAATGGTTATTTTAGTAATTTGCTTTCATATTTAGATAATGCTGTGGATAATGGATTCATGTTTTCAGAGGCAAGGAGAACCATAACCATTGAAGATTTACTCAAAAAGCTCCAAGCTTATGAGTGTTTATCTGCTACGGTTGTTTCGCAAACGCTCGGAAAAAGAAAAAGAGATATGGATGAGCAAGGAGTGGATTGCACTTTGTCTTTGTGACATTATCTAACATTTTGCTTGTTGTGTCTCAGTTATAATAAGTGGTTAGCAACCTCTGCAGGTAATATCTCCTAAATTCTACCTTTAAAATTTGACATTGGGGACAATGTCATATTTTAGTAGGGGGTAAGGGACATATTTTGCTAACTAAAAAATAAATAAATAAATAAAAAATTAAGAAGTATTCATTCTGAACAAGGTCTGAGTAAGGGAGACTTGAGACATACCTTGCCAGTTTGATTTCTTCTTTTCAAAAAAAAAAAAAAAGTTTGTTGTGTTTTAAGCAATTTAGAAGTATTCATTCTGAACAAGGTCTGAGTAAGGGAGACTTGAGACATACCTTGTCAGTTTGATTTTAATCTTTTTATGTTTACTTGTTAATTTTTGTTTAGTATTTTAGGATTATTTAGGTTGCATGAGTTTGTTTTGTTTTGAGTCTTAGTTGCTCCTATTCTTATGTTATTAGTTCTTTTCTCTTACACATGATTCTTTCATTTGGGTTAATAGATTTACATTGAGGACAATGTAAGAATTAAGTGTGGGGGGAATAATTTAGGATTTCGTTTATTTTTGTCTACTATTTTTTTTTATGAGTCTTTATTATTATTATTATTATTATTATTATTATTTTTTTAGTGTGTTTTAGTTCCTTTTTAATACAATGATGAGATATGAATTGCATAAGTCTAAAACAGATTTATTAGTGAGAAGATTTTCATGAGAATTGAGCTTGATGTCAACCTTTTTATGAGCCAATGTTAATATGATATGTTGATTGAGAAAGAAGCATGTTTAGACTTAATCTGACTTGTATAATCATCCTTGTGAGTTTTTGAGCCTATAATGATTGATGCATTATACAAATCAATCTAATTTCTTTCTTGAGTGCTCTTATGATTACATGATTCTCTAGAACTTGCTTTAAACCGTTTGAGACTATATTGATACATGTGACAACATGAATATGATAGAGGCATTAGGATTATAACCAGAGCCAAACAGCCATCCATTATTAATGTTCTAAGAGAACATCCCCACTAGTGAGCCAATTTGAGCCTACATTAAATATGCTGTTTTATTGGTAACCAGAACTTACACCTAGCCTAAATATACTTATATCCTTACCCTTGTTCTAAAGATGGATTATATATTTTGAGACATATTGCAAAAAAAAAAAAAAAACAAAGGGATATTTTTAGTTGAAAATTTGGGTTAGAAACAAGAAATAAGTGTGGGGGGGAAAGAAAAGAAAAGTCAAGAGAAAAAGAAATGGAATACTGGCAAATACATTCCTGTGTAAAAAAAAAATATATATATATATGAATCATCTCTTGAATTTGTGAAAAAAGAAAAAGATGTTACAAAGTTGTTTAGAATGAAGAAAAGGCCCAACATGAATATCCGGCCTAGGTGACTATGTACTTGTATGATCTTATTATGTCTCTAAACTCTATGAACTCTTTGGAACCTTTGTGATATCTTTATCCTTTTGTTCTTTAACCACATTATAACCCTTTGGCCCCATTACGACCTTGAATAAAGACCTCTTGATTTATGAAGTTGTATGATCTAAATAGTGGAGAATAGGTGGACAAGCAAGCATATGGTAGAAGTGTTTTCATGAGATTGATTGAGTGTAAACACTTTACCACTACTTTAAAGAGTGAAAATCAAGAGAGTATCCCATGTGAGAAGTTGAGATTAAGTTTGAATATGCACTATTTTGATTGAAATATGTTATGTTAATATTGGCTTAACTCAAACTATTTACATTCAAGCAAGATTTTTTATGAATTTCTTTAAGCTATTGATTAATTTTTAAGACTTGTCCAATGATTATCTCTAATTTATATTGGAAGGATTAGTTATAATTATTATTTTTAGTTTTTCTTATGTCTTCAATGTTTGTGGGTATCGTCCTAGTAAACCCTCACGAGACTAAACTCGTCCACTAGGGACACCTAGGGGTTTAAAGGCTTGTGTCACATGCTAAGTGCCACCGTGATTTCCTACGAAAGTGGATTAGATTAGATTTTCTTATTTTATTTTTATTTGTTTTTGCTCGAGGACTAGCAACAATCTAAGTGTGGGGGTGTGATAACTCGTATAATTATATAGTTTTTAGTTATGTTTTATTATTGTTTTGTGTCAAATACGAGTTATTATTGTTCAGTCTAATTGTGTTTATGATCTTTTATATTTTTATGTAATTTGGTGTTTTTCACAAGTTTCTTTGAGTGATTTCAGATTACTAGAATTAAGGGCAAATCGAGTTCAGTTCCAGTTCCGACACCTTTTCCCATATCAGCTATATCTGGAGTTTCACTGAAGCAATAAGGCTGAAATTTGTAGTCGTGCAAAGCTAAGAGGCATATCTTTCTTTTTCATGTTTTACACTTCTTGAAACGGAGTCGTTTTCCCTAGCAAAATTGACCATCAAAGTGGCTGATGTGCAATGACGTCTGTGCTGACCTGTTTTCGTATTTTGCCCATATCTGCTTATCCACATCAGCAAATGAGCTGATTCCAATGGCTATGGATCCGTAACTGATACGGAAACCTTTGTCTAGAAGACCATATGATCAGATCAGGCCTCCAATATTGGCGAAATCGACCATGAAGTTGGCTGATGTGCAATGACGTCTGTGCTGACCTGTTTTCGTATTTTGCCCATATATTCTTATCCACATCAGAAAATGAGCTGATTCCAACGGCTATGGATCAGTAACGGATAGGGTAACATTTTTCTAGAAGACCATGTGATCAGATAAGGCCTGCAAAATTGACAAAATCGACCATCAAGTTGGCTGATCAAAATCGTCATGTATGACGAAAATTGTTAGAAAATGCACCCACCTATTATACCTACCTTTGAAATTTGTAAAGCTTGTCTCTTGTCATTTAGCCCTCCAAAATGTGTATAAATAGAGGGCCTTGGATGATTGTAAGGGATCATATTGTACATAGGTAGGATATAGCCATTTTAATAAAATTCTCTAAGTTTTCTTCTTCTTTCTTTTCTCTAGTTTTCTTTCTTTTCTCTAGTTTTCTTTTTCTTTAGAGAGAGCAAGAGGTTGGATAATTAATATTCTTCCTCTTCTTCTTTCTTTCTTTTATTTTCTTCTTAGATTTTCTTTAATTTTATGTTTATGTTTACAATGCCTATGCTAGGCTAAACTTCTATTTGGTTAAGGGTGATTTCAAAGCCCTAGACATGTTTTGTGATTGATTTTCAGATTCTATCTATCATTAATTTTCTATCCAAGTTGCTTATGTTCTTCTACAAGAATTGTTCATGATGTTGTCTTGATTTATTTAGGTGTACAACTAGATAGATCTTGATAATTATCTATTGCTAGTTTAGGAGTCTTGATCCGTGTAATTGTCTTGATTTCCTATTCATAAGTGGCAATTTGTGATTAATGATTATGGTCAAGTTTTCAATAATTGCAAAGTGGAACATAACCTAAGTTGAACAATCCGAGCTTATGTGTTTGTTGCTTAGATCAACCTATCTTTCTCATCACAAAGCTGCCATTAAATTGAATTTAGAGAGCTTATTCTAGGTTGTTTAATGGTTAGAGATTAAATAGAGAGCTTGTTCTATTTAACGACAAACTAAGGAAAGATTGGGGTAACAGAGCTTGTTGTTATCTACGGTTGTTAACTTTGATAGTTGGTTGATATTGATAGATCTGAAATTGATTCTTAATGATGTCTAGTGGTGGAGAATGAAACCTTAACCATATTTTTCATATTTGATTCTTCTTACTTATTTGTTTTCTTACTTTTAGTTTGCTTATTTTTTATATTTATTTTTATTGGCTGGTTATACCGCCTAATTTGTATATTAACTTTGTTTTATTTTTATTGGCTGGTTATACCGCCTAATTTAGTATATATATTTTTATTGGCTGGTTATACCGCCTAATTTAGTATATATATTTTTATTGGCTGGTTATACCGCCTTGCATCTTATTCTTATTATTTACTTTAGTTTAAATCTGGCTTCAAAAACCCCTTTTCTTTTATTGTTCTTGAATTTAAGTTTTAAACTATTAACTTATAAACTAAAACCCAATCCCTGAGGACTCGACCCTTGCTAACTACTATACTTACAATTTATCTTTTTAGTGCAAGGTTAAATAAGATACACTCTTTTGGGTGCATCATGAAGCTTGATGACTCTCTTGGAATTTGGGTGGTCATGATGCATTGCTAGATGCCGCTCATGATCTATAAATATAAATAGGAAATTCTTAATTGAATTTATTATATTTATTGCGAACATGTTACGGGCCTAATGGGTCACACACAAAAGGTGATTAATGAAATTAAAATGAGATTGGGCCAGGTTAAATATTCATTAAGTGTTAGGGCTTATTGAGATTATTTAATTATATGTATAAGGGCTTTAATGCAGTTAGTCCAATAGTTGGCATACACTAAACCTACTTATATATATTCTTATGTTGTTGCCGCCTGCCTTTTAAAGAGAACCTGAACCGGCGCCTCTCACACTAAGAAGTGAGATTCGGCCGAACAGTTAGAGAGAAGGGAGAATTCGATTCTTCTTGTTTCTTTCGGCTAACTAAGGTAGAGGAGGAAGGTTTCTCACAACCTAGACTGCTAGCATCGTCTTGGCAAAACATAATCTCAACCTTGTGAAGGTTTTCGAATAACCTGTGTGGATTACTGTTAGAGGTCGGAGAATTGGACGACTTTGGTTTTCGACAACCAAGCTTTGTGTACAAGAACAAGAAGGTCAAGAATCTATCTTGAGGTTTCGACAATCTCCAATACAGAGGTATGAGATTTTGATTGTTATCTGTTCCTGACAGCCTAATCGTTTTGAATTCATAGGCAGATCCATGGAGGGATTCGGTTTTCTCTATGTTTTATTTTATTCCGCTGCATTGTATGTTTAACTTGTTGATTAAATTTTACATTATCTCTGTTTGAGCATAAGCCGAATCCTAATAAAAGATAGGTTGATCTAAGCAACAAAAGCACGAACATGAATTGTTTAATTTATGTTATGTTCCACTTCGCAATTAGCGAAAACTTTAACATAATCATTAATTACAGATTGCCACTATTGAATAGAAATCAATACAAGCTTCATAACAAGACTCCTAAACTAGCGTTAGATAATTATCAAGATCTATCTAGTATGCGTCCTAAACAAATCAAGACAAAAATCATAAACAATTCATATAGAAGAACATAAACAACTTTGATAGAAAACTAATATAAGATAGAATCTGAAAATTAATTACATAACATGTCTAGGGCTTTGAAATCACCCTTAACCAATGAAAAGTTTAGCCTTGCATAGGTATTGTTAACATGAACATAGAATTAAAAGAGAAAACAAGAAGAAAGCTAGAAGAATGGAGAAGAAGAAGAAGAATATTGGCTATTCAGCCTCTTGCTCTCTCAAACTCTCTAAGAAAATAAGAAAATCAGAAGACTCTTGCTTGGAATTATGTAGAGATCAGCTCCCCTTTGTTCTCTATTTATAGGCAAACTTTAGGGTATCCCATAGGTGAGTAGTGGCTGACTCCCTTTAATTAATGCTGACTTGGGTATTTCTTTCCTTGCAAGGAAATATAGTTGCTGACTTAAGGTTTTTAAGGAAAGAAAAAATACTTGTCAGCCAAGATTTAATTACCTAAGGAAAGAAAGGGTGACTTGCAGCCAAAGGATATTTAAACAAGGAAATATGCTTTACTTGCAGCCAAAGCATGTAGAAATAAGGAAAGTTATAGCTAATTTAAATCTCCTACTTTGACAAGGATTAGCTTTAAGGAAAGATTCTTGCAATTAATGCAAGTTGACAGCCACTAATCCTACTTTAACAAGGAAAGATATATATTTCAGCTAGGGTATTTATCAAAGGACAAATTAATGCATCCCATGCACGGTTTAAAAGAAGTGGCATCTGACATCTTGCTTGTTCAAAATAAGTTGCCGCAAGGGCTCAAAATGGTTTAGGAGTCGTTCTTCCAACAAGGGTTTTTAGGAATTAAGAGTATATGATAAGCCACTTATTTATGGAAGGTTTAAGGTTAGGTTTAGCCACATAGTGTCTCCTTGATGGGTAGTCAGCTTTCTTTTGTGCTAGAAGCTTCATTTCTTGTCCAAAGTCAATCTTTTCAACTCCATAGCAATCCTTATCTTCCAAAACACCTACAAAACACAAAACCATAGTAAATTATCAAGGATTTCAAGGAACTAAGCATAAAATCTAAAGAATTGATATATAAAAATACATGAATTTAAACACTTATCAATCATTTAACTCATTTCAATATAATTAAGTCAAATTATTTAGCAATTTCAATTTTAATTCAATTCATGTCTATGAAAACAAATATACAAAAAACAATTGAATAAAAGTAAACTAATTTACTTAAGTCCTAATCAAATTAAGATTCTTTGAATTAAAACATTTCAATTAATTAAAAATTTTAATAGGTTCCTAACATCTTAGGAAGTATATCTCAATTGGGACTCTTTATGAAACATGTGAATCAACTTGGAAATTTTTACCAAATAAAATTTGGTTTATGGACGGTTTAAGTGCTCTCCTAACTCTTAGGAATTCTAGGTTGACTAGGAAACAATTTTCTCAAAATCCAAAATCCATAAATAGAAAGTGAGGCCTTAGGTGTAGCCCTAATACATAACATTTGAGTGTGGCCGCCACCCATATAAGGAAAGGTGTTTCGACAGCCCTATGTTGGGACAACTTTTGCCACCAAAAGCCACTTCTCATGGTGTCTTATTCCCACACACTCCTTTCTTTGATTAAAAATCAAAAAATAACTACCCATCCTTGGGCTTTGGCCAGCCAACCCCTTTTCTTCCAGCCCATGCTTCATTTTTTTAAAAGGCAAGAAAAACCCTTTTCGATTTCTTGGGTAAAATAATCTTTTTGCCCCCCGAACATAAATAAATAGCAAACGAACTCCAAATTCAAATTTTATTTCTTCAATAATTTCAAAATAAAAAAATAAAAAAAAAGTTGAATTCTGGAGGTTTTCAAAATTTTTTGAGTCCATTTGCTATTTATTTGGATTTTTTCTTCCAAAATTGCCCTTTTATGCTCCCAAACTTTACCATTTTTTAAACGAGCTCCAAATCCAGATTTTTCTTCACCAATCTCTTCCAAATAATTTAAAAGTATGATCTGGAAGTTTTCATAATTTTTGGAACTCATTTGGTATTTTTTCGAGATTTATCTACTTTTTTTACTGCATAGGGGGCTCGGGATTTGGTCATTTTGCAAACGAACTCCAAATCCAGATTTTCTTCTTCCAATCTCTTCCAAATAATTTAAAAATGAGATTTGCAAATTTTTATAATTTTTGTAGTTCATTTGCTATTTTTTCGGGATTTATCTTCTTGAATTTCTGCATAAGGGACCCGGGATTTGGCCATTTTGCAAACGAACACCGAATCAAGATTTTCATTCGCCAATCTCTTTGAAATGATTTAAGAATGATATCTACAATTTTTTAGAATTTTTGGAGTTCATTTGCTATTTTTTCCAAATTTTCCAAATTTTCCATTTTGCCTCTAAAACCCGGTTTTGCTCAAAACAAGTCTGATTTTCAGATTTTCTTCAAACTGAGCCTTGGGCTATCCTTTTTTAATCACTCCTCATCCGTTACGGGCTTTAGTCTTATCGAATTGGGTCATTTCTGTAATTCTTCCAAATTTTCAACGAAATCCACCAAAAACCCTAATCCTCGGTTTTCTTCCGGATTGACTTTTCTTTCAGTTTTTCTTCCAAGTAGCTTCTCCATTACCCGTAGTCAATGCTTATCTTTCATTTGGAACCTTCAATTTTGACCAATTTGATCGTTTAAGCAGTTTTCCCCAATTTTCCCGGACTAGGGTTTCCTTTCTATTGAATCTCCGTAACCCAACTTCCGAACTTCATATCTTTCAATATAGACCTCGGATTATCAAAATTCTTTCACCATTTTTCAATTGAACTTCAAATCTTGATTTTGAAAGTGGGTTGACTTTTTTAGTAGTTGACTTTCCATGGTTGACTTTTTCAAGTTTGACTTTTTATGCTCGCCTTCTTAGACTAAGTCCCGAAGTACCACCTGCAGGATGAGAAAAGTCTTTTTACATTTTGAAACATCAATTTAGGAAGAAAACATACATGTTTTAGTGGGTCGGACAAAATTAGGTGTCTACAGCTGCCCCTCTCTTGCTATTGCTGAGAATCAGGAATCAAGCAAAGATAAACAAATACTAATTTTGTCCGGTTAGTGAAATCCAATGTGAAGAGAAGGGGGTTTCTTTTTTCTTTTTTCTTTTCATTTTTTTTTGTTGAAAAAAAGCTGTAAATGGAAGATATTGTTCTTAAATTGAATTCTCTGACTAATCAAAGCTCGACCCGTCTTAAGGAAATGAATTCGATTTGCAAGAGAAGAAAAGACCTCGACGATGGTCTCGAGGGCTTAACCTGTCTTGTGCTAAGTTATGTTTAAAAATTTTGGGTATCTCCTCCAGAAGCTTCAGCTCTCACCACCAAAGACTTGCTCAAGCAAATGTAAAACTCTGGATATCTCCACTAGAGGCTTTTGCTATCACCACCAAAGACTTGTTAAAGCAAATGTAAAACTCTGGATATCTCCACCAGAGGCTTTGGTTATCACCACCAAAGACTTGTTCAAGCAAATGTAAAAACTCTGGAAACTTATGCCTGGAGGTCTTAAAAATGATGCCTGAAGGTCTTAAAAATGGTGCCCGGAGGCCTTACCCGTGATTCGAAAAAAAAATGCACTGTATGCGACTTTAACAATAACGCCCGTAGGTCTTAAGAATGGTGACCAGAGGCCTCACCCGTGATTTGAAAAAAAAAATGCTATATGCGACTTTAATAATAATGCCCGGAGGTCTTAAGAATAGTGCCCGGAGGCCTTACTCGTGATTTAAAAATACCTCGACGGTGGTTTCAAGGCTCGACTCATTTGATAATTTAAAACAAAAGGAAATACCTCGACGGTGGTCTCAAGGCTCGACTCATTTGATAAAACAGAATGAATTCAATTTAAAACAAAAGGAAATACCTCGACGGTGGTCTCAAAGCTCGACTCATTTGATAAAACAAAATGAATTCGATTTAAAACAAAAGGAAATACCTCGATGGTGGTCTCAAGGCTCGACTCATTTGATAAAACAGAATGAATTCAATTTAAAACAAAAGGAAATACCTCGACGGTGGTCTCAAGGCTCGACTCATTTGATAAAACAGAATGAATTCGATTTAAAACAAAAGAAAATACCTCGACGATGGTCTCAAGGCTCGACTTGTTTGAGAAGCAAAATGAGTTCGATGGAAAAGAATGTACCTCAACGGTGATCTCGGGGCTCGACTCGTTCGAAAAGCAGAACGAGTTTACTTCGGGGAAGTTCAAGTTTTCCTGATTTCTGCAATGTTAACTAAATGCAATGATAAGAATGACATGCTTTGCAAATGCATGTATGTTTCCTAAGAATGAATGCAGTCAAATGATTGTGTCATGATTTTTAATCCATGGTTTCTTTGAGGTTCACAGATTATACGACTTCATGACGGAGTCTTCAATTGTTCACTAATGCCCCACTTAAGGAATCCTTCACTCAACATAACTTGTCAAACAGTCTCAGTTTCTGACTTTTGCTGAAATTCACAGATTTTATCACTTCGTGATGGATTCTCCAACACGTTCACTGTTTTCCTTTCTTGGTGAACTTTCCAAACCTTTCCCAAGATTTAAATCTATTCCTTAGTAATACTCTGAAATCCTTTTATTTAAAGATTTTTTATTACTAATCATCATTCAATTTAATAACAATCATAATGAATCTAAAAAATGTATGAAAGAAAATATGAATCAAGCACAAATGTCATAAAAAATATGACAAGAATTTATTGCAAGAAATGTTTTAAAATAGTACAAATAAATATCAAGGATATAAGAAACAAATTTAAAGTTATAGGTTGTAGATGCCCCGGATGCGAAATATCTTGGACCCCTCTTTTTTCAAACCATCTGAAACTTCTCTTGAATGAGCAATTTACTTGAGTAACCTCTTAGCTTCTGTAGTTACATCAGACTGAGTTGTTCCCTTTTTCTCTGATTGTACGATACTTTCTCCCCCTTTACACGGAGCATTGATTCTAACTTTAATCAGTACCTGAGCCGCCCTTTGCATGTTTTCAACTCAAGTGTCCCCCATTCGGTATTAAGTCGCCTTTTACGGGTTTTGGGCTTAAACCTCTCCTTTTACATTCTTTTTTTCATTTTCATTTTTTGTATTCTACCATACATCTGAGAATTCTAAATATTTCCAAGGTAAAAATATCAATTCAAAAGATGGGATGAATTCTTAGAATAACCTTTCAAATTAAATATACGTGCTTGATCAAAATGGATTTTCTAAAGCATGTAATGTAGGCCAAGGTCCGGTTTGAGAAAGAAAGGATAAAATAGGCCTAAAGTGTGTTTAAGGGTGATTGGGTCAAGGATCATTTCCTGAGGAGAACTCATTCTTGAAACATTTGTCCTTTTTTTGGACTTTCTTTTTTTTTTCTTTTGCTTTGTTGGCTTTCATTTGCCACATTTTTTATGGCTTTCTTTTTCCCATGATTTTTTATTATTTTTCCTCGCATTTGCCCTCCTGTGTAAAGGGTGATCCTTGATCAAGGTTTAAAGAAAGAAATAATTCCTAAGGCTCAAAGGGGTGACTAAGGATAATTTCTTCTTAGTGAAAGGAATATGAAAGATGGCCATTCATCATATCAAGCATGAATATTTTCATTAAAAAGCAATCCACAGGGGAAATAGATATATAGAATTTCCATTTTTACGCATGGAATCATTCGAATTTCCATGTGCACAACATCACATTTTTTTTCAAGCATAATACTTCTTCAGTTCATCAGCATTCATGGGATTTCTGAAATCCTCCCCATCCATTCTAGTTAAAATCAATGCTCCTCCAGAAAAAAGCTCTTTTTGCTACATAGGGTCCTTCCTAATTTGGAGCCCATTTTCCTCGTGGATCCTTCACTATAGGGAGAATTTTCCTCAGTACCAACTCTTATTCTCGGAATTGTCTAGGACGAACTTTCTTGTTGTGGGCTCGAATCATCCTTTTTTGATACAACTGCCCGTGACAAATTGCTTTCAGTCTTTTCTCCTCGATGAGATTCAACTGTTCATAACGAGCTCTAACCTATTTTGCTTCTTCTAGGCCAACTTCCATCAAAACCCATAATGAAGGAATCTCAACTTCAATAGGTAGCACTGCTTCCATCCTGTATACCAAAGAAAACGACATTGCCCTTGTAGATGTATGGACCGAAGTACGATATGCATGAAGAGCAAAAGGCAAGATCTCATGACAATCCTTGTACACATCAGTCATCTTCTCAACAATCTTCTTGATGTTCTTGTTAGCTGCTTCTACTGCCCCATTCATCTTCAGAAGGTAAGGTACCGAATTATGATGTGTGATCTTAAACTGAGTACACACTTCTCTCATCATCTTATTGTTCAAATTGAGAGCATTATCCGAAATAATTCTTGCTGGCAACCCGTAACGACATATGATTTCTTTCTTAACAAATCTACATATCATCTACTTTGTTACATTCGCATAAGAAGCAGCTTCTATCCACTCTGTGAAATAATCTATGGCCACCAAGATAAAACGATATCCATTTGAAGCATTCGGGGTAATAGGTCCAATCATATTCATTCCCCACATTAAAAAGGTCCATGGTGCAGTCATGACATGCAATGGCGAGGTGGCACATGAATCTTATCTGCATATATCTGGCATTTATGGCACTTCTGGGAATAACTGATACAATCTGCTTCCATTGTCAACCAATAATTCCATGCCCTCATAATCTTCTTAGCCAGCATGTGACCATTAGAATGAGTGCCACATATCCCTTCATGGACCTCTTCCATAATTCTCCGAGCTTCGGCAGATCCGACACATCTCAACAAGACTTGGTCTTTTCCTTTCTTGTAGAGAATCTCACTGTCTAGAACAAAACCCATTGCTAGCCTTCTCAGAGTCCTCTTGTCATTTTATGTTGCTTGTTCTGGATAATGTTGACTCTTGATGTATAGCAAGATGTTGTTATACTAAGGGAGGCCATCTGCTTCTTCTTCAATACTCAGACAGTGGGTAGAAGACTCATATATACTTATCTTTATTGGCACAACTTCAGCCCCTTCATTCACTTTAAACATTGATGACAAAGTAGCCAGAGCATCTGCCATTGGGTTTTCTTCTCGAGGAAAGTAATTGAAATTCACTTCTTCAAATTCCTCCAATAAACTCAGTATGAGTTCTCGGTATCGGATTACCTTTGTATCTCGGGTTTCCCATTCTCCCCATAGTCGGTATATCACTAGGGCTGAGTCTCCGAAAACTTCCAATACTTTGATCTTTCTGTCCGCTGCAGCACGAAGGCCCATAGTACACGCTTCATACTCTGTAGTATTGTTTGTACAATCAAAATCCAATCTAGCAGTGAAAGGATAATAATCTTCTTCTGGGGATATGAGGATTGCACCGATTCCATGCCCCATGGCATTAGATACGCCATCAAAGTACATTTTCCATACTTTCCTTTTTAGGGGAATCTCATCTACTTGTGAAACATACATCAAATCTTGATCTGGGAAGTCAAAGTTCAACGGCTCATAATCTTCCACTGCCCGACTTGCTAAGAATTCAGCCACTGCACTGCCCTTGATGGCTTTTTGGCTTACATATACAATGTTGTACTCTGACAATAAAACCTGCCATCTTGCTGTTCTCGCTGATAAAGAAGGTGCTTCCAATATGTACTTGATTAGATCTAGCTTGGCAATCAACCACGTTGTGTGGTACAACGTGTACTGTCTGAGTCTTTGAGCAGTCCAAGATAAGACACAACACAACTTTTCTACTGACGAATATTTCAACTCATAATCTGTGAACTTTTTGCTGAGATAGTAAACTGCCTGTTCTTTCTTTCCAGTCTCATCAAGTTGCCCCAAAACACAACCCATGGATCTCTCAAATACTGATAAATACAGTATCATTGGTCTATCCAGAACAGGTGGCATTAATACTGGTGGGTTAGATAGATAATGTTTAAGCTTTTCAAATGCAATCTGACAACCTTCATCCTATTCTCCTGGATCACGTTTTCGAAGTAACTTAAATATTGGATCACATTTGTCGGTTAATTGAGAAATAAACCGAGCAATGTAATTCAATCTCCCAAGAAAGCCTCTTACTTCCTTTTGAGTACGAGGTGGTGGCAAATTTTGAATGGTCTTCACTTTATTTTGGGTCAACCTCAATTCCTTTTTTGCTAATGACAAAACCCAACAATTTTCCCTAGGTGGCTCCAAAAGTGCATTTTGCCAGATTTAGCTTGAGTCTAAACTTTCTTAGTTGTTCGAAGAGCTTCTTAAGATTCGCAATATGCTCCTCTTATCCTTGTGACTTTGCGATCATATCATCAACATATACCTCAATTCCCTTATGCATCATATCATGAAACAAGGTCACCATGGCTCTCTGATATGTTGCCCTAGCATTCTTCAACCCAAATGGCATTACCTTGTAGCATAAGCTTCCCTACATTGTAACAAATGTGGTTTTCTCCATATCATTCGGTGCCATCTTAATCTGATTCTATCCTGAGAATTCGTCCATGAATGAAAATAAAGAACTCTTTGCCGTATTATCCACCAGAGTATCAATATGGGGCAAAGGGAAATTACCTTTAGGGCTAGCCTTGTTCAAATCTCAGTAATCAACGCACATCCGCTCTTTTCCATCCTTCTTTGGTACTGGAACAATATTTTCCACCAATTATGGATATTTTGCCACCTCTAAGAATCCAGCATCAAATTGCTTCTTCACCTCCTCTTTTATCTTTAACAACATGTCTAGCCTCGTTCTTCTCAACTTTTGCTGAATTGGCTTGCATTCTGGCCTTAAAGGGAGCTTATGAACCACAATATCCATATCCAACCCTGGCATGTCTTGGTAAGACCATGCAAATACATCCACTTATTCTTGGAGCAAGGCTATCAATTCACCTTTTATTGATGATGACAATGAAGTCCCTATTTTGACTTCCTTTATCTCTTCACCATTTCCCATATTTATCATTTCCAATAATTCCTTATGAGGAAGTACTTGTTTCTCCTCTTGTTCTATTTTCCTTAATAGATCCGGAGGTAGACCATAATCCTCAGTATCTTCGTTAGCCTCAAAATCACCCGTGCAAATGGGTCTTTCAAAATCAATTTCAGAATTACTGACAGGAAGGTCCTCATATTCCGCATCCGTACACCTGTAAATAGGTGGAAAAGAAACAATATAGGAAAATATATATAATGAAAACAAAATAAATAACAAAAATGAAAGAATATGGACACATCAATATGAATAAAATGCATTGTGCTTGTTATTTATTGAATGAAAATGTTTAAACAAAAAAATCTTAATATCTCTGGGTAAAGATAATTAAGATTGTTTTTTAAAGTATTACGTTGGAATAGACTTAAAAACTATGGGTGACTCAGTCGTACTCCAATTGGTTAGTCTATATCCTAGTAGACAAGGTCGCACCATCCAATTCACATTGTCACTTTCCATCCCTTCTTTCCCAGTCATGCAAATTACCATATCCTGATTCTGCCCCCCTTTATTCACATAGAATTTTTCAAAAGCTTGCTCGATAATTATGAGTACATCCTCTGAATTCTTTTCTCTGAATAGAAAACCAGCAGAGCGAAAGTTGTAAAGGATTGGTGGGAAAGTCATGGGTTCCCATTCAATATCCATACCCGCGAGACGGGCCATCCTCCTTTGTCGATTCCTTTCAAATTGTTTCCTCCTCTCATGGGCCTTCAGAAGATACCCTACGACAAACTGGTATTTCTTTCCCACTGCTTTCATTGCTCGGGCCATCCCTTGAAGATATTTCCCAAAACCTTTTCCAACCCTGCAGCCTTTTCCCACTATGGTTCTTACTCTCAGCCTTGTGTTCTTGGACAACCTTGGTTTTGGAATTTTTTGTCCTTTAGCGACGAAAACCGAATTTACGAATTCCAAAGACCAAAACGAATATTTTACGACATCTTCATTGGGTTCAACATAAGGAGATTCAGTAGATGCAGAGGCTAATATGTCTTCTTCTCCTGATATAGTGATCAAACGGCCTTCCATCACAAATTTTAGCTTTTGGTGGAGAGACGAGGGTACAACCCCTACTGAATGTATCCACGGCCTTCCTGACAAGCAATTATAAGACGGATTAATATCCATGACCTAAAAGTTTACCATATAGGTGCATGGACCTATCTCCAGAGGAACCTCAATAGTTCCCGTTACTTCTCTCATGGTACCATCGAAAGCCTTGACAACTGTGCAACTCGGTAACATATAAGACATATCAACTGGCAACTTAGACAGGGTTGCCAAGGGTATTACATTTAATGAAGAACCATTATCCAGAAGCACACTTGGTAGTATATGCCCTTACAGGTGGTTGTTATGTGAAGAGCCTTTATAGGCCCAATACCATTGGGTGGTATTTCATCATAACTGAAAAATATATGGTCGTTTGCCGTAATGTTTCCCACCAGCTTGTCTAACTTTTCTATCGGTATGTTGTTAGCCACGTATTCTTGATTCAACACTCTTAACAAGGCATTTCAATGTGGCTCTGAGTTTAATAGCAAAGATAAGATGGAGATTCTTGCTGGCTGACGCTGCAATTGCTCAACCACACTACACTCACTATGTTTTATGAACTTTAAAAACTCGCAGGCCTCATTCTCGTTTATCGGCTCTTTTATCCTGTTTACTGGGGCTGATCCCCTTTCTGCTTCTTTTGACAAATCCATCTCAATATGTATTGGTTCAACTGTTTTCTTCCCTTTGTCCCGTCCTCCATCATTTTTTGTTGATCCTTGTTCAACAACCTCAGGGGCATAACACCTTCCATTTCGTGTTAAGTGCCCCACACCTGTAAAATCTTACTGACTTGGAGACCCAGGCATAACCATGCTGCAGTCATATTTCCATGGTTTTGTTTTGTTTTCCTTGTATGAAAAGGAAGAAGGCAAATCTATGATGAGCTTAGGCGCAATTTCCTTAACAACTGAAGTAGCCTTCTCTGGTTCATCATAATAGATGATCAAAGGTCTTCCTATTCCACAGCCAGTTGTATTCTCAATAACCTCTACTTCCTCTTCTATCTCCTCGTAAAACTGGGCCGCTCCATTATCCATCATCTTTTGGACTTTAGCCAGAAAGTCCTCGCAGTCCTGTATGATATGACCTGAACATTTATGGAACAGGCACCAGTTCTGCACCCTCTTTGCAACCATTTTTAAACTGCCTGTATCCCCTACGATTCCTACCTTAACCATCTCGACCCATACAGTTAACATCGGAGTCTTGACTTCCTTGGCATCCCTTTTTAACCTTTTGACTTCCCCTGCCAATACTGCATTTACCTGATTCTCAGCATGATCGAGCAATAGGTTTCCCGCTACATTCGGCCCATTCTTTGACCCAAATTTCACAACTCCAGTACTGATAATACTTTGGACTTTCTTTCTGAAGGCAATGCAATCCTTCGTTGAATGCCCCTCAATTCCTGCATGATATGCGTAGTTAGTAATTGCATTGTACCACCTTGGGTATGGTAGGGTCAAAGGTTTATGATATACGGGCGCGACAAGTTGGCCTTGCAGTAGTTTAGGATATAGCTCACCATAGGTGGTAGGAATGGGATCAAACTGGGGTTTTTGATTGTTCCTTGGTGAACGATAGTCATTGCGAGCAGAACCTTGAGTGTTTGGGACAGTGTTTCGAGGAAGGGTTATCTGTGAGGATATACTAGTTGGAAACGACTGTTATGCTATATTGGTATAGCGGAATGGATTTTGGGTAAGGTGGTTCACATTGGGGTAGTAAGGGTTATACTCAGGGTAAGGTATGTAAGGTGTCGGAGGTGCATAAGATGTAGTAGGAGTATAAGGCCTGAGAGGTGTGTATGGTGTAAAAGGTGTATAGGGGTATTGATTGAAACTGACTGCATGTGTCTCCTCATTCTTCTTTGCAGGAAAAACTCTCTTCGAGGTAGCAGACTCACCCCTTTCTATTTTCCCGTTCTTAATGGAAGACTCTATCATCTCCCCAGATATCACCATATCTGCAAAGTCCTTGGTGGCACTTTCCACCAATTTATCATAATAAGGTGCTTTCAGGGTATTGATGAAAAGCACTGTAGTTTCCTTGTTGGTTAAAGGGGGTTGCACTTGTGTAGCCAGGTTTTTCCATCTTTGAGAATATTCTTTAAAGCTTTCAGTAGCTTTCTTTTCCATGTTTTAGAGAGTTAGACGGTCAGGCACCATGTCCGTCATATGCTTGTATTGTTCAATGAAAGCTTTAGCTAGATCCATCCAGGAACTGATCTTAGTACGGGTAAGCTGGTTATACCACCGAGTTGAGTACCCTATCAGGCTATCTTGGAAACAGTGGATGAGCAATTTTTCATCTTCATCATGTCCGATCATCTTCCGGCAATACATGGTCAGATGCGGTGATCGGTTTCGTTATATTTTTCAAAGTTTGGTACTTTGAACTATGGAGGAATCACCAGACCGTGTACTAATCTTATTTCTTTGGCATCCAGACTGCCAAATAGCTCCACCCCTTCAACTGCCCTCAATCTTTCCTCCAGCAGCTGATATTTTTTTTGGGATTCTTCCGTTTCAACCCTCTTCAGTCCAGTCATCTTTTCCCTTTCCTTTTTGGCTAATTCCTTAAATTCTGGAATGTCCACATCGATTGGGTCATCCCCAATATTACCCCTTTTAGGACCAAAAATTTGTGCTTCGGCCGCTGGTTGGATGTAAGTATAGCATGTTGCCCCAGTCGGAAGTTTATTTCCCACAGGCTGGGATGTCTAGCCATTCTTCTGTATCACCTCTGGTCGGTCTTCCTAGTTTACTGCCCCCATTCCTATAAATAAATTTTCTCCTGGCCATTTATGCCTCATCATGGTACTCATAATCTCCATGAGTTTGGTCATTTGTTCCCGTGAATCCTCTTGAGACTTAGCCAACTGTTCCTGCAGTTCTTTTTGAATTCTTTCCATCGTTTCAATTCTAGCAAGCTGATCGTTCTCCATAGCTCTTGCTTAAGATTGAGTATTGTAGGGGTGTCAAAAGTTTGATTCTTTCTGAGTACGACCAATTGTACCTTTAGTTTTAAAAACCATGGATAAGAAATTATTGATACATTTTTTTTTATTTTATAAAAATGAATGAATGAATAAATGACGAAATGTTAATGAATGAACAAATAAGTAAATGACTAAGTGTATGAACATGAATGACTAATTATAAAGAATAAATGAATGGACAAATAAATAAATGACTAAGTGTATGAACAATTTATAAAGAATAAATGAATGAATGATTATAAATATAAATGAATAAACCAACAAAATATATAAAGGAAAGAACAAATGAATGATGAATGCATTTAAAAGTATTGGCCCCGGGATAATTCCAACCAAACGGTCTTTCATTGATTTCCTGGAACTAAATACATCAAAGAAAAAAGATCACTGCCTAAGACAATCTGATAATCTGTCTATCCTAATTTAAAAATGCTATTACAAAACACCGGTCTTTTAGTAACTCCCTTGGATTTTGGACTTTTTTCACTGTCCTCTTTTGATTGCCTTGCTCTTCAATTTGATCCCTACTTGTTCAGGGCCCTTTGACATGTCAGCAGAAGCATCACCGTGTAAGCTTTCCTTAACTTGTTTCTCTAGTCGATTGGCTCGGGCTTCCTCATGCTTTGCTCTCTCTGTCCAATAGTTCTTCTCCTTCTTGAGTTTTTTGACCTCTGGCTCCCATTCCTCGGAAGTCTTGAGGGTCCCCTCAAATCTGAGCTCGAAACAGTATCTCTTGTTCTCCAAGTGTAATTCCTAAAGATCGCTTTTAGCAGTGTCCCTTTCTCTCTTGATCTTTTCCTTTTCTCTTTCTCGAGCTGATTCCCTATTTTTCATATCCTCAAGCTCTTCTTGCAATCGGGCAATTTCCTTGCTCATTTGGGCCTTTTCTTTTTCGAATTCTTCCTTGCAATTTCTAACTCCGATGGCGCTTCCTTAGGTGGTGAACTCAAGAGCTGAACTTCTTCCCATCAGATGTCAACAACCTATCATTAACCCTAAATTCCCTCCATACCAGGTAATCAGGTGTGACGATGTCGGCATATCTAGCTACTTCCACCCGATGAGTTTCCTTCCATGCTACTACAATTTCACGTACCTTTCCCGAGTATCCATCTTCTCCATAAGCAAATTCCAAATTACTAAGGTCATAAGAGTAAACTGGCGGGATTTCGATTGTCTTAGTACCAGCAGTGGTGCATAGCTCACTCCTCCCCATACTCCCAATAATGGAACCGAAGCTTTATCTCCGCACTTGTACAATGTCGGCATAGGAGCTATCCATAGAGCTCTCCAAATTATCATCTCAGCCCTGATATTCTGGAATATGTTGATCCATTGTTCCTCAGTCCTATTTTCAAGCCAATCCCTCTTAAGAAATTCACCAATTGGTGTAAAAGACTTCTAATATGAGCGAAGAGGGAAATTCTCCTATTTACAAAAGTGGCTCTGAGCCCATATGTAAAGAAGCTGTATACAACCTATAAAATGCCTTTTTCCTTCTCGTCTACAGAAATTCAGCGATCGGATTGTTTCTACTATAATTGCCGGGGCTGGGTTTATCCTCTGCTCAAGCCTCTCAAAAACATCAAATATCGCCACATTCACATACCCTAATGTCTTTGGGAAGATAACTAAACCATAGATAGCCAAAGCAAAAAAATTCCTAACTGTCTCTTTACTTGAATGGCTATGGATTAAGGTTCGTAAAATATCCCATGATATACAAAGCTTACCCTTTTTTCGGACAAAATGGCTTTCGACCCAATTTCTTTCCACTCCCAGAATCTTAGACACCTTTTTCTTGAAACCCGACGTCTTTGATCCTTTAAATAATTACGGTCGGAAATAACGTTCTCAATATGCAGCAAGGTCGAATATTCCTCTATGGATGGAGTCATATCCTATCGATTGAAGGTAAAACACCGATAAGCGAGATTCCAGAATTGCACCACAGCCCGGATCACCTCACCACTGACCTTAACCTGAACTAACAGTGCTATGTCCCCATAAGTCTAAGTGAAGGCTTTTTTTTCTTATATGTTCCATTGATTCCATATATCCATCAATTCCCGGAGATCATTTTGCCTGATAGTAAGATCAACCTCGGCTAGCATTGCTGACACATACCCCATCTTCAAACAATCCCCATTATCCTGCTAACCTTTCTCGGACTGTTTCCTAACCTCTAAGTGCTTCTCGACCATTGAGACATTCTAACCCTCCATGGAAACCCTTTTGGTTGAATATTATCCCGAGACCAATAACCTTCTATGTGCAAAAAAATGATGACAAAAAAAAAAAAAAAAAAAAACAAAAACAAAATGAATTAGTAACGGGGATAAATTCGAATAATACAAAGAAACATATAATTCAAAACAATAATTATCCCTGAGGATGCCGATAAAATTTCAGCATTATAACACCCCTAGGACTAAATACCAACACTTTTTATGGGCATTCTGATGTACGTTCATCATTGTCCGATTTTCAAAAATAAATGTAATTTGGAAAGTAGAATAGAAGGTAAAAGGATTGGAAATATTCCTCCATGTGTTCTTAACTTTGGGATATCTGATTTGAAATTCGGCATGGCTTTGCCTAGGTTTACTATATGAAGGTGAATTAGTTCTAAAAGCCCAGAATTGTTCTTCACTGTCACCGGTAAAGGCTAGTAAGGCACCCCGATAAAAGCGGGTTTAATTCGTTAGAGTCTATCTCCCTAGCCCATGCGGATTGTTAATCACGAAGGCTTAGGTAAATTAGTACTCCGGAAGTGTTTCACTAGCCCATGCAGATTGTTAATCACGAAGGCTTAGTTACTTTGCTCCCACCTAAAAGGACGGAACCCGGGTATAGGGCTCATGATATGCAAATGCATGTATAGTGTGTGAGGAGAAATAACAAACCTTTCACCACCTATTCTACATCCCTTATTCTAAATGCCCCAATAAGATTAAACAACATAAGTCATCAATTAATCAATAAATGAATATATGCACCAAAATAACCAGAGAACAATTATAATATTTATGCACATGAATATAGACATATTTAAAAACATTTTATTATTTTTGAAATTATCCTTATTTTCTTATAAAAAATGTAGGAATTAAAATTAAATACCAATTAAACCAACAAAATCGAGACTTTGATAACACATGACTAATTCTAGGTCTGACTCTCTAATATGTCCCCAGCGGAGTCACCAAGCTGTCGCAACCTAAAAAATAACAAGTCTCATTGCAAGACTTTATTATTCGTTAAGCGTGACATTAAAAAAACCCGAGGAAAAGTCGATTTAATTCCTCTTGAAAAATAAAGGTTTTGAAAATGACCTTGAAAAAGACATGGAGTCGCCACCAATATTTTTTAGCTAGGTGTGATTGGCCACCTATTAAAACTGGTTTTATAAAATATTTTAAAATTAATTAAAACATTTTTAAAACCAATTTCAAGTCTGCGTTTTAAACCAGAGAAATCAGAGAAGCGGGTTCGGGACTCGGTTACATGTGGGGAAGGATTAGCACCCCCACAACGCCCATATAAAACGGTACCTTATTAATCATGTGTTATCTCAAGTCGGTTTAAATTTAGTATTTCAAGTTAATTCCCAATTTAAATAAAAATAATTCCATTTTTAATTGAAAATGATATCATTCTTATTTTAAAGAAGATATTCCGTTATTAATGATAATTGATGATATCCTCCCCAGCAAACCCGGCAGAGAACTCATGAATTATTTTAACTCGGGAATATCTTTATTTTATTGAAAATCATTACTTTTTTCAAAACATTTTAAAAAATATGAATATAAATATGTATGACATAAATAAAATGACATAGCAAAGTCTAAATAATATAATGCAACCTAAATGGTATGACATAATTTAAATGTCTTAGCGTATTCTAAGTGAAATGAAATATCCTAAGTTATATGATATATTCTAAATGAAATAAAATATCCTAAGTGACATAATATATTCTAAATGAAATGAAATGACCTAGGTAACATAATATATTCTACATGAAACGAAATGGCCTAGGTAACATAATATATTCTACATGAAATGAAATGACCTAGGTAACATAATATATTCTATATGAAATGAAATAATTTAAATGACATGGAAAATATAAATGATATGGCATATAATCTAAATGACATAAAACATAAAATAATGCTATTATATAATATGCATGGAAATAAAAATAAAAATTATAATGCATGAACATAGTATATGCTAAATAATATGACAAAAATAACTGAATAAAAAGCATAGGATATCATGAAATAATCAAAACTATATAAAAAATAATATAATATCAAAAATTTAAATCAAAGATAACAACACCATCATGAAAATTAAACATAGCAAAAATTACATATTATATAATATGCATGAATATGGAAAATGCAATGCATGAGAATGTATTTTTTCCTTTAATTAAGGAAATCCGTATAGCTAAAAAGATATCCGACTACCTTAGGAAAATATATCAAATTAAATATTCTAAAACCAAAATACTTTGTGATTGTTTGAAAACAATTTTGAAAAGCTTAGATTAAAAATAAAAACCTAGCTAGACCATTTTAGATGGCTCTAATTTCCTAAGTTTAAAATCCTGGACTTGACTACCCTTAACCCGAGATTTAAAAAATCATTTTTAGAGTTTAAAAGGCCTAGAAACTACCCTAAGTCAGTAGCTATACTTCCTAATCAGCCCCCTCTAAGTAACTTAACCAAAACAAAAAAATGATTTTCCTTCAAATTCAATTCTGCCTCTACTGTCTAGTTTTATAGCACGATTTTTACCCTATTTTTAAAAATTCAAAAAAATCTAAAACAAATACTGGAGACTCAAGACACGTAAAACTACACGGGAAACAATTTGCTTAATTTTCTGATTAAAGATGACTACCCAAAAAAATCGGGAAAGTATGAGTACTTGGTGAAAAAACTGTTTTGCCAAAACACATTCTTTTGCCTTTGATAAAATCATTTAAAAATCAAACTAAAAATATTAGAGACTCTCTAAAAGACTCACAAACAGTAGCTAACACTTTTGAAAAGTTAGGCAAAAAATTGGCTAAGTTAAAAAAAAAAAATCACAAAGGTAGAATAATCAATTTGACAACTCTTTAATTTTCCACAATTATGCTCAAGTGAACATGACTTTGAACCATTGATTGGCCTAAGTCATAAGTCAAGTGGCAAGGACATTAAATGTATGAAAAATACAGCAAATATGATGCATGAAATGCATGATTTAAAACCTAAATGACATGAAAAATGCCTGGCATCAATAAAATAACCTAGACCTAAATGAACTTGCATGGCATTTAATGCAACCTAGGTCTAAAATGCATGAATATGCATGGCAAAGCAAACCAATCCTAAACCTAAAAAATGCGTGGCAATAACACAAACATATGGCATGCTTAAACAAAATACTCAACCAAGTATCATGAAAATGCAAACCTATCAACTAGCATGATGAAAATGTACATGCAAAGCATAAAATAGAGGGGTGGCCGAATGGCTTCATGCTTTAAAATGAACATGGCATTTTCACAAACACATGATATGCTAACATGCATAGCTAAAGAATAACACTCAAATCATGCAAACATAAAGTAAAGGCATGAAAATAAATAGGCATTTTCACAAACACATGGATTACAAAATGTAAAACTTAAACAAACTTAAACATTTTGAAAACAGAAAATCAAAAATGCAAGATAAGTAAAATAAACATGATAATAGACTCAAAAATGGAAATAAGCAAGCAACCAAATTAAAACAAGCTTCATGTTTATGTATTAGAAGAAGATTTAAAGCATCAAAACTTATTAAATATCAAGAATAACATGAAATAACAAAGCAAAATAGCAACTCTCAAAAATACTAGGCCATTCGGCCAACCCAAAAATAAGAAGGAAAAAAAATTCAAAAGTTTTTTACAAGAAAGAATCAAGAAGGAACTTAAAGAAGAATATTAAAAACACTTATTTAAAAAGAAAATTCAAAAGAAACTCACCAAATATTAAATGAAAACAACAAATCAAGAATGGACAATCAAAGAAAGTGCAAGAGTATGGTGCTTAGCAACCTCTAGAAGCTATCTTTCAAGCTTTTTCTCTTCTAACTTTTTTTTTCTTTTCTAAACTTTTCTTTTTGCCTTTCAACAATAGAGAGAAAAATCAGCAAAAACCAAGAGAAAATAGAGAGTGAATCGCTGAAAAATGAAAGAGAGAGGCCCCCTCCTTGTAATGGCCGAATGGCCCATATTCTCTAGGATGTTGTCATCTTTTCTTCAACCAATTTTCATCCAAAGGCTATTGATCCAAGATGTTTAAAAAATGAAATTATCACCCTTAGATTAGGCCATCAGCTATCCTTAATTATAGCTGTTCAAGAATCTTAAGCCATTATGTTGACACTCTCCCTCTTCATGCATTGGTCCATGTAGCTTATTTGCAAAGGCTTGATCAAAAAATAACTAACTTCCTCTTCATTGTTGGCCTTTTGATTAAAAATCAGAAAATAACTACCCATCCTTGGGCCTTGGCCAGCCAACCCCTTTTATTCCAGCCCATGCTTCATTTTTTTAAAAGACAAGAAAAGCCCTTTTCGGTTTCTTGGGTAAAATAACCTTTTTGCCTCCCAAACATAAATAAATAGCAATCGGATTCCAAATTCAAATTTTCTTCTTTCAATACTTTCAAAATAATAAAAAATTGAATTCTGGAGGTTTTCAAAATTTTTCGAGTCCATTTGCTATTTATTTGGATTTTTTCTTTCAAAATTGCCCTTTTATGTTCCCAAACTTTACCATTTTTAAACAAGCTCCAAATCCAGATTTTTCTTCACCAATATCTTCCAAATAATTTAAAATTATGATCTAGAAGTTTTCATAATTTTTGGAAATCATTTGGTATTTTTTCGGGATTTATTTGCTTGAATTACTGCATAGGGGGCCTGGGATTTGGCCATTTTGCAAATGAACTCCGAATCCGGATTTTCTTTTTCCAATCTCTTCCAAATAATTTAAAAATAATATTTGCAAATTTTCAAAATTTTTGGAGTTCAATTGCTATTTTTTCAGGATTTATCATCTTGAATTTCTACATAGGGGACTCGGGATTTGGCCAATTTGCAAATGAACTCCGAATCAAGATTTTCATTTGCCAATCTCTTCGAAATGATTTGAGAATGACATCTGCAATTTTTAGAATTTTTGGAGTTCATTTGCTATTTTTCCTAAATTTTCCAATTTTGCCTTTTTGCCTCCGAAACCCGGTTTTGCTCAAAACAAGTTCGATTTTCAAGTTTTCTTCAAACTGAGCCTTGGGCTATCATTTTTTAATCACTCCTCATCCATTAAGGGCTTTAGTCTTACCGAATCGGATCATTTCTGTAATTCTTCCAAATTTCAACGAAATCCACCAAAAACCCTAATCCTCAGTTTTCTTCCGGATTTATTTTTCTTTCAGTTTTTCTTCCAAGTAGCTTCTCCATTACCCTTAGTCAGTGCTTATCTTTCATTTGGAACCTGCAATTTTGATCAATTTGATCGTTTAAGCACTTTTCCCCAAATTTCTCAGACTAAGGTTTCCTTTAGACTGAATCTCCGTAACCCAACTTTCGAACTCCATATCTTTCAATGTGAACCTCGAATTATCAAAATTCTTTCGCCATTTTTCAATTGAACTTCAAATCTTGATTTTAAAAGTTGGTTGAATTTTTCAGTAGTTGACTTTTTGGGGTTGACTTTTCGGAGTTGACTTTTTAAAGTTTGACTTTTTATGCTCGCTTCTTAGACTAAGTCCCGGAGTTCCACCTGCAGGATGAAAAAAGTCTTTTTACATTCTGAAACATCAATTTAGGATGAAAACATACCTGTTTTAGTGGTTCGGACAAAAATAGGTGTCTACACCTCACATCGAAAATGGCCATGGAGTTGTCATGACATGCAGCGGCGATGGCGGCATTTGAATATTGTCGGCTTATAACTGGCATTTATGGCATTTTCGGGAATAATTTATGCAATCCCCTTCCATTTTTAACCAATAGTATCCTGCCCTCATAATCTGTTTAGCCAGCATGTGGCCATTGGCATGAGTGCCGCATATCCCTTCGTGGACCTCTTCGAGAATTCTCTGAGCTTCAGCAGAAACAACGCATCTCAACAAAACTTGGTCTTTCCCTTTCTTGTAGAAGATTTCACCGACTAAGACAAAACCCATTGCCATTCTCCTCAGGGTTCTCTTATCTTTTTTCATTGCTTGCTCAGGGTACTTGGTGTGCTGTCGCAGGCAACCAAAAATAAAAGCTTTACTCCTAAAAATACATGTAGTAGTGCAAGTAAGGATCGTTCCCTCGGAGAGTGTTTAGCCTAGTCTTATGCTATGTGAACAAGGATGGGGGGTGTTTTGTGTATAACTAAAATAATATTAAGAAGAACAACTAAGGAACAATTAAAAATTTTCGAAATCAATCAAAAGAACAAACATTGGTCTAAGTCAACATCAACCATTGGAATTACACAACTGATCATCGATGCAAGTATATATCAATTCATATTTTGAATATTCACCGTTGGAACTATTTTCCTATCTCTCCTTAATCGCAGTTAATTAGAAAACAAGCGATCTGATTAACCTTAACTACTAAATAACCCAAACAAGCACTAAAGGTTTAATCTAGTAGCAACCTTAGGAACTAGAGAAATCGCTGAAGCTAAACAACACAAGCACAAGCGGTTTGCATTTAATTTTGTCGAGCATTCTTCCTAAGACCTAATAATTTCTGACACAGCAAATAATTATATCTCAGTTGCTTCAAAAGTTAGAGGAATCAAACAATTACGGATTTGAAATGTATCTAACTTAGCAGTAGATTGCAACGAATAATAAACTAGTAGGCCTCCTAGTAATTAAATGAGACAATCATGAAAATAGATTTAGAAGAACATCCGATACTCAAAGCATGAATTGAACAATAAAAACAAATTAGATCTCACAATTTTATTGATTCCGAGGCTTCCGTTTCCTTCGACCAATTATGAAAGTTAGCCGCACAGGGCCATGATAAAAACTCAAAGAAGAAGAAAAAGAAGGAAAAAAAAGAATACTTTTTTTTTTTAAAGAAGAAAAGAGGAAAAAGCCATGATAATAATTTGACCCCAGCAATATAAAACATTCAGCCCCCCCCCTTTATCCTTCTTAGAAGCCTATCTCAATCTCCTAAAAATATTCTAAGCATTATCCTAAGATAACAATATAATATACAAATCTGATTATTTAAATAAAAGATAAAGATAAAGTCCTAATATAACTAGAAAAGTGGTATTATCAGCTGGAATTTTCGTGCACCAAATCTGTAAACTTTCGCAAATAAATCCCATCTAATCCGCGTATTAGAATTGCATGATAAGGAACGTTCAGGCTGAAAACAGTGTAGGTGCAGTAACTTCAAGCCCAATTTCGACCTTTATGCAGACAGTATCGCTCAAAACTCAAAACATGAAAGTTGTATAACATTCTCTTGGTGTTCCATTGCATCTTGAATCATCTCAATTAGAGCTCGGATGAGAGAGGTATTGCCAAATTACGAAGCGATGTCGAAACTGTCCAAAATCGCCCAATTAGCTTTATTTTGCATTTGACGCCTCCATTTGCATTCTAAATCAAAATATAAGAATAATGAGTACATTTAGGCACCAAATAAGTATAAGATATTAAATATTAAGGGAGAAATATATGACATTTTGCATTCTCATCAAATTCCCCACACTTAACGTTTGCTCGTCCTCGGGCAAAACTCAAATTCACTTTCCCAAGAACACTAAGGTTGCAACACCATCAACAAAGAACAACTAAGCTCTTCCAAACTCATAACATATCATGAAAAAACATCTTTAAACAACTTATAATTACTTAGTAAGAATTTTCACTTGAAGATGGAGTAAACTAATTACATAGGCCCTCGCGGAAATTAACATTCGACTCTCATGTGTTTGAAAGGTATGTGTTTCGCTCAAATTCATTCCAATGGAAATTATCTACCATAGGCTTGCATATCTTCTCATTCTCCACCATTGGGATCACATGCATCACACGAATCATAAGAAATTTTTTTAGGGTTGTAACGGGGTTTAGGATTAAGGTAGGAAATATTTGGGAGTGTAGTCAAAAGCTATCGAAACTAGTGGAGCAAAAATGAATCAACTCAAGCTCGAATATATAAGACATGTAAAACCAATCACTCCATTCAGCAGCTTTCACCTTGTATATATCATGTATAAATAGACCCATTTATTAGAATTTTAGGAGGAATTATGAACATGGACAGTTTGTAATATCAAAAGCAATTTCCTCCATCACTTCCTTTTTTCTTTATTTTTTATTTTTTGAAAAAGCATCAATAAATGAACTCACTAATTGAGAATGAGAACATGTTCCATTTCACCAGTCATAGCCATACCACAAATCAAGACACCCCCACACTTATTTCTTGCACACCCCTACATATCATAATAGTAGCCACCTAATTTAGTCCGGACCACTAAAACAGGTATGTTTTCTTCCTAAATTGATGTTTTATAATGTAAAAAGACTTTTTTCATCCTACAGGTGGTACTCCGGGACTTAGTCTAAGAAGGCGAGCATAAAAAGTCAAACTTAAAAAAAGTCAACCCCAAAAAATCAACCTCAAAAAGTCAACTGCTGAAAAAGTCCACCCACTTTCAAAATCAAGATTTGAAGTTCAGTTGAAAAATGGGAAAAGAATTTTCGTAATCCGAGGTCTACATCAAAAGATATGGAGTTCGGAAGTTGGGTTATCGAGATTCAATAGAAAGAAAACCCTAATCCGGGAAATTTGGGGAAAAGTGCTTAAATGATCGAATTGGTTGAAATAGAAAGGTCCAAATGAAAGACAAGCATTGACTATGGGTAATGGAGAAGCCGCTTGAAAGAAAAACTGAAAGAAAAGTCAATCCGAAAGAAAACCGAGAATTTGGGTTTTTGGTGGATTTCGATGAAATTGGGAAGAATTACAGATTTGGCCTGACTCGGTAGGATTAAAGCCCCTAATGGATGAGGAGTGATTAAAAAAGGATAGCCCAAGGCTCATTTTGAAGAAAATCTGAAAATCGGACTTGTTTTGAGCAAAATCGGGTTTCGGAGGTAAAATGGAAAAATTGGAAAATTTGGGAAAAATAGCAAATGAACTCCAAAAATTATGAAAAATTGCAAATCTCATTCTTAAATCATATGGAAGAGATTGGCGAAAGAAAATCTTGATTCGGAGTTCGTTTGCAAAATGGTCAAATCCCGGGTCTCCTATGGAGAAATTCAAAAAGATAAATCCCGAAAAAATAGCAAATGAACTCCAAAAATTCTGAAAATTTGCAAATCTCATTTTTAAATTATTTGGAAGAGATTGGCGAAATAAAATCTTGATTTGGAGTTCGTTTGCAAAATGGCCAAATCTCGGGCCCCCTATGTAGTAACTCAAGTAGATAAATCCCGAAAAAAATACCAAATGAGTTCTAAAAATTATGAAAACTTTCAGATCACACTTTTAAATTATTTGGATGAGATTGGTGAAGAAAAATCTGGATATGGATCTCGTTTAAAAAATGGTAAAGTTAGGGGGCATAAAATGGCAATTTTGGAAGAAAAAATCCAAATAAATAGCAAATGGACACGAAAAATTTTGAAAACTTCCATAATTCAATTTCTTATTATTTTGAAAGTATTGAAAGAATAAAATTTGAATTTGGAGTCCATTTTCCATTTATTTATGCTCGGGGGGCAAAAAGGTCATTTTACCCAAGAAACCGAAAAAAGCTCTGCTTGTCTTTTAAAAAAATGAAACACGGACTGGAGAAAGGGGGGCTGGCTGGCCAAGGCCCAAATATGGGTAGGAAGTTTCTGATTTTTTAATCAAAAGGCCAACAATGAAGAGTTAGTTATTTTTTGATCAAGCATTTGCAAATAAGCCAAATGGACCAATGCATGAAGAGGGAGAGTGTCAACATAATGACTTAAGATTCTTGAACAACTGTAATTGTGGATAGCTAATGGTCTAATCTAAGGGTGATAATTTCATGTTTTAAACATCTTGGATCAATAGCCCTTGGATGAAAATTGGTTGATGAAAAATGACAACATCCTAGCCTAGAGGGGGGTTTCGACCACACTAAAAGGGACACTTTCTTTCATTTCTAGATGACACTCACTCTCTATTCTCTCTTGGTTTTGGCTGATTTTCTCTCCATTATTGAAAAGCAAAAATAAATGTTTAGAAAAGAAAAGAAAGTTAGAAGAGAGAAAGCTTGAAAGATAGCTTCTAGAGGTTGCTTTAAGCACCATATTCTTGCACTTTCTTTGATTTTCCATTCTTGATTTGCTGTTTTGATTATTATTTTGGTGAGTTTCTTTTGATTTTTATTTTTAAATAAGTGTTTTTAATGTTCTTCTTTAAGTTCATTCTTCATCCTTTCTTATAAAAAGCTCTTGATTCTTTTTTTCCTTTGTTCTTCAAATGGCCGAATGGTTTATGTTTTTTTTAGAGTTGCTGTTTGCTTTGTTATTTCATGTTATTTTTTATATTTAATAAGTTTTGATGCTTTAAATCTTCTTCTAATACATAGACTTGAAGCTTGTTTTAATTTGGTTACTTGTTTATTTCCATTTTTTGAGTCTATTATCATGTTTATTTTACTATTCTTCCATTTTTGATTTTCTGTTTTCACAACGTTAAAGTTTGTTTATGTTTTATATTTTGTAATCCATGTGTTTGTGAAAATGCTTGTTGTTTTTCATGCCTTCACTTCATATTTGCATGATTTGAGTGTTATTCTTTAGTTAAGCATGTTAGTATATCATGTGTTTGTGAAAATGCCATACCCATTTTAAACATGAGGCCATTCAGCCACCTCCATTTTGTTTGCTTTGTGTGTGCATTTTTGTTATGTTAGTTGATAGGTTTGCATTTTCATGACATTTAGTTGAGTATTTTGTTTAAGCATGCCTTGTGTTTGTGTTATTGCCATGCATATTTTAGATGTAGGATTGGTTTGTTTTACCATGCATATTCATGCATTTTAGACATAGGTTGCATTAAATGTCATGCAAGTTCATTTAGGTCTAGGTCATTTTATTGATGCCATGCATTTTTCATGTCATTTAGGTTTTAAATCATGCATTGCATGCATCATATTTGCTGTATTTTTCATGCATTACATGTTCATGCCACTTGACTTATGACTTAGGCCAATCAATGGTTCAAAGTTATGCTCTCTTGAGCATACTTGTGGAAAATTAAAGAGTTGTCAAATTGATTATTCTACCTTTGTGATTTATTTTACTTAGCTAATTTTTGTCTAACTTTTCAAAAGTGTTAGCTACTGTTTGTGAGTCATTTAGAGAGTCTTTAATATTTTTACTTTGATTTTTAAATGATTTTATCAAAGGTAGAAGAATTTGTTTTGGCAAAACAGTTTTTTACCTAGTACTCGTACTTTTCTGATTTTTCTGGGAAGTCATCTTTAATCAGAAAATTAGGCCGATTTTTTCCCGTGTTTTTTTACATGTTCTAAGTCTCCAGTATTTTGTTAAGATTTTTGTGAATTTTTGAAAATAGGGTAAATTATCATGCTTTAAAACTGGACAGTAGAGGCAGAATTGAATTTGAAGGAAAATCATTTTTCTGTTTTGATTAAGTTACTTAGAGGCGGCTGATTAGAAAGTTTAGCTACTGACTTTGGGTAGTTTCTAAGCCTTTTTAAACTCTAAAAATGATTTTTTAAGTTTCGGGTTAAGGGTGGTCAAGTCCGGGATTTTAAACTTAGGAAATTAGAGCCATTTAAAAAAGAGTTTAGCTAAGTTTTTATTTTTTAATCTAAGCTTTTCAAATTGTTTTCAAACAATCACAAAGTATTTTGGTTTTAGAATATTTAATTTGATATCTTTTCCTAAGGTAGCCGAATATCTGTTTAGATATACGGATTTCCTCAATTAAAGGAAAAATTACACTCTCATGCATTGCATTTTCCATATTCATGCATTTTATATAATATGTGATTTTTGCTATGATAATTTCAATGGTATTGTTATTATTTTGATTTAAATTTTTGATATTATATTATTTGTTATATGGTTTTGAATATTTCATGATATCCTATGTTTTTTATTTAGTTATTTTTATCATATTATTTAGCATATGCTATGTTCATGCATTATTATTTTTATTTTTATTTTCATGCATATTATATGATAGCATTATTTTATATTTCATGTCATTTAGATTATATGCCATATCATTTATATTTTCCATGTCATTTAAATTATTTCATTTCATATATAATATATTATGTTACCTAGGTCATTTCATTTCATGTATAATATATTATGCTACCTAAAGTCATTTCATTTCATTCAGAATATATTATGTCACTTAGGATATTACATTTCATATAGAATATATCATGTTACCTAGGTCATTTCATTTCATTTAGAATATACCATATAACGTAGGATATTTCATTTCATTTAGAATATGCTAAGACATTTAAATTATGTCATACCATTTAGGTTGCATTATATTATTTAGACTTTGCTATGTCATTTTATTTATGTCATACATATTCATATTCATATTTTTTAAAATGTTTTAAAAAGGCAATGATTTTCAATAAAATAAAGATATTCCCGAGTTAAAATAATTCATGAATTCTCTGTCAGGTTTGCTGGGGAGGATATCATCAATTATTATTAGTAACGAAATATCTTCTTTAAAATAAGAATGATTCGAAAAGTTTTTCAAACTAATAAAAATTTCTATATTTTGCCACCTTTGTTGGGGAATATAGGAAAATTTTGAATTTTATAAATTCTGGATCATTTTCAATTAAAAATGGAATTATTTTTCTTTAAATTTGGAATTAACTTGAAATACTAAATTTAAAACTGATTTTTTTACCAAGACTTGAGATAACACATGATTAATAAGGTACCATTTTATACGGGCATTGTGGGGGTGCTAATCCTTCCCCACACGTAACCGAGTCCTGAACCCGCTTCTTTGATTGCTTTGGTTTAAAACGCAGACTTGAAATTGGTTTTAAAAATGTTTTAATTAATTTTAAAATATTTTATAAAATCGATTTTAATAGGTGGCCGATCACACCTAGCTAAAACAGATTGGTGGCGACTCCATATCTTTTTCAAGGTCATTTTCAAAACCTTCATTTTTCAAGAGGAATTAAGTCGACTTTTCCTCGATTTTTTTAATGTCACGCTTAACGAATAATAAAGTCTTGCGATGAGACTTGTTATTTTGTAGGTTGCGATAGCTTGGTGACTCCACTGGGGATCATATTAGAGAGTCAGGCCTAAATTTAGTCATGCATTATCAAAGTCTCAGTTTTGTTGGTTTAATTTTAATTTCCACATTAAAAAAATGATAATTTCAAAAATAATAAAATGTTTTTAAATATGTCCATATTCATGTGCATACATATTATAATTGTTCTCTAGTTATTTTGGTGTATATATTTATTTATTGATTAATTGATGGCTTATGTTGTTTAATCTTGTTGGGGCATTTAGAATAAGGGATGTAGAATAGGTGGTGAAAGGTTTGTTATTTCTCCTCACACACTACACTACACTACACGTGCATTTGCATATCATGAATCCTATACCCGGGTTCCGTCCTTTTAGGTGGAAGCAAAGTAACTAAGCCTTCGTGATTAACAATCCGCATGGGCTAGTGAAACACTTTCAAAGTACTAAATTACCTAAGCCTTCGTGACTAACAATCCGCATAGGCTAGGGTAATAGACTCTAACGAATTGAACCCGCTTTATCGGGGTGCCTTACTAGCCTTCACCAGCGACAGTGAGGAACAATTCGGGGCTTTTAGAACTAATTCACCTTCATATAGTAAACCTAGGCGAAGCATGCCAGATTTCCAATTAGATTTCCCGAAGTTAAGAACACATGGAAGAATATTTCCAATCCTTTTACCTTCTATTCTACTTTCCGAATAAGTTTATTTTTGAAAATTGGACAATGATGAACGTACAGCACAATGCCCGTAATAAATGTTGGTGTATCATCCCAGGGGTGTTATGATGCCGAAATTTTGTTGACAACCTCAGGGATAATTATTGTTTTAAATTATATGTTTTTTTGTATTATTCGAATTTATTCCTGTTACTAATTCATTTTCTTTTTGTTGTTGTTTTTTTCTTTTTTGCACATAGAAGGTTATTGGACTCGGGATAATATTCAACTAAAAAGGCTTTCATGGAGGGTCAGAGTGTCTCAGTGGTCGAGAAGCATTTAGAGGTTAGGAAACAGTCCGAGAAAGGTCAGCAGGATAATGGGGATTGTCTGAAGATGGGATATATGTCAGCATTGCCAGCCAAGGTTGATCTTATTATCAAGCAAAATGATCTTCGAGAATTGATGGATATATGGAATCAATGGAACATATCAGAAAAAGAAGCTTTCACTCAGACTTATGGGGACATAGCACTGCTAGTTCAGGTTAAGGTCAGTGGTGAGGTGATTCGGGCTGTGGTGCAATTCTGGAATCCCGCTTATCGGTGTTTTACCTTCAACCAAGAGGATATGACTCCAACCATAGAAGAATATTCTACCTTGATGCATATTGAGAATGTTATTCACGACCGTATTTATTTGAAGGATACAAAGATGCCGGGTTTCAAGAAAAAGGTGTCTAAAATTCTGGGAGTGGAAAGAAATTGGGTCGAAAGCCATGTTGTTTGAAAAGGGGTAAGCTACTGTATATCATGGGATACTTTACGAACCTTAATCCACAGCCATTCAAGTAAAGACACAGTTAGGAATATTTCTGCTTTGGCTATCTATGGTTTAGTTATCTTCCCAAAGACATTAGGGTATGTGGATGTGGCGATATTTGATATTTTTGAGAGGCTTTGAGTAGAGGATAACCCAGCCCCGACAATTATAGTAGAAATAATTTGATTGTTGAATTTTTGTAGACGGGAAGGAAAAGGGCGTTTTATAAGTTGTATATAGCTCCTTTACATATGGGTTCAGAGCCATTTTTATGAACAGGAGAATTTCCCTCTTCGCTCGTATTGGAAGTCTTTTGCACCAATTGGTGAATTTCTTAAGAGAGATTGGCTTGAAAATAGGACTGAGGAACAATGGATCAACATATTTCGAAATGTCAGGGCTGAGATGTTAATTTGGAGACCTCCATGGATAGCTCCTATGCCCACATTGTACAAGTGCGGAGATAAAGCTTCTGTTGCATTATTGGGAGTATGGGGAGGAGTGAGTTATGCACCACTGCTGGTACTAAGACAATCGAAATCTCGTCAGTTTACTCCTATGACCCATGACCTTAGTAATTTGGAATTTGCTTATGGAGAAGATGGATACTAGGGAAAGGTACGTGAGATTATAGTAGCATGGAAGGAAACTCATCGGATGGAGGTAGCTAGATATACCGACATCGTCACACCTAATTACCTGATATGGAGGGAACTGAGGATTAATAAAGGTTGTTGACATCAGATAGGGAAAAAGTTCAGCATTTGAGTTCGTCGCCCAAGGAAGCGCCATCGGAGTTAGAAATTTTAAGGACAGAATTCGAAAAAAAAAAGCGCAAATGAGCAAGGAAATTGCCCATTTGCAAGAAGAGCTTGAGGATATGAAAAGTAGGGAATCAGCCCGAGAAAGAGAAAAGGAAAAGATCAAGAGAGAAAGGGACACTGCTAAAAGCGATCTTCAGGAGTTACACTTGGAGAACAAGAGGTATCGTTTCTAGCTCAAATTCGAGGGGACTCTCAAGACTTCCGGGGAATGGAAGCAAGAAGTCAAAAACCTCAAGAAGGAGAAGAACTATTGGACAGAGAGAGCAAAGCATGAGGAAGCCCGAGCCAATCAAATGGAGAAACAAGCTAAGGAAAGCTTAGGCGGTGATGCTTCTGCTGACATGTCAAAGGGTCGTGAACAAGTAGGTGTCAGATTGAAGAGTAAGGCAGTCAAAAAAGGACAGTGAAAATGGTCCAAGATCCGACGGAGTTACTATAGGACTAGTGTTTTGTAATAGCATTTTTAAAGTAGGAGAGATAGATTATCAGATTGTCTTAAGAAGTGATATTTTCTTTGATGTATTTAGTTCCAAGAAATGAATGAAAGACCGTTTGGTTGGAATTATCCCCGGGCCAATACTTCTAAATGCATTCATTATTCATTTATTATTTCCTTTATATATTTTGTTTGTTCATTCATTTATGTTTATAATCATTCATTCATTTATTCTTTTTAAATCATTCATACACTTAGTCATTTATTTGTCCATTCATTTATTCTTTATAATTAGTCATTCAGGTTCATACACTTAGTCATTTACTCATTTGTTCATTCATTAACATTTAGTCATTTATTCATTCATTCATTTTTATAAAATAAAATAAAAAATATGTTAAGAATTTCTAATCCATGGTTTTTAAAACTAAAGGTATAATTGGTCACACTTAGAAAGAATCAGACTTTTGACACCCTTACAATACTCGATCTCAAGCAAGAGGTATGGAGAACGATCAGCTTGCTAGAATTGAAAGGATGGAAAGAATTCAAAAAGAACTGCAGGAACAGTTAGCTAAGTCTCAAGAGGAGTCACGGGAACAAATGACCAAACTCATGGAGATGATGAGTACTATGATGAGGCAGAAGTGGCCAGGAGAAAATTCAGTTACAGGAGTCGGGGCAATAAACCAGGAAGATCGACTAGAGGTAGTATATAAGAATAGCCAAATATCCCAGCCTGTGGGAAATGAACTTTCGACTGGGGCAGCATCCTATATTTACATCCAACAAGCGGCCGAAGCATAGAATTTTGGTCCAAAAAGGGGTAATATTGCGGTTGATCTAATTGATGTGGAAGTTCCAGACTTTGAAGAAATGGCCGAAAAGGAAAGGGCAAAGATGACTGAACTGAAGAGGGTTGAAACTGCAGAATCCCCAAAAAAATATCAGCTGCTGGAGGAAAGGTTAAGGGTAGTTGAAGGGGCGCAGCTATTTGGCAGTCTAGATGCCAAAGAGATGAGTTTAGTGCACAGTCTGGTGATTCCTCCAAAGTTCAAAGTATCAAACTTTGAAAAATATAACGGAACTACCAACCTATCAGCGCATCTGACCATGTATTGCCGGAAGATGACCGAACATGATGAAGATGACAAATTGCTCATCCACTATTTCCAAGATAGCTTGATAGGGTCCGCAACTCGGTGGTATAACCAGCTTACCCGTTCTAAGATCTGTTCCTGGATGGATCTAGCTAAAGCTTTCATGGAATAGTAGAAGCATGTGACAGACATGGTGCCTGACCGTCTAACCCTCCAAAACATGAAAAAGAAAGCTACTAAAAGCTTTAAAGAATATTCTTAGAGATGGAGAGACTTGGATACACAAGTGCAACCCCCTTTAACCAACAAGGAAACTACAATGCTTTTCATCAATACCCTGAAAGCACCTTATTATGATAAATTGGTAGGAAGTGCCACTAAGGACTTTGCAGATATAGTGATATCTAGGGAGATGATAGAATTTGCTATTAAGAACGGTAAAATGGAAGAGGGTGAGTCTGCTACCTCGAAAAGAGTTTTTCCTGCAAAGAAGAAGGAGGAGACACATGTAGTCAGTTTCAATCAATACCCCTATACACCTCCTACACCATACACACCTTCCAGGCCTTATACTCCTACCACATCTTACGCACCTCCGACACCTTACACACCTTACCTGGGGTATAATCCTTACTACCCCAATGTGAACCACCTTACCTAAAATCCATTCCCCTATACCAATATACTACAACAGTCGTTCCCAACTAGTTTATCACCACAGATAACCCCCTCTCGAAACACTATCCCAAAGACTTAAGGTCCCGCGCGCAATGACTATCGTTCACCAAGAAATGATCAAAAACCCCAGTTTGATCCCAGTCCTACCACCTATGGTGAGCTATATCCTAAACTACTACAAGGCCAACTTGTCACGCCCGTATATCTTAAACCTTTGACCCCACCATACCCAAGATGGTACAATGCAAATACCAACTGTGCATATCATGCAGGAATTTAGAGGCATTGAACGGAAGATTCTATTGTCTTAAAAAAAAAGTCCAGAGTTTAATCATTACCGGAGTTATGGGTCAAAGAATGGGCCAAATGTAGCGGGAAACCCATTCCCCGATCATGCTGAGAATCGTGTCAATGCAGTATTGACAGGGGAAATCAGAAGGTTAAAAAGGGATGCCAGGAAAGTCAAGACTCTGATGTTAACAGTATGGGTCGAGATGGTTAAGGCAAGAATGATAGAGGATGTAGACAGTTTAAAAATGGTTGCAAAGAGGGTGCAGAATTGGTGCCCGTTCAATAAATATTCAGGTCATATCATACAGGACTGCTGGGACTTTCTAGCTAAAGTCCAAAAGATAATGGATGATGGAGAGGCCTAGTTTTACGAGGAGACAGAGGAGAAAGTAGAGGTTATTAAGAATACGGCTGGCTATGGAATAAGAATAGGAAGACCTTTGATCATCTATTATGATGAACCAGAAAAGACTACTCCGGTTGTTGAGAAAATTGCGCCCAAGCTAATCATAGATTTGCCTTCTTTCTTTTCATACAAGGAAAGCAAAACTACACCATGGAAATATGACTGCACCATGGTTATGCCCGGATCTTCGAGTCAGCAAGATATTACAGGAGTGGGGTAGTTAACACGAAGTGGAAGGTGTTATGCCCCTGAGGTTGTTGAACAGGGATCAGCAAGAAAAGATGGAGGACTGGCCAAGGGGAAGAAAGTAGTTGAACCAATCCATATTGAGGTGTATTTGTCAAAAGAAGCTGAGAGGGGATCAGCCCCGGTAAACAGGATAAAAGAGCCGGTAAACGAGAAGGAGGCCTGCGAGTTTTTGAAGTTCATAAAACATAGTGAGTATAGTGTGGTTGAGCAATTGCAGTGTCAGCCAGCAAGAGTCTCCATTTTATCCTTGCTATTAAACTCAGAGCCACACAAAAATGCTTTGTTAAGAGTGTTGAATCAGGCATACGTGGCTAACAACATATCAGTAGAAAAGTTAGACAGGCTGGTGGGAAACATTGCGACCGACGACCATATATTTTTCAGTTATGATGAAATACCACCCAATGGTATTGGGTCCACAAAGGCTCTTCACATAACAGCCACCTGCAAGAGGCATATATTACCAAGGGATCTTCTGGATAATGGTTCTTCATTAAATGTAATGCCCTTGGCTACCCTGTCTAAGTTTCCAGTTGATATGTCTTATATGTTATCGAGTTGCACAGTAGTCAAGGCTTTCGATGGTACCAGGAGAGAGGTAATGGGAACTATTGAGGTTTTTCTGGAGATAGGCCCATGCACCTATATAGTGAACTTCCACGTCATGGATATTAATCCATCTTATATTTGCTTGTTGGGAAGGCCATAGATACATTCAGCAAGGGCTGTACCCTCGTCTCTCAACCAAAAGCTAAAATTTGTGATGGAGGGCCGTTTGATCACTGTATCAGGAGAAGAAGACATAATAGCCTCCGCATCTACTAAATCTCTTTATGTTGAACCTAATGAAGATGCTGTAGAATATTTTTTTTTGGTCTTTTGGAATTCTTAAATGCAGTTTTTATCGCTGCAGGACGAAAAATTTCAAAGCCAAGGTTGTCCAATAACACAAGGTTGAGAGTAAGGACCATAGTGGGAAAAGGCTGCAGGACTGGAAAAGGTCTTGGGAAATATCTTCAAGAGATGGCCCGAGCAATGGAAGTAGTGGGAAAGAAAGACTGATTTGGCTACGGGTATCTTTCGAAGGCCCATGAGAGGAGGAAACAAGTTGAAAGGAATAGACAAAGGAGGATGGCCCGTCTCACGGGTATGGATATTGAATGGGAACCCATGACTTTCCCACTAATCCTTCACAACTTTCGTTCTGCTGGTTTTCTATTCGGAGAAAAGAATTCAGAGGATGTACTTATAATGATCGAGCAAGCTTTTGAAAAATTCCATGTGAATAAAAGGGAGCAGATTCAAGATATGGTGAGTTGCATCGCCGAGAAAGAAGGGATGGAAAGTGACAATGTGAACTGGATGGTGCGACCTTGTCCACCAGGATATAGACTAACCAATTGGAGTGCGACTAAGTTGCCTTTAGTTTTTAAGTCTATTCCAACGTAATACTTTAAAAAACAATCTTAATTATCTTTACCCAGAGATATTAAGAGTATTTTCTATAATGGGCTTTTTGTTTAAACATTTTCATTCAATAAATAAACAGCACAATGCATTTTATTCATATTGATGTGTCCATATTCTTTCATTTTTGTTATTTATTTTGTTTTCATTATATATATTTCCTATATTGTTTCTTCTCAACCTATTTACAGGTGTATGGATGCGGAATATGAGGACCTTCCTGTTAGTAATTCTAAAATTGATTTTGAAAGACCCATTTGCACGGGTGATTTTGAGGCTAACGAAGATACTGAGGATTATGGTCTACCTCCAGATCTATTAAGAAAAATAGAACAAGAGGAGAAACAAGTACTTCCTCATAAGGAATTATTAGAAATGATAAATCTGGGAAATGGTGAAGAGATAAAGAAAGTCAAAATAGGAACTTCATTGTCGTCATCAATAAAGGGTGAATTGATAGCCTTCCTCCAAGAATATGTGGATGTATTTGCATGGTTTTACCAAGACATGCCAGGGTTGGATCCGGATATTGTGGTTCATAAGCTCCCTTTAAAGCCAGAATGCAAGCCAATTCAGCAAAAGTTGAGAAGAATGAGGCCAAACATGCTGTTAAAGATAAAAGAGGAGGTGAAGAAGCAATTTGATGCTGGATTCTTAAAGGTGGCAAAATATCCAGAATGGGTGGCAAATATTGTCCCAGTACCAAAGAAGGATGGCAAGGTGCGTATGTGCGTTGATTATCGAGATTTGAACAGGGACAGCCCTAAAGATAATTTCCCTTTGCCCTATATTGATACTCTGGTGGATAATACAGTGAAAAGTTCTTTATTTTCTTTCATGGACGGATAAGGGAACCTTCTGCTACAAAGTTCTTTATTTTCTCAGGATACAATGATATCAAGATGGCACCGAAAGATATGGAGAAAACCACATTTTTTACAATGTGGGGAACCTTCTGCTACAAAGTAATGCCATTTGAGTTGAAGAATGCTGGGGCAACATATCAAAGAGCCATAGTGACCTTGTTTCATGATATGATGCATAAGGGAATTGAGTTATATGTTGATGATATGATCGCAAAGTCACAAGGAGAAGAAGAGCATATTACGAATCTTAAGAAGCTCTTCGAACGACTAAAAAAGTTTAGACTCAAGCTAAATCCAACAAAATTCACTTTTGGAGTCACCTCGGGAAAATTGTTGGGTTTTGTCGTTAACAAAAGAGGAATTGAGATTGACTCGGATAAAGTGAAGGCCATTCAGAATTTGCCACCACCTCGTATCAAAAGGAAGTAAGAGGCTTTCTGGGGAGATTGAATTACATTGCTCGGTTTATTTCTCAGTTAACCGACAAATGTGATCCAATATTTAAGTTACTTCGAAAACGTGATCCTGGAGAATGGTATGAAGGTTGTCAAATTGCATTTGAAAAGGTTAAACATTATCTATCCAACCCACCAGTATTAATGCCACCTATTTCGGATAAACCAATGATACTGTATTTTATCAGTGTTTTAGAGATCCATTGGTTGTGTTTTGGGGCAGCTTGATGAGACTGGAAAGAAATAACAAGCAATTTACTACTTCCGCAAGAAGTTCACAGATTATAAGTTGAAATATTCGTCAGTAGATAAGTTGTGCTGTGCCTTATCTTGGATTGCTCGAAGACTTAGACAGTACATGTTGTACCACACAACATGGTTGATTGCCAAGCTAGATCCAATCAATTACATGTTGGAAGCACCTTCTTTGTCAGGGAGGACGGAAAGATGGCAGGTTTTATTATCAGAGTACGACGTTGTATATGTAAGTCAAAAAGCTATCAAGGGCAGTGCAGTGGCTGAATTCTTAGTAAGTCGGGCAGTAAAAGATTATGAGCCGTTGAACTTCGAATTCCCGGATGAAGATTTGATGTATGTTTGACAAGAAGATGAGATTCCCCTGAAGAAGAAAGTATGGAAAATGTACTTTGATGGTGCATCTAATGCCATCGGGCATGGAATCGGTGTAGTGCTCATATCCCCAGAAAAGGATTATTATCCTTTCACTGCTAGATTGGATTTTGATTGTACAAATAATATTACCGAGTAAGAAACGTGTACTATGGGCCTTCGTGCTGCAGTGGACAAAAAGATTAAAGTATTGGAAGTTTTCGGAGACTCAGCCTTAGTGATATACCAGCTACGAGGAGAATGGGAAACCTGAGATACAAAGCTAATTCGAGACCATATATGTAAGTCAAAAAGCTATCAAGGGCAATGCAGTGGCTTAACTCTTCGGGCAGTGGAAGATTATGAGCCGTTGAACTTTGACTTCCCGGATGAAGATTTGATGTATGTTTCACAAGCAGATGAGATTCCCCTGAAGAAGAAAGTGTGGAAAATGTATTTTGATGGCGCATCTAACCCATGGGGCATGAAGTCCGTGCAATCCTCATATCCCCAGAAGAAGATTATTTTCCTTTCACTGCTTAGATTGGATTTTGATTGTACAAACAATACTGCCGAGTATGAAGCGTGTACTATGGGCTTCCGTGCTGCAATGGACAGAAAGATCAAAGTATTGGAAGTTTTCGGAGACTCAGCCCTAGTGTATACCAGCTACAGGGAGAATGGGAAACCCGAGATACAAAGCTAATCCGATATCGAGAACTCATACTGAGTTTATTGGAGGAATTTGAAGAAGTGAATTTCAATTACTTTCCTTGAGAAGAAAACCGAATGACAGATGCTCTGGCTACTTTGTCATCAATGTTTAAAGTGAATGAAGGGGATGAAGTTGTGCCAATAAAGATGAGTTTGTATGAGTCTCCTGCCCACTGTCTGAGTATTGAAGAAGAAGCAAATGGCCTCCCTTGGTATAACGACATCTTGCAGTACATCAAGAGTCAATAGTATCCAGAACAAGCAACAAAAATTGACAAGAGGACTTTGAGAAGGCTAGCAATGGGTTTTGTTCGAGACAGTGAGATTTTCTACAAGAAAGGAAAATACCAAGTCTTGTTGAGATGTGTCGGATCTGCCGAAGCTAGGAGAATTATAGAAGAGGTCCATGAAGGGATATGTGGCACTCATGCTAATAGTCACATGTTTGCTAAGCAGATTATGAGGGCAGGGTATTATTGGTTGACAATGGAAGGAGATTGTATTAGTTATTCCCGGAAGTGCCATAAATGCCAGATATATGTAGATAAGATTCATGTGCCAACATCGCCATTGCATGTCCTGACTGTACCATGGCCCTTTTCAATGTGGGTGTGGACACCTAATTTTGTCAGAACCACTAAAACAAGTATGCTATCTTCCTAAATTGATGTTTCAGAATGTAAAAAGACTTTTTTTCGTCCTACAGGTGGTACTCTGAGACTTAGTTTAAGAGGGCGAGCATAAAAAGTCAAACTTGAAAAAAGTCAACCTCAGAAAGTCAACTACTGAAAAAGTCAACCCACTTTCAAAATCAAGATTTGAAGTTCAATTGAAAAATGGCAAAAGAATTTTGATAGTCCGAGATCTACATCGAAAGATATGGAGTTCGGAAGTTGGGATTTGGAGATTCACTAGAAAAAAAATCCTAATCCGGGAAATTTGGGGAAAAGTGCTTAAACGATCGAATTGGTAAAAATTGAAGGTTCCAAATGAAAGATAAGCACTAACTACGGGTAATGGAGAAGCCACTTGAAAGAAAAACTGAAAGAAAAGTCAATCCGGGAGAAAACCGAGAATTAAGGTTTTTGGGGGATTTTGGTGAAATTGGGAAGAATTACAGAAATGGCCCGACTTGGTAAGACAAAAGCCCCTAATGGATTAGGAAAGATTAAAAAGGGATAGCCCAAGGCTCAGTTTGAAGAAAATCTGAAAATCAGACTTGTTTTGAGTAAAATCGGGTTTCGGAGGCAAAAGGGCGAAATTGGAAAATTTAGGAAAAATAGCAAGGACTCCAAAAATTCTGAAAAATTGCAAATATCATTCTTAAATCATTTGGAAGAGATTGGTGAAAGAAAATCTTGATTCAAAGTTCGTTTGCAAAATGGCCAAATCCCGGGTCTCTTATGCAATAATTTAAGAAGATAAATCCCGAAAAAATAGCAAATGAACTCCAAATCTTCTGAAAATTGGCAAATCTCATTTTTAAATTATTTGAAAGATATTGGCAAAAGAAAATCTTAATTCGGAGTTCGTTTGCAAAATGGCCAAATCCCGAGCCTCCTAGGTAGTAATTCAAGAAGATAAATCCCGAAAAAATAGCAAATGGACTCCAAAAATTATGAAAATTTGCAAATCTCATTTTTAAATTATTTGGAAGAGATTGGAAAAAGAAAATCTTGATTCGGAATTTGTTTGCAAAATGGCCAAATCTCGGGCCCCCTATGTAGTAATTCAAGTAGATAAATCCCGAAAAAATACCAAATGAGTTCCAAAAATTATGAAAACTTCCAGATCACACTTTTAAATTATTTGGAAGAGATTGGTGAAGAAAAATGTTGATTTGGAGCTCGTTTAGAAAATTGTAAATTATGGGGGCATAAAAAGGCATTTTTGGAAGAACAAATTCAAATAAATAGCAAACGGACTAGGAAAATTTTGAAAACTTCTAGAATTCAGTATTTCATTATTTTGAAAGAATTAAAAAAATAAATTTTGAATTTGGAGACCGTTTGCCATTTATTTGCATCCGGGGGGCAAAACGGTCATTTTACCCAAGCAACCGAAAAGGTCTTTTCTTGCCTTTCAAAAAAATCAATCTTGGGCTGGAAGAAGGTGTGCTGGCCGGACAAGGGCCAAAGGAGGGAAGGAGTTTCTGATTTTTCAATCAAATGGCCAAAAATTAAGAGTTAGTGATTTTTTTGATCAAGCCATTGCAAATAAGCCACATGGGCCAATGCAGGAAGAGGGAGAGTGTCAACATTATTTTTGAACAGATGTAATTATGGATAGCTGATGGCCTCATCTAAGGGTGATAATTTCATGTTTTTTCACCTTGAATCACTAGCCCTTGGATGGAAATTGGTTGGAGGAAAAATGACAACATCCTAGGGAGGAGAGAGGTGAGTTTCGGCCAGCTATAGGGGAAGGGGTCTCTTTCATTTTCAGCACTTCATTTTTCATTTTCTCTCTTGTTTTGGCTGAGTTTTCTCTCCATTTTTGCAAAGCAAAAAGAAAAGTTTAGAAAAGAAAAGAAAGTTTGAAGAGAAAAAGCTTAAAAGATAGCTTCTAGAGGTTGCTTTTAGCACCAACTCTTGCACTTTCTTGATTTTCCATTCTTGTTTTTGCTATTTCGATTATTATTTTGGTGAGTTTTCTTTTTAAATATTTTTTTTATGTTATTTTTAAGTTCTTTCTTCATCTTTTTCTTAAACAAGTTCTTACCATTTTTTTCTTTCTTTCTTACCATGGCCGAATGGCCTATATTTTTGTTGTTGTTGTTTTGCTTTGATTTGTCATGTTATTCTTGTTTTCTTTTTCAGCTTTGATGCTTTAAATCTTCTTATACTACATACATTTGAAGCTTGTTTTAATTTGGTTGCTAGTTTATGGCTATTTATGAGTTTATTATCATGTTCTTGCATTTTTAATTTTCTATTTTCATAGTGTTTAAATTTGTTGATGTTTTATATTTAGTGTATCAAGTGTTTGTGAAAATGTTTGTTAGTTTTAATACCTCTATTTTATATTTGCATGATTTGAGTGTCATATTTGGGTTGAGTATGTTCGTATATCAAGTGTTTGTGAAAATGCCATGCTTGCTTGGAGCTTGAGGCCATTCGGCCACTTCATGATATTTTGCTTTGTATGTGCATTTTTGCTATGTTAGTTGATAGGTTTACATTTGCATGATATTTGATTAAGTATTTGGTTTAAGCATATCAAGTGTTTGTGAAAATGCCATGCTTGTTTGGAGCTTGAGGCCATTCGGCCATTTCATGTTATTTTGCATTGTATGTGCATTTTTGTTATGTTAGATGATAGGTTTGCATTTTCATGACATTTGGTTGAGTTTTTGGTTTAAGCATGCCTTGTTTTTGTGTTATTTCCATGCATATTTTAGATATTAGGTTTGATTTATTTTTCCATGTATGTCCATGCATTTTAGACTTAGGTTGCATTAAATGCCATGCAAGTTCATTTAGGTCTAGGTCACTTTATTGATGCCATGCATTTTCCATGGCATTTAGGTTTAAAACCATGCATTTCAGGCATCATATTTGCTGTATTTTTTATGCATTTCATGTCCATGCGACTTGACTAATGACTTAGGCCAATTAATGGTTCAAAGTCATGCTCTCTTGAACATACTTGTGAAAAATTAAGGTTTGCCAAATTGATTATTCTACCTTTGTGATTTTTTTTACTTAGCCAATTTTTGTCTAACTTTTCAAAAGTCCCAGCCACTGTTTGTGAGTCATTTTGTGAGTCTTAAATATTTTTTCTTTTATTTTAAGTGATTTTATCAAAGGCAAAGATGTGTTTTGGCAAAACAATTTTTTTCACCCACTACTTGTACTTTCCCGATTTTTCTAGGCATTGATATTTAATCAGAAAATTAAGCCGATTTTTTCCCATGTAGATTTACATGTCCTAAGTCTCCAGCATTTTTTTTACATTTTTTATAATTTTTAAAAATAGGGTAAAAATAGTGGCTTAAAATAGGACAGTGGAGTCAGAATTGAATTTGAAAGAAAATCATTTTTCTGTTTTGGGTAAGTTACTTAGAGGGGGCTGATTAGGAAGTTTAGCTACTAACTTAGGGTAGTTTCTAAGCCTTTTTAAACTCTAAAAATGATTTTTTAAGTCTCGAGTTAAGGGTGGTCAAGTCAGGGATTTTAAACTTAGGAAATTAGAGCCATTAAAAAAAGGGTTTAGCCAAGGTTTTACTTTTAATCTAAGCTTTTCAAAATTGTTTTGAAACAATCACAAAGTACTTTGATTTTAGAATATTTAATTTGTTATATTTTCCTAAGGTAGCCGGATATCTTTTTACATATGCGAATTTCCTTAATTAAAGGAAAAATACATTTTCATGCATTGCATTTTCCATATTCATGCATTTTATATAATATGTGATTTTTGCTATGATAATTTCTATGATATTGTTAAGATTATGTTATATTTTTTATTATATGATTTTAAATATTTCATGATATCCTATGCTTTTTATTTAGTTATGTTATTTTTATATTATTTAGCATATACTATGTTCATGCATTATTATTTTCATTTTTATTTTCATGCATATTATATGATAGCATTATTTTATATTTCATGTCATTTAAATTATATGCCACATCATTCAAATTTGCCATGTCATTTAAATTATTTCATTTCATATAGAATATATTATGTTACCTATTTCATTTCATGTAGAATATATTAGTTTACGTAGGTCATTTCATTTCGTTTAGGATATATTGTGTCATTTAGGATATTTTATTTCATTTAGAATATATCATACAACTTAGGATATTTTATTTCATTTAGAATATGCTAAGACATTTAAATTTTATCATATCATTTAGGTTGCATTATATTATTTAGACTTTGCTATGTCATTTTATTTATGTCATACATATTCATATTCATATTTTTTTTTTAAATGTTTTCAAAAAGGTAATGATTTTCAATAAAAATAAAGATATTCCCGAGTTAAAATAATTCATGAGTTCTTTGCCGGGTTTGCTGGGGAGGATATCATCAATTATCATTAATAATGGAATATCTTCTTTAAAATAAGAATGATTTGGAAAGTTTTCCAAATTAATAAAAATTTCTATATTTTGCCACGTTTGTTGGTGAATATAGGAAAATTTTGAATTTATAAATTCCGGATCATTTTCAATTAAAAATGGAATTATTTTTCGTTAAATTGGGAATTAACTTGAAATACTAAATTTAAAACCAATTTTTTACCAAGACTTGAGATAACACACTATTAATAAGGTGCCATTTTATAGGGCGTTGTGGGGTGCTAATCCTTCCCCACACGTAACCGAGTCCCGAACCCGTTTCTTTGATTTCTCTGGTTTAAAACACGGACTTGAAATTGGTTTTAAAAATGTTTTAATTAATTTTAAAATATTTTATAAAATCGGTTTTAATAGATGGCCGATCACACCAGCTAAAAAAGATTGGTAGCGACTCCATGTCTTTTTTCAAGGTCATTTTCAAAACCTTTATTTTTCTAGAGGAATTAAGTCAACTTTTCCTCGGTTTTTTTAATGTCACGCTTAACGAATAATAAAGTCTTGCGATGAGACTTGTTATTTTTTGGGTTGCGACAGCTTGGCAACTCTATTGGGGAATATTAGAGAGTAAGGCCTAGAATTAGTCGTGTGTTATCAAAGTCTCGGTTTTGTTGGTTTAATTGGTATTTAATTTTAATTCCCACATTTTTTTTAAGGATAATTTCGAAAATAATAAAATGTTTTAAATATGTCCTTATTCATATGCATACATATTATAATTGTTCTTTGGTTATTTTGGTGCATATATTCATATATTCATTTATTCATTTATTGATTAATTGATGATTTATGTTGTTTAATCTTGTTGGGGCATTTAGAATAAGGTATATAGAATAGGTGGTGAAAGGTTTGTTATTTCTCCTCACACACTACACGTGCATTTGCATATCATGAATCCTATACCCGGGTTCCGTCCTTTTAGGTGGGAGCAAAGTAACTAAGCCTTCGTGATTAACAATCCGCATGGGCTAGTGAAACACTTCCGGAGCACTAAATTACCTAAGGCTTCGTGATTAACAATCCGCATGGGCTAGGGAAATAGACCCTAACGAATTGAACCAGCTTTTCTCGAGGTGCCTTACTAGCCTTCACCGGCGACAATGAGGAACAATTCGGGGCTTTTAGAACTAATTCACCTTTATATAGTAAACCTAGGCGAAGCCATGCCGAATTTCCGATTAGATATCCCGAAGTTAAGAACACACGGAGGAATATTTCCAATCCTTTTACCTTCTATTATACTTTCCGAATAAGTTCATTTTTGAAAATCAGACAATGATGAACGTACATCACAATGCCTGCAATAAGTGTTGATATTTCATCCCAGAGATGTTATAATGTCGAAATTTTGTTGGCATCCTTAGGGATAATTATTGTTTTGAATTATATGTTTTTTGTATTATTCGTATTTATTCCCGTTACTAATTCATTTTCTTTTTGTTGTTGTTTTTTGTTTTTTTTTTGCATTCATGTCATCATTTTTTCACATTTGAAGGTTTTTGGTCTCGGGATATTATTCAACCAAAAAGGCTTTCATTTGAAGCATTTAGAGGTTAAGAAACAGTCCGAGAAAGGTCAGCAGGATAATGGGGATTGTTTGAAGATGGGATATGAGTCAGCATTGCCAGCTGAGGTTGATCTTACTATCCAGCAAAATGATCTCCGGGAATTGATGGATATATGGAATCAGTGGAACATATCAGAAAAGAAGCCTTCAATCAGACTTATGGGGACATAGCACTGTTAGTTCAGGTTAAGGTCAATGGTGAATTAATCTGGGCTATGGTGTAATTCTGGAACCCAGCTTATCGGTGTTTTACCTTCAACCGAGAGGATATGAATCCAACCATAGAGGAATATTCAACCTTGCTGCATATTGAGAATGTTATTCCTGACCGTATTTATTTGAAGGATTCAAAAACGCCGGGTTTCAAGAAAAAGGTGTCTAAAATTCTGGGAGTGGAAAGAAATTGGGTAGAAAGCCTGTTGTCCGAAAATGGGTAAGCTACTGTATATCATTAGACATTTTATGGGCTTTAATCCATAGCCATTTAAGCAAGGAGATAGTTAGGAATATTTTTGCTTTGGCTATCTATGGTTTAGTTATCTTCCCGAAGACATTAGGGTATGTGGATGTGACAATATTTGATGTTTTTGAGAGGCTTGAGCAAAGGATAAACCCAGCCCCGGCAATTATAGCAGAAACAATCCGATCCTTGAATTTCTGTAAACGGGAAGGAAAAGGGCATTTTCTAGGTTATATATAGCTCCTTTACATATGGGTTCAGAGCCATTTTTGTAAACAGGAGAATTTCTCTCTTGGCTCATATTGGAAATCTTTTGCACCAATTGGTGAATTTCTTAAGAGGGATTGGCTTGAAAATAGGACTGAAGAACAATGGATCAACATATTTCGGAATATCAGGGATAAGATGATAATTTGGAGAGCTCCATGGATAGCTCCTATGCTGACATTGTACAAGTGCGGAGATAAAGCTTCTGTTCCATTATTGGGAGTATGGGGAGGAGTGAGCTATGCACCACTAATGGTACTGAGACAATCAGAATCCCGTCAGTTTACTCCTATGACCCATGACCTTAGTAATTTGGAATTTGCTTATGGAGAAGATGGATATTCGGGAAAGGTCCGTGAGATTGTGGTAGTATGGAAGGAAACTCATCGAGTGGAAGTAGCTAGATATGTCGACATCGTCACCCCTGATTACCTGACATGGAGGGAATTGAGGGTTAATGATAGGTTGTTGATATCAGATGGAGAAGAAGTTTAGCATTTGAGTTCGCCGCCCAAGGAAGAGCCATCGGAGTTAGAAATCGCAAGGACAGAATTTGAAAAAGAAAAGGCCCAATGAGCAAGGAAATTTGCCCGATTACAAGAAGAGCTTGAGGATATGAAAAATAAGGAATCAGCCCGAGAAAAAGAAAAGAAAAAGATCATGAGAGAGCAGGACACTGTTCAAAGCGATCTTCAGGAATTACACTTGGAGAACAAGAGGTACCGTTTCGAGCTCAAATTCGAGGGGACTCTCAAGACTTTCGGGGAATGGGAACAAGAAGTCAGAAACCTCAAAAAGTAGAAGAACTATTGGGCAGAAAAAGCAAAACATGAGAAAGCCCGAGCAAATCTGTTGGAGAAACAACCTAGGGAAAGCTTACACGGTGATGCTTCTGCTGACACATCAAAGGGTCGTGAACAAGTAGGGATCAGATGGAAGAGCAAGACAGTCAAAAGAGGATAGTAAAGAAGGTCCATGATCCGAGGGAGTTACTATAGGACCAGTATTTTGTAATAGTATTTTTTTAGGATTATCATATTGTCTTAAGTAGGGATCTTTTCTTTGATGTATTTAGTTTCAGGAAATCAATGAAAGACTATTTGGTTGGAATTATCCCGGGGCCAATACTTTTAAATGCATTCATCATTCATTTGTTCTTTCTTTCATATATTTTATTTTATTTGTTCATTCATTTATATTCATAATCATTCATTCATTTATTCTTTATAAATTGTTCATACACTTAGTTATTTATTTGTCCATTCATTTATTCTTTATCATTAGTCATTTAGGTTCATACACTTAGTCATTTACTTAGTTGTTCATTCATTAACATTTAATCATTCATTTATTCATTTTAAATAAAATAAAATAAGAAATATGTCAATAATTTCTAATCCATGGTTTTTAAAACTAAAGGTACAATTGGTCGCACTAAAAAAGTATCAGACTTTCGACACCCTTACAATACTCGATCTCAGGCAAGAGCTATGGAGAACGATCAGCTTGCCATAATTGAAAGGATGGAAATAATTTAGAAAGAACTGCAGGAACAGTTAACTATGTCTCAAGAGGAGACACGGGAACAAATGACAAAACTCATGGAGATGATAAGTACCATGATGAGGCAGAAGTGGCCAGGAGAAAATTCAGTTACTGGAATGGGGGCAGTGACCAGGAAGATCGACCAGAAGTGGTACAGAAAAATGGCCAGACATCCCAACTTGTGGGAAATAAACTTCCAACTGGGGCAGCATCCTATATTTACATCCAACCAGCAGCCGAAGCACAAAATTTTGGTCCTAAAAGGGGTAATATCGAAGTTGATCCAATTGAGGTCGAAGTTCCATACTTCGAAGAAATGGCAGAAAAGGAAAGGGCCAAAATGACTGAATTGAAGAGGGTCGAATGAATCTCAGAAAAAATATCAGCTGTTGGAAGAAAGGTTAAGGACAGTTGAAGGGGCAGAGTTTTTGGCAGTCTGGATGCCAAAGAGATGCGCTTAGTACATGATCTAGTAATCCCTCCAAAGTTCAAAGTACCAGACTTTGAAAAATATAATGGGACCACCAACCCATCAGCTCATCTGACCATGTATTGCAGAAGGATGATGGGGCATGATGATAATGAGAAATTGCTTATTCATTGTTTCCAAGATAGCTTGACAGGGTCAGCAACCCGATGGTACAACCAACTGAGTCGTACCAAGATTCGTTCATGGACGGATTTTGCCAGGGCTTTCATGGAATATTATAAGCATGTGTCTGGCATGGTAACTGATAGGCTATCGCTACAGAATATGGAAAAAAAGACCAATGAGAGCTTCAAAGAATACTCGCAGAGGTGGAGGGATCTGGCCACACAAGTGCAACCCCCTTTAACTAGCAAAGAAACCATAGTGCTTTTCATCAACACCTTGAAAGCACCTTATTATGACAAATTGGTGGGAAGCGCCACCAAGGACTTTGCAGATATGGTGATTTCTGGGGAAATGATAGAGTCCGCTATTAAAAATGGGAAGATGGAAGGGGGTAAGTCTGCTACCCCAAAGAGAGTTTTTCCTGCAAAGAAGAAGGAGGAAACACATGCAGTAAGTTTTAGCCAATACCCCTATACACCTCCTACACCATACACACCGCCAAGGCCCTATACTTCTACCACACATTATGCACCTCCGACACCTTACACACCACACCTCGTGCGCAATGACCAACATTCACCAAGGAACGATCAAAAACCCCAATTTGATCAGATTCCTACTACCTATGGTGAGCTATATCTTAAACTATTGCATGGTCAACTTGTCGCACCCGTATACCTCAAACCTCTTACACCTCCATATCCAAGGTGGTACAATGTAAACACTAACTGCGCATACCACGCTGGGATTCAAGGACATTCAACTGAAGATTGCCTGGCCTTTAAAAAGAAAGTCCAAAGCCTGATTAATGCTGGAGTTGTGAAGTTTGGGTCAAAAAATGAGCCAAAAGTAGCAGGAAACCCGTTGCCCGATCATGCTGGGAATCGGGTAAATGCAGTATTGACAGGGGAAGCCAGAAGGTTAAAAAAGGATGTCAGGGAAGTCAAGACTCCGATGTTGACAGTATGGTTTGAGATGGTCAAGACAGGAATGGTGAAAAATGCAGACAGTCTAAAAATGGTGGCAAAGTGGGTGCAGAATTAGTGCCTGTTCCATAAGTGTGAAGGTCATATCATACAAGACTGCAGAGATTTTCTGGTTAAAGTCCAAAAACTGATGGATAATGGGGAAGCCCAGTTCTATGAAGAGACAAAGGAGAAAATAGGAGTTATTAAGAATACAGCTAGCTACGAGATAGGAAGATCCTTGATCATCTATTATGATGAACTAGAGGAGAAGGTTATTCCAATCATTGAGGAAAGTGCACCCAAGTTAATCATTGATTTACTTGTTTCCTTTTCATACAAGAAAAACAAAGCTGCACCATGGAAATACGACTGCAGCATGGTTATGCCTGGGTCTTCGAGTCAGCAGGATATCACAAGTGTGGGGCATTTAACCCGAAGCAGAAGGTGTTATGCTCCGGAGGCTGCTGAATAGGGGTTAACAGGGAAAGACAGAGGAGCAGACAAAGGGAAGAAGGTAGTCGAGCCAATCCATATTGAGAAGGATTTTCCAAAAGAAACAGAGAGGGGATCAGCCCCGATTAATAGAATAAAAGAATCGATATGTGAGAAGGAAGCCTGTGAGTTCTTAAAATTCATAAAGCACAGTGAGTATAGTATGGTTGAACAACTACAACATCAACTAGCTAGAATTTCAATATTATCTTTGCTTTTGAATTTAAAGCTACACAGAAATGCCCTATTAAAAGTGTTGAATCAGGCATACGTGGCTAATAACATATCCGTAGAAAAATTGGACAGGCTAGTGGGAAATATAGCAGTGGATGACTATATATTTTTCATCTATGAGGAGATACCACCCAATGGTATTCGGTCAACGAAAGCTCTCCATATAACTACCACTTGTAAGGGGCACATATTACCAAGGGTCCTTTTAGACAATGGTTCTTCATTAAATGTGATGCCCTTAGCAACCCTATCTAAGTTGCCAGTGGATATATCGTATATGATACCGAGTTGCACAGTGGTCAGGGCTTTCGTTGGAACAAGGAGAGAGGTTATCGGAACTATTGAAGTTCCTCTGGAGATAGGCCCATGCACTTATACGGTGAACTTCAAGGTCATGGATATTAGTCCATCTTATAATTGTTTGTTGGGAAGGCCATGGATACATTCAGCTGGGGCTGTACCCTCGTCTCTCCACCAAAAGCTGAAATTTGTGATGGAAAGCGGTTTGATCACTGTGTCAGGAGAAAAAGACATAATAGCCTCCGCATCTACTGAATCTCCTTATGTCGAGCCCAATGAAGATGCCGTAGAATGTTATTTTCGGTCTTTAGAATTCGTAAATGCAGTTTTCGTCGCTGAAGGACGGAAATTTTTGAAACCAAGGTTGTCCAAGAACACAAGGATAGGAGTAAGAACCACAGTGGGAAAAGGCTGCAGGGCTGGAAAAGGTTTGGGGAAATATCTTCAAGGGATGGCTCGAGCAGTGGAAGCAGTTGGAAAGAAAGATCGGTTTGGCTTAGGGTATCTTCCGAAGGCCCATGAGAAGAGGAAATAGGTTGAAAGGAATAGACAAAGAAGAATGGTCTGTCTCACGGGTATGGATAATGAATGGGAACCCATGACTTTCCCACCAATCTGTCATAGCTTCTGCTCTGCTGGTTTTCTATTATGGGAAAAGAATTCAGAGGATGTGCTTGTAATGATCGAGCAAGCTTTTGAAAAATTTCATGTGAATAATGGGGGGTAGGTTCAGGATATGGTGATTTGCATGACCGAGAAAGAAGGGATGGAAAGTGGCAGAGCGAACTGGATGGTGCGACCTTGTCCACCAGGATATAGACTAACCAACTGGAATGCGACTGAGTTGCACATAGTTTTTAAGTCTATTCCAACGTAATACTTTTAAAAAAGTAAGCTTAATTATCTTTACCTAGAGATATTAAGAGTTTTTTTTTTCTGTAATGGGCTTTTTGTTTAAACATTTTCATTCAATAAATAACAAGCACAATGCATTTTATCCATATTGATGTGTCCATATTCTTTCATTTTTGTTATTTATTTTATTTTCATTATATATATTTTCCTATATTGTTTCTTCTCCATTTATTTAAGTGCACAAATGCGGAATATGAGGACCTTCTTGTCAGTAATTCTGAGATTGATTTTGAAAGACCCATTTGCACAGGTGATGTTGAGGCTAACAAAGATACTGAGGATTATAGTCTACCTCCATATCTATTAAGGAAAATAGAACAAGAGGAGAAACAAGTACTTCCTCGTAAGGAAATATTGGAAATGATAAATCTGGGAGATGGTGAAGAGATAAAGGAAGTCAAAATCGGGAGTTCATTGTCATCACCAATAAAGGATGAATTGATAGCCATGCTCCAGGAATATGTGGATGTATTTGCATGATCTTACCAAGATATGCCAGGGTTGGATCCGGATATTGTGGTTCATAAGCTCCTTTTAAGGCCAGAATGCAAGCCAATTCAGCAAAAATTGAGAAGAATGAGGCCAAACATGCTGTTAAAGATAAAAGAGGAGGTGAAGAAGCAATTTGATGCTGGGTTCTTAGAGGGGCAAAATATCCAGAATGGGTGGCAAATATTGTTCCAGTACCAAAGAAGAATGGCAAAGTACGAATGTGTGTTGAATACCGAGATTTGAACAAGGCCAGCCGGAAAGATAATTTCCCTTTGCCCCATACTGATACTCTGGTGGATAATACGGTGAAAAGTTCTTTATTTTCTTTCATGGATGGATTCTCAGGATACAATCAGATCAAGATGGCACCGGAAGATATGGAGAAAACCATATTTGTTACAATGTGGGGAACCTTCGGCTACAAGGTAATGCCATTTGGGTTGAAGAATGCTGGGGCGACATACCAAAGAGCCACGGTGACCTTGTTTCATGATATGATGCATAAGGGAATTGAGCTCTATGTTGATGATATGATCGCAAAGTCACAAGGAGAAGAAGAGCATATTCTGAATCTTAAGAAGCTCTTTGAATGACTAAGGAAATTTAGACTGAAGCTAAATCCGACAAAATGCACCTTTGGAGTCACCTCAGGAAAATTGTTGGGTTTCGTCATCAGCAAAAAAGGAATTGAGATTGACCCGGATAAAGTGGAGGCTATTCAGAATTTGCCACCATCTCATACTCAAAAGGAAGTAAGAGGCTTTCTGGGGAGATTGAATTACATTGCTCGGTTTATCTCTCAATTAACCGACAAGTGTGATCCAATATTTAAATTACTTCGGAAACGTGATCCAGGAGAATGGGATGAAGGTTCTCAGATTGCATTTGAAAATGTTAAACATTATCTATCCAACCCACCGATACTAATGCCACCTATTCTGGATAAACCAATGATACTGTATTTATCAGTATTTGAAAGATCCATGGGTTGTGTTTTGGGGCAGCTTGATGAGACTGGAAAGAAAGAACAGGCAGTTTACTACCTCAGCAAGAAGTTCACAGATTATGAGTTGAAATATTCATCGGTAGAGAAGTTGTGTTATGCCTTAGCTTGGACCGCTTGAAGACTAAGATAGTACATGTTGTACCACACAACGTGGCTGATTGCCAAACTGGATCCAGTCAAGTACATGTTGGAAGTACCTCTTTGTCAGGGAGAACGGCAAAATGGCAGGTTTTATTGTCAGAATACGACATTGTATATGTAAGTCAAAAAGCTATCAAGGGCAGTGCAGTAGCTGAATTCTTAGCAAGTCGGGCAGTAGAAGGTTATGAGCCGTTGAACTTTGACTTCCCGGATGAAGATTTGATGTATGTGTCGCAAGCAGATGAGATTCCCCTGAAAAAGGAAGTATGGAAAATGTACTTTGATGGTGCATCTAATGCCATGGGGCATGGAATCGGTGCAGTGCTTATATCCCCAGAAGAAGATTATTATCCTTTCACTGCTAGATTGGATTTTGATTGTACAAACAATACTGCCGAGTATGAAGCGTGTACTATGGGCCTTCATGCTGCAGTGGACAGAAAGATCAAAGTATTGGAAGTTTTCGGAGACTCAGCCTTAGTGATTTACAAGATACGAGGAGAATGGGAAACCCGAGATACAAAGCTAATCCGATACCGAGAACTCATACTGAGTTTATTGGAGGAGTTTGAAGAAGTGAATTTAAATTACTTTTCTCGAGAAGAAAATTGGATGGCAGATGCTCTGGCTACTTTGTCATCAATGTTTAAAGTGAATGAAGGGGCTGAAGTCGTGCCAATAAAGATGAGTATATATGAGTCTCCTGCCCACTGTCTGAGTATTGAAGAAGAAGTAGATGGCCTTCCTTGGTATAATGACATCTTGCAGTACATCAAAAGTCAACAGTATCCAGAACAAGCAACAAAGAATGACAAGAGGACTCTGAGAAGGCTAGCAATGGGTTTTGTTCTAGACAATGAGATTCTTTACAAGAAAGGAAAAGACCAAGTCTTATTGAGATGTGTCAGATCTGCTGAAGCTCGGAGACTCGTAGACGACGTCCATGAAGGGATATGTGGCACTCATGCTAATGGTCACATGCTTGCTAAACAGATTATGAGGGCAGGTTACTATTGGTTGACGATGGAAGGAGATTGCATCAGTTATTCCCGAAAGTGCCATAAATGCAAGATATATGCAGATAAGATTCATGTGTCGCCATCGCCATTACATGTCATGACTGCACCATGGCCCTTTTCAATGTGGGGAATGGATATGATCGGGCCTATTACCCCGAAAGCTTCAAATTGACATTATTTCATCTTGGTGGCTATAGATTATTTCACAAAGTGGGCAGAAGCTGCTTCCTATGCAAATGTAACAAAGTCGGTGGTATGCAGATTCATTAAGAAAGAAATCATATGTCTTTACGGGTTGCTAGCAAGAATTATTTCGGATAATAATCTCAATTTGAACAATAAGATGATGAGAGAAGTGTGTACTCAATTCAAGATCACACATTATAGTTCGGCACCTTATCGTCCGAAGATGAATGGGGTAGTAGAAGCAGCTAACAAGAATATCAAGAAGATTGTTGAGAAAATGACCAATGTGTACAAGGATTGGCATGAGATTTTGCCTTTTGCTCTTCATGCACATCGTACTTCGGTCCGCACATCTACAGGGACAACATCATTTTCTTTGGTATACGGGATAGAAGCAGTGCTACCTATTGAAGTTGAGATCCTTTCACTTCGGGTTTTGATGGAAGTTGGCCTAGAGGAAGCAGAATGGGTTAGAGCTCGTTATGAACAGTTGAATCTTGTCGAGGAGAAAAGATTAAAAGCAATTTGTCACAGGCAATTGTATCAGAAAAGGATGATTCGATCCCATAACACGAAGGTTCGTCCCAGACATTTTCGAGAAAGGGAATTGGTATTGAGGAAAATTCTCCCTATAGTGAAGGACCCGAGAGGAAAATGGGCTCGGAATTGGGAATGACCCTATGTGGTAAAGAGAGTTTTTTTTGGAGGAGCATTGATTTTAACTAGAATGGACGGGGAGGACTTCAGAAATCCCGTGAATGCCGATGAGCTAAAGAAGTATTATGCTTGGAAAAAAAATGTGTGATGCTGTGCATATGGAAATTCGAATGATTGCAAGTATAAAAATAGAAATTCTATATATCTATCTCCCCTAAGAATTGCTTTTCAATGAAAATATTGATGCGTGATATGATGAATGGCCATATTTCATATTCCTTTCACTAAGAAGAAATTATCCTTAGTCACCCCTTTGAGCCTTAGGAATTATTTCTTTCTTTAAACCTTGATCAAGAAGAAAAGAAAGTCCAAAAAGAGACAAATATTTCAAGAACGAGTTGTCCTCAGGAAATGATCCTTGATCCAATCCCCTTTAAACACACTTTGAGTCTATTTTATCCTTTCTTTCTAAACCTAAACCTTGGCCTACATTACATGCTTTAAAAGCCCATTCTGATCAAGCATGGATATTTAATTTTAAAGGTTATTCTCAGAATTCATCCAATCTTTTGAATTGATAATTTTAACGTGGAAGCATTTAGAATTCTCAGATGCATGGTAAAATACAAAAAAAAAATGGAAATGAAAAAAGAATGTAAAAGGAGAGGTTTAAGCCGAAAACCCACAAAGAGCAACTTAATACCGAATATAGGACACTTGAGTTGAAAACCCACAAAGGGCGACTCAGGTACTGATTAAAAGTTCGAATCAATGCTTCGTGTAAAGGGGGAGAAAGTATCTAACAATCAGAGGAAAGGGGAACAACTCAGTCTGATGTAACTACGGAAGCTAAGAGGTTACCCAAGTAAATTCCTCGTTCAAAAGAAATTTCAGATGGTTTGAAAAGGAAGGGTCCAAGATATTCCGCATCTGGGGCATCTACAACCTACAACCTATAACCTTACATTTGTTTCTTATATCCTTGATATTTATTTTTACTATTTTAAAACATTTTTGCAATAAATTTTTGTTATACTTTTCATGACAATTTTTGCTTTCTTTTATACATTTTTGAGATGCATTATGATTGTTATTAAATTGAATGATGATTAGTAATAAAAATCTTTAACTAAAAAGATTTCAAAGTATTACTAAGGAATAGATTTAAATCTTGGGAAAGGTTTGGAAAGTTCACCAAGAAAAGAAAACAGTGAACGTGGTGGGAACTCCATCACGAAGTCAAAAAATCTGTGAATTTCAGCGAAAGCGAGAAACTGAGACTGATTGACAAGATATCTTGAGTGGGGCATCAATGAACAAATTGAAGACTCTGTCATGAAGTCTGATAATTTGTGAACCTCAACGAAACCATGGATTAGAAATCACGACAAAATCATTTGATTGCATTTATTCTTAGGAAACATACAAGCATTTGCAAAGCATGTCATTCTCATCATTGCATTTAGCTAATAGTGCAGAAATCAGGAAAACTTTGACTTCCCCAAAGTGAACTCGTTCTATTTTTTCAAATGAGTTGAACCCCGAGATCACCGTCAAGGTATGTTTCCAAATCGAACTCATTTTTCTCCTCAAATAAGTCGAGCCTCGAGACCGCCGTTGAGGTATGTTCCTATTCATTTTCAAGTTAAATTTATTCTTTTCCAAATGAACAAAACCCAGAATCATTCTTGGTATTTCCTTTTGTTTTAAATCGAATTCATTCTGTTTTATCAAATGAGTCGAGCCTTGAGACATCAGTCGAGGTATTTCCTTTTGTTTTAAATCGAATTCATTCTGTTTTATCAAATGAGTCAAGCCTTGAGACCTCCGTCGAGGTATTTCCTTTTGTTTTAAATCGAATTCGTTCTGTTTTATCAAATGAGTCGAGCCTTGAGACCTCCGTCGAGGTATTTCTTTTTATTTTAAATCGAATTCATTCTGTTTTATCAAATGAGTCCAGCCTTGAGACCTCCATCGAGGTATTTCTTTTTGTTTTAAATCGAATTCATTCTATTTTATCAAATGAGTCAAGCCTTGAGACCTTTGTCGAGGTATTTCCTTTTGTTTTAAATCGAATTCATTCTGTTTTATTAAATGAGTCGAGCCTTGAGACCACCGTCGAGGTATTTCCTTCTGTTTTAAATCCAATTCATTTTGTTTTATCAAATAAGTCGAGCCTTGAGACCGTCGTCAAGGTATTTTAATCACGGATAAGACCTTCAGGCACCAGTTTTAAAGACCTTCGGGCACCAGTTTTAATGACCTTCGGGCACCAGTTTAAAGACCTTCGGGCACCAGTTTTAAAGACCTTCCGGCACCAGGTTTAAAGACCTTCGGGCACCAGTTTTAAAGACCTTCCGACACTATTCTAAAGACCTTCGGACGCAATTTTTTCTTTTGAAATCGAACCTGTTTCCTTAAGACGGGTTGAGCCTTGATTAGTCAGGTAATTCAACTTAAGGACAAAATCTTCAATTTATAGCTTTATCCAAAAAAAAAATAGATGAAAAAGAGAAAAGAAAACCCCTTTCCCTTTCCTTCACATGTGATTTCACTAACCGTACAAAATTAGTGTTTGTTTATCTTTTCTTGATTCCTGATTCTTAGCAATAGCCAAAGAGGGGCAATTGTAGACACCTAATTTTGTCCGGATCACTAAAACAAGTATGTTTTCTTCCTAAATTGATGTTTCAGAATGTAAAAAGACTTTTTTTCATCCTGCAGGTGGTACTCCTAGACTTAGTTTAAAAGGGCGAGCATAAAAAGTCAAACTTGAAAAAAGTCAACCTCAAAAAGTCAACCTCGAAAAGTCAACTATTGAAAAAAGTCAACCCACTTTCAAAATCAAGATTTGAAGTTCAATTGAAAAATGGTGAAAGAATTTTGATAATCCGAGGTCTACATCGATATGGAGTTCGGAAGTTAGGATTTGGAGATTCAGTAGAAAGGAAACCCTAATCCGAGAAATTTGGGGAAAAATGCTTAAACGATTGAATTGGTCAAAATTGAAGGTTCCAAATGAAAGATAAGCACTGACTACGGGTAATGGAGAAGCCACTTGAAAGAAAAACTGAAAGAAAAGTCAATCCCGGAGAAAACCGGGAATTAGGCTTTTTGGTGGATTTCGGTGAAATTGAGAAGAATTACAGAAATGGCCCGACTTGTTAAGACAAAAGACCCTAATGGATGAGGAATGATTAAAAAGGGATAGCTCAAGGCTCAGTTTGAAGAAAATCTGAAAATCAAACATGTTTTGAGCAAAACCGGGTTTCGGAGGTAAAATGGCAAAATTGGAAAATTGGGGAAAAATAGCAAATGGACTCCAAAAATTCTAAAAAATTGTAAATCTCATTCTTAACTCATTTGGAAGATATTGATGAAAGAAAATCTTGATTCAGAGTTCGTTTGCAAAATGGCCAAATCCCGGGTCTTTAATGCAATAATTCAAGAAGATAAATCCCGGAAAAATAGCAAATGAACTCCAAATCTTTTGAAAATTGGAAAATCTCATTTTTTAAATTATTTGAAACAGATTAGCGAAATAAAATCTTGATTCGGAGTTCGTTTACAAAATGGCCAAATCCCGGGCCTCTAAGGTAGTAATTCAAGAAGATAAATCCTGGAAAAATAGCAAATAGACTCCAAAAATTATGAAAATTTGCAAATCTCATTTTTAAATTATTTGGAAGATATTGGAAAAAGAAAATCTTGATTCGGTGTTCGTTTGCCAAATGGCCAAATCCCAGGCCCCTTATGTAGTAATTCAAGTAGATAAATCCCGAAAAAATACCAAATGGGTTCCAAAATTTATGAAAACTTCCAGATGACACTTTTAAATTATTTGGAAGAGATTGGTGAAGAAAAATCTTGATTTGGAGCTCGTTTAGAAAATGGTAAAATGTGGGGGCATAAAAGGGAATTTTTGGAAGAAAAAATCCAAATAAATAGCAAACGGACTCAAAAAATTTTGAAAACTTCCAGAATTCAATATTTTATTATTTTTAAAGTATTAAAAAAACAAAATTTGAATTTGGAGTCCGTTTGCCATTTATTTGCATCCGGGGGGCAAAACGGTCATTTTACCCAAGGAATCGAAAAGGGCTTTTCTTGCCTTTCAAAAAAATCAATCTTGGGCTGGAAAAAGGTATGCTGGCCGGCCAAGGCCCAAAGGAGGGAAGGATTTTCTGATTTTTCAATCAAAAGGCCAAAAATTAAGAGTTAGTTAGTGATTTTTTTTTATCAAGCCATTGCAAATAAGCCACATGGGCCAATGCATGAAGAGTGAGAGTGTCAACATTATTCTTGAATATTTGTAATTATGGACAGCTGATGGCCTAATCTAAGGGTGATAATTTCATGTTTTTTCACCTTGAATCACTCGCCCTTGGATGGAAATTGGTTGGAGGAAAAATGACAACATCCTAGGGAGGAGAGAGAGAGGTGAGTTTCGGCCAGCTATAGGGGAAGAGGTCTCTTTCATTTTTCAGCACTTCATTTTTCATTTTCTCTCTTGTTTTGGCTGAGTTTTCTCTCCATTGTTGCAAAGAAAAAAGAAAAGTTTAGAAAAGAAAAGAAAGTTTGAAGAGAAAAAGCTTGAAAGATAGCTTCTAGAGGTTGCTTTTAGCACCAACTCTTGCACTTTCTTGATTTTCCATTCTTGTTTTTGCTATCTTGATTATTATGTTGGTGAGTTTTCTTTTTGAATAAGTTTTTTTTATGTTCTTTTTAAGTTATTTCTTCATTTTTTTCTTAAACAAGTTCTTACAAAAAAAAATTTCTTTCTTTCTTACCATGGCCGAATGGCCTATATTTTTGTTGTTGTTGTTTTGCTTTGATTTGTCATGTTATTCTTGTTTTTTTTTTTAGCTTTGATGCTTTAAATCTTCTTCTACTACATATAGTTGAAGCTTGTTTTAATTTGGTTGCTAGTTTATGGCTATTTATGAGTTTATTATCATGTTCTTGCATTTTTAATTTTCTGTTTTCATAATGTTTAAATTTGTTGATCTTTTATATTTAGTATATCAAGTGTTTGTGAAAATGTTTGTTAGTTTTAATACCTCTATTTTATATTTGCATGATTTGAGTGTCATATTTAGGTTGAGTATGTTAGTATATCAAGTGTTTGTGAAAATGCCATGCTTGCTTGGAGCTTGAGGCCATTCGGCCACTTCATGATATTTTGCTTTGTATGTGCATTTTTGATATGTTAGTTGATAGGTTTGCATTTGCATGATATTTTACTAAGTATTTGGTTTAAGCATATCAAGTTTTTGTGAAAATGCCATGCTTGTTTGGAGCTTGAGGCCATTCAGCCATTTAAGGTTTTTTTGCATTGTATGTGTATTTTTGTTATGTTAGATGATAGGTTTGCATTTTCATGACATTTGGTTGAGTTTTTGGTTTAAGCATGCCTTGTGTTTGTGTTATTTCCATGCATATTTTAGATATTAGGTTTGATTAATTTTGCCATGCATGTCCATGCATTTTAGACCTAGGTTGCATTAAATGCCATGCAAGTTCATTTAGGTCTAGGTCACTTTATTGATGCCATGCATTTTCCATGACATTTAGGTTTAAAACCATGCATTTCAGGCATCATATTTGCTGTATTTTTTCATGCATTTCATGTCCATGCCACCTGACTAATGAGTTAGGCCAATTAATGGTTCAAAGTCATGCTCTCTTGAGCATACTTGTGGAAAATTAAGGTTTGTCAAATTGATTATTCTACTTTTGTGAATTTTTTTTACTTAGCCAAATTTTTTTTCTTTTTTCTAACTTTTCAAAAGTCCTAGCTACTGTTTGTAAGTTATTTTGTGAGTCTTAAATATTTTTACTTTGATTTTTAAGTGATTTTATCAAAGGCAAAGATGTGTTTTGGCAAAACAGTTTTTTTCACCCAATACTCGTAATTTATCGATTTTTCTGGGCATTCATCTTTAATCATAAAATTAAGCCGATTTTTTCCCGTGTATTTTAACATGTCTTGAGTCTCCAGTATTTTTTTTATATTTTTTAGAATTCGTAAAAATAGGGTAAAAAATCATGGCTTAAAACCGGACGGTGGAGTCAGAATTGAATTTCAAGGAAAATTATTTTTCTGTTTTGGTTAAGTTACTTAGAGGGGGCTGATTAGGAAGTTTAGCTACTGACTTAGGGTAGTTTCTAAGCCTTTTTAAACTCTAAATTTTTTTTTTAAGTCTCGGCTTAAGGGTGGTCAAGTCTGGGATTTTAAACTTAGGAAATTAGAGCCATTAAAAAAGGGTTTAGCCAAGTTCTTACTTTTAATCTTAAGCTTTTTAAAATTGTTTTCAAACAATCACAAAGTACTTTGATTTTAGAATATTTAATTTTATATATTTTCCTAAGGTAGCCGGATATCTTTTTAGATATGCGGATTTCCTTAATTAAAGGAAAAAAATACATTTTCATGCATTGCATTTTCCATATTCATGCATTTTATATAATATGTGATTTTTGCTATGATAATTTATATGATATTATTATGATTATGTTATATTGTTTATTATATGATTTTAAATATTTCATGATATCCTATGCTTTTTATTTGGTTATGTTATTTTTATATTATTTAGCATATACTATGTTCATGCATTATTATTTTCATTATTATTTTCATGCATATTATATGATAGCATTATTTTATATTTCATGTCATTTAAATTATATGCCATATCATTCATATATGCCATGTCATTTAAATTATTTCATTTCATATAGAATATATTATGTTACCTAGGTCATTTCATTTCATTTAGAATATATTATGTTACTTAGGTCATTTCATTTCTTTTAGGATATATTGTCATTTAGGATATTTTATTTCATTTAGAATATATCATACAACTTAGGATATTTCATTTCATTTAGAATATGCTAAGACATTTAAATTATATCATATCATTTAGGTTGCATTATATTATTTAGACTTTGCTATGTCATTTTATTTATGTCATACATATTCATATTCATATTTTTTTCTTAAAATGTTTTCAAAAAGGTAATGATTTTCAATAAAAATAAAGATATTCCCGAGTTAAAATAATTCATGAGTTCTTTGCCGGGTTTGCTGGGGAGGATATCATCAATTATCATTAATAATGGAATATCTTCTTTAAAATAAGAATGATTCAGAAAGTTTTCCAAATTAATAAAAATTTCTATATTTTGCCACGTTTGTTGGGGAATATAGGAAAATTTTGAATTTATAAATTTCGGATCATTTTCAATTAAAAATGGAATTATTTTTCTTTAAATTGGGAATTAACTTGAAATACTAAACTTAAAACCAACTTTTTACCAAGACTTGAGATAACAAACGATTTATAAGGTATTGTTTTATACGGGCGTTGTGGGGGTGCTAATCCTTCCCCACACGTAACCGAGTCCCGAACCCATTTCTTTGATTTCTCTGGTTTAAAACGCAAACTTGAAATCGATTTTAAAACTGTTTTATTTAATTTTAAAATATTTTATAAAACCGATTTTAATAGGTGGCCGATCACACCTAGCTAAAAAGGATTGGTGGCAACTCCATGTCTTTTTTCAAGGTCATTTTCAAAACCTTCATTTTTCTAGAGGAATTAAGTCAACTTTTCCTTGATTTTTTAATGTCACGCTTAACGAATAAAAACGTCTTGCGATGAGACTTGTTATTTTTGTAGGTTGCGATAGTGGGGAATGGAAATGATTGGACCTATTACACCGAAAGCTTCAAATGGACATCGTTTCATCTTGGTGGCCTTAGATTATTTCACAAAGTGGGTAGAAGCTGCTTCCTATGCGAATGTAACCAAGTCGGTGGGATGCAGATTTGTTAAGAAAGAAATCATATGACTTTACGGATTGCCAGCAAGAATTGTTCCGGATAATGCTCTCAATTTGAACAATAAGATGATGAGAGAAGTGTGTACTCAGTTCAAGATCACGCATCATAATTCGGCACCTTGCCTTCCGAAGATGAATGGGGCAGTAGAAGCATCCAATAAGAACATCAAGAGGATTGTTGAGAAGATGACCAATGTTTATAAGGATTGGCATGAGATCTTGCCTTTTTCTCTTCATGCATATTGTACCTCAGTTCGCACATCTACAGGGGCAACGCCATTTTCTTTGGTATACGGGATGGAAGCAGTGCTACCTATTGAAATTGAAATCCCTTCATTACAGGTTTTGATGGAAATTGGCCTAGAAGAAGCAGAATAGGTTAGAGCTCGTTATGAACAGCTGAATCTCATCGAGGAGAAAAGATTGAAAGCAATTTGTCATGGGCAGTTGTATCAGAAAAGGATGATTCGAGCCAACAACAAGAAAGCTCATCCCAGATAGTTCTGAGAAGGGGGTTGGTACTGAGGAAAATTCTCCCCATATTAAAGAACCCGCGAGGAAAGTGGGCTCCAAATTTGGAAGGACCCTATGTGGTAAAAAGAGCTTTTTCTGGAGGAGCATTGCTTTTAACTAGAATGGACAGGGAGGATTTCAAAAATCTCGTGAATGCTGATGAATTTAAGAAGTATTATGCTTTAAAAAAAATGTGTGATGCTATGCACATAAGAATTCGAATGATTCCAAGTGTAAATATAGAAATTCTATATATCTATCTCCCCTGAAAATTGCTTTTCAAAGAGAATATTCATGCTTGATATGATGAATGGCCATCTTTCATATTCCTTTCACTAAGAAGAAATTATCCTTAGTCACCCTTTGAGCCTTAGGAATTATTTCTTTCTTTAAACCTTGATCAAGGATCACCCTCTACACTGGAGGGCAAATGTAAGGAAAAATAATAAAAAATCATGGAAAAAGGAAAAAGCCATTGGAAAATGTGAAAATCAAAGAATGGCAAATGAAAGCCAACAAAGCAAAAAAGAAAAAAAAAGAAGAAAAGAAAAAAGTCCAAAAAAGGGACAAATGTTTCAAGAATGAGTTCTCCTCAAGAAATGATTCTTGATTCAATCATCCTTAAACACATTTTGGGCCTAATTTATCCTTTTTTTTCTGAACCCGAACCTTGGCCTAAATTACATGCTTTAGAAAGTCCGTTTCGATCAAGCATATGGATATTTAATTTGAACGGTTATTCTCAGAATTCATCCCATCTTTTGAATCGATATTTTTACCTTGGAAGCATTTAGGATTTTAGATGCATGGTAGAATACAAAAAAATGAAAAAAGAATGCAAAATGAGAGGTTTAAGCCGAAAACCCGTAAAGGGCGACTTAATACCGAATGGAGGACACTTGAGTTGAAAACTCGCAAAGGACGGCTTTGGTATTGATTAAAGTTCGAATCAATGCTCCGTGTAAAGGGGGAGGAGAGTATCTAAAAATCAGAGGAAAGAGGAACAACTCAGGCTGACGTAACTACGGAAGCCAAGAGGTTACCCAAGTAAATTGCTCGTTCAAAAGAAATTTCAGATGGTTTGAAAAAGCAAGGTCCAAGATATTCCGCATCCGGGGCATCTACAACCTATAGCTTTACATTTGTTTCTTATATCCTTTGTAGATACCAAATTTTGTCCGGACCACTAAAACAGGTATGTTTTCTTCCTAAATTGATGTTTTAGAATGTAAAAAGACATTTTTCATCCTACAGGTGGTACTTCGGGACTCAGTCTAAGAAGGCGAGCATAAAAAGTTAAACTTCAAAAAGTCAACCGCGAAAAGTCAACCCCAAAAAGTCAACTACTGAAAAATTCAACCCACTTTCAAAATCAATATTTGAAGTTCAATTGAAAAATGGCGAAAGAATTTTGATTATCCGAGGTCTACATCGAAAGATATGGAGTTCGAAAGTTGGGTTACAGAGATTCAGTAGAAAGGAAACCCTAATCTAGGAAATTTGGGGAAAAATGCTTAAATGATCAAATTGGTCAAAATTGAAGGTTCCAAATGAAAGATAAGCACTGACTACGGGTAATGGAGAAGCCATTTGGAAGAAAAACTGAAAGAAAAGTCAATACAGAAGAAAACCGAGAATTAGGGTTTTTGGTGGATTTTGATGAAATTGTGAAGAATTAAAGAAATAGCCCGATTCAGTAAGACTAAAGCCCCTAATGGATGAGGAGTGATTAAAAAAGGATAGCCCAACTGAAAATCGGACTTGTTTTGACTAAAACCGGGTTTCGGAGGCAAAAAGGCAAAATTGGAAAATATGGGAAAAATAGCAAATGAACTCCAAAAATTCTGAAAATTTGCAAATCTTATTCTTAAATCATTTCAAAGAGATTGGCGAAAGAAAATCTTGATTTGTAGTTCGTTTGCAAAATGGCCAAATCTCGGGTCCCTTATGCAGAAATTCAAGAAGACAAATCCCGAAAAAATAGCAAATGAACTCCAAAAATTCTGAAAATTTGCTTATCTCATCTTTTAAATTATTTGGAAGAGATTGGTAAAAGAAAATCCGGATTCGGAGTTCGTTTGCAAAATGGCCAAAACCCGGGCCCCTTATGTAGTAATTCAAGTAGATAAATCCCGAAAAAATACCAAATGAGTTCCAAAAATTATGAAAACTTTTATATCACACTTTTAAATTATTTGGAAGAGATTGGTGAAGAAAAATCTAGATTTGGAGCTCGTTTAAAAAATGGTAAAGTTGGGGAGCACAAAAGGGCAATTTTGAAAAAAAAAACCAAATAAATAGCAAATGGACTCGAAAATTTTTCAAAACCTCCAGAATTCAATTTTTTATTATTTTGAAAGTATTGAAAAAATAAAATTTGAATTTGGAGTCTGTTTGCTATTTATTTATGTCGGGGGGCAAAAAGGTCATTTTACCCAAGAAACCGGAAATGGCTTTTCTTGCCTTTTAAAAAATTAAGCATGGACAGGAAGAAAAGGGGTTGGCCGGCCAAGGCCCAAGGATGGGTAGTTATTTTCTGATTTTTAATCAAAAGGCCAACAATGAAAAGGAAGTTAGTTATTTTTTGATCAAGCCTTTGCAAATAAGCCACACAGACCAATGCATGAAAAGGGAGAGTGTCAACATAATGGCTTAAGATTCTTGAACAGCTATAATTGTGGATAGCTGATGGCCTAATCTAAGGGTGATAATTTCATTTTTTTAAACATCTTGGATCAATAGACTTTGGATGAAAATTGGTTGAAGAAAAGATGACAACATCTTAGGGGATATGGGCCATTCGGCCACTACAAGAAGGGGGCCTCTCTCTTTCATTGTTCAGCTATTCACTCTCTATTCTCTCTTGGTTTTGGCTGATTTTTTTTTCTCCATTGTTGAAAGGCAAAAAGAAAAGTTTAGAAAAGAAAAGAAAGTTAGAAGAGAAAAAGCTTGAAAGATAGCTTCTAGAGGTTGCTTTAAGCAGCATGCTCTTGCACTTTCTTTGATTTTACATTCTTGATTTTTTGTTTTGATTACTATTTTGGTGAGTTTCTTTTGATTTCTCTTTTTAAATAAGTGTTTTTAATATTCTTCTTTAAGTTTCTTCTTGATTCTTTCTCGTAAAAAGCTTTCGAAATTTTTTTTTCCTCTTGTTTTTGAGATGGCCGAATGGCCTAGTTTTTTGGGTAGTTGCTGTTTGCATTTTTTATTTCATGTTATTGTTTATATTTAACAAGTTTTGATGCTTTAAATCTTCTTTTAATACATAAATATGAAGCTTGTTTTAATTCGGTTGCTTGCTTGTTTCTATTTTTGAGTCTATTATCTTGTTATCATGTTCATTTTACTTGTCTTGCATTTTTGATTTTTTGTTTTCAAAATGTTTAAGTTTGTTTATGTTTTATATTTTGTAATCCATGTGTTTGTGAAAATCCTTATTGGTTTTCATGCCTTTACTTTATATTTGCATGATTTAAGCATTATTCTTTAGCTATGCATGTTAGTTTATCATGTGTTTGTGAAAATGCCATGCTCATTTTAAGCATGAGACCATACGGCCACCCTAGGTTGTATGCTTTGTGTGTGCATTTTTGTTATGTTAGTTGATAGGTTTGCATTTTCATGATATTTGGTTGACTATTTTGTTTAAGCATGCCATATGTTTGTGTTATTTCCATGCATATTTTAGGTTTAGGATTGGTTTGTTTTGCCATGCATATTCATGCATTTTAGACCTAGGTTGCATTAAATGCCATGCAAGTTCATTTAGGTCTAGGTCAATTTATTGATGGCATTTTTCATGTCATTTAGGTTTTAAATCATGCATTTCATGCATCAAATTTGCTGTATTTTTCATGCATTTCATGTCCTTGCCACTTGACTTATGACTTAGCCAATCAATGGTTCAAAGTCATGCTCACTTGAGCATACTTGTGGAAAATTAAAGAATTGTCAAATTAATTATTCTACATTTGTGAATTTTTTTTACTTAGCCAAATTTTTGCCTAACTTTTCAAAAGTGTTAGCTACTGTTTGTTACTCATTTAGAGAGTCTTTAATATTTTTACTTTGATTTTTAAATGATTTTATCAAAGGCAAAAGAATGTGTTTTGGCAAAACAGTTTTTTCACCCAGTACTCGTACTTTCCTGATTTTTCTGGGCAGTCATCTTTAATCAGAAAATTAAGTCAATTTTTTCCCTTGTATTTTTACATGTCCTGAGTCTCCAATATTTTTTTTAGAGTTTTTTGAATTTTTCAAAATAGGGTAACAAATCGTGCTTTAAAACTGGACAGTGCAGTCAAAATTGAATTTGAAGCAAGATCATTTTTCTGTTTTGGTTAAGTTACTTAGATAGGGCTGATTAGGAAGTTTAACTACTGACTTAGGGTAGTTTCTAAGCCTTTTTAAACTCTAAAAATGATTTTTTAAGTCTCGGGTTAAGGGTGGTCATGTCCGGGATTTTGAACTTAGGAAATTAGAGCCATTTAAAAAAGGGTTTAGCTAGGTTTTTGTTTTTAGTCTAAACTTTTCAAAATTGTTTTCAAACAATCACAAAGTATTTTGGTTTTAGAATATTTAATTTGATATATTTTTCTAAGGTAGCCGGATATCTTTTTAGATATACGGATTTCCTTAATTAAAGGAAAAAATACATTCTCATGCATTGCATTTTCCATATTCATGCATATTACATAATATGTAATTTTTGCTATGTTTAATTTTCATGATGGTGTTATTATCTTTGATTTAAATTTTTGATATTATATTATTTGTTATATGGTTTTGAATATTTCAAGATATCCTATGCTTTTTATTTTAGTTATTTTTGTCATATTATTTAGCATATACTATGTTCATGCATTATTATTTTTATTTTTATTTCCATGCATATTATATGATAGCATTATTTTATGTTTCATGTCATTTAGATTATATGCCATATCATTTATATTTGCCATGTCATTTAAATTATTTCATTTCATATAAAATATATTATGTTACCTAGGTCATTTCATTTCATGTAGAATATATTACGTTACCTAAGTCATTTTATTTCATTTAGAATATATTATATCGCTTAGGATATTTTATTTCATTTAGAATATATCATATGACTTAGGATATTACATTTCGTATAGAATATAACATGTTACCTAGGTCATTTCATTTCATTTAGAATATATCATATAACTTAGGATATTTCATTTCATTTAGAATATGCTAAGACATTTAAATTGTATCATACCATTTAGGTTGCATTATATTATTTAGACTTTGATATGTCATTTTATTTATGTCATACATATTCATATTTTTTAAAATGTTTTGAAAAAGGTAATGATTTTCAATAAAATAAAGATATTCCAATAAAATAAAGATATTCCCGAGTTAAAATAATTCATGAGTTCTCTGTCGGTTTTGCTGGGGAGGATATCATCAATTATCATTAATAATGGAATATCTTCTTTAAAATAAAAATGATTCGGAAAGTTTTCCAAACTATTAAAAATTTTTAGATTTTGCCACGTTTGTTGGGGAATATAGGAAAATTTTGAATTTATAAGTTCCGGATCATTTTCAATTAAAAACGGAATTATTTTTCTTTAAATTGGGAATTAACTTGAAATACTAAATTTAAAACTGATTTTTTATCGAGACTTGAAATAACACATGATTAATAAGGTATCGTTTTATACGAGCATTGTGGGGGTGCTAATCCTTCCCCACATGTAACCGAGTCTCGAACCCATTTCTTTGATTTCTCTGGTTTAAAACGCAGACTTGAAATTGGTTTTAAAAATGTTTTAATTAATTTTAAAGTATTTTATACAAATGATTTTAATAGGTGGCCGATCACACCTAGCTAAAAAAGATTGGTGGCGACTCCAACCATAGAGGAATATTCGACCTTGCTGCATATTGAGAAAGTTATTCCCGACCGTATTTATTTGAAGGATACAATGACGTCGGGTTTCAAGAAAAAAGTGTCTAAAATTCTGGGAGTGGAAAGAAATTGGGTCGAAAGCTATGTTGTCCAAAAAGGTGTAAGCTATTGTATATCATGGGATATTTTATGGACATTAATCCATAGCCATTCAAGTAAGGAGATAGTTAGGAATAGTTTTGCTTTGGCTATATATGGTTTAGTTATCTTTCCAAAGACATTAGGATATGTGGATGTGGCGATATTTGATGTTTTTGAGAGGCTTGAGTAGAGGACAAACCCAGCCCCGACAATTATAGCAGAAACAATCCGATCCCTGAATTTCTATAAAAGGAAAGGAAAAGGGCATTTTATAGGTTGTATACAGCTCCTTTACATATGGGTTCAGAGCCATTTTTGTAAACAGGAGAATTTCCCTCTTCGCTCGTATTGGAAGTCTTTTGCACCAATTGGTGAATTTCTTAAGAGGGATTGGCTTGAAAATCGGACTGAGGAACAATGGATCAACATATTCCAGAATATCAGGGCTGAGATGATAATTTGGGGAGCTCCATGGATAGCTCCTATGTCAACATTGTACACGTGCGGAGATAAATCTTCTATTCCATTATTGGGAGTATGGGGAGGAGTGAGCTATGCACCTCTGCTGGTACTAAGACAATCAAAATCCCGTCAGTTTACTCCTATGACCCATGACCATAGTAATTTGGAATTTGCTTATGGAGAAGATAGATACTCGGGAAAGGTATATGAGATTGTAGTAGCATGGAAGGAAACTCATCGGGTGGAGGTAGCTAGATATGCTGACATCGTCACACCTGATTACCTGATATGGAGGGAATTGAGGGTTAATGATAGGTTGTTGACATTAGATGGGGAAGAAGTTCAGCTTTTGAGTTCGCCACCCAAGGAAGCGCCATAGGAGTTAGAAATTGCAAGGACAGAATTCGAAAAAGAAAAAGCCGAAATGAGTGAGGAAATTGCCTGATTGCAAGAAGAGCTTGAGGATATGAAAAATAGGGAATCAGCTCGAGAAAGAGAAAAGAAAAAGATCAAGAGAGAAGAGGACACTGCTAAAAGCGATCTTCAAGAATTACACTTGAAGAACAAGAGGTACCATTTCGAGTTAAGACTCGAAGGGACTCTCAAGACTTCCAGGGAACGGGAGCAAGAAGCCAAAAACTTCAAGAAGGAGAAGAACTATTGGACAGAGAGAGCAAAGCATGAGGAAGCCCGAGCCAATCAGCTCGGGAAACAAGCTAAGGAAAGCTTACCCGGTGATGCTTCTGCTGACATGTCAAAGGGACGTGAACAAGTAGGGGTCAGATTAAAGAGCAAGGCAATCAAAAGAGGACAGTGAAAAAGGTCCAATATCCGAGGGAGTTACTAAAGGACCGGTGTTTTGTAATAGCATTTTTAAATTAAGACAGACAGATTATCAGATTGTCTTAAGCAGTGATCTTTTTTCTTTGATGTATTTAGTTCCAGGAAATCAATGAAAGACCGTTTGGTTGGAATTATCCTAGGGCCAATACTTTTAAATGCATTCATCATTCATTTGTTGTTTCCTTTAAATATTTTGTTTGTTCATTCATTTATATTTATAATCATTCATTCATTTATTCTTTATAAATTGTTCATACACTTAGTCATTTATTTATTTGTCCATTCATTTATTCTTTATAATTAGTCATTCATGTTCATACACTTAGTCATTTACTTATTTGTTCATTCATTAACATTTAGTCATTTATTCATTCATTCATTCACTCATTTTTATAAAATAAAGTAAAAAATGTGTCAATAATTTCTAATCCATGGTTTTTAAAACTAAAGGTACAATTTGGCGCACTTAGAAACAATCAGACTTTCGACACCCCTACAATACTCGATCTCAAGCATGAGCTATGGAGAATGATTAGCTTGCTAGAATTGAAATGATGGAAAGAATTCAAAAGGAACTGCAGGAACAGTTGGCTAAGTCTCAAGAGAAGTAAAGGGAACAAATGACCAAACTCATGGAGATGATGAGTACCATGATGAGGAAGAAGTGGCCAGGAGAAAATTCAGTTATCGGAATAGGGGAAGTAAACCAAGAAGATCGAACAGAGGTGGCACAGAATAATGGCCAGACATCCCAGCCTGTGGGAAATGAACTTCCGACTGGGGAAGCATTCTATATTTACATCCAACCAACGGCCGAAGCACAGAATTTTGGTCCTAAGAGGGGTAATATTGGGGTTGATCCAATTGATGTGGACATTCCAGACTTTGAAGAAATAGCCGAAAAAGAAAGGGCAAAGATGACTGAACTGAAGAGAGTTGAAACGGCAGAATCCCAGAAAAAATATCAGCTGCTAGAGGAAAGATTGAGGGCAATTGAAGGAGAGGAGCTATTTGGCAGTTTAGATGCCAAAGAGATGAGTTTAATGCACGATCTGGTAATTCCTCCAAAGTTCAAAGTACCAGACTTTGAAAAATATAACGGAACTACCAACCCATCAGCGCATCTGACCATGTATTGTCGGAAGATGAACGGACATGATGAAGATAAAAAATTACTCATCCACTGTTTTCAAGATAGCTTGATAGGGTCCGCAACTCGGTGGTATAACCAGCTTACCATACTAAGATCCGTTCCTGGATGGATCTAGCCAAAGGTTTCATGGAACAATACAAGCATGTGACAGACATGGTGCCTGACCATCTAACTCTCCAAAACATGGAAAAGAAAGCTACTGAAAGCTTTAAAAAATATTCTCAGAGATGGAGAGACGTGGCTACACAAGTGCAACCCCCTTTAACCAACAAGGAAACTATAATGCTTTTCATCAATACCCTGAAAGCACCTTATCAAGATAAATTGGTGGGAAGTGCCACCTAGGATTTTGCAGATATGGTGATATTTGGGGAGATGGTAGAGTCTACTATTAAGAACGTGAAAATAGAAGAGGGTGAATCTGCTACACCGAAGAGGGTTTTCCATGCAAAGAAGAAGGATGAGACACATGCAGTCAGTTTCAATCAATACCCCTACACCTCCTACACCATACATACCTCCCAGGCCTTATACTCCTACTACATCTTATGCACCTCTGACACCTTACACACCTTGCCCGAGCTATAATCCTTACTACCCCAATGTGAACCACCTTACCCAAAATCCTTTCCCCTATACCAATATACCGTAACAGCCGTTTCCAACTAGTATATCCCCACAGATAACCCTTCCTCGAAACACTGTCCCAAACACTCAAGGTCCCACACGCAATGACTATCATTCACCAAGGATCGATCAAAAACCCCAGTTTGATCCCATTCCTACTACCTTCGGTGAGCTATATCCTAAACTACTACAAGGCCAACTTGTCGCGCCCGTATATCTTAAACCTTTCACCCCACCATACCCAATGTGGTACAATGCAAATACCAACTGCGCATATCATGCAGGAATTCAGGGGCATTCAATGGAGGATTGCATTGCCTTCAAAAATAAAGTCCAAAGTTTAATCAATACCAGAGTTGTGAAGTTTGGGTCAAAGAATGGGCCGAATATAGCGGGAAACCCATTGCCCAATCATGCTGAGAATCGGGTAAATGTCGTATTGACAAGGGAAGTCAAAAGGTTAAAAAGGGATGCCAGGGAAGTCATGACTCTGATGTTAACAGTATTGGTCGAGCTGGTTAAGGCAAGAATGGTGGAGGATGCAGACAGTTTAAACAAGGTTGCAAAGAGGGTGCAGAATTGGTGCCCGTTACATAAATGTTCAGGTCATATCATACAGGACTACGGGGACTTTCTGGCTAGAGTCCAAAAGATGATGGATGATGGAGAGGCCCAGTTTTACGAGGAGACAGAGGAAGAAGTAGAGGTTATTGAGAATGCGGCTGGCTATGGAATAGGAAGACCTTTGATAATCTATTATGATGAACCAGAGAAGACTGCTCCGGTTGTTGAGAAAGTTGTGCCCAAGCTAATCATAGATTTGCCTTCTTCCTTTTCATACAAGGAAAGCAAAACTATACCATGAAAATATGACTACAGCATGGTTATTCCCGGGTCATCAAGTCAGCAAGATATTACAGGTGTGGGGCACTTAACACGAAGTGGAAGGTGTTATGCCCCTGAGGTTGTTGAACAGGGATCAACAAGAAATGATGGAGGACTGGACAAATGGAAGAAAGCAGTTGAACCAATCCATATTGAGATGGATTTGTCAAAAGAAGCAGAGAGGGGATCAGCCCCGGTAAACAGGATAAAAAAGCCTGTAAACAAGAAGGAGGCCTGCGAGTTTTTAAAGTTCATAAAACATAGTGAGTATACTGTGGTTGAGCAATTGCAGCGTCAGCCAGCAAGAATCTCCATCTTATCTTTGCTATTAAACTCGGAGCCACACATAAATGCCCTGTTGAGAGTGTTAAATTAGGCATATGTGGCTAACAACATATCGGTAGAAAAGTTAGACAGGCTGGTGGGAAACATTGCGGCAGACGACCATATATTTTTTAGTTATGATGAAATACCACCCAATGGTATTGGGTCCACAAAGGCTCTTCACATAACAACCACCTGCAAGTAATGCCCTTGGCAACCCTAGCAATTGTTCTAGATAATGGTTATTCATTAAATGTAATACCCTTGGCAACCCTGGCAATGGTCCATAAAGGGGCATATACTACTAAGGGTGCTTCTAGATAATGGTTCTTCATTAAATGTAATGCCTTGGCAACCCTGTCTAAGGTTCCAGTTGATATGTCTTATATGTTACCGAGTTACACAGTAGTCAGGGCTTTCGATGGTACCAGGAGAGAGGTAATGGGAACTATTGAGGTTCCTCTAGAGATAGGCCCATGCACCTATACAGTGAACTTTCAGGCATGGATATTAATCCATCCTATAATTGTTTGTTGGGAAGGCCATGGATACATTCAGCAGGGGCTGTGCCGTCGTCTCTCCACCAAACGTTGAAATTTGTGATGGAGGGCCGTTTGGTCACTGTATCAGGAGAAGAAGACATAATAGCCTCTGCATCTGCTGAATCTCTTTATGTTGAACCCAATGAAGATACTGTAGAATGTTCTTTTCGGTCTTTGGAATTCGTAAACGCAGTTTTCGTCGTTGAAGGACGAAAAATTCCAAAACCAAGTTGTCCAAGAACACAAGGCTGGGAGTAAGAACCACAGTGGGAAAGGGCTGCAGGGCTGGAAAGGGTCTTAGAAAATATCTTCAAGGGATGGCCCGAGCATTGGAAGCAGTGGGAAAGAAAGATTGGTTTGGCTTAGGGTATCTTCCGAAGGCCCATGAGAGGATGGAACAAGTTGAAAGAAACCGACAAAGGAGGATGGCTCGTCTCGCAGGTATGGATATTGAATGGGAACCCATGACTTTCCCATCAATCCTACACAACTTCCACTCTGCTGGTTTTCTATTCGGAGAAAAGAATTCAGAGGATGTACTCATAATGATCGAGCAAGCTTTTGAAAAATTTCATGTGGATAAAGGGGGCAGATTCAGGATATGGTGATTTGCATGACTGGGAAAGAAGGGTTGGAAAGTGACAATGTGAACTGGATGGTGTGACTTTGTCCACCAGGATATACACTAACCAATTGGAGTGCGACTGAGTTGCCCATAATTTTTAAGTCTATTCCAACGTAATACTTTAAAAAACAATCTTAATTATCTTTACCTAGAGATATTAAGAGTTTTTTTTTTTGGTAATGGGCTTTTTGTTTAAACATTTTCATTCAATAAATAACAAGCCCAATGCATTTTATTCATATTGATGTGTCCATATTCTTTCATTTTTGTTATTTATTTTGTTTTCATTATATACATTTTCCTATATTATTTCTTATCCGCCTATTTACAGGTCTACGGATACGGAATATAAGGACCTTCCTGTTAGTAATTCTGATATTGATTTTAGACCCATTTGCACGGATGACTTTGAGGCTAACGAAGATACTGAGGATATGTGTCTACCTCCGGATTTATTAAGGAGAAACAAGTACTTCCTCATAAGGAATTATTGGAAATGATAAATCTAGGAAATGGTGAAGAGATAAAGGAAGTCAAAATTGGGACTTCATTGTCATCATCAATAAAGGGGGAATCGATAGCCTTGCTCCAAGAATATGTGGATGTATTTGCATGGTCTTACCAAGACATGCTAGGGTTGGATCCTGATATTGTGGTTCATAAGCTCCCTTTAAGGCCAAAATACAAACCAATTCAGCAAAAGTTGAGAAGAATGAGGCCAGATATGCTGTTAAAGATAAAAGAGAGGTGAAGAAGCAATTTGTTGCTGGATTCTTAGAGGTGGCAAAATATCCAGAATGGGTGGTAAATATTGTTCCAGAACCAAAGAAAGATTGCAAGGTGCGGATGTGCGTTGATTACAGAGATTTGAACAAGGCCAGCCCTAAAGATAATTTCCATTTTCCCCATATTGATACTCTGGTAGATAATACGAAGAATTTTTTATTTTCTTTCATGGATGGATTCTTAGGATACAATCAGACTAAGATGGCATCGGAAGATATGGAGAAAACCACATTAGTTACAATGTGGGGAACCTTCTACTACAAGGTAATGCCATTTGGGTTGAAGAATGCTGGGGCAACAAATCAGAGAGCCATGGTGACTTTGTTTCATGATATGATGCATAAGGGAATTGAGGTCTATGTTGATATATAATCGCAAAGTCCCAAGGTGATGATGAGCATATTGCGAATCTTAAAAAGCTCTTCGAACAACTAAGGAAGTTTAGACTCAAGCAAAATCCGACAAAATGCACTTTTGGAGTCACCTCGGGAAAATTGTTGGGTTTTGTTGTCAGCAAAAGAGGAATTGAGATTGACCTAGATAAAATGAAGGCCATTCAGAATTTGCCACCACCTCGTACTCAAAAGGAAGTAAGAGGCTTTCTGGGGAGATTGAATTACATTGCTCGGTTTATTTCTCAGTTAACTGACAAATGTGATCCAATATTTAAGTTACTTCGAAAACGTGATCCAGGAGAATGGGATGAAGGTTGTCAGATTGCATTTGAAAAGGTTAAATATTATCTATCCAACCCACCAGTATTAATGCCATCTGTTTTGGATAAACCAATGATACTGTATTTATCAGTATTTGAGAGATCCATGGGTTGTGTTTGGGGTAGCTTGATGAGACTGGAAAGAAAGAACATACAGTTCACTACCTCAGCAAGAAGTTCACAGATTACAAGTTGAAATATTCGTCGGTAGAAAAGTTGTGCTGTGCTTTAGCTTGGACTGCTCGAAGACTCAGACAGTACATGTTGTACCACACAACGTGGTTGATTGCCAAGCTAGATCCAATCAAGTACATGTTGGAAGCGCCTTCTTTATCAGGGAGAACAACAAGATGGCAAGTTTTATTGCCATAGTACGACTTTGTATATGTAAGTCAAAAAGCTATCAAGGGCAGTGCAGTGGCTGAATTCTTAGCAAGTCGGGCAGTGGAAGATTATGAGCTGTTGAACTTTGACCTCCCGGATGAAGATTTGATATATGTTTCGCAAGCAGATGAGATTCCCCTGAAAAAGAAAGTATGGAAAATGTACTTTGATGGCGCATCTAATGCCATAGGGCATAGAATCGGTGCAGTCCTCATATCCCCATAAGAAGATTATTATCCTTTCACTGCTTAGATTGGATTTTGATTGTACAAATAATACTACAGAGTATGAAGCGTGTACTATGGGCCTTCGTGCTGCAGTGGACAAAAAGATCAAAGTATTGGAAGTTTTCGGAGACTCAGCCCTAGTGATATACCAGCTACGGGGAGAATGGAAAACTCGAGATACAAAGATAATCCGATACCGAGAACTCATATTGAGTTTATTAGAGGAATTTGAAGAAGTGAATTTCAATTACTTTCCTCGAGAAGAAAACCAAATGGTAGATGCTCTGGCTACTTTTTCATCAATGTTTAAAGTGAATGAAGGGGCTGAAGTTGTGCCAATAAAGATGAGTATATATGAGTCTCCAGCCCACTTTCTGAGTATTGAAGAAGAAGCAGGTAGCCTCTCTTGGTATAACGACTTCTTGCAGTACATCAAGAGTCAATAGTATCCAGAACAGGCAACAAAAAAATGATAAGAGGACTATGAGAAGGCTAGCAATGGGTTTTGTCCTAGACAGTGAGATTCTCTACAAGAAAGGAAAAGACCAAGTCTTGTTGAGATGTGTCGGATCTACCAAAGCTCGGAGAATTATAGAAGAGGTCCATGAAGGGATATGTGGCACTCATGCTAATGGTCACATGCTTGCTAAGCAGATTATGAGGGCAGGGTATTATTGGTTGACAATGGAAGGAGATTGTATCAATTATTCTCGAAAGTGCCATAAATTCCAGATATATGTAGATAAGATACATGTGCCGCCATCGCCATTACATGTCATGACTGCACCATGGCTCTTTTCAATGTGGGGAATGAATATGATCGTGCCTATTACCCCGAAAGCTTCAAATGGACATCGTTTCATCTTGGTGGCCATAGATTATTTCACAAAGTGGGTAGAAGCTGCTTCCTATGCAAATGTAACAAAGTCGGTGGTATGTAGATTTGTTAAGGAAGAAATCATATGCCGTTACGGGTTGCCAGCAAGAATTATTTCGGATAATGCTCTCAATTTGAACAATAAGATGATGAGAGAAGTCTGTACTTAGTTCAAGATCACAAATTATAATTCGGCACCTTATCGTCCGAAGATGAATGGGGTAGTAGAAGCAGGTAACAAGAACATCAAGAAGATTGTTGAGAAGATGACTAATGTGTACAAAGATTGGCATGAGATATTGCCTTTTTCTCTTCATGCATATCGTACTTCGGTCCGTACATCTACAGGTGCAACGCCATTTTCTTTGGTATACGGGATGGAAGCAGTGCTACCTATTGAAGTTGAGATCCCTTCACTTCGGGTTTTGATGGAAGTCAACCTAGAGGAAGAAGAATGAGTTAGAGCTTGTTATGAACAGTTGAATCTCATCGAGGAGAAAAGATTGAAAGCAATTTGTCATGGGCAGTTGTATCAGAAAAGGATACTTTGAGCCCACAACAAGAAAGTTTGTCCCAAACAGTTTCGAGAGGGGGAGTTGGTACTGAGGAAAATTCTCCCTATAGTGAAGGACCCGAGAGGAAAATGGGCTCCGAATTGGGAAGGACCCTATGTGGTAAAAAGAGCTTGTTCTAGAGGAGCATTGATTTTAACTAGAATGGACGGGGAGGATTTCAGAAATCCCGTGAATGCTGATGAAGTGAAGAAGTATTATGCTTGAAAAAAATGTGATGCAGTGCACATGGAAATTCGAATGATTCCAAGCTTAAAAATGGAAATCCTATATATCTATTTCCCTTGTGGATTTCTTTTTAATGAGAATATTCATGCTTGATATGCTTGATCAAAAATCATGGCAGAAAGAAAGCCATCGAAAAATGTGGAAAATGAAAGCCAACAAAGCAAAAAAGAAAAAAGAAGAAAAGAAAGTCTAAAAAAGGGACAAATGTTTCAAGAATGAGTTCTCCTTAGGAAATGATCCTTGATTCAATCACCCTTAAACACACTTTGGGCCTATTTTATCCTTCCTTTCTAAACATGAACCTTGGCCTACATTACGTGCTTTAAAAGCCCATTTTGATCAAGCATGGATATTTAATTTGAAAGGATATTCTCAGAATTCATCCTATCTTTTGAATTGATATTTTTACCTTGGAAGCATTTAGAATTCTCAGATGCATGGTAGAATACAAAAAAATGGAAATGAAAAAAGAATGTAAAAGGAGAGGTTTAAGCTGAAAACCTGCAAATGGTGACTTAATACCAAATGGAAGACACTTGAGTTGAAAACCCGCAAAGGGCAGCTCAGGTACGGATTAAAAGTTCGAATCAATGCTCCGTGTAAAGGGGGAGAAAGTATCTGACAATCAGAGAAAAGGAGAACAACTCAGTCTGATGTAACTACGGAAGCTAAGAGGTTATCCAAGTAAATTGCTCGTTCAAGGGAAGTTTCACATGGTTTGAAAAAGGAGGGGTCCAAGATATTCCGCATCCGGGGCATCTACAACCTATAACTTTACATTTGTTTCTTATATCCTTGATATTTATTTTTACTATTTTAAAAAATTTCTTGCAATAAATTCTTGTCATCTTTTTTATGACATTTTTGCTTGATTCATATTTTCTTTCATACATTTTTGAGATGCATTATGATTGTTATTAAATTGAATGATGATTAGTAATAAAAAATCTTTAAATAAAAGGATTTTAGAGTATTACTAAGGAATAGATTTAAATCTTGGGAAAAGTTTGGAAAGTTCACCAGGAAAAGAAAATAGTGAACGTGTTAGAGACTCCATCACGAAGTCAGAAAATCTAAGAATTTCAGTGAATGTCAGAAACTGAGACTATTTGACAAGTTACCTTGAGTGAAGGATTCCTTAAGTGGGGCATCAGTGAACAATTGAAGACTCTGTCATGAAGATGGATAATCTGTGAACCTTAAAGAAACCATGGATTAGAAATCATGACACAATCATTTGATTGCATTCATTCTTAGGAAACATACAAGCATTTGCAAAGCATGTCATTCTCATAATTGAATTTAGTTAACATTGCATAAATCAGGAAAACTTGAACATCCCCAAAGTAAACTCGTTCTACTTTTCAAACAAGTTGAGCCCCGAGATCACAGTCGAGGTACGTTCCTTTCTAAATCGAACTCATTTTTCTTCTCAAATGAGTCGAGCCCCGAGATCCCATCAAGGTATGTTCTTTTCATTTTCAAGTTTAATTTATTTTTTCCAAATGAACCAAACTCAGAATCATTCTTAGTATTTCCTTTTGTTTTAAATCGAATTCATTATGTTTTATCAAATGACTCGAGCCTTGAGACCACCGTCTAGGCATTTCCTTTTATTTCAAATCGAATTCATTCTGTTTTATCAAATGAGTCGAGCCTTGAAACCACTGTCAAGGTATTTCCTTTTGTTTTAAATCGAATTCATTCTGTTCTGTCAAATGAGTCGAGCCTTGAAACCACCGTCGAGGTATTTTATTTTGTTTTAAATCGAATTCATTCTGTTTTATCAAATAAGTCGAGCCTTGAGACCAACGTTGAGGTATTTCCTTTTGTTTTAAATCGAATTCATTTTGTTTTATCAAATGAGTGGAGCCTTGAGACCACCGTCGAGGTATTTCCTTTTGTTTTAAATTGAATTCATTCTGTTTTATCAAATGAGTAGAGCCTTGAGATCACCGTCGAGGTATTTCCTTTTGTTTTAAATCGAATTCATTCTGTTTTATCAAACGAGTCGAGCCTTGAGACCACCGTCGAGGTATTTCCTTTTGTTTTAAATCGAATTCATTCTGTTTTATCAAATGAGTCGAGCCTTGAGACCACCGTTGAGGTATTTTCAAATCACGAGTAAGGCCTCCGGGCACCATTCTTAAGACCTCCGGGCATCATTGTTAAAGTCACATATAGCGCATTTTTTAATCACGGGTAAGGCCTCGGGGCACCATTCTTAAAGACCTCCGGGCATCATTCTTAAAGTCGCATACACCACATTTCTTTCAAATCACGGGTAAGGCCTCCAGGCACCATTTTTAAGACCTTCGAGCACCATTTTTAAGACCTCCAAGCATAAGTTTCCAAGAGTTTTTACAGTTTTAAACAATGAACAAGTCTTTGGTGGTGATAACCAAAGCCTCTGGTGGAGATATCCAGAGTTTTACATTTGCTTGAACAAGTCTTTGGTGGTGATAGCCAAAGCCTCTGGTGGAGATGTCCATAGTTTTACATTTGCTTGAGCAAGTCTTTGGTGGTGATAGCCGAAGCTTCTGGAGGAGATACCCAGAATTTTAAACAAAGCTTAGCACAGGACAGGTTAAGACCCCGAGACCATCGTCGAGGTTATTTCTTCTCTTGCAAATCGAACCAGTTTCCTTAAGACGAGTTGAGCCTTGATTAGTGAGGGAACTCAATTTAAGGACAAAATCTTCAATTTACAGCTTCTTTCAAAAATAAAAAATCGAAAATCAAAAAAATCAAAAAAATCAAAAAATCAAAAAAAATCAAAAAAATCAAAAAAATCAAAAAATAAAAAATAAAAAATAAAAAATAAAAATGAAAATAAAAAATGAAAAATGAAAAAAGAAAAAAGAAACCCCTTTCTCTTCACATGTGATTTCACTAACCAGACAAAATTATTATTTGTTTATCTTTGCCTAATTCCTGTTTCTCTGCAATAGCCAAAGAGGGGCAGTTGTAAACACCTAATTTTGTCCGGACCACTAAAACAGGTTTGTTTTCTTCCTAAATTGATGTTTCAGAATGTAAAAAGACTTTTTTCAACCTATAGGTGGTACTCCGAGACTTAGTCTAAGAAGGCGAGCATAAAGTCAAACTTGAAAAAGTCAACCCTAAGAAGTCAACTACTAAAAAAAGTCAACCCACTTTCAAATTCAAGATTTGAAGTTCAATTGAAAAATGGCAAAAGAATTTTGATAATTCGAGGTTCACATTGAAAGATATGGAGTTCAGAAGTTGGGTTACGAAGATTCAGTAGAAAGAAAACCCTAGTTCAGGAAATTTGGGGAACAGTTCTTAAACAATCAAATTGGTCGAAATTGAAGGTTCCAAATGAAAGATAAGCATTGACTACGGGTAATGGAGAAGCAACTTGAAAGAAAAACTGAAAGAAAAGTCAATCCGGAAGAAAATCGAGAATTAAGGTTTTTGGTGGATTTCGGTGAAATTCGGAAGAATTACAGAAATAGCCTAATTCGGTAAGACTAAAGCCCCTAATGGATAAGTAATGATTAAACAAGGATATTCCAAAGCTCAGTTTGAAGAAAATCTAAAAATCGGACTGGTTTTGAGCAAAATCGGGTTTCGGAGGCAAAATGGCAAAATTAGAAAATTTGGGACAAATAGCAAATGAACTCTAAAATTTTTAAAAAATTCCAAATCTCATTCTTAAATCATTACAAAAAGATTGGAGAAAGAAAATCTTGATTCGGAGTTCGTTTGCAAAATGCCCAAATCCCGGGTCCCCTATGTAGAAATTCAAGAAGATAAATCCCGAAAAAATAGCAAAAGAACTCCAAAAATTTTAAAAATTTGCAAATCTCATTTTTAAATTATTTGGAAGACATTGGTGAAAGAAAATCTAGATTCGGAGTTCATTTGAAAAATGGCTAAATCCTGGGCCCCTTATGTAGTAATTCAAGCAAATAAATCCCAAAAAAATACCAAATGAGTTCCAAAAATTAAGAAAACTTCCAGATCATACTTTTAAATTATTTGGAAGAGATTGGTGAAGAAAAATCTGGATTCAGAGCTCATTTAAAAAATGGTAAAGTTTGAGAGTACAAAAGGGTAATTTTGGAAGAAAAAATCCAAATAAATAGCAAATGGACTCGAAAAAATTTGAAAACCTCTAGAATTCAATTGTTTACTATTTTGAAATTATTGAAAAAAGAAAATTTGAATTTGGAGTCTGTTTGCTATTTATTTATGTTCGGGGGCCAAAAAGGTCATTTTATCCAAGAAACAGAAAATGGCTTTTCTTGCCTTTTAAAAAATGAAGCACTGGAAGGAAAGGGGTTGGCTGGCCAAGGCCCAAGGATGGGTAGTTATTTTATGGTTTTTAATCAAAAGGCCCACAATTAAGAGGAAGTTAGTTATTTTTTCATCAATCCTTTGCAAATAAGCCACATGGACCAATTCATGAAGAGGGAGAGTGTCAACATAATAGCTTAAGATTATTGAATAGCTGTAATTGTGGATAGCTGATGGCCTAATCAAAGGGTGATAATTTCATTTTTTGAAACATCTTGGATCAATAGCCTTTGGATGAAAATTGGTTGATGAAAATATGACAACATCCTAGGGGATAAGGGCCATTCGGCCACTACAAGGAGGGGGCCTCTCTCTTTCATTATTCAGCTATTCGCTCTCTATTCTCTCTTGGTTTTGGCTGATTTTTCTCTCTATTGTTGAAAGGCAAAAAGAAAATTTTAGAAAAGAAAAGAAAGTTAGAAGAGAAAAAGCTTGAAAGATAGCTTCTAGAGATTGCTTTAAGCACCATACTCTTGCACTTTCTTTGATTTTCCATTCTTGATTTGCTATTTTGATTACTATTTTGGTGACTTTCTTTTGATTTCTCTTTTTAAATAAGTGTTTTTAATATTCTTCTTTAAGTTCCTTCTTGATTCTTTCTTGTAAAAAGCTTTTGAAATTTTTTTTCCTCTTGTTTTTGAAATGGCCGAATGGCCTAGTTTTTTGGGTAGTTGCTGATTGCATTTTTTATTTCATGTTATTCTTTATATTTAACAAGTTTTGATGATTTAAATCTTCTTCTAATATATAAATATGAAGCTTGTTTTAATTCGGTTGCTTACTTGTTTCTATTTTTGATTCTGTTATCTTGTTATCATGTTTATTTTACTTGTCTTGCATTTTTGATTTTCTGTTTTCAAAATGTTTAAGTTTGTTTATATTTTATATTTTGTAATCTATGTGTTTGTGAAAATGCTTATTGGTTTTCATGCCTTTACTTTATATTTGCATGATTTGAGCATTATTCTTTAGCTATGCATGTTAGTATATCATGTGTTTGTGAAAATGCCATGCTCATTTTAAGCATGAGACCATTCGGCCACCCTAGGTTGTATGCTTTGTGTGTGCATTTTTGTTATTTAGTTTATAGGTTTGCATTTTCATGATATTTGGTTGAGTATTTTGTTTAAGCATGCCATATGTTTGTGTTATTTCCATGAACATTTTAGGTTTAGGATTGGTTTGTTTTGCCATGCATATTCATGCATTTTAGAACTAGGTTGCATGGAATGCCATGCAAGTTCATTTAGGTCTAGGTCATTTTGTTGATGCCATGCATTTTTCATGTCATTTAGGTTTTAAATCATGCATTTCATGCATCATATTTGCTGTATTTTTCATGCATTTCATGTCCTTGCCACTTGACTTATGACTTAGGCCAATCAATGGTTCAAAGTCATGCTCACTTGAAAATTAAAGAATTGTCAAACTAATTATTCTACCTTTGTGATTTTTATTTACTTAGCCAATTTTTTGCCTAACTTTTCAAAAGTGTTAGCTACTGTTTGTGAGTCATTCAGAGAGTCTTTAATATTTTTACTTTGATTTTTAAATGATTTTATCAAAGGCAAAGGAATGTGTTTTGGCAAAACAGTTTTTTCACCCAGTACTCATACTTTCCCAATTTTTCTGGGCAGTCATATTTAATCAGAAAATTAAGCCGAGTTTTTCCCGTGTATTCTTACGTGTCTTGAGTCTCCAGAATTTTTTTTAGATTTTTTTGAATTTTTAAAAATAGGATAAAAAATCGTGCTTTAAAACTGGACAGTGGAGTCAGAATTGAATTTGAAGCAAGATAATTTTTCTGTTTTGGTTAAGTTATTTAGAGAGGGCTGATTAGGAAGTTTAGCTACTGACTTAGGGTAGTTTCTAATCCTTTTTAAACTCTAAAAATGATTTTTTAAGTCTCGGGTTAAGGGTGGTCAAGTCCGGGATTTTAAACTTAGAAAATTAGAGCCATTTAAAAAAGGGTTTAGCTAGGTTTTTATTTTTAATCTAAACCTTTCAAAATTGTTTTCAAACAATCAGAAAGTATTTTGGTTTTAGAATATTTAATTTGATATATTTTCTTAAGGTAGCCGGATATCTTTTTAGATATATGGATTTCCTTAATTAAAGGAAAAAATACATTCTCATGCATTGCATTTTCCATATTCATGCATATTACATAATATGTAATTTTTGCTATGTTTAATTTTTATGATGGTTTTATTATCTTTGATTTAAATTTTTGGAATTATATTATTTGTTACATGGTTTTGAATATTTCATGATATCCTATGCTTTTTATTTTAGTTATTTTTGTCATATTATTTAGCATATACTATGTTCATGCATTATTATTTTTATTTTTATTTCCATGCATATTATATGATAGCATTATTTTATGTTTCATGTCATTTAGATTATATGCCATATCATTTATATTTGCCATGTCTTTTAAATTATTTCATTTCATATAGAATATATTATGTTACCTAGGTCATTTCATTTCATGTAGAATATATTATGTTACCTAGGTCATTTTATTTCATTTAGAATATATTATGTCGCTTAGGATATTTTATTTCATTTAGAATATATAATATGACTTTGGATATTACATTTCATATAGAATATATCATGTTACCTAGGTCATTTCATTTCATTTAGAATATATCATATAACTTAGGATATTTCATTTCATTTAGAATATGCTAAGACATTTAAATTATATCATACCATTTAGGTTGCATTATATTATTTAGACTTTGCTATGTCATTTTATTTATGTCATACATATTCATTTCATATTATTTAAAATGTTTTGAAAAAGGTAATGATTTTCAATAAAATAAAGATATTCCCGAGTTTAAATAATTCATGAGTTCTCTACCAGGTTTGCTGGGAGGATATCATCAATTATCATTAATAATGGAATATCTTCTTTAAAATGAGAATGATTCCGAAAGTTTTCCAAACTAATAAAAATTTCTATATTTTGCCACGTTTGTTGGGGAATATAGGAAAATTTTGAATTTATAAATTCCAGATCATTTTCAATTAAAAATGTAATTATTTTTCTTTTAATTTGGAATTAACTTGAAATACTAAATTTAAAACCGACTTTTTTTCGAGACTTGAGATAAGAAATGATTAATAAGGTATCGTTTTATACGGGCGTTTTGGGGGTGTTAATCCTTCTCCACACGTAAACGAGTCCCGAACCCGCTTCTTTGATTTCTCTGGTTTAAAACGCAGACTTGAAATTGGTTTTAAAAATGTTTTAATTAATATTAAAATATTTTATAAAACCGGTTTTAATAGGTGGCCGATCACACCTAGCTAAAAAAGATTTGTGGCGACTCCATATCTTTTTCAAGGTCATTTTCAAAACCTTCATTTTTCAATAGGAATTAAGTCGACTTTTCCTCGGTTTATTTTAATGTCACGCTTAACGAATAATAAAGTCTTGCGATGAGACTTGTTATTTTTTAGGTTGCGACATCCTTGATATGCACTTTTTAAAAAAAAAAAAATTGTAATAAATTCTTGTTATCCTTTTCATGACATTTTTGCTTGATTCATATTTTCTTTCATACATTTTTGAGATGCATCATGATTGTTATTAAATTGAATGATGATTAGTAATAAAAAATCTTTAAATAAAAGGATTTCAGAGTATTACTAAAGAATAGATTTAAATCTTGGGAAAGGTTTGGAAAGTTCACCAAGTAAAGAAAACGGTGAACGTGTTGGAGACTCCATCACGAAGTCAAAAAATCTATGAATTTCAGCGAAAGTCAGAAACTGAGAATGTTTGACAAGTTATCTTGAGTAAAGGGTTCCTTAAGTGGGGCATCAGTGAACAATTGAAGACTCTGTCATGAAGTCGGATAATCTGTGAACATCAAAGAAACCATGGATTAGAAATCATGACATAATCATTTGATTGCATTCATTCTTAGGAAACATACAAGCATTTGAAAAGCATGTCATTCTTATCATTGCGTTTAGATAACATTGCAGAAATTAGGAAAACTTGGATTTCCCCAAAGTAAACTCATTCTTCTTTTCGAACGAGTCAAGCCTTGAGACCACCGTCAAGTTATTTCTTTTCGTTTTAAATCGAATTCATTCTGTTTTATCAAATGAGTCGAGCTTTGAGACCACCGTCGAGGTATTTTCTTTTGTTTTAAATCGAATTCATTCTATTTTATCAAATGAGTGAGACCATCGTCGAGGTATTTCCTTTTGTTTTAAATCGAATTAATTTTGTTTTATCAAATGAGTCGAGCCTTGAGACCACCGTCGAGGTATTTACTTTTGTTTTAAATCGAATTCATTCTGTTTTATCAAATGAGTCGAGCCTTGAGACCACCGTCGAGGTATTTCCTTTTGTTTTAAATCGAATTCATTCTATTTTATCAAATGAGTCGAGCCTTGAGACCACGATCGAGGTATTTCCTATTGTTTTAAATCGAATTCATTCTGTTTTATCAAATGAGTCGAGCCTTGAGACCACTGTCGAGGTATTTCCTTTTGTTTTAAATCGAATTCATTCTGTTGAGCATTGAGACCGTCGTCAAGGTATTTTCAAATCACGGGTAAGGCCTCCGGGCACCATTCTTAAGACCTCTGGGCATCATTTTTAAAGTTGCATACAGCTCATTTTTTTCCAAATCACGGGTAAGGCCTCCGGGCATCATTCTTAAGACCTCCAAGCATTATTGTTAAAGTCGCATACAGCGTATTTTTTTTAATCACGGGTAAGGCCTCCGGGCACCATTTTTAAGACCTCTAGTTGCCATTTTTAAGACCTCCAGGCATAAGTTTCTAGAGTTTTTACATTTGCTTGAACAAGTCTTTGGTGGTGATAACCAAAGCCACTGGTGGAGATATCCAAAGTTTTACATTTACTTGAACAAATCTTTGGTGGTGATAGCCAAAGCCTCTGGTGGAGATATCCAGAGTTTTACATTTTCTTGAACAAGTCTTTGGTGGTGATAGCCAAAGCCTCTGGTGGAGATATCTAGAGTTTCACATTTGCTTAAGCAAGTATTTGGTGGTGATAGCCGAAGCTTCTAGAGGAGATACCCATAATTTTTAAACACAACTTAGCACAAGACAGCTTAAGCCCTCGAGACCATCGTCGAGGTCTTTTCTTCTCTTGCAAATCGAACTCGTTTCCTTAAGACGGGTCGAGCCTTAATTAGCCAGGGAATTCAATTTAAGGACAATATCTTCTATTTACAGCTATTTTCAAAACAAAAAAAAAAACAAAATGAAAAAAAAAACCCCTTTCCCTTCCCTTCACATGTGATTTCACTAACCGGACAAAATTAGTATTTGTTTATCTTTGCTTGATTCCTGATTCTCAGCAATAGCCAAAGAGGGGCAGTTGTAGACACCTAATTTTGTCCGGACCACTAAAACAGGTATGTTTTCTTCCTAAATTGATGTTTCAAAATGTAAAAAGACTTTTTTCATCCTACAGGTGGTACTCCGAGACTTAGTCTAAGAAGACGAGCATAAAAAGTCAAACTTGAAAAGTCAACCCAAAAAGTCAACTACTAAAAAAGTCAACGCACTTTCAAAATCAAGATTTGAAGTTCAATTGAAAAATGGCAAAATAATTTTGATAATCCAAGGTCTATATTGAATGATATGGAGTTCGAAAGTTGGGTTACAGAGATTCAGTAGAAAGAAAACCCTAGCTCGAGAAATTTAGGGAAAAGTGCTTAAACGATCAAATTGGTCAAAATTGACGGTTCCAAATGAAAGATAAGCACTGACTACGGGTAATGGAGAAGCTACTTGAACGAAAAACTGAAAGAAAAGTCAATCCGAAAGAAAACCGAGAATTAGGGTTTTTGGTGGATTTCGGTGAAATTCGGAAGAATTACAAAAATGGCCCGATTCGGTAAGACTAAAGCCCCTAATGGATAATGAATGATTAAACAAGGATAGCCCAAAGCTCAGTTTGAAGAAAATCTAAAAATCGAACTTGTTTTGAGCAAAACCGGGTTTCGTAGGCCAAAGGGCAAAATTGGAAAATTTGGGAAAAATAGCAAATGAAATCCAAATTTTTTAAAAAATTCCAGATCTCATTCTTAAATCATTTCAAAAATATTGGTGAAATAAATTCTTGATTTGGAGTTCGTTTGCAAAATGGCCAAATCCCTATGTAGAAATTAAAGAAGATAAATCCCGAAAAAATAGCAAATGAAGTACAAAAATTTTGAAAATTTTCAAATCTCATTTTTAAATTATTTGGAAGAGATTAGCGAAAGAAAATTCGGATTCGGAGTTCGTTTGCAAAATGGCCAAATCCCGGACCCTCTTATACAGTGAAAAAATACCAAATGAGTTCCAAAAATTATGAAAACTTTTAGATCATACTTTTAAATTATTTGGAAGAGATTGGTGAAGAAAAATCTGGATTTTGAGCTCGTTCAAAAAATGGTAAAGTTTGGGAGCATAAAAGGGCAATTGTGGAAGAAAAAATCTAAATAAATAGCAAATGGGCTCGAAATTTTTTGAAAACCTTCAGAATTCAATTTTTTATTATTTTGGAATTATTGAAAAAATAAAAATTGAATTTGGAGTCCGTTTGCTATTTATTTATGTTCGGGGGGCAAAAAGGTTATTTTACCCAAGAAACCAAAAATGGCTTTTCTTGCCTTTAAAAAAATGAAGATTGGGCTGGAAGAAGAGGGGTGAGCCGGCCAAGCCCCAAGTATGGGTAGATATTTTTTTATTTTTAATCAAAAGGCCAACAATAAAGAAGAAGGTAGTTATTTTTTGATCAAGCCTTTGCAAATAAGCCATATGGACCAATGCATGAAGAGGGAGAGTGTCAACATAGTGGCTTAAGATTCTTGAACAGTTGTAATTGTGGATAGCTGATGGCCTAATCTAAGGGTGATAATTTCATATTATAAACATCTTGGATCAATAGCCTTTGGATGAAAATTGGTTGAATGAAAAATGACAACATCCTAGCATTGGGGGAGGGATTTGGCCACTACAAGGGGGGGTCTCTATCTCCTTTCATTTCTAGCTATTCACTCTCTATTCTCTCTTGGTTTTTGCTGATTTTTTCTCTCCATTGTTGAAAGGCAAAAAGAAAAGTTTAGAAAAGAAAAGAAAGTTAGAAGAGAAAAAACTTGAAAGATAGCTTCTAGAGGTTGCTTTAAGCACCATACTCTTGCAACTTTCTTTGATTTTCCATTATTGATTTGTTGTTTTCATTTAATATTTGGTGAGTTTCTTTTTATTTTCCGTTTTAAATTAGTGTTTTTAATATTATTCTTTAAGTTCTTTCTTGATTCTCTCTTGAAAAAAGCTTTTGAATTTTTTTTTCCTTCTTATTTTTGGGTTGGCCGAATGGCCTAGTATTTTTTAGAGTTGCTGTTTTGCTTTATTATTTCATGTTATTCTTGATATTTAATAAGTTTTGATGCTTTAAATCTTCTTCTAATACATAAACATGAAGCTTGTTTTAATTTGGTTGCTTGTTTATTTCCATTTTTGAGTCTATTATCATGTTTATTTTACTTATCTTGCATTTTTTATTTTTTGTTTTCAAAATGTTTAAGTTTGTTTATGTTTTACATTTTGTAATCCATGTGTTTGTGAAAATGCCTATTTATTTTCATGCATTTACTTTATGTTTGCATGATTTGAGTGTTATTCTTTAGCTATGCATGTTAGTATATCATGTGTTTGTGGAAATGCCATGTTCATTTTGAAGCATGAGGCCATTCGGCTACCCCTCTATTTTATGCTTTGCATGTACATTTTCATCAAGCCAGTTGATAGGTTTGCATTTTCATGATATTTGGTTGAGTATTTTGTTTAAGCATGCCATATGTTTGTCTTATTGCCATGCATTTTTTAGGTTTAGGATTGGTTTGCTTTGCCATGCATATTCATGCATTTTAGACCTAGGTTGCATTAAATGCCATGCAAGTTCATTTAGGTCTAGGTCATTTTATTGATGCCATGCATTTTCATGTCATTTAGGTTTTAAATCATGCATTTCATGAAACATATTTGCTGTATTTTTCATGCATTTCATGTCCTTGCCACTTGACTTATGACTTAGGCCAATCAATGGTTCAAAGTCATGCTCACTTGAGCATACTAGTAGAAAATTAAAGAGTTGTCAAATTGATTATTCTACTTTTGTGATTTTTTTACTTAGCCAATTTTTTGCCTAACTTTTCAAAAGTGTTAGCTACTATTCGTGACTCTTTTAGAGAGTCTCTAATATTTTTACTTTGATTTTTAAATGATTTTATCAAAGGCAAAAGAATGTGTTTTGGCAAAACAGTTTTTTAACCCAGTACTCATACTTTCCCGATTTTGCTGGGCAGTCATCTTTAATAAAAAAATTAAGCCGATTTTTTTCGTGTAGTTTTACTTGTCCTGAGTCTCCACTACTTTTTTTTAGATTTTTTTGAATTTTTAAAAATAGGTAAAAAATCGTGTTTTAAAACTGGACTGTGGAGGCATAATTGAATTTGAAGGAAAATCATTTTTCTGTTTTGGTTATGTTACTTAGAGGGGGCTGATTAATAAGTTTAGCTACTGACTTTGGGTACTTTCTAAGCCTTTTTAAACTCTAAAAATGATTTTTTAAATCTCGGGTTAAGGGTGGTCAAGTCTGGGATTTTAAACTTAGAAAATTAGAGCCATTTAAAAGGGGTTTAGCTAGGTTTTTATTTTTAATCTAAGCTTTTCAAAATTCTTTTCAAACAATCACAAAGTATTTTGGTTTTAGAATATTTAATTTGATATATTTTTCGAAGGTAGCTGGATATCTTTTTAGATATATGGATTTCCTTAATTAAAGGAAAAAATACATTCTCATGCATTGCATTTTTCATATTCATGCATATTATATAATATGTAATTTTTGCTATGTTTAATTTTCATGATGGTGTTATTATCTTTGATATAAATTTTTTATATTATATATTTGTTATATGGTTTTGAATATTTCATGATATCCTATGCTTTTTATTTAGTTATTTTTGTCATATTATTTAGCATATACTATGTTCATGCATTATTATTTTTATTTTTATTTCTATGCATATTATATGATAGCATTATTTTATGTTTCATGTCATTTAGATTATATGCCATATCATTTATATTTGCCATGTCATTTAAATTATTTCATTTCATATAGAATGTATTATGTTACCTAGGTCATTTCATTTCACGTAGAATATATTATGTTACCTAGGTCATTTCATTTCATTTAGAATATATTATGTCACTTAGGATATTTTGTTTCATTTAGAATATATCATGTAACTTAGGATATTTCATTTCATTTAGAATATGCTAAGACATTTAAATTATGTCATACCATTTAGGTTGCATTATATTATTTAGACTTTGCTATGTCATTTTATTTATGTCATACATATTCATATTCATATATTTTTTAAATGTTTTGAAAAAGGTAATGATTTTCAATAAAATAAAGATATTCCCGAGTTAAAATAATTCATGAGTTCTCTGTCGGGTTTGCTGGGGAGGATATCATCAATTATCATTAATAACAGAATAGCTGCTTTAAAATATGAATGATTCAGAAAGTTTTCCAAATTAATAAAAATTTCTATATTTTGCCATGTTTGTTGGGGAATATAGGAAAATTTTGAATTTATAAACTCTGGATCATTTTCAATTAAAAATGGAATTATTTTTATTTAAATTGGGAATTAACTTGAAATACAAAATTTAAAACCGACTTTTTACCGAGACTTGAGATAACACATTGTAGACACCTAATTTTGTCCGGACCACTAAAACAGGTATGTTTTCTTCCTAAATTGATGTTTCCGAGTGTGAAAAGACTGTTTTCATCCTGCAGGTAGTACTCCGAGACTTAGTTTACGAGGACGAGCATAAAAAGTCAAACATGAAATAAAGTCAACCTCGAAAAAAGTCAACCCCGAAAAAGTCAATCCCAAAAAGTCAACTATTGGAAAAGTCAACCCACTTTCAATATCAAGATTTTATGTTCAATTGAAAAATGGCGAAAGAATTTTGATAATCCGAGGTCTACATTGAAAGATATGGAGTTCAAAAGATGGGATTTGGAGATTCCGTAGGATGAAAACCCTAATCCGAGAAATTTGGGGAAAAGTGCTTAAACGATCAAATTGGTCAAAATTGAAGGTTCGAAATGAAAGACAAGCACTGACTACGGGTAATGGAGAAGTCACTTGCAAGAAAAATCAAACGAAAAGTCAATCCGGGAGAAAATTGAGAATTACGGTTTTTAGTGGATTTCGGTGAAATCGTGAAGAATGACAGAAATGGCCCGACTTGGAAAGACCAAAGCCCCCTATGGATGAGGAATGTTTAAAAAAGGATAGCCCAAGGCTCAGTTTGAAGAAAATCTGAAAATCGGGCTTGTTTTGAGCAAAATCGGGTTTCAGAGGCAAAAAGGGCAAAATTGGAAAATTTGGGAAAAATAGCAAATGGACTCTAAAAATTCTGAAAATTTGTAAATCTCATTTTTAAATCATTTGAAAGATATTAGCAAAAGAAAATCTTGATTCGGAGTTCGTTTACAAAATGGTCAAATCCGGGCTTCTTATGTAGTAATTCAAAAAGGAAAATCCTGAAAAAATAGCAAATGAGCTCCAAATCTTCTGAATTTGCAAATCTCATTTTTAAATTATTTGGAAGAGATTGGCATAAGAAAATCCTGATTCGGAGTTCGTTTGCAAAATGGCCAAATCCCGGGCTTCTAATGTAGTAATTCAAAAAGGAAAATCCCAGAAAAATAGAAAATGAGCTCCAAATCTTCTGAAATTTTACAAATCTCATTTTTAAATTATTTGGAAGAGATTGGCAAAATAAAATCTTGATTCGGAGTTCGTTTGCAAAATGGCCAAATCCCGGGCCTCCTATGCAATAATTCAAAAAGATAAATCCCGAAAAAATAGCAAATGGACTGCAAAAAATCTGAAATTTTGCAAATATCATTTTTAAATTACTTGGAAGAGATTGGCGAAATAAAATCTTGATTCGGAGTTCGTTTGCAAAATGGCCAAATCTCGGGCCTCTTGTGCAGTAATTCATGCCGATAAATCCCGAAAAAATACTAAATGAGCTCCAAAAATTATGAAAACTTCCAGATCACACTTTATTATTATTTTGAAGAGATTGGTGAAGAAAAAAAATCTTGATTTGGAGCTCGTTTAAAAAATGGTAAAATGTAGGGGCATAAAAGAGCATTTTTGGAAGAAAAAATCCAAATAAATAGCAAACGGACTCGGATAATTTTGAAAACTTCCAGAACTCAATTTTTTATTATTTTGGAAGTATTAAAAAATAAAAATTGAATTTTGAGTCCGTTTGATATTTATTTGCATCCGGGGGGGCAAAATGGTCATTTCACCCAAGCAACCGAAAAGGGCTTCTTTGGGCCTTTCAAAAAATCAGACTTGGGCTGGAAAAGAGAAGTGCTGGCCTGCCCAAGCCCAAAGGAAGGAGGAAGCTTCTGATTTTTCAATCAAATGGCTAAAAATCAAGAGTTAGTTAGAGATGCTCTTTGATCAAGCCATGGTGATTAAGCCACATAGGCCAAGAGAGATGTCAACATTATTCTTGAACAGATGTAATTTGAGAGAGCTGAGATGCTAATCTAAAGGTGGTAATTTCATGATTTCTCACCTTGAATTATTAGCCATTTGATGGAAAATTGGTTACAAGGAAAATGACAACATCCTTGGGCAATATAAAGGGCCATTCGGCCAGCATGTTAGGGGGGCAGAAATTTCATTTTTCATCTTCATTTTGCTGAGTTCTTTTAGTTTTTACTTAGTTTTTCTCTTCTTGGTTGAAAGCAAAAAAAGAAAAGTTTAGAAAAGAAAGGAAAGGAAAGTTTGAAGAGATAAAGCTTGAAATATAGCTTCTTGAGGTTGCTCTTGAGCACCAACTCTTGCACGTTCCTGATTTTCCATTCTTGTTTTTGCTATTTTGATTTCTATTTGGTGAGTTTCTATTTTAAATAAATGATTTTTATCGTTCTTTTCAAGTTCTTCCTTCATCTCCTTCTTGAATATATTTTTTTTTTACATTTTTTTACAATAAACTCACCATGGCCAAATGGCCTACATTATTTAGTTAAGTTGCTGTTTTGATTTATTTTACCATATTGTTTATGTTATTTTCTTTGATCTTGGTGTTTTAAATGTTATATTACTTCATATTCTTGAGTTATATTTTAATTTGGTTGCTTTGTTTGTTGCCATTTATGTTTAAATATCATGTTTTTGCATTTTTAATTTTCTGTTTTCATGATGTTTAAATTTGAGCATGTTTTAGATTTAATATATCAAGTGTTTGTGAAAATGCTTTTGTGGTCTTTGCATGATTTGAGTTTTATATCTTAGTTGAGCATGTTTTAGATTTAGTATATTAAGTGTTTGTGAAAATGCTTGTGTGGTTTTTGCATGATTTAAGTGTTATATTTTAGTTGAGCATTTTAGTATACCAAGTGTTTGTGAAAATGCCATGCTTGTTGGAGCTTGAGGCCATTTGGCTACTCCATGTGTTTTGCATTTTTGCCATGTTAGTTGGTAGGTTTTTGCATTTGTATGACATTTGATTTAGTTGAGCATGTTAGTATACCAAGTGTTTGAGAAAATGCCATGTTTGCTAGTCACATTATTCCATTCGGCCACCCTTGGAATTTTTGCATTTTATGTGCATTCTTGCCATGTTTGTTGATAGGTTAGCATTTGCATGATATTTGGTTGAGTTTTTGGTTTAAGCATGCTTTTTTTTGTGTGAAAATGCCATGCATATTTTAGTTATTAAGTTAGGTTTATTTGCCATGCATGTTCATGCATTTTAGGTCTAGGTTGCATTAAATGCCATGCAAGTTCATTTAGGTTTAGGTCACTTTATGAATGCCATGCATTTTTTTCATGACATTTAGGTTTAAATCCATGCATTTCATGCATTATGTTTGCTTTATTTTTCATGCATTTCATGTTCATGCCACTTGAATAATGACTTGAGCCAATTAATGGTTCAAAGTCATGCTCTCTTGAGCACACTTGTGGAAAATTAAGTTTGTCAAGTTGATTATTCTACCTTTGTGATTTTTTTTACTTATCCAATTTTTATCTAACTTTCAAAAAGTCCTAGCTACTGTTTGTAAGTCATTTTAGGAGTTTCAAATATTCTTACTTTGATTTTTAAATGATTTTATCAAAGGCAAAAATGTGTATTTTTTTCACCCAAAACTCGTACATCTCTGATTTTTCTGGGAATTCATCTTTAATCCGAAAACTAATTTGATTTTTTTCCGTGTATTTTTACATGTTCTAAGTCTCCAGTATTTTTTTCAGAAATTTTTGAATTTTTTAAAATAGGGTAAAAAATCGTGGCTTAAAAGTGGACAGTCGAGTCAGAATTGAATTTAAAGAAAAATTATTTTTCTGTTTTGGTTAAGTTACTTAGAGTGGGCTGATTAGGAGGGTTAGCTACTGACTTAGGATAGTTTCTAAGCCTTTTTAAACTCTAAAAATGGTTTTTCAAGTATCGGGTTAAGGGTAGTCAAGTCCGGATTTTTAAACTTAGGAAATTAGAGCCATTTAAAAAAAGATTTAGCCCAGTTTTTATTTTTAATTCAAGCTTTTCAAAATTGTTTTCAAACAATCACAAAGTATTTTGGTTTTAGAATATTTAATTTGACATATTTTCCTAAGGTAGCCGGATATCTTTTTAGATATACGGATTTCCTTAATTAAAGGAAAAAATATATTTCATGCATTGCATTTTTCATATTCATGCATTTTATATAATAGGTGATTCTTGCTATAATAATTCCTATGATAATGTTATTATTTTGATTTATATTTTTTTGATGTTACACGGTTTATTATATGGTTTTGAATATTTCATGATATCCTATGCTTTTATTTAATTATTTTTATTTAGCATATACTATGTTCATGCATTATTATTTTTATTTTCATGCATATTATATGATAGAATTATTTTATTCCATGTCATTTAAATTATATGCCATATCATTCATATTTGCCATGTCATTTAAATTATTTCATTTCATTTAGGATATATCATGTCATCTAGAATATTTTAATTCATTTAGATTATATCATATGACTTAGGATATTGCATCTCATATAGAATATACTATGTTATCTAGGTCATTTCATTTTATTTATAATTTGTCATATAACTTAGGATATTTTATTTCATTTAGAATATGCTAAGGATATTTCATTTCATTTTAGAATATGCTAAGGCATTTACATTATATCATATCATTTAGGAAGCATTATATTATTTAGATTTTGCTATGTCATGCATAAACATATTCATATCTTTTAAAATGTTTTCAAAAGGATAATAATTTTTCAATAAAAAAATAAAGATATTCCCGAGTTAAAATAATTCATGAGTTCTCTACCGGGTTTGCTGGAGGGAATATCATCAATTATCATTAATAAAGGAATATCTTTCTTCCAAAAAAGAGAATAATTTGGAAAGTTTTCCAAAACTAATAAAAATTTCTATATTTTGCCACGTTTGTTGAGGAATATAGCAAAAATTTTGAATTTATAAATTCCGAATCATTTTCAATTAAAAATGGAATTATTTTTCTTTAAATTGGGAATTAACTTGAAATACTAAATTTAAAACCAACTTTTTACCGAGACTTGAGATAACACACGATTAATAAGGTACCGATTTATACGGGCGTTGTGGGGGTGCTAATCCTTCCCCGCACGTAACCGACACCCGAACCCGCTTCTTTGATTTCTCTGGTTTAAAACGCAGACTTGAAATTGGTTTTTAAAATGTTTTAATTAAATTTTAAAATATTTTATAAAACCGGTTTTAATAGGTGGCCGATCACACCTAGCTAAAAAAGATTGGTGGCGACTCCATGTCTTTTCCAAGGTCATTTTCAAAACCTTCATTTTTCTACTGGAATTAAGTCAACTTTTCCTCGATTTTTTTTGTCACGCTTAACGAATAATAAAGTCTTGCGATGAGACTCGTTATTTTTTAGGTTGCGACACACATGATTAATAAGGTAGCGTTTTATACGGGCGTTGCGAGGGTGCTAATCCTTCCCCACACATAACCGAGTCGCGAACCTGCTTCTTTGATTTGTCTGGTTTAAAACATAGACTTGAAATTGGTTTTAAAAATATTTTAATTAATTTTAAAATATTTTATAAAACCGGTTTTAATAGATGGCCGATCACACCTAGCTAAAAAAGATTGGTGGCGACTCTATGTCTTTTTCAAGGTCATTTTCAAAACCTTCATTTTTCAAGAGGAATTAAGTCGACTTTTCCTCGATTTTTTTTAATGTCACGCTTAACGAATAATAAAGTCTTGCGATGAGACTTGTTATTTTTTAGGTTGCGACAACAATATCCGGAATATTCGACCCTTGATGTGGCCAGAGCGCAGCATGGTACGTCCGCACCTCCTACGAAACCAGCTGCTTCCCCCGGTTCGAGTGTGCCTGAGCCAGAGTGTTCAGGGGAGCGCGATTGTGAGGAGGGTGATAATCCGGAAGAGGCTTCTAATGAAGAGGATAGCGTTGGCGAGGAGGATGGTGAGGAAGCCCAGTCTAGGGATGTTGCCAAGGGAGATGATCTGTAGGCTTCCTTTGTTGAAGCTTTGTATATTTTGAGCACTTGACCTATTTTATGAAGACGTTCAAGCTTTTGTTGTTGCTTGTGCCTTGATGTAACTGTAGACACCTAATTTTGTCTGGACCACAAAGTCATGTATGTTTTCTTCCTAAATTGATGTTTCAGAATGCAAAAAGGCTTTTCTTATCCTGCAGGTGGTACTCCGAGACTTAGTCTAAAAAATCAGACAGAAAAAGTCAAACTTGAAAAAGTCAACCCCAAAAAGTCAACCTCAAAAAGTCAACTACTTAAAAAGTCAACCCACTTTCAAAATCAAGATTTGAAGTTCAACTGAAAGATGGTGAAAGAATTTTGATAATCTGAGGTCTACATTGAAAGATATGGAGGTCGGAAATTGGGTTACGGAATCTCAGTGGAAGGTAAACCCTCGTTCGGGAAATTTGGGGAAAAATGCTTAGATGATCAAATTGGTCAAAATTGAAGGTCCCAAATGAAAGATAAGCATTGACTATGGGTAATGGAGAAGCTACTTTGAAGAACAACTAAAAGAAAAGTCAATTCGGAAGAAAACCGAGAATTAGGGTTTTTAGTGGATTTCGATGAAATTTGGAAGAATTACAGAAGTGGCATGATTCGGTAAGACTAAAGCCCTAATTGATGAGGAGTGATTAAACAAGGATATCCCAAGGTTCAGTTTGAAGAAAATCTGAAAATCGGACATGTTTTGAGCAAAACCGGGTTTCAGAGGTAAAAGGGTAAAATTGGAAAATTTGGGAAAAATAGCAAATGAACCCCAAAAATTCTAAAAATTTGCAGATCTCATTCTTAAATCATTTCGAAGAGATTGACAAAAGAAAATTCTGATTCAGAGTTCGTTTGCAAAATGGCCAAATCCTAGGTCCACTATGCAAAAATTCAAAAGGATAAATCCCGAAAAAATAGCAAATGAGTTCCAAAAAATTTGAAAATTTTCGGATCTCACTCTTAAATTATTTGGAAGAGATTGGCAAAAGATAATCTGGATTCGGAGTTCGTTTGCAAAATGGCCAAATCCCGGGTCCCCTATGCAAAAATTCAAGCAGATAAATCCCAAAAAAATAGCAAATGAGCTCCAAAAATATTGAAAACTTCTATATCACACTTTTAAATTATTTGGAAGAGATTGGTGAAGAAAAATCTTGATTCGGATCTTGTTTACAAAATGTCAAAAGTTCGGGTGCATTAAGGGGCAATTTTGGAAATAAATCCAAAATAAATATCAAATGGACTCAAAAATTTTGAAAACTTCCAAAATTAAATTTTTTATTATTTTCGAAGTATTGAAAAAAGAAAATTTGAATTTGGAGTCCGTTTGCTATTTATTTAGGTTCGGGGGTCAAAAAGGTCATTTTGCCAAAGAAACCGAAAAGGGCAAATTTGTAATTAAGAAAAATATGAAAGAAGAAGGAACTGCTAAGATTTTACCTCCTTTGATCATCCAGCATAGAAGAAAAAAAAGCAAGGTTGATCAATTTAATCCCTTAGACACTATCAAGCTCACATGCTACCACTAGTACCTTGCAAATGGTCCCCCCTTCATCCAATTGCTTAGGTGTCTTGTAGAAAAATTGAATGCACTATCCAAATGGCCAAGTTTAAATGCCAAGATGACATTTTTATTTGTCATGAAAGAACCCTCATCTAATGGCCAAGAATGGAAGAAAAAAGATGAGCACAATTCATCCAAAGGTGGGCATCCATTCGGCCAAGCAAGGGTGTGCATGGGATTGTCTCTTTTCATCCAATGGCTTAGGCCATCTACAAGGGCTCAGTACACATGTTATGGGCTGGATTTAATCTACAAGATGTCATTTTTATGTTTTCCTCATCTAACGACCAAGAATGGAAGAGCACAACTCATCCAAGGGTAGGCACTCAAAGGGACAAGCAAGAGAGTGCATGGGATTGGTCCTTTTTTTCATCTCAGGGCTGAGGTTATTACAAGGGCTAAGTACACATCTTAAGGTTTGCTATCAATTGGCAAGATGACATTTTTATGTTGTCATGAAAATATCTTAATCTAAGGGACAAGATTGGAGGAGAAAAAGTGCAAAAATCCATCCTATGGTGGAGGGGCCATTCGGCCAAGGCTAAAAAAGATAGGGAATGTTTTATTTTTCTTTAAGTGGCTGAGCATTTGAGAGGGAAGGTCATTAGCTAATTGAGAAAAAAAAAAGGTTTTTGAAAGAAAGGAAGAAAAGCTTTTGTTGAGATAGCCATTCTACCATTGCTACTACATTTTTTCTTCTTCTTCCTCATGCTTTATTTCTTGTTTCCATTTGATTTCTTACCATTTTTTTTACATCTTTCTTGTTGTTCTTGCTTTTCAAAAAATAAATAAAATAATGGTTAGGCTTCATGATCTTGATAAAAATCAGGTGATAATGGTTAGGGTGGGCTTTGTCCAATATACCAACCATGGAGCTCATCTTCATATTTTTTTTACCTTAGTTATTTTTTATGATTTTGAGATTGAAAAGGCTTCATGACCTTGATGAAAATCAAGAGATAATGGTTAGGGGGGCTTTGTCCAATGTACCTACCATAGAGCTCATCTCTTTGTTATTCATTTGCTTACTTTAACTTGCTTATTTCTATTATTGTTTATCTTTATGTATATTTATATTCTTGCTAACCATATTGTTCTTTTGACTTATGTCATATTTTTGCATCTTAGGGCTATTGTCATATAGTTTAGGCCATTTCCATTTTTCATATCATCTTCCATAGCATTTAGTTAGGTCATTTTACATGACATTTCTCACAACACTTTGGTTTCTAGGCCATTCGGCCGTGTTTATTTTCTTTAAGCTTTAGGTCATTTTTCTAGGCCATGATATTTTCCATTTTATTTAGACCTCTAGGTCATTTTACATGTCATTTAGCTTTAGGCCTTTTTTATTATTCCATGTCATTTAAGTTTAAATCATTTTATTATTCTATGTCATTTTACATGCCATTTAAACTTTAGGCCATGTTCATATTCCATGTCATTTAAGCATTAGGCAATTTTCATATGCCATGTTGTTTTTCCATGTCATTTAGGCATTAATCCCTTTTTATTACTCCATGTCATTTTACATGTCATTTAAGCATTAGGATATTTTCATATGCTATGTTGTTTTTCCATGACATTTAGACATTAGGCCATTTTCATATGCCATGTCATTTCCCATGTCATTTAGGCACTAAGTCATTTTCATTATTCCATGTCATTTGCCATGTCATTTAGACACTAGTTCATGCATGTTAAGTTAGGATAGCATTTATTGCCATGCAAACTCATGCTAGGCATTTAGGTTATTTATGCCATGCATTTTCCATATCACTTAGGCTTTAAACCATTCATTTCATGCATTCACTTTACTGTATTTTCATGCATTTCATGTTATGCCACATGATTTATGACTTAGATCAATCAATGGTTCAAAGTCATGCTCATTTTGAGCATACTTGTGGAAAATTAAAGAGTTGTCAAATTGATTGTTCTACCTTTGTGAAGTTTTTTTTTTTTTACTTAGCCAATTTTGGTCTAACTTTTCAAAAGTGCTAGCTACTATTTGTGAGTCTTTAGGAGAGTCTCTAACATTTTTACTTTTATTTTTAAATGATTTTATCAAAGGCAAAAAAATTGTTTTGGCTAAAAAGTTTTTTAACCCAGTACTCGTACTTTCCTGATTTTTTTGGGCAGTCATATTTAATCATAAAATTAAGCCAATTTTCCCATATAGTTTTACATGTTCTAGGTCTCCAGTATTTGTTTTATATGTTTTTGAATTACTAAAAATAGGTTAAAAAATCATGTTCTAAAACTGGATAGTGGAGTCAGATTTGAATTTAAAGAAAATTCATTTTTTTGTTTTGGCTAAGTTACTTAGAGGGGGCTGATTAGGAAGTTTAGCTACTGTCTTAGGGTAGTTTCTAAGTCTTTTTAAACTCTAAAAATAATTTTATAAACCTCGGGTTAAGGGTGGTCAAGTCCGGGATTTTAAACTTAGGAAATTAGAGCCATTTTAAAAAGGGTTTAGCTAGGTTTTTAATTTTTTTTTTAATCTAAGTTTTCCAAAATTGTTTTCAAACAATCACAAAGTATTTTGATTTTTAGAAAATTTAATTTGATATATTTTCCTAAGGTGGCCGGATATCTTTTTAGATATACGAATTTCCTTAATTAAAGGAAAAAATACATTCTCATACATTGCATTTTCCATATTCATACATACTATGTAATATGTGATTTTTGCTATGATAATTTCCATGGTGTTGTTATTATTTTTATTTATATTTTTGATGTTATGTTGTTTATTATATGGTTTTGAATATTTTATGATATCCTATTCTTTTTATTTAGTTATTTATTTTTGTCACATTATTTAGCATATACTATGTTCATGCATTTTTATTTTTATTTTCATTTTCATGCATATTATATGATAGCATTATTTTATGTTTCATGTCATTTAGATTATATGCCATATCATTTATATTTGCCATGTCATTTAAATCATTTTATTCCATTTAGAATATATCATGTTACCTAGGTCATTTCATTTCATATAGAATATATTATGTCACTTAGGATATTTCATTTCATATAGAATATATCATGTTATCTAGGTTATTTCAGTTCATTTAGATTATATCATGTGACTTAGGATATTTCATTTCATTTAGAATATGCTATGACATTTAAATTATATCATACCATTTAGGTTGCAATATATTATCTAGACTTTGCTATGTCATTTTATTTATGTCACACATATTCATATGTTTTAAAATGTTTTGAAAAAGATAATGATTTTCAATAAAATAAAGATATTCCCAAGTTAAAATAATTCATGAGTTCTCTGCCGGGTTTGCTGGGGAGGATATCATTAATTATTATTATTAACGGAATATCTTCTTTAAAACGAGAATGATTCGAAAAATTTTCCGTGCTCATAAAAGTTTTCTATATTTTGCCACGTTTGTTGGGGAATATAAAAAATAATTTGAATTAATAAATTCCAGATCACTTGGTACCGTTTTATATGGGCGTTGTGGGGGTGCTAATCCTTCTCCACACATAATCGAGTCCCGAACACGATTCTTCAATTTTCTTTGATTTAAAACGCAGACTTGAAATTGGTTTTAAAAAAAAAGTTTTGATTAATTTTAAAATATTTTTTAAAACCGATTTTAATAGGTGGCCGATCACACGTAGCTAAAAAAGATTGGTAGCGACTCCATGACTTTTTTCGAGGTTGTTTTCAAACCATCGACCTTTTATTTCAATAAAGAGGAATTAAGTCATCTTTTCCTCTGCTTCTGTTTCCCCCTCACTCAAACAGGTCCTCGCGATGGGAACACGTATCGACAGCTTGGAGACTCCACTGGAGAAATTAGAGAGTTAGGCCTAGAATTAGTCGTGTGTTATCAAAGTCTCGGTTTTGTCGAGTTTAATTGGTATTTAAAATTTTAATTCCCATATTTAAAAAAAATAAGGAGAATTTCAAAAATAATTAGATGCTCTTAAATATGTCCATATTCATGTGCATACAGATTATAATTGTTCTCTGGTTATTTTGGTGCATATATTCATTTATTGATTAATTGATGATTTATGTTGTCTAATCTTGTTGGGGCATTTAGAATCAGGGTTGTAGAATAGGTGGTGAAAGGTTTGTTGTGGCTCCTCACACATTGCACTCGTATTTGCATATCATGAGCCCTACAGCCGGGTTCCGTCCTTTTAAGTGGAAGTAAAGTAGCTACACTCCCGTGATTAACAATCCGCATGGGTTAGCAAAATACTTCCGGAGTATAAATTACCTAAGCTCCCGTGATTAACAATCTGCATGGGCTAGGGAAATATATTCTAACGAATTGGACCCGCTTTTATCGAGGTGCCTTACTAGCCTTCATAGGCGACAATGAGGAACAATTCGGAGCCTTTTTAGAACTTCATTCACCCACATATAGTGAACCATAGAGCCAACATAGGCGAAGTTCTGCCAGATTTTTGATAGAATTACCAAAGTTAGGGACACATGGAGGGACACTTCTAACCTTTTATTACCTATGTTACATCCCAAATAATTTTTGCAAATCAGGCAGTTATGAACGCACATCGTTTTGCCCACCATAGATTCAAAATTCCGTCCCCAAAGGCGTCGTATTGCCAAATTTTCATTGGGACATTTGTTGTATTATTTTGTTATTCTTTGATTTCTTCACCTCTACTGACTTGTTTTTTTTTTTTTTTCATGCAATTTTTTGTGTCATCATAATGCATAGGAAAAATTATTGGCCTCGGGATAATGTTCAACCAAGAGGGTTTTCATGGAAGGTCAGGCTAGTTCGATAGTGGAAGAGCATGCAGGGGTGCGGCAGTGTTCGGTGTTAGATCAGCGAAGAGATAGGGATTGTTTAAAGGAGGGATATATATCAGTATTGCCAGAACGGGTAGATTTAGTTTATCGGCAAAATGATCTCTGAGGGTTGATGGATATTTGGAGTCATTGGGAGGTGTCAGAAAAGAGGATTTTCACTCAGATATATGGAGACATAGCATTGTTAATTTCGGTTAAGTTTAATAGTGAGTTGATTCGGGCTATGAAGCACTTTTGGAATCCTGCTTACAGATGCTTCACTTTCAACAAAGAAGATATGACTCCGACTATAGAGGAATATTCGGCTTTGCTGCGTATTGAGGATGAAATCCCTGATCGGATTTATTTGAAGGATTTGAAGACATTAGGGTTCAAGAAGAAATTAGCTAGGATTGTGGGAATGGATATTAAATGGGTTGATGATCATGTGGTTAAGAAAGGGAAAAGTGAGTGTATTCCTTGGGATGCCCTCCAATCTTTGATCCGATGTCACCCGAATAGAGAAACTGCTAGGGATATTTTTGCTTTAGCTGTATATGGTTTGGTTATTTTCTCGGGGACACTGGGACGTGTCGAGTTGGCCATAGTTGACCTTTTTGAGAAGTTAAGACACAAGATAGATCCGTCTCCAGTCGTCCTAGCAGAAACTATTTGATCTTTGAACTTTTCCAAAAGGGAAGGAAAAGGAAGATTCAGGGGATGTATACAGCTTCTCTATGTTTGGATTCAGAGTCATTTTTGGAGAAGGGAAGATGTCTGTTTCAAACCATACTTGAAAACCCTAGTACCGATTAGTGAATTCCTTAAAATAGATTGGCCCCAAAGATAAAAATGAAGAGCAGTGGATCAACCTGTTCTGAAATCTTAAAGGTGAAATGATAATTTGGAGAGCTCCATGGATGATCCCTATACCGATATTCTTCAAATACGGAGACAAGTCAGGGGTTCCACTACTCGGGATTTGGGGAGCCGTGAGCTACGCACCTCTATTGGTGCAATGACAGGTTGAATCTCGGCAGTTCACACCCACGACTCATGGACTGGGTCTATTAAAGTTCACCTATGGAGAAGAAGGCTACTTAAGAAAGGTGTCGGGAATAATTGAAGGATGGAAAAAGACCCGTCAGCTAAAGGTAGCCAGATATGCCAACATCGTCACACCCGACTACCTAGCATAGAGAGAAAAAAAGATTAATGACAGGTTGTTGGCATCTAATGTGGAAGAAGTTCAGTTATTGAGTTCGCCACCGAAGGAAGTGTAGTTAGAAATTGCAAGGGCAAAATTCAAAAAATAAAAGGCCCAAATGAGCCAAGAGATTGCCCGGCTGCAAGAAGAGCTTGAGGACATGAAAAATAGGGAATCAGCTCGAGAAAGAGAAAAAGAAAAGATCGAGAGAGAAAGGGACACTGCTAAGGGCGATCTTCAAGAATTACATGTGGAGAACAACAAGTACCGCTTCGAGCTCAGATTTGAAGGAACCCTCAAGACTTCCAGGAAATGGGAGCAAGAGGTGAAGAAGGAGAGTAACTACTGGAAAGAGAGAGCGAAGCATGAGGAAGCCCGAGCCAATCAACTGGAGAAACAAGCTAAGGAAAGCTTACACAGTGATGTTTCTGCTGACGTGTCAAGAAGCCATGAACAAGTAGGGGTCAGACTGAAGAGTAAGGCAATCAAAAGGAGACTGTGAAGGAAAGTCCAAGATCAGAGGGAGTTACTATAGGACTAATATTTTGTAACAACACTTTGAAAGGCAAATTATGGACTTGTCTTAGGCAACGATATTTTTATTCTATCTTTGATGTATTTAATTCCAGGAAATCAATGAAATACCGTTTGGTTGGAATTATCCTAGAGCCAATACTTTCAAGTGCATTCATATTTTTATCATTCACTTATTCTGTCCTTTATATATTTTGTTCGTTCACTCATACATTTCTTCATAGTTATAATTATTCATTCATTTATTCTGCATTTCATTCATTCATACTCATATATTTAGTCATTCATTTATTTGTCCATTCATTTATTCTTTATAATTATTCATTTGTTCATTCATTTAGTCATTCATTCATTCATTTATTTTTTATAAAACATAAAAAAAATTATGTCAATAATTTCTAATTCATGGTTTTCAAAAATAAAGGTACAATTGGTCGCACAGTGAAAGAACCGAATTTTTGACACCCTTAATCTCAAGCTAGGACTATGGAGAACGATCAACTTGCTAGAATTGAAAGAATGGAAACAAGTCAAAGGGAACTACAAGAATAGTTGGCTAAATCTCAGGAGGAGTCATGGGAACAGATGACTAAACTCATGGAAATGATGAGTGCCATGATGAAAAAAAAATGGCATGGGGAGAATTCAGCCACCGGGAAAAGGGTGGTAAATGAAGAGGATCAAAATGAAAACATACAGCAAAAGGGCCAAGAGCTGCCAATTGGGGCAGCCTCCTATGTTTATATCCAGCCAGCTGCTGAGGCACAGGACTTTGGTCCTGGAAATGTTAATATTGGGGTTGACCCAATGGATGTTAATGTTCCAGACTTTGAGGAACTAGTTGAAAAGGAAAAGGCAAAGATGACTCAGCTGAAGAGGGTCGAAATGGCAGAATCCCCAAAAAAAAATATCAACTGCTGGAGGAGAGGCTGAGGGCCGTTGAAGGGGCGGAGTTATTTGGCAGTGTGGATGCCAAAGAGATGAGTTTAGTACACGATCTGGTAATTCCCCCAAAGTTCAAAGTACTAGACTTTGAGAAATATAATGGGACTACCAACCCATCAGCACATCTAACCATGTACTATAGAAGAATGACGGGGCACGATGATAATGAAAAACTGCTTATCCATTATTTCCAAGATAGCTTGACAGGGTCTACAACCTGATGGTATAATTAACTAAGTCGTACCAAGATTCGTTCGTGGACGGATTTAGCCAGGGCTTTCATGGAGTATTATAAGCATGTATCTGATATGGTACCTGATAGGCTGTCACTACAGAACATGGAAAAGAAGACTACTGAGAGTTTCAAGGAGTACTCGCAAATGTGGAGGGATCTGCCTGCACAAGTGTAACCGCCTTTAACTAGCAAAGAAACTACAGTGCTTTTCATCAATACCTTGAAAACACCTTATTATGATAAATTGGTGGGGAGTGCTACCAAGGACTTTGCAGATATGGTGATATCCGGGGAGATGATAGAGTCTTCCATTAAGAATAGGAAAATGGAAGGGGGCGAGTCTACTACTCCGAAGAAGGTATTCCCTGTTAGGAAGAAAGAGCAGACCCACGCAGTTAGTATCAACCAGTATCCATATACACCTCCCACACCATATACACCACCAAGGCCCTATACTCCTACTACATCTTATGCACCTCCTACACCTTACACACCTTACCCGGGGTATAATCCTTACTACCCCAATGTGAACCACCGTACCCAAAATCCTTTCCCTTATACCAATATACGACAACAGCCGTTTCCAACTGGCATATCCCCACAGATAACCCTTCCCCGAAACACTGTTTCAAATACTCAAGGTCCCGCGTGCAATAACCAACGTTCACTAAGGAACGATCAAAAACCCCAGTTTGATCCCATTCCTACAACTTATGGTGAGCTATATCCGAAATTACTGCAAAGCCAACTTGTCACGCCCGTATATGTTAAACCTTTGACCCCACCATACCCAAGGTGGTACAATGCAAATACCAACTGCGCATATCATGTAAGAATTCAGGGGCATTCGACTAAGGACTGCATTGCCTTAAAAAAAAAGTCCAAAGTTTAATCAATACCGGAGTTATGAAGTTTGGGTCAAATAATGGGCCGAATATAGTTGGATCATGTTGAGAATCGGGTAAATGCAGTATGGACAGGGGAAGTCAGAAGGGTAAAAAGGGATGTTAGGGAAGTCAAGACTCCAATGGTAACAGTATGGGTCGATATGGTTAAGGCAAGAATGGTGGGGGATGTAGACAGTTAAAAATGGTTGCAAACAGGGTGCAAAATTGGTGCCCGTTCCATGGATGTATAGGTCATATCATATAGGAATGTATGGATTTTCTGGCTAAAGTCCAAAAGATGATGGATGATGGGGAGGCCCAGTTTTATGAGGAGACAGATGAGGAAGTAGATGTTATTGAGAATGCAGCTGGCTACGGTATAGGAAGACCTTTGATCATCTATTATGATGAACCAGAGTAGAAGGTTATGCCAGTTATTGAGGAAAGTGCGCCTAAGTTAATCATAGATTTGCCTTTTTCCTTCTCATACAAGGAAAACACAACTGCACCGTGGAAGTATGACTGTAGCATCGTTATGTCGGGGTCTTTGAGTTAACAAGATATCACAGGTGAAGGGAACTTAACACGAAGTGGAAGGTGTTATGTCCCTGAGGTTGTTGAACAAGGATCAACGAGAAAGGATGGAGGAATGGACAAAGGAAAAAAGGCAGATGAACTAATCCATATTGAGATGGATTCATCAAAAGAAGTAGAGAGAGGGTCAGCCCTGGTTAACAAGACAAAAAAATCGATGAACAAAAAGGAAGCTTGCGAGTTTTAAAAGTTCATAAAGCATAGTGAGTATATTGTGGTTGAGCAACTACAGCGTCAGCCAGCAAGAATTTCAATCCTATCTTTGCTATTGAATTCAGAGCTACATCGAAATGCCTTGTTGACAGTTTTGAGTCAGGCATATGTTACCAACAACATATCGGTGGAAAAACTAGATAGGCTGGTTGGAAACATTACAGCAGATGATCATATCTATTTTAGTTATGATGAAATACCACCCAATGGTATCGGATCAACCAAAGCTCTTCACATAACAACCACCTGAAAAGGGCACATATTATCGAGGGTCTTTTTGGATTACGGTTCTTCATTAAATGTGCTACCCTTGGCAACCTTGTCCAAATTGCCAGTTGATATTTCTTATATGCTCCCAAGTTGCATGGTGGTTAGAGCTTTTGATGGAACTAGACGGGAGGTAATGGAAACTATCGAGGTCCTAATAGAGATAGATCCTTGCACCTATAAGGTCAATTTCCAAGTTATGGATATTACCCCATCCTACAATTGCTTCTTGGGAAGGTCTTGGATACATTTAGCAGTGGTTGTACCCTCATCTCTCCACCAAAAGTTGAAATTTGTTATGGAGGGACGTTTGGTCACTGTATCGAGAGAAGAGGACATCATAGCCTCTGCATCTACTGGTTCCCCTTACATTGAGATGAATGAGGAGGCTGTGGAATGTTCCTTTCGATCTTTTTGTGAATGCAATATTCATCGCTGAGGGACAAAAAATTCCAAAATCGAAGTGGTCCAAGAATACAAGATTTGGAGTGAGGACTATCATAGGAAAAGGCTGTAGGGCTGGTAAAGGTCTCGAAAAGTATCTTCAGGGGATGGCCCGGGCTATTGAAATAGTGGGAAAGAAGGATCGATTTGGCTTAGGATATCTTTAGAAGGCCCATGAGAAGAGGAAACAAATTGAAAAGAATCGATAAGGAGGATGGCCCGTCTCGCGGGTATGGATATTGAGTGGGAGCCTATGACATTCCCACCAATCCTTCACAGCTTTCGCTCGGTCGATTTTCTGTTTGAAGAAAAGAATTCAGATGATGTACTTATAATGATTGAGCAAGCCTTCAAGAGATTCCAGGTGAATAGGGATGAACAGATATATGAAATGGAGATCTGCATGACCAGGGAGGAAAGAATTGAAAGTGAGAATGCTAACTAGATGGTGCGACCTTATCCACTATGATATAGACTGACCAATTGGAGTGCAACCGAGCTACCCATGGTATTTAGGTCTATTCCAACGTAATGCTTTTAAACAAATCTTAAATATCTTTGCCTGAAGATATTAAGAATTTCTTTTGTAATGGGCTTTTGTCTAAAAGTTTTCATTCAATAAATAACAAACACGATGCATTTCCTCCATATTAATGTATCCATATTCTTTCATTGATTCTATTTATTTTGCTTTCATTGTATATATGTTTGCATATATTGTTTCTTCCCCCACCTATTTACAGGTGCACGGATGCGGAATATGAGGACCTTCCATTCAGTAATTCTAAAATTGATTTTGAGAGGCCCATTTGCACGGGAGATTTTGAGGGCGACGAAGATATTGAAAATTATGGTCTACCTCCGGATTTATTAAGAAAAATAGAACAAGAATAGAAACAAGTACTTCTTCATGAGGAGCTATTGGAATTGTTAAATTTGGAAAGTAGCGAGGAAATAAAAAAGGTTAAAATTGGGACTGCATTGTCGTCATCAATAAAGGGTGAATTGATAGCCTTCCTCTGGGAATATGTAGATGTATTTGCATGGTCATACCAAGACATGCCGGGTTTGAATCCAGATATTGTGGTACATAAGGTCCCTTTAAGGCCAAAGTGCAAGCCAATTCAGCAAAAGTTGAGAAGAATGAGGCCGGACATGCTGTTAAAGGTAAAAGAGGAGGTGAAGAGGCAATTTGATGTTGGATTCTTAGAGGTGACAAAATATCCGAAATGGGTGGAAAACATTATTCCAGTACCAAAGAAGGATGGCAAGGTGCGTATGTGCATTGATTACTGAGATTTGAACAAGGCCAGACCCAAAGATAATTTCCCTTTGCCTCACATTGATACTTTGGTGGATAATACGGTGAAGAGTTCCTTGTTTTCTTTCATGGACGGATTCTCGGGATATAATCATATTAAGATGGCACCGAAATATATGGAGAAAAGTACATTTGTTACAATGTGGGGAACATTTTGCTACAAGGTAATGCCGTTTGGGTTGAAGAATGCTAGGGCAACATATCAGAGGGCCATGGTGACCTTGTTTCATGACATGATGCATAAGGGAATTGAGGTTTATGTTGATGATATGATTGCGAAGTCACTAGGAGAAGAGGAGCATATTGTGAATCTTAGGAAACTCTTTGAAAGACTAAGAAAGTTTCAACTCAAGCTAAACCTGGCAAAATGCATTTTTGGAGTCACTTCGGGGATATTGTTGGGTTTTGTTGTTAGTAATTGAGATTGATTCGGATAAAGTGAAGGCCATCCAAAATTTTCCACCTCTAAGTACTAAAAAAGAAGTAAGAGGATTTCTGGGGAGATTGAATTACATTGCTCGGTTTATTTCTCAGTTAACCGATAAATGTGATCCAATGTTTAAGCTACTTCAAAAACGTGATCCAGGAGAGTGGGATAAAGGGTGTCAGATTGCTTTTGAAAAGGTTAAGCATTATCTATCAAACCCACCAGTATTAATGCCATCGGCTCCGATAAACGATGATATTGTATCTATCAGTATTTGAGAGATCCATGGGTTGTGTTTTAGGGCAGCTTGATGAGACTCGAAAGAAAGACCAGGCGGTTTACTACCTCAGCAAGAAGTTCACAGATTATGAGTTGAAATATTCGTCGGTAGAAAAGCTGCGTTGTGCCTTAGCTTGGACTGCTTGAAGGCTCAGATAGTACATGCTGTACCACACGACATGGTTGATCGCCAAGCTAGATCCAATCACGTACATGTTGGAAGTGCCTTCTTTGTCAAGGAGGACGGTAAAATGACAGGTTTTGTTGTCAGAATAGGACATTGTATATGTGAGTCAGAAAGCTATCAAGGGCAGTGTAGTGGCTGAATTTTTAGCAAGTCGGGCAGTGGAAGATTATGAGCCGGTGAACTTTGATTTCCTAGATGAAGATTTGATGTATGTTTCGCAAGCGGATGAGGTTCCCTTGTAGAAGAAAATATGGAAGATGTACTTTGATGGGGCATCTAATGCCATGGGGCATGGAATTAGTGCAGTGCTCATATCCCCAGAAGAAGATTATTATCCCTTCACTGCCATATTGGATTTTGATTGTACAAACAATACTGTAGAATATGAGGCATGTACAATGGGCCTTCGTGCTACCGTAGACAGAAAGATAAAAAAACTGGAGGTTTTCAGAGACTCAGCCCTAGTGATATACCAGTTACGTGGAGAATGGAAACCCGAGATACAAAATTAATCTGATACTAAGAACTCATACTGAGTTTATTGGCGGAGTTTGAAGAAGTGACTTTCAATTACTTTCCTCGAGAAGAAAATCGAATGGCAGATGCTCTAGCTACTTTGTCATCAATCTTTAAAGTGAATGAAAGGGCAAAAATTGTGCCGATCAAGATGAGCATCTATGAATCTCCTGCCCACTGTTTGAGTGTCGAAGTAGAAGCAGATGGTCTCCCTTGGTATAATGACATCTTGTAGTACATCAAGAGTCAACAGTATCAAGAGGACTCTGAGAAGGCTAGCAATGGGTTTTGTTCTAGACAGCGAGATTCTCTACAAGAAAGGGAAAGACCAAGTCCTATTGAGAAGTGTCGGATCTGTTGAAGCTTGAAGAATCATAGAGGAAGTCCATGAAGGGACATGTGGCACCCATGCTAATGGTCAAATGCTTGCTAAGCAGATTATGAGGGCAGGATATTATTCGCTGACGATGGAAGGAGATTGCATCAGTTATTCCTAGAAGTGCCATAAATGCCAGATATATGCAGATAATCCATGTGCCGCCATCGCCATTGCATGTCATGACCACACTATAGCCATTCTCAATGTGGGGAATGAATATGATTGGGCCTATTACCCCGAAAGCTTCAAATGGACATCGATTCATCCTGGTGGCCATAGACTATTTCACAAAGTGGGTGGAAGCTGCTTCTTATACGAATGTGACAAAGTCGGTGGTATGTAGATTTGTTAAGAAGGAAATCATATGCCGATATGGATTGCCAGCAAGAATTATTTCAGATAATACTCTCAATATATACAATAAGATGATGAGAGAGGTGTGTACTCAGTTCAAGATCACGCACCACAATTCGGCACCTTATTGTCCGAAGATGAATGGGGCAATAAAAGCAGCCAATAAAAACATCAAGAAGATTCTCGAGAAGATGACTGATGTGTACAAGGATTGGCATGGGATCTTGCCTTTTGCTCTTCACGCATATCGCACTTCAGTTCGCACATCTACTGGGGCATCGCCGTTTTCTTTGGTATATGGTATGGAAGTAGTGTTACCTATTGAAGTTGAGATTCCTTCACTTTGTGTTTTGATGGAGGTTGGCCTAGAACAGGTAGAATGGGTTAGAGCTCATTATAAACAGCTGAATCTCACCGAGGAGAAAAGGTTGAAGCCAATTTTTCATGGGCAATTGTATCAAAAAATGATGGTTCGAGCCTACAACAAGAAGGTTTGTCCCAGACAGTTCCGAGAGGGGGAGTTAGTACTGAGGAAAATTCTCTCTATAGTGAAGGATCTGCGAGGAAAATGGACCCCAAATTGGGAAGGACCCTATATTGTAAAAAGAGCTTTTTTTTTGGAGGAGCATTGCTAACTCGAATGGACGGGGATGATTTCAAAAATCCGTAAATGCTAATGAATTGAAGAAGTATTACACTTGAAAATAAAAAGTGTGATGCTATGCACATGGGAATTCGAATGATTCCAAGTGTAAAAATGGAAATTCTATATATCTACCTCCCCTGAGAATTGCTTTTCAAAGAGAATATTCATGCTTGATATGATGAATGACCATCTTTCATACTCCCTTCACTAAGAAGAAATCATCTTTAGTCACCCCTTTGAACCTTAGGAATTATTTCTTTCGTTGAACCCTGATCAAGGATCACCCTCTACACTGGAGGGCAAATAAGAGGAAAAATAATCAAAATCATGGAAAAAAAAAGAGAGCCATTGGAAAATGTGAAATCAAAGAATGGCAAATGAAAGCCAGCAATGAAAGAAAAGAGATTGAAAAAAAAAGTCCAAAAAAAAGGGGACAAATGTTTCAAGAATGAATTCTTCTCAATAAATGATCTTTGATCCAATCACCCTTAAACACAATTTGGGCCTATTTTATCCTTTCCTTCTAAACCCGAACCTTGGCCTGCATTACATGCTTTAAAAGTCCATTTTGATCAAGCATGGATATTTAATTTGAAAGGTTGTTCTCAGAATTTATCCCATCTTTTGAATTGAAATTTTTACCTTGGAGGCATTTAGAATTCTCAGATGCATGATAGAATATATATATATATATATATATATATAAAGAGAAAAAGGAGAGGTTTAAGCCGAAAACCCGCAATGGGCTACTTAATACCGAATGGGGGACACCTGAGTTGAAAACCCGCAAAGGGTGGCTCAAGTACTGATTAAGGTTTGAATCAATGCTCCGTGTAAAGGGGGAGAAAGTTTTCGAAAATCAGAGAAAAGGGGAACAACTTAGTCTGACGTAACTACGGAAGTCGAGGGATTACCCAAGTAAATTGCTCATTCAAGAGAGATTTCAGATGATTTAAAAAATGAGGGGTCCAAGATATTCTGCATCCGGGGCATCTACAACCTATAACTTTACATTTGTTTCTTCTATCCTTGATATCCACTTTTATCATTTTAAAAAATTTTGTTGTAATAAATTTTTGTTACCCCTTTTTTGATAGTTGCTTGTTTCATACTTTCTTTCATACATTTTTAAGATGCATTTTGTTTGTTATTAAATTGAATGATGATTAGTAAACATAAAAATCTTTAAATAAAGGGATTGTAAAAGTATTACTAAGGAATAGATTTAAATCTTAGAAAAGGGTTTTGGAAACCACTAATCCTGATGGAAAATTCACCAAGTAAAGAAAAATAGTGAATGTGTTGGAGACTCCGTCATGAAGTCAGAAATTTGTGAAATTCAGCGAAGTCAGAAACTGGGATTGTTTGACAATTTATCTTGAGTAAAAGGTTCCTTAAGTGGGGCATCAGTGAACAATTGAAGACTCTTTCATGAAGTCAGATAATCTGTTAACCTCAAAGATACCATGGATTAGAAATCATAACACAATCATTTGATTGCATTCATCCTTAGGAAACATACAAGCATTTGCAAAGCATGTCATTCTCATCATTGCATTTAGCTAACACTACAGGAATCAGGAAAACTTTGGCTTCCCCAAATCGAACTCGTTCTGCTTTTCAAATGAGTCAAGTCCCGAGACCGCCGTCGAGGTATGTTCCTTTAATTTTTAAGTTAAATTTATTTTTTTCCCAAATGAATCAAACCCAGGATCATCCTTAGTATTTCCTTTTGTTTTAAATCGAATTCATTCTATTTTATCAAATGAGTCGAGCCTCAAGACCATCGTCGAGGTACTTTCTTTCGTTTTAAATCGAATTCATTCTATTTTATCAAATGAGTCAAGCCCCGAAACCATCGTTGAGGTATTTCCTTTCGTTTTGAATCGAATTCATTCTGTTTTATCAAATGAGTCGAGACCCGAAACCATCATCGAGGTATTTCCTTTTGTTTTAAATCGAATTCATTATGTTTTATCAAATGAGTTGAGTCTCGAGACCATCGTCGAGGTATTTCCTTTTGTTTTAAATTGAATTCATTCTGTTTATCAAATGAGTCGAGCCCCGAGACCATCGTCGAGGTATTTCCTTTTGTTTTCAAATTCATTCTGCTTCTCAAATGAGTCGAGCCTTGGGACCGTCGTCAATGTATTTTTCTCTTTAAATCATGGATAAGACCTCCGGGCACTATTCTTAAGATCTCCAGGAACAAGTTTCCAGAGTTTTTATAGTTTTAAACAATGAACAAGTCTTTGGTGGTAATAACTAAAGCCTCTGATGGAGATATTCAGAGATTTTCAGTTTTAAAAGTGAACAAGTCTTTAGTGGTGATAGACAAAGCCTCTGGTGGAGATATCCAGAGTTTTACATTTGCTTGAGCAAGTCTTTGGTGGTGATAGCCGAAGTTTCTGGAGGAGATGCCCAGAATTTTAAATACAGCTAACAACAAGACAGGTTAAGACCTCGAGACCATCGTCGAGGTCATTTCTTCTCTTGCAAATCGAACTCGTTTCCTTAAGACGGGTCGAGCCTTGATTAGTCAGGAATTCAATTTAAGGACAAAATCTTTAATTTACAGTTTTTCCAAAAAAAAAATGAAAAAAAATGAAAAATGAAAAATGAAAAAATGGAAAAATGATGAATGAAAACCCCATTCCCTTTCCTTCACATGTGATTGCACTAACCGGACAAAATTAGTGTTTGTTTATCTTTGCATGATTCTTGATTCTTAGCAATAGCCAAAGAGGGGCAGCTGTAGACACCTAATTTTGTCCGGACCACTAAATCAGGTATGTTTTCTTCCTAAATTGATGTTTCAGAATGCAAAAAGGCTTTTGTCATCCTGTAGGTGGTACTCCGAGACTTAGTATAAGAAAGCAGACAGAAAAAGTCAAACTTGAAAAATCAACTCCGAAAAAGTCAAACTCAAAAAGTAAACTACTTAAAAAGTCAACCCACTTTCAAAATCAAGATTTGAAGTTCAATTGAAAGATGGTGGAAGAATTTTGATAATTCGAGGTCTACATTGAAAAATATAAAGGTTGAAAGTTGGGTTACGGAATCTCAGTAGAAGGTAAACCCTAGTTCAAGAAATTTAGGGAAAAATGCTTGGACAATCAAATTGGTCAAAATTGAAGGTCCCAAATGAAAGATAAGCACTGACTACGGGTAATGGAGAAGCTACTTGGAAGAAGAACTAAAAGAAAAGTCAATTCGAAATAAAGACAATCGAGAATCAGGGTTATTAATGGATTTCGGTGAAATTTGAAAGAATTACAGAAGTGGCCCGATTCGGTAAGACTAAAGCCCTAATTGATGAGGAGTGATTAAACAAGGATAGCCCAAGGTTTAGTTTGAAGAAAATCTGAAAATCGGACATGTTTTGAGCAAAACCGGGCTTCGGAGGCAAAAGGGCAAAATTAGAAAATTTGGGAAAAATAGCAAATGAACTCCAAAAATTCTGAAAATTTGCAGATCTCATTTTTAAGTCATTTCAAAGAGATTGGTGAAAGAAAATCCTGATTCGGAGTTCGTTTGAAAAATGGCCAAATCTCGGGTCCACTATGCAGAAATTTAAAAGGATAAATCCCGAAAAAATAGTAAATGAGTTCCAAAAATTTTGAAAATTTGCAGATCTCACACTTAAATTATTTGGAAGAGATTGGCCAAAGAAAATCAGGATTAGGAGTTCTTTTGCAAAATGGCCAAATCTCGGGTCCTCTATGTAGAAACTCAAGCAAATAAATCCCAAAAAAATAGCAAATGAGCTCCAAAAATATTGAAAACTTGCAGATCACACTTTTAAATTATTTGGAAGAGATTGGTGAATAAAAATCTGGATTTGGAGCTCATTTACAAAATGACAAAAGTTCGGGTGCATTAAGGGGCAATTTTGGAAATAAATCCAAAATAAATAGCAAATCGAGTCAAAAATTTTTGAAAACTTCCAGAATTCAATTTTTTATTATTTTGGAAGTATTGAAAAAAGAAAATTTGAATTTGGAGTTCGTTTGCTATTTATTTAGGTTCGAGGGTCAAAAAGGTCATTTTATCAAAGAAACCAAAAAGGGCAAATTTGTAATTAAGAAAAATATGAAAGAAGAAGGAATTGCTGGAATTTTACCTCCTTTGATCAGCCAGCATAGAAGAAAAGAAGGAAGCTTGATCAATTTAATTCCTTAGTCACTATCAAGCTCACATGCTACCAATAGTACCTTGCAAATGGTCCCCCTTCATCCAATGACTTAGGTGCCTTGTAGAAAAGTTGAATGCACCATCCAATGGCCAAGTTTAAATGGCAAGATGAAATTTTTATTTGTCATGAAAGAACCCTCATCTAATGGCCAAGAATGGAAGAAAAAAGATGAGCACAATTCATCCAAAGGTAGGCATCCATTCAGCCAAGCAAGGGAGTGCATGGGATTGTCTCCTTTCATCCAATGGCTTAGGCCATCTTCAAAGGCTGAGTACACATGTTACGTGCTAGATTTAATCTACAAGATGTCATTTTTATGTTGTCCTCATCCAATGACCAAGAACAGAAGATCACAACTCATCCAAGGGTAGGCTTTTGTTGAGGTAGCCATTCTACCATTGCTACTACATTTTTTCTTCTTCTTCCTCATGCTTTATTTCTTGTTTTCCATGTGATTTCCTACCATTTTTTTTACATCTTTCTTGTTGTTCTTGATTTTCAAAAAATAAATAAAACAATGGTTAGGCTTCACGATCTTGATGAAAATCAAGTGATAATGGTTAGGGTGGGCTTTGTCCAATATACCAACCATGGAGCTCATGTCCATATTTTTTTACCTTAGTTATTTTTTTATGATTTTGAGATTGAAAAGGCTTCATGACCTTGATGAAAATCAAGAGATAATGGTTGGGGGGCTTTGTCCAATGTACCAACCATGGAGCTCATCTCTTTGTTATTTATTTGCTTACTTTAACTTGCTTATTTCTATTATTGTTTATCTTTATGTATATTTATATTCTTGCTAACCATCTTGTTGTTTTGACTTATGTCATATTTTTGCATCTTGGGGCTATTGTCATATAGTTTAGGCCATTTCCATTTTTCATATCATCTTCCATAACATTTAGTTAGGTCATTTTACATGACATTTCTCACAACACTTTGGTTCCTAGGCCATTCGGCCATGTGTATTTTCTCTAAGCTTTAGGTAATTTTTCTAGGCCATGATATTTGCCATTTTATTTAGACATCTAGGTCAGTTTACATGTCATTTAGCTTTAGGCCATTTTTATTATTCCATGTTATTTAAGTTTAGATCATTTTATTATTCTATGTCATTTTACATGCCATTTAAACTTTAGGCCATTTTCATATTCCATGTCATTTAAGCATTAGGCAATTTTCATATGCCATGTTGTTTTTCCATGTCATTTAGGCATTAAGCCGTTTTTATTATTCCATGTCATTTTACTTGTCATTAAAGCATTAGGCTATTTTCATATGCTATGTTGTTTTTCCATGACATTTAGACATTAGGCCATTTTCATATGCCATGCCATTTCCCATGTCATTTAGGCACTAGGTCATTTTCATTATTTCATGTCATTTGCCATGTCATTTAGACACTAGTTCATGCATGTTTAGTTAGGATAGCATTTATTGCCATGCAAACTCGTGCTAGGCATTTAGGTTATTTATTCCATGCATTTTCCATATCACTTAGGCTTTAAACCATGCATTTCATGCATTCACTTTGCTGTATTTTCATGCATTTCATGTCATGCCACATGATTTATGACTTAGATCAATCAATGGTTCGAAGTCATGCTCATTTTGAGCATACTTGTGGAAAATTAAAGAGTTGTCAAATTGATTGTTCTACCTCTGTGATTTTCTTTTACTTAGCCAATTTTTGTCTAACTTTTCAAAAGTGTTAGCTACTATTTGTGAGTTTTTAGGAGAGTCTCTAACATTTTTACTTGGATTTTTAAATGAATTTATCAAAGGCAAAAAAAGTTTTTTGGCAAAACAGTTTTTTCACCCAGTACTCATTTTTTCTCGATTTTTATGGGTAGTCATCGTTAATCCGAAAATTAATACAATTTTTCCCGTGTAGTTTTACATGTTTTGAGTCTCCAATATTTATTTTAGATTTTTTTGAATTTTTAAAAATAGATTAAAAAGTCGCTTTCTAAAACTAGATAGTGGAGTCAGATTTGAATCTAAAGAAAATTCATTTTTCTGTTTTGGCTATGTTACTTAGAGGGCGCTGATTAGGAAGTTTAGCTATTGTCTTAGGGTAGTTTCTAAGTCTTTTTAAACTCTAAAACTAATTTTATAAACCTCGGGTTAAAGGTGGTCAAGTCTGGGATTTTAAACTTAGGAAATTAGAGCCATTCTAAAAAGGGTTTAGCTAGGTTTTTTTTTTTTTTTAATCTAAGTTTTCCAAAATTGTTTTCAAACAATCATAAAGTATTTTGATTTTTAGAAAATTTAATTTGATATATTTTCCTAAGGTGGCCGGATATCTTTTAGATATACGGATTTCCTTAATTAAAGGAAAAAATACATTCTCATGCATTGCATTTTCCATATTCATGCATACTATATAATATGTGATTTTTGCTATGATAATTTCCATGGTGTTGTTATTATTTTTATTTATATTTTTGATGTTATGTTGTTTATTATATGGTTTTGAATATTTCATGATATCCTATGCTTTTTATTTAGTTATTTATTTTTGTCACATTATTTAGCATATACTATGTTCATGCATTATTATTTTTATTTTCATTTTCATGCATATTATATGATAGCATTATTTTATGTTTCATGTCATTTAGATTATAAGCCATATCATTTATATTTGCCATGTCATTTAAATCATTTTATTCCATTTAGAATATATCATGTTACCGACGTCATTTCATTTCATATAGAATATATTATGTCACTTAGGATATTTCATTTCATATAGAATATATCATGTTACCTAGGTTATTTTATTTCATTTAGAATATATCATGTGACTTAGGATATTTCATTTCATTTAGAATATGCTATGACATTTAAATTATATCATACCATTTAGGTTGCAATATATTATTTAGACTTTACTATGTCATTTTTATTTATGTCACACATATTCATATGTTTTAAAATATTTTGAAAAAGATAATGATTGTCAATAAAATAAAAATATTCCCAAGTTAAAATAATTCATGAGTTCTCTATCGGGTTTGCTTGGGAGGATATCATTAATTATTATTAATAACGGAATATCTTCTTTAAAACGAGAATGATTCGAAAACTTTTCCGTGCTAATAAAAATTTTCTATATTTTTCCATGTTTGTTGGGGAATATAAAAAAAAATTGAATTAATAAATTCCGGATCACTTTCAATTAAAAAATGAAGTTATTTTTCTTCAAATTGGGAATTAATTTGAAATACCAAGTTTAAAACCGACTTTTTATCGAGACTTGAGATAACACATGATTAATAAGGTACCATTTTATACGTTCGTTGTGGGGGTACTAATCCTTCCCTGCACGTAACTGAGTCCCGAACCCGATTCTTTGATTTTCTCTGGTTTAAAACGTAGACTTGAAATTGGTTTAAAAAAATGTTTTAATCAATTTAAAAATGTTTTACAAAACTGATTTTAATAGGTGGCCGATCACACGTAGCAAAAAAGATTGGTGGCGACTGCATGACTTTTTCCAAGGTTGTTTTCAAACCATCGACCTTTTATTTCAATCAAGAGGAATTAAGTCGTCTTTTCCTCTGCTTCTGTTTCCCCCTCACTCGAACGGGTCCCCGTGACGGGATCACGTATCGACAGTAACTATCACTTGTGAATGAGGGTCCTCTTTTGTATGTCGGACTCCTTTACTTAGTGATGCTTTGGATGTGATTGGTGATGTAGTAAAATGAAGTCCGTGCTCTTTGCTTTGTGGAAAATTTTTCATTTTTTCTCTTTACTTTTCTCTTTTTCTCTTCTTTTCTCTTCTCTTCTCTTCTTTTCTTTTCTCTTTTTCTCTTCTTTCTTCTCTCTTTTCTTCCTCTCCTTTTGTCATTGTGGCGTATGCCCCTTTATCTGACGTTCGGTATGTCCGTGTATGTTTGGTTTGTTGGTGGGATTTATCTAAGAGGCTCTACTCCCCCTTTGAAGACCAATCTTATATGAGGTTGGTCCGATGCTTGTCTTCCTTGGAGCCTGAGTGGCTTTTTGAGAAGAGGAGTGTGGGAGTGCGTTTTTATGCCATGCCTGTTGCAATTTGCCCATCTTGAAAGTTTGTGGGCTTGCACAGACCTAGTTCGTGATTTGCTGGTGATTGGTCAAGCTTGTATTTCTTAGTGGAGTCTTTTTCTTTGAATTCCACTAATGACAGCTGACGAGATTTGTGGAGATTGCTCTTTATGAGTTGTGTTCTCATAAGGACTTTAGGTCAGACTTCATCCTTGCAATGTTTTTGTAGTAAGGATAGGACGTTGGGACATTGGGGCATTAGTCTTAATGTGTTTTGCTCGTGTTTGTAAGGAAGCCAACGCTTCTTTATCCTTTTGATACATTCTCTTCCTTAGTGTTGTAGTCATAGGAAGATGTTTCATTGATGACACCTTGTCGGACAGCATCTCCAAATGTGTTTGTATTTTGGAGGGTAATCTGTTGGTGGTTTTTTGGTGGACCGCACCTTCGGATGTGTTTTTACATCGGAGCGTCCCTAGTCTGAGCTTTGAGCTCGTGCTCTTTGAGCCATATGTGGCGTGTCATCTTTGAGCTTTATCTTCTTTTCATGCGAGGCGTAGAGCCTCTTTGTGTTAGTTACTCTCGTCCGATTTGTTATTTCTTAGAAAAATCAAGAAATTTTAGTGTAAATCTAATTGACAAAACTTACCTCGGACAGACCGTAGTAGCTTATTTTGGTTTTCTTGCTCATGCCCTGCCTTCCGACATTGTTTTGGGTATCGGGTGTCGCCCCCTATTGGTGAGCTTTCCCTCTTGGGCCGAAAACCTATTTAAGAGGCTTCAGGGGCATCAAACCGTTGGTCCTGGTTTGGAACTTCGAATGTGGGTGATTAGAGGATGTTTAGTTATCCTATGAGTTCTTACCAGTTCGGGACTTCGGATCGAACGTCCGGCATCAAGCGTGTGTGGCTTGGCATCGAACCTTTATGTAGGTCTTAGTTACTTGCTTGGTTTTTCCATGGTTAGACGCCGGATCACGTAGGAGTCCAGGATGTGTTTTGGTTCATCAAACTCCATTTTTTATGTTGAAGAGATAAAGCTGATAGAAGATGTGGAGTTTGGTAGTCCTTGAGGCTAGCCATCATGTCCGTCATAGGGTGATTTATTTCTCAAGGACCCCTCTTGGTCGGCTCTCGAGGAGGGTTCAGTCCGTCGGTTTGATCCTGGAAACGGGGGCGTGATGAGGATGACACTCGGCATCAGACATGTTACATGGTCCGGTCATCAGCTCTGATTTCGCTAGCATCAAGACACACTATAGGAGGTCATTGTGTTAGTCTTTAGAAGACTTGGTCGGTGCTCCTATGGCTCGGCATCAGATCGTTAAGTGGTTCGGCTGTAGGTGAGCTTTTTCAATGAGTTGTTTGTCATTGTGAGAATGATATAAGTGTCCGAGACTTCTCCTTCTTTGAGGCGTCCCTCAAGTAGCGGAGCTTTGTGATAACTCGTATAATTATATAGTTTTTAGTTATGTTTTATTATTGTTTTGTGTCAAATACGAGTTATTATTGTTTAGTCTAATTGTGTTTATGATCTTTAATATTTTTATGTAATTTGGTGTTTTTCACAAGTTTCTTTGAGTGATTTCAGATTACTAGAATTAAGGGCAAATCCAGTTCAGTTCCAATTCCGACACCTTTTGCCATATCAGCTATATCTGGAGTTTCACTGAAGCAATAAGGCTGAAATTTTAACAGTGCAAAGTTAAGAGGCATATCTATATTTTTCATGTTTTACACTTCTTGAAACGGAGTCGTTTTCCCTAGCGAAATCAACCATCAAGTTGGCTGATGTGCAATGACGTCTGTCCTGATCAGTTTTCGCATTTTGACCATATCGTCCGATACACATCAGCAAATGAGCTGATTCTAACGGCTATGAATCACTAACTGATAGGGGAACATGTTTCTAGAAGACCATGTGATCAGATAAAGCCTCCAATATTGAGGAAATCGACCATCAAGTTGGCTGATGTGCAATGACGTCTGTGCTGACCTGTTTTCGTATTTTGCCCATATCTTCTTCTCCACATCAGCAAAGAGCTGATTTCAACGGCTATGAATCAGTAACTCATAGGGGAACATTTTTCTAGAAGACCATGTGATCAGATCAGGCCTTCAAGATTGATAAAATCGACCATCAAGTTGGCTGATCAAAATGGTCATACAATATGACGAAAATTGTTAGAAAAATGCACCCACCTATTATACCTACCTTTGAAATTTGTAAAGCTTGTCTCTTGTCATTTAGCCCTCCAAAATGTGTATAAATAGAGGGCCTTGGATGATTGTAGAGGATATTGTACATTGGTAGGATATTAGCCATTGTAATAAAATTCTCTAAGTTTTCTTCTTCTTTCTTTTCTCTAGTTTTCTTTTTCTTTATTTTCTTCTTCTTCTTTCTTTCTTTTATTTCCTTCTTAGATTCTCTTTAATTTTATGTTTATGTTTACAATGCCTATGCTAGGCTAAACTTCTATTTGGTTAAGGGTGATTTCAAAGCCCTAGACATGTTTTGTGATTGATTTTCAGATTCTATCTATCATTAATTTTCTATCAAAGTTGCTTATGTTCTTCTACAAGAATTGTTCATGATGTTGTCTTGATTTATTTAGGTGTACAACTAGATAGATCTTGATAATTATCTATTGCTAGTCTAGGAGTCTTGATCCGTGTAATTGTCTTGATTTCCTATTCATAAGTGGCAATTTGTGATTAATGATTATGGTCAAGTTTTCAATAATTGCAAAGTGGAACATAACCTAAGTTGAACAATCCGAGCTTATGTGTTTGTTGCTTAGATCAACCTATCTTTCTCATCATAAAGCTGCCATTAAATTGAATTTAGAGAGCTTATTCTAGGTTGTTTAATGGTTAGAGATTAAATAGAGAGCTTGTTCTATTTAACGACAAACTAAGGAGAGATTGGGATAACAGAGCTTGTTGTTATCTACGGTTGTTAACTTTGATAGTTGGTTGATATTGATAGATCTTAAATTGATTCTTAATGATGTCTAGTGGTGGAGAATGAAACCTTAACCATATTTTTCATATTTGATTCTTCTTACTTACTTGTTTTCTTACTTTTCTAGTTTGCTTATTTTTAAAAGTATATTTATTTTTATTGGCTGGTTATACCGCCTAATTTGTATATTAACTTTGTTTTATTTTTATTGGCTGGTTATACCGCCTAATTTAGTATATATATTTTTATTGGCTGGTTATACCGCCTAATTTAGTATATATATTTTTATTGGCTGGTTATACCGCCTTGCATCTTATTCTTATTATTTACTTTAGTTTAAATCTGGCTTCAAAAACCCCTTTTCTTTTATTGTTCTTGAATTTAAGTTTTAAACTAATAACTTATAAACTAAAACCCAATCCCTGAGGACTCGACCCTTGCTAACTACTATACTTACAATTTATCTTTTTAGTGCAAGGTTAAATAAGATACACTCTTTTGGGTGCATCAAATTTTTGGCGCCGTTGCCGGGGATTGTTTTCTTTAGTTTATTTGTTACTTGGTTTATTCTTATTTTCAGTTCTAATTAGTATTATTTTCTTGTACATACATGTTTTTCTTTTCAAATTTTGAAAAAAAAAAAAACAATGGAATTGAGCAATCTAACACTTGAAGAGTTGGTGGCATACATGAACATGGAGAATCAACAAGCCAATCTCACCTCCCCAGTTCAACAATTGGCCATGGGAGGATGTCAAGGCCATCAAGTGTTCCAAGACCAACAGTATGATCATTACTCAAACACTTACCATGAGGGATGGTGGGATCATACTAATTATGGCTACTCGAAAAATTACCAAGAAGTAGATCCTTATGCCAATTACACTCATCCATCTAGCTTCAACCAATCATGGTCTCAAGAACTAGATCTTTTTCAACCACCACATATGACTCAAAACTCAGGTACTTCTTTAGAAGATCTTGTCTATTCTCTTGTTACTGATTCTTTGCAATTTCAACAGGAAACAAGGGCAAGCATCCAGAGTTTGGAAAAGCAAATGAGCCAATTGGCTAGTAGTATGGTGGGATGGGTAGCACAAAGATCTGAAGAACTCCCAGCCCAAACGATGGTTAACCCAAAGGAGAATGCTACTATTGTGACCTTGAAGAATGAGGAACAAGATGAGGATGAAACAAAATTAGAGATGGATTCTATTCTTGAGGATAATGAAGCCAAAGATCCAAATAAGAGTATTTCGGCACCTGAGGTAACGTTTAAGGTTTCACTTTTTACTAATGTTTCTTCTCCACCTTTTCCTAGTAGATTTGCTAAGTTCAAGGAGGAAGAACATGAACAACACATGCCGGAAACCTTAAACAACTTGTTTGTGGAGGTCATTCAACAAGTATCAAAATATGCTCCATTCCTCGATGACATATGCACCACAAAGGATGATGGAATAATACTTGTAATGGAGAATGCATCCACTGTTGTGCAAGGAAAGCTTCCTCTCAAACGCATAAATTTGGAAAATTTCATGTATGAGCCTGACAAGCCTAAAATGCCAAGAAGGGGTGTTGGTTAGGTTCAAAACACTAAATCAAGTGCTAATTGGGGGAGGCAGCCTAATTAGTGAAAGCATTGCCAAACTGCCATCCTCAGATTTGCTCTCTTTTTCTTTTTCTTTTTCTTATGTTTCTTTGCTAATTGTGTTTAGTGTTTCTAAGTTCATTTAGGCTGCATAAGTTTATTTTGTTTATTAGTTATTTTCACTTACACATGATTCTTTCATTTGGGATTAATAGCATTACATTAATGACAATGTAAGAATTATGTGTGGGGGGAAGAATTTAGGATTTTATTTAGAGTGTTTTGTTTTTGAGTCTTTTTATGTTGTTTTTCTTTCTGATCCTTGTTTTGAAAATAACTAGATGTAAATATAATTTTTTAACCCCGGTTAAACGGCGGATAACGGTACTCCGTGATTATTTAAGTCGGTTCCATCAGCTACCCACAAAACTGATATTGTATATAAATTTCTCTTTCAATTTCTCTTTCATTTTTTTTTCAGGATGGATGATATTCTCACACGATTGCAGAAACGATTTCCTCCTTTTCCTCGAAATATTTTACTGAAGCTTTACCAAGTTCGATTTGAAAGATTAAGAATGCTTATGCACAAAGGGATTCCTGAAGACATACGTTGGATAATTGAAGCCAAGGTACGTGAAGATGAATATCTTCCTGTTTTGCATTTACCAGGTACAGGTAGAAGCACTTTTGCAAAGAAGCGACGAGCAAAGCGCATGAGTTCAAACTGCCACAAATGTGCACGATGGATGTGTAACGATAAATGTCGTTCTATTGGGATTCCGTCCTCTAATCGAGATGATAAAATTGAATTCATTAAGGATGGATTGAGTAAGGAGAATTTGGGTAATATCCAACTTTCTCTTGAGACGCATCCTAGTGGAGACGTACAAAGAGAAATTCTTGATTTATGGCCGCAATTCCAAAGGGAATGGCAACATCTTGGGAATCTGATGTTAAAAAACCCTGTTTGCCAGCTTGTAAGAAAACTTGATGGGAAGCATATCCTTGACTCATAGAAGGCGTTTAAGCCGTTTCTGGACGTAAAACCAGAGGAAGATGTGAGCCACAATCACAACTACAATAAATGACTTCTCAGCTTTTGGTTTGATTTGCAATAACTTCATTTTGGTTTAATTTACGTGTTGTTCGATTTGTGTAATTATTCTCTTGTTTTTTTATTTGTCTTTTACGGTTGATTTTTCTTCTCTTTTTGATTTTCTTCCTAAAATCACGCAAAAATCTTTTGTTAGGTTAACATTTTCTTCTGACAGGTCAAATACACTTTCGGCGACATTATTACTCTTGACTTTTACGGTTGATTTTTCTTCTCTTTTTGATTTTCTTCCTGAAATCACGCAAAAATCTTTTGTTAGGTTAACATTTTCTTCTGACAGGTCACATACACTTTTGGCGACATTATTACTCTTGTCTGATTCACTACTCAGTCCTCTATATATTACACCATGTACTCATTCTCTTTCAGGCACTCAAAAAAAAAAATGGAAAGTACTTCGTCCCAACGCATTAAAAAAATTTGTGTCTTTGGAGGTGCTTATCCAGGGAAAAATAACATATTCGCTGATGAAGCCATAAGAGTTGGAGTAATACTTGCCCAACAAAAGATCTAGTTGATTTATGGAGGCGGTAGTACGGGTTTAATGGGAGCAGTCGCTACAGCAGCACACGCCGGAGGAAGTCCAGTTCTAGGAGTCGTGCCAAAACTATTCACAGATTTTTGTGGACCTACCGTGGGTAAGGAAATACAAGTCTGGAGTATCCCTGAACGGATAACAATCATGTACCATTCTGCCGATGCATTCATTGCTTTACCAGGAGGTCTGGGTACATTGGAAGAAATAGCTTGCGTGGCTTCTTGGTCATCTTTGGTCACAAATATGAAACCCATTGGTTTGTTTAATATTAATGGTTATTTTAATAATTTGCTTTCATATTTAGATAATGCTGTGGATAATGGATTCATGTTTTCAGAGGCAAGGAGAACCATAATTTCTGCTACAACCATTGAAGATTTACTCAAAAAGCTCCAAGCTTATGAGTGTTTATCTGCTACGGTTGTTTCGCAAACGCTCGGAAAAAGAAAAAGAGATATGGACGAGCAAGGAGTGGATTGCACTTTGTCTTTGTGACATTATCTAACATTTTGTTTGTTGTGTCTCAGTTATAATAAGTGGTTAGCAACCTCTGCAGGTAATATCTCCTAAATTCTACCTTTAGTAGGGGGTAAGGGACATATTTTCCTAAAAAAAAAAAAAATTGATGTGTTTTAAGCCATTTAGAAGTATTCATTTTGAACAAGGTCTGAGTAAGGGAGACTTGAGACATACCTTGTCAGCTTGATTTCTTCTTTTCAAAAAAAAAAAATAAAAAAAAAAAGTTTGTTGTGTTTTAAGCAATTTAGAAATATTCATTCTGAACAAGGTCTGAGTAAGGGAGACTTGAGACATACCTTGTCAGTTTGATTTTAATCTTTTTATGTTTACTTGTTAATTTTTGTTTAGTATTTTAGGATTATTTAGGTTGCATGAGTTTGTTTTGTTTTGAGTCTTAGTTGTTCCTATTCTTATGTTATTAGTTCTTTTCTCTTACACATGATTCTTTCATTTGGGTTAATAGACTTACATTGAGGACAATGTAAGAATTAAGTGTGGGGGGAATGATTTAGGATTTCTTTTATTTTGTCTACTATTTTTTTTTTTATGAGTCTTTATTATTATTATTTTTTTTTTTTGAGTTTTAGTTCCTTTTTAATACAATGATGAGATATGAATTGCATAAGTCTAAAACAGATTTATTAGTGAGAAGATTTTCATGAGAATTGAGCTTGATATCAATCTTTTTATGAGCCAATGTTAATATGATATGTTGATTGAGAAAGAAGCATGTTTAGACTTAATCTGACTTGTATAATCATCCTTGTGAGTTTTTGAGCCTATAATGATTGATGCATTATATAAATCAATCTAATTTCTTTCTTGAGTGCTCTTATGATTACATGATTCTCTAGAACTTGCTTTAAACCGTTTGAGACTATATTGATACATGTGACAACATGAATATGATAGAGGCATTAGGATTATAACTAGAGCCAAACAGCCATCCATTATTAATGTTCCAAGAGAACACACCCTTAGTGAACCAATTTGAGCCTACATTGAATAAGCTATCTCTTTGGTAACCATAACTTGTCCCTAACCTAAATATACTTATATCTTTACCTTTGTTCCAAAGATGAATTAGCATGTTTTGAGACAAGTTGCAAAGACAAGGAAGATTTATTAAAAATTTGGGTTAGAAACAAGAAATAAGTGTGGGGGGAAAAGAAAGAAAAAAGTCAAGAGAAAAAGAAAGGGATCATTGTCAAATACATTCCCATATTAAAAAAAAAATAAATAAAACTTCTCTTGAACTTCTAGTTAAAGTAAAAAAAAAAAAAGATGTTACAAAGTTGGTTAGAATGATGCAAAGGCTCAACATGAATATTTAGCCTATGTTATTATGTGCTTTATAAGAGTTTTGAGAAGTTTTATTTGTATGATCTTTTTATGTCTCTAAACTTTATGAACTCTTTGGAACCTTTGTGATATCTTTATCCTCTTGTTCTTCAACCACATTACAAACCCCTTGGCCCCATTACAACCTTGATTAAAGACCTCTTGATTCATGAAGTTGTATGATCTAAATAGTGGAGAATAGGTGGACAAGCAAGAATATGGTAGAACTGTTTTCATGAGATTGATTGAGTGTAAACACTTCACCACTACTTTAAAGAGTGAAAATCAAGAGAGTATCCCATGTCAGAAGTTGAGATTAAGTTTGAATATGCACTATTTTGATTGAAATATGTTATGTTAATATTGGCTTAACTCAAACAATTTACATTCAAGCATGATTTTTTGTGAAATTCTTTAAGCTATTGATTAGTTTATAAGACTTGTTCAAATATTGTCTCTAATTTGTATTGAAAGGATTAGGAGTAAATATTTTTAGTATATGTAGTTTATTTATATTTTAGTTTTTCAATGTTTGTGGGTATCGTTCTAGTAAACCCTCACGAGACTAAACTCGTCCACTAGGGACACCTAGGGGTTTAAAGGCTTGTGTCACATGCTAAGTGCCACCGTGATTTCCTACGAAAATGGATTAGATTAGATTTTCTTATTTTATTTTTATTGAGTCGTTGCTAGGGACTAGCAACAATCTAAGTGTGGGGGTGTGATAACTCGTATAATTATATAGTTTTTAGTTATGTTTTATTATTGTTTTGTGTCAAATACGAGTTATTATTGTTTAGTCTAATTGTGTTTATGATCTTTTATATTTTTATGTAATTTGGTGTTTTTCACAAGTTTCTTTGAGTGATTTCAGATTACTAGAATTAAGGGCAAATCCAGTTCAGTTCCAATTCCCACACCTTTTGCCATATCAGCTATATCTGGAGTTTCACTGAAGCAATAAGGCTGAAATTTTAACCGTGCAAAGTGAAGAGGCATATCTATCTTTTTCATGTTTTACACTTCTTGAAACGGAGTCGTTTTCCCTAGCGAAATCAACCATCAAGTTGGCTGATGTGCAATGACGTCTGTCCTGAGCAGTTTTCGCATTTTGACCATATCGTTCGATACACATCAGAAAATGAGCTGATTCTAACGGCTATGGATCCCTAACTGATAGGGGAACATGTTTCTAGAAGACCATGTGATCAGATAAAGCCTCCAATATTGAAGAAATCGACCATCAAGTTGGCTGATGTGCAATGACGTCTATGCTGACCTGTTTTCGTATTTTGCCCATATATTCTTCTCCACATCAGAAAATGAGCTGATTCCAACGGCTATGAATCAGTAACTCATAGGGGAACATTTTTCTAGAAGACCATGTGATCAGATCAGGCCTCCAAGATTGACAAAATCGACCATCAAGTTGGCTGATCAAAATGGTCATACAATATGACGAAAATTGTTAGAAAAATGCACCCACCTATTATACCTACCTTTGAAATTTGTAAAGCTTGTCTCTTGTCATTTAGCCCTCCAAAATGTGTATAAATAGAGGGCCTTGGATGATTGTAGAGGATATTGTACATTGGTAGGATATTAGCCATTGTAATAAAATTCTCTAAGTTTTCTTCTTCTTTCTTTTCTCTAGTTTTTTTTTTCTTTATTTTCTTCTTCTTCTTTCTTTCTTTTATTTCCTTCTTAGATTCTCTTTAATTTTATGTTTATGTTTACAATGCCTATGCTAGGCTAAACTTCTATTTGGTTAAGGGTGATTTCAAAGCCCTAGACATGTTTTGTGATTGATTTTCAGATTCTATCTATCATTAATTTTCTATCAAAGTTGCTTATGTTCTTCTACAAGAATTGTTCATGATGTTGTCTTGATTTATTTAGGTGTACAACTAGATAGATCTTGATAATTATCTATTGCTAGTCTAGGAGTCTTGATCCGTGTAATTGTCTTGATTTCCTATTCATAAGTGGCAATTTGTGATTAATGATTATGGTCAAGTTTTCAATAATTGCAAAGTGGAACATAACCTAAGTTGAACAATCCGAGCTTATGTGTTTGTTGCTTAGATCAACCTATCTTTCTCATCATAAAGCTGCCATTAAATTGAATTTAGAGAGCTTATTCTAGGTTGTTTAATGGTTAGAGATTAAATAGAGAGCTTGTTCTATTTAACGACAAACTAAGGAAAGATTGGGATAACAGAGCTTGTTGTTATCTACGGTTGTTAACTTTGATAGTTGGTTGATATTGATAGATCTGAAATTGATTCTTAATGATGTCTAGTGGTGGAGAATGAAACCTTAACCATATTTTTCATATTTGATTCTTCTTACTTACTTGTTTTCTTACTTTTCTAGTTTGCTTATTTTTAAAAGTATATTTATTTTTATTGGCTGGTTATACCGCCTAATTTGTATATTAACTTTGTTTTATTTTTATTGGCTGGTTATACCGCCTAATTTAGTATATATATTTTTATTGGCTGGTTATACCGCCTTGCATCTTATTCTTATTATTTACTTTAGTTTAAATCTGGCTTCAAAAACCCCTTTTCTTTTATTGTTCTTGAATTTAAGTTTTAAACTAATAACTTATAAACTAAAACCCATTCCCTGAGGACTCGACCCTTGCTAACTACTATACTTACAATTTATCTTTTTAGTGCAAGGTTAAATAAGATACACTCTTTTGGGTGCATCACTTTGTTCCATGTTGTTCTCCTCTTAACACATAGGGAGACATCACGAAAGGAGGTTGATCAGGCCTCTTCTTCGGATATCATCACCTCATGTGTTAAGGTGAGCTCAAGACGATTGGTCTCTCATCCTTACATGTGAAAAAAAGGGGCAGATGTTGCACTGCCCTTGTTATTTTTCCTCATGGTTCATCAGGCGTCACGTGTAGTTATGTAGCCCTATGTGTGCCACATGAGTTATTTATAAGACCACTTCATTTCGTGGTGTTTTTCTTTGTCAATTGTTGAGCGGGCTCAACTTAGCCGTTGAGGCTTTTTATGATGACGTTTTTTATTCACGCCTTTGTACTAGCGTGGTTGTTCACTTCTTTGGTGCTAATTGATTCTCTTGTGGCATTTGATATTTGCACGTAGGGAGGAACAATCGTACTTACAAAGGACACTGTCTCCTCTTAGTAGTGGCGTGGAGCCCTTTTAAGGAGTAATCCGGTTTGTTCGCCACGCTTTGCACTTAGGTTCCTTGTGTAACTAGTGCAGGAACCTGACGTTGCCTTCTCAGGTGAGTGGCGTGAGAGCGTTTTCAAGGAGTGCTCTTCGTTTGTCCGCAATGTTGAGTGTTAAGAGCTCATGTTTTCTCTCTTGCGGACGCCATTCTCACTTTTCCACCAGATTCAATTTATTCATCTTTTTGTTGCGGACGCGCTTAATGACAGACTTCATATACCATTGTTAGTGCCTCTATCACGTTTTTGGTCATCTATAGTGATTTCTCACTTCTATGTGAGCTCGAATCTCGTCCGTGATGGTGTAGTTATGCTTCGATCAAAGAGACTAATATGTCCTCCAGAAACCTTATGAGGGAGGACTTCCGGGTCATTTTTGTGGCCAGGAGCAAGAGTGGCGTGCTCAAAAGGGGTTCTTGCCCTAGGTTGCATGCTCATGCTTCACTATTAAACCTTTTTTCTGAGGTGTAGCCCAAGTGTTTTTACTTGAGGGCCGATGTCAACCTTTGTCAAGTCGAACTTCTCCACTTAAGGCCTCAAGTGTTTGAACTTCTTTACTTTGAGCACCAAAGTCGGACCTTATTTCAAGATATGGTTATATTACAAGTTCTTTCACTTACGGACCTATGTTAAGGTTGGCCAACCTCGAAGGCTTATTTTGTGGCTTCGGACAGACGATGTTTTATGAGGTGAAAAAGTTGAGTCACGCTTTTGTTTGAGTTGTAAGAAGATTGTGTAAAAGGGATAGAGTTTAAGAACGTTATTTCAAAAGAAGATGTGTTTTCATTCATATCCTTTGAAAAGAGAGGTTTTACATCTTTTTGGCTTTACGGACTATGGCTGCTTAAGTATGGACGTATAAGTCTCACTACAAAAGTTTTCTACTTAGGAGAAGATGTGTTTGGTTGAGCGTTCTTTTCTCTCCTCTTTTCTCCATAATTGAAATAAAAAGCAAAAGACTTAACCTAACCTAGAGCTTGAGTTTGGGGACTCGTCGGACAAGAGCGACTCTTAGGGTAATGTTGCCATAATTTGAGTTCAAGTGGCATCGTCTAAGACCTTCTCGGAGTAGCATGCATACACATCTCCTACCAAGCATCCCAACGACTCCTTTACTCATCTCAAGCCGCTCCAAGGTGGATCTCAAAGGATCACATAAGGCTCTATCGCCTTAGTCTTCTTTTTCATGGTGGTGTTGAAGCATTATCTTGCTGCTACTTGGTCCCTCTTGACTTTGCTGATGTCGTGAGGTGTTGGGAACTTCACTTTCAGGTGAAGGGATGACCCAACTGCTCCTAAGGTGTTTTGACTTGGACGGCCTAGGAGGATGTTGTAGGCGGAAGAAACCTTTACTACCAAGAAATCAACCATTGCAGTAGTTGTACGTGGTTCTGCTCCAAGTATGAGTGGTAAGCTGATGGTCCCTTCAACCTTAACTTCCTCATTGTCGAATCCTATGAGTGGGGTATGGAAAAACTTTACTTGATCATCTGATATCCCAAGTTTTAGCATTGCATCGTAGTAGAGGACATCGCAAGCACTTTCGTTGTTAGAGAGAACTCTCTTCACAACATGATTGCACACAGTAACTGTGACCACTAGGGCATCGTTGTGGGGGGTTTGGATGTCCTTCAAATCTTCAGGTCCAAAAAAGATAGGCTCATCCTTCCATGTCTTTGGTTTCTTTTCACTGGACATGACGATGTGGACCTTGGCGTGTCTCTTCCTCCCTGATGAGGTCGCCCCCCTGAGAAGTTTCCTCCTGTTATGACATGAATCACGCTAGCCAAAGGCTTTGGCTCGTTCTCTTTAGGGCACGGCTCTTGGTTGGCCGGCCTAGGCTCGGACGAGCAAGGTCCCCTGTTGTCTCTTGGCTCGCTTGCCCTCTGTACATTACTTCATTCTCGCCTTCCTCCATAATTCCTTTCACTGCCTTCTTTTGGATGATCAGACACAAACTTCCTCAAGTGACCTGTCTTGATAGGGTCTTCAATCTGATTCTTGAGCTGGATACAATCTTCAGTATCATGTCTGTGATCTTTGTGGAAAGCGCAGTATTTGGACATGTCTCTGCTAGGGGTGCCGGGCTTCAGCCTCTTTGGGGGGTTGGCGAGGTTTTCTCTTTCTATTATGAATAGAATTTCCTTTCGTGGTTTATTGAGGGTTGAGTAGTGATCATACCTCTTTGGAGGCGTACTTCTTCTTCTTTTTCCCCTTCGATCTCAAAGGGACCTTAGTCTATATGTGTCTCCATTCTATTTCTTTACTTGTCTCTCAATTCCTTGATACTTTGCATCCATTGTCTCTTCAGCGTTGATATATTTTTCAGCCCTGAGAAGCAAGTCTGCAAAGACCTTTGGTGGCTTCTTGGATAAAGACTTTGTGAAATCCTTGTCCTTTAGTCTGTTGATAAAGGCGGCTATAGCAATAGTGTGGTCAAGATCTCTCACTTGGAGTGTTTCATTGTTGAACCTTGTCACGTACTCCCTAAGTTATTCGTCGGACCGCTGTTTGACTATCATCAAGGTAATTGAATTTTTTTTGTGAGCGATGCTGCTGATGAAGTGACTCACGAACTTCTGGCCTAATTCCTTGACGTTTGAGATGGTCCATGGCTTAAGTGATGAGTACCACGACCTTGCTGCCTTTTTGAGCATCGCTGGAAAGGCTTTACACATGATTGCATCGCTAGCACCTTCGATGGACATGTTTGTGCGAAACATCTCCAAGTGGTCAACAGCATCTGAAGTACCATCGTAGGACTCCATTGTGGGAAGTTTGAATCCTTGTAATGGTTTAGCGGCATCATTTTCTAATGTAAATGGAGAGTTTCCTAGAGCTTCAAGATCGAAGAGCAACACATTGGTCACCATTCGTCGCTCCATGTCTTCCATCTTTGTTCTCATGTCTTACCACTTCTGGTTGAAGTCTTAAAGGTTTTTGTGTCTTCCCAACTTCTCTCTGAAGTCGACTTCTTCTCTTTTGCCCTCTTCGGCAAGCTTTTGGTTGAGCTCCCTGATGTCACGTTTACCATTGAGCCTCTCTTTCAGGTCAGGAGACGGGCGGCCCTTGGTTTTGCCTCAGCCAGGCTTGCTTCCTCGCTTGATAGCAGAAGCTCAAAGGGGATGAGCGAGATACTTGGTGACATTTCTCTGAAGAGAGAAATCTCAAGTTCCCAAGTCTCATCCGTCTCGCTTCCTTCTCTTATGTGGTTTACAGCGGGGGCATCCTCCCCATGTGGAGGATTTCTGGAGGCTAATTTTCTTTACTACTTCAGTTAGGTCACAGACATCATTCCTTAGTTGGTTGAGGCTATCATCATCCCTAAGTCCCCATTGGTGCCTAACTGAGGGGGTAGTCGTGCTACCTCCTTCCTCGTTGTCTTGAGAGGGGCGTGTACCAGACATTCACGCGACCTCTGTATTAGTCTTTGGACGTGAAGTCCTTGGGGCCGGACGAGCATGCGCTCCTCTTCCTCTCCTGGGAGGTAGATCACTTCGGGGAGGCCAACGAGGTCCATACCTTGCAGGGACTCTCATTTTAGGAGCCATACTTCTTGTTGGCTCTCTCAACGAAAGCACCAAATGTAGTGGCAGAGACTAAGGCTGAACACTAGAGCACTGATGTGCGTGGCACTTGGGAACCAAAGTGGTTAGTCTCTTGCTGAGTGTACAAGGCACTTAGGAACTGATGTGATCAACCTTCTGCTAGAGGTGCGTGGCACATCGGGGTACATCGAGACTCATCGGGACCGAAGTGACCTTCACTAGTTCGATGGTTTTCTACAAGGAAGCAACGAGGTGAGAAAGGCGCCAGAGGTAGACCTCCGAGGCGCACTCCGACGCTCAAGTTAGTATCACCTCCAGTGTTTAACACATAAAGACATAGGACCATTTAAGATCACTTAGGATATCCAAAATTTAAAATGTAGGGTGAGATAGGGAGAACTGATTTGGTTAGAGTATTCTCTCTCTCCAGTCTGAAATTTAGGCCTATGATAGGAGTCTTGAAGTAGGCTAGTAGTAGCCTATTTATAGGCTAACAGACGGTCTAGATTGTGCCACATGTCAGCATCTGAGTGAGGGTGCATGAAAGGTGATGTAGCTGCATTACACCTAATCCGAACCCATTTCAGTAGGGATAGCTGTGTAGAAGGTATTTCAGTGTTCCGATTTCGCGTCCAGTTCGGACAGCTAGACAACAATGGGCTTGGTTCAAGGTCCTCCCTAACTTAAAAAATAATGAGAATGAACTTGTCCCTACTAGAATTCAAACAGGGTGGCGAGTTTGTATTGACTATCACAAACTTAATTCAACAACTAGCAAAGACCACTTTCCTTTACCTTTTATTGATCAAATGCTTGAAAGGTTAGCTGGCCATTCTCATTATTGTTTTGTTGATGGATTTTCAGGTTATAATCAGATTGCAATTGCTTCGGAGGACCCAGAGAAAACCACCTTCACATGCCCGTTTGGTACTTTTGCGTACCGACGTATGCCATTTGGTCTTTGTAATGCACCAGTTACATTCTAAAGGTGTATGGTTAGCATATTTTTAGATTATGTAGAGAACATCATAGAAGTTTTTATGGATGATTTTAATGTCTATGGTGTTTCTTTTGATAGATGCTTAGAGAACCTTACACTTGTACTTAAAAGATGCAGGGAAACTAACCTTGTATTCAATTGGGAAAAATGTCACTTTATGGTAGAACAAGGAATAGTTTTAGACCATGCTATTTCTTCTAAAGGGATAAAGGTTGATAAATCTAAAATAGATATTATGCATTCTTTACCACCTCCCACAAATGTGAGAGAGGTTCATTCTTTTCTTGGACATGCAGGTTTCTATAGGAGATTTTTCAAAGACTTCTTAAAGATAACACTACCTCTTTGCAAGCTGTTACAAAAAGATGTGAATTTCCATTTTGATGATAAATGCAAAGAGGCTTTTGAAACATTGAAAGGACTCTTGACATCAGCTTCTATCATGCAACCACCAGATTGGAATGTACTTTTTAAAATTATGTTTGATGCTAGTGACTATGCCATTGGAGCTATTTTAGACCAACGGGTTGGCAAAGTGTCACATGCCATTTATTATGCCTCCTGAACTCTTAATAATGCTCAATTAAATTATTCCACTACTGAAAAAGAACTTTTGGTTGTTGTATTTGCTTTAGAGAAATTTTATTCTTATTTAATTGGTACTAAAGTAATTGTATTTTTTGACCATGCAGCCTTTAGGTACTTGCTCACCAAGAAAGAGGCCGAACCAAGGTTGATTAGATGGATACTTCTCTTACAAGAATTTGACTTGGAAATAAGAGATAAGAGAGGTAGTGACAATCTGGTTGCGAACCACCTTAACTGGTTAGTTCATGTAAAGGATGAACTACTATTGCATGAGAACTTTTCGGATAAGCAACTCTTTTCCATGAGCACAACAACTCCTTGGTATGCCGATATTGTTAACTACTTAGTCACCAAGCAATTGCCATAAGAGTTGACCATAGGCCAAAGAAATAAGATCAAGAGGTGATGCCAAATACTACATTTGGGGTGATCCTTACCTTTGGAAGCATTGCTCTGATCAAATTATAACAAAGTACGTACTTGAATCTGAATTTCATTCTATTTTAACCTTTTGTCACTCTTATGCATGTGGAGGCACTTTGGATCCAAAAGAACAGCCATGAAAATGCTTGATAATGGATTTTATTGGCCTACCTTATTCAAATATGCATACCTCTTTTGCAAGTCATATGATAGATGCCAAAGAATAGGTAACTTAGGTGCTAGATATCAAATGCCTCAAACTCCCATACTTATTGTTGAAATTTTTGATGTATGGGGCATGGATTTCATGGGACCTTTTCCTTCTTCTTATGGAATCTTTATATATTACTTGCTGTTGATTATATCTCAAAATGGATGAAAACAAAAGCCACTCGGACTAATGATTCAAAAGTTGTTTCAGATTTTGTAAAGACTAACATTTTTGCAAGGTTTGGAACACCAAAGGCCATAATCAGCGACCGAGGTACTCACTTTTGCAATAGGTCCATGGAAGCACTTTTAAGGAGGTATAACATCACACATACGGTTTCCACATCCTATCATCCTCAAACTAGTGGGCAAACTGAAGTGTCAAATCAAGAGGTAAAATCCATATTTGAAAAGACTGTCAATCCAAATCGAAAAGATTGGAGTTTACATCTAGATGATGCACTTTGGGCTTATAGAACAGCATACAAGACACCCATTGGTATGTCTCCTTATCGTCTTGTTTATGGTAAGCCTTGTCATCTTCCAGTTGAATTAGAACATAAAGCATATTGGGCTATCAAACAATTCAACATAGAGATGGATAAGGCAGGTAAGCAACGAAAACTTGACCTACAAGAATTAGAGGATATAAGGAATGATGCTTATGAGAATTCTAGAATTTACAAGGAAAAGACTAAGGCTTTTCATGATAAGATGATTTTAAGAAATAATTTTGTTGTTGGACAAAAAGTTATTCTTTTCTATTATCGCCTTAAGTTATTTCATAGTAAGTTGCGTTCTAGATGGATTGGACCTTTTGTTATTACTAATGTTTTTACTCATGGTGCAGTTGAAATTAAGAATCCAAAAATAGGTAATGCTTTCAAGGTGAATGGACATAAGGTAAACCTTACTATGAGAACTCTCCAAGGCTATATATAGAGGAGTTACCACTCTTTGAGCAAAACTATGTTGAAAGTGCAGGCAAGAGTCTAAGTCGGGCTGAGGACAATAAACCAAGCGCTTCTTGGGAGGCAACACAATTGGATGGAGAGCACACCATATAATCGGATTTGCTATTTCTTACTCTCTATCCCTCTATCTTTATAGTTTTCTTTGATTATTTTTCTTCTTTGTTTAGTAGTTCTTTTCTCTTACATATAATTCTTGCATATGGGGTGATAGTATTACATTGAGGACAATGTAATAATTAAGTGTGGGGGAAGAATTTAGGATTTCTTATATATCAGATTGTACTTTGCTTGTTTTGTGTCTTTTAAATTGCTTTTAGAGTGTTTTAGTTACTTTCAATACTATGATGAGATATGAATTGCATGGGTCTAAAACTGATCATTAGTGGTAAGATTTTCATGAGTATTAAGCTTGACATGACTATTTTTCATGAGCTATTGTTAATATGATATGTTGGTTGAGAAAGAATCATGTTTAGACTTAAATCAGACTTGTATAAACATCGTTGTGAGTTTTTGAGCCTATATAATTGATGCATTATACATATAAATCCAATTTCTTTCTTGTGTACTCTTATGACAATATGTTTCTCTAGAACTTTCTTTAAATCGTTTGAGACTATATTGATGCTTATGACAACATGAATATGATAGAGGCATTAGGATTTTTAACCATGGCCAAATCAGCCATCCTTTATTGATATTCCAAGAGAACATCCCCCCTAGTGAGCCAATTTGAGCCTACATTGAATGAGCTATTTCTTTGGTAACCACATCTTACACCTAGCCTAAACACATTTATATCTCTACCCTTGTTCTAAAGATGAATTGAATGTATGAGACATATTGCAAAAACAAGGTATTTTTATTGAAAAGTTGGGTTAGATACAAAAGATAAGTGTGGGGGAGGAGAAAGGCAAAAGTCAAAAGAAAAAGAAAAATGAGCATTGTGAAAACACACTCCCATGTATAAAAAAATATGAATTATCTCTTGAACTTTTGGGAAAAGAAAAGAAAAAGATGTTACAAAGTTTATTAGAATGAAGCAAAGGCTCAACATGAAATATTTAGCCTATGTGATTATGTACTTCTAAAGAATATTGAGAAAGTTTTATTTGCAAAATCTTATTTTGTCTCTAAATTCTATGAATTCTTTGGAACCTTTGTAATATCCTTTTCCTTTTATTCTTGAACCATATTACAACCCCTTGGCCCCAGTACAACCTTGAATAAAGACCTCTTGATTCATAAAGTTGCATGATCTAAATAGTGGAGAATAGGTGGACAAGGCAAGCATATGGTAGAACTGTTTTCATGAGAATGATTGAGTGTAAACACTTTACCACTATTATATTGAGTGAAAATCATGAGAGTATCCCATGTGAGAAGTTGAGATTAAGTTTTACATGCATTATTTTGATTGAGATATGTTATGTTAATATTGGCTTAACTCAAAATTTTTACATTCAAGCATGATTCTTTATGAACTATTTAAGCTATTGATTAGTTTATAAGACTTGTCCAATGATTGTCTCTAATTGTTATTGAAAGTAAACTAAATTAGGTCTTCTTACTTTGTCTCTATTTGATTTTTCTCGAGGACTAGCAAAAGACTAAGTGTGGGGGAATTTGATAAGTGTTTAAATTCATGTATTTATATATATATATATATATATATTCTTTAGATTTTATGCTTAGTTCCTTGAAATCCTTGATAATATACTATGGTTTTGTGTTTTGTAGGTGTTTTGGCAGATTAGGAATGCTATAGAGTTGAAAAGAATGAATTTAGACAAGAAATGAAGCTTCTAGCACAAAAAAAAGCTGACTGCCTATCAAAGAGACACTATGTGGTTTAACCTAACCTAAACCATCCATAAATAAACTATTGGCTTATCATATACTCTTCATTCCTAAAAACCCTTGTCAGAAAAACCACTCCTACACCATTTTGAGTCCTAGTGGTAACTTATTTTGAACAAGGAAGATGTCAACTGCCACTTCCTTTAAACTATGCATGGGATGCTTTAATTTGTCCTTTGATAAATGCCGTAGCTGAAATATATGTCTTTCCTTGTCAAAGTAGGATTAGTGGCTGTCAACTTGCATTTATTGCATTAATTGCAAGAATCTTTCCTTAAAGCTAATCCTTGTCAAAGTAGGAGATTTAAATCAGCTATGACTTTCCTTATTTCTACATGCTTTGGCTGCAAGTAAAGCATCTTTCCTTGTTTAAATATCCTTTGGCTGCAAGTCACCCTTTTTTTCCTTAGGTAATTAAATCTTGGCTGACAAGTATTATTTCTTTCCTTAAAAACCTTAAGTCAGCCACTACCTTTCCTTGCAAGGACAGAAAGCCCCAAGTCAGCATTAATTAATGGGAGTCAGCCACAAGTCACCTATAGGATGCCTTAAAGTTTGCCTATAAATAGAGAATAAAGGGGAGCTGATCTCTACACAATTCCAAGCAAGAGTCTCCTGATTTCTTCTTTTCTTAGAGAGTTTGAGAGAGCAAAAGGCTGAATAGCCAATATTCTTCTTCTTCTTCTCCATCCTTCTAGCTTTCTTCTTGTTTTCTCTTTTAATTATATGTTTATGTTAACAATGCCTATGCAAGGCTAAACCTTTCCTCGGTTAAGGGTGATTTCAAAGCCCTAGACATGTTATGTAATTAATTTTCAGATTCTATCATATATTAGTTTTCTATCAAAGTTGTTTATGTTCTTCTACATTAATTGTTTATGATTTTTGTCTTGATTTGTTTAGGATACATACTATATAGATTTTGATAATTATCTAATGCTAGTTTAGGAGTCTTGATATGAAGCTTGTCTTGATTTCTATTCAATAGTGGCAATTTGTGATTAATGATTATGTTAAAGTTTTCGCTAATTGCAAAGTGGAACATAACCTAAGTTAAACAATTCATGTTCATGCTTTTGTTGCTTAAGTCAACCTATCTTTCTCATCTTAAAGCTGCTATTAAATTAAATTTATAGATGTTTATCCTAGGTTGTTTGGTCGTTAGAGATTAGTAGTGGCGTTTTTTTCCTGCTTAACGACGAATTAAGGAAACATTGGGTAACACAGGAGGTTGTTATCTACGATTGTTAACTTTGATAGATAATTAATATTGATAGGTCTAAGTTTTATTCATAATGATGTATAGTGGTGCAGAATGAACCTTTAGCCATTTTTCTCATATCTGATTACTTCTTGTTTACTTGCTTTCTTACTTTTATAGTTTGCTTTAGTTTAAATTGATTCCAAAACCCCTTTTACTTTTGTTTTATTGTTTTTAAGTGATAAATTATTAACTTAAACTAAAACCCAATTCCTGAGGACTCGACCCTTGCTTAATACTGTACCTAACAATTGATCTTTTCTAGTGCAAGGTTTTAATAAGATACACTCTTTTGGGTGCATCAATGATACTTTCCTTAAATGACACATAAGATTACCAAGTAATATTGAACATGCATTTACTTATATGCTTTATAATGTGATTATGAAATCATAAGGGTGGCTATGGACTTAGACCTTGGAGTTAGGTCATGGGAGATTAAATTTATTTCCTTTTGGTATTTTGTCTTATAAATATGGGTAGCAAACACTACCTTATCTCCTTTATTCTAGGGTTATACATTCTCTTCTCATCTAACTACCCTCGAATGTAGCTCGAGGTTTCTTATAAAGATATGTAATAGTTATATACTTGATAGAATTATAATTAGATTAGAAATGTTGTAATCCCAAGATGATGGAGACCATGGCACCAAGCAAGGAGATGCAAGATATTGCCTTGAAGACTTATGAATACTTTATATGCAATCCCTAGCAATTTGACCAACTAGTTTTTTTAGTGGCCCAAGGAAACTAGAATTAGATAAAGTTCATAATCATCCTAGCAGTTGGCATGTGATAGATTTATTTTTCTTATATATGATATATGAATGAAATGAATGCTATGTATGTCAAATAACAAATCCATGAGACCTTATAAGTTAAAATAAATCCCTTATACCAATATTAAGTCAAAATATCAATAATTTAATATAATTGCCTTCCATTCTCATAACCAAAACTAGTGCTCCTTTACTTGGAGGCTTGTTGAGTCACTCAAGGCCAAACTTTTACATGTGTATGTTTTCATCATGAGTGTAGACACCTAATTTTGTCCGGGCCACTAAACAGGTATGTTTTCTTCCTATATTGATGTTTCCGAGTATAAAAAGACTGTTTTCATCCTGCAGGTGGTACTCCGAGACTTAGTTTAAGAGGGCGAGCACAAAAAGTCAAACTTGAAAAAAAGTCAACCCCGAAAAAGTCAACCCCAAAAAAGTCAACCCCGGAAAGTCAACTACTGAAAAAGTCAACCCACTTCCAAAATCAAGATTTTAAGTTCAATTGAAAAATGGAGAAAGAATTTTGATAATCCGAGGTCTACATTGAAAGATATGGAGTTCGGAAGTTGGGATTTGGAGATTCAGTAGAAAAGAAACCCTAATCCGAGAAATTTGGGGAAAAGTGCTTAAACGATCAAACTGGTCGAAATTGAAGGTTCCAAATGAAAGATAAGCACTGACTACGGGTAATGGAGAAGTCACTTGCAAGAAAAATCAAAAGAAAAGTCAATCCGGGAGAAAACCGAGAATTAGGGTTTTTAGTGGATTTCGGTGAAATCGGGAAGAATCACAGAAATGGCCCGACTTGGTAAGACCAAAGCCCCCAATGGATGAGGAATGATTAAAAAGGATGGCCCAAGGCTCAGATTGAAGAAAATCTGAAAATCGGACTTGTTTTGAGCAAAACGGGTTTTGGAGGTTAAAGGGCAAAATTGGAAAATTTTGGGAAAAATAGAAAATGGACTCCGAAAATTCTGAAAAATTTGTCAATCTCATTCTTAAATCATTTGAAGGAGATTGGCGAAAGAAAATCTTGATTCCGAGTTCGTTTGCAAAATGGCCAAATCCCGGGCTTCTAATGCAGTAATTCAAAAAGATAAATCCCGGAAAAATAGCAAATGGACTCCAAAAATTCTGAAATTTGGCAAATCTCATTTTTAAATTATTTGGAAGAGATTGGAGAAAGAAAATCTTGATTCCGAGTTCGTTTGCAAAATGGCCAAATCCCGGGCCTCCTATGTAGTAATTCAAGCCGATAAATCCCGAAAAAATACCAAATGACCTCCAAAAATTATGAAAACTTCCAGATCACACTTTTTAATTATTTTGAAGAGATTGGTGAAGAAAAATCTTGATTTGGAGCTCGTTTAAAAAATGGTAAAAAGTAGGGGCATAAAAGGACATTTTGGGAAGAAAAAATCCAAATAAATAGCAAACGGACTCGGATAATTATGAAAACTTCCAGAACTCAATATTTTATTATTTTGGAAGTATTAAAAAAAGAAAAATTGAATTTGGAGCCCGTTTGATATTTATTTTGCATCCGGGGGGCAAAATGGTCGTTTCACCCAAGCAACCGAAAAGGGCTTCTTTGGGCCTTTCAAAAATCAGAGCTGGGCTGGAAAAGAGAAGTGCTGGCCTGCCCAAGCCCAAAGGAAGGAGGAAGCTTAGGATTTTTTCAATCAAGTGATTAAAAATCAAGAGTTAAGTTAGAGATTTTCATTTTTGAGCCTAAGTCCCAATCCCACATCCCTTTGTAATGTCAAGCCAAGGAGGTGCTCACCTTATAAATAAGGGGTCTTGGCCTTTGGTTGAAATCACCCACTACCCCTTGTGAGATAGTCTATACATTTGTATTAGGATTATCCGGGTGGTGAGTCATAGTGTTTTTACTCTGAGGGTTTGTAGCTTAATCCGTTCAAAAGCTACTCTGAAGGTTTGTAGCTTAATCCGTTCAAAAGCTACTCTGAGGGTTTGTAGCTTAATCCGTTCAAAAGCTACTCTGAGGGTTTATAGCTTAATCCGTTCAAAAGCTACTTGGTGAGTTTTCATTTTAAAATAATGTTTCTTGTTCTTCCTTCATTTCCATTCTTAAGTATATTTTTCTTACATTTTGTTTTTACAATAAACTCACCATGGCCAAATGGCCTACATTATTTATTTTAAGTTGTTGTTTTTGATTCATTTTACCATATTGTTTATGCTATTTTCTTTATTTTTGATGTTTTAAATATTATGTTATTTCATGTTCTTAAGTTTTATTTAATTTGGTTGCTTTGTTTGTTGCCATTTATGTCTTAGATATCATGTTTTTGAATTTTTAATTTTCTGTTTTTATGTTGTTTAAATTTGAGCATGTTTTAGAGTTAGCATATTAAGTGTTTGTGAAAATGCTTGTGTGATTCTTTGCATGATTCTTGTTTTATATCTTAGTGAGCATGTTTTAGATTTGGTATATTAGGTGTTTGTGAAAATGCTTGTGTGATTTTTGTGTTATGACTTAGTTTTTCATGCTAGCATACCAAGTGTTTGTGAAAATGCCATGCTTGTTGGAGCTTGGGGCCATTTGGCTACTCCATGTGTTTTGCATTGTGTGTTGTATTTTTGTCATGCTAGTTGTTAGGTTTTTGCATTTGCATGATATTTGGTTGGATTTTTGAATTAAGCATGCCTTGTGTTTGTGAAAATGCCATGCATGTCTTAGGTCTAGGTTACATTAAATGCCATGCAAGTTCATGTTAGGTCTAGGCCATATTATTTATGTCATGCATTTTCCTTACATTTAGGTTTAGATCCATGCATTTCATGCATTATGTTTGCTGCATTGTTTCATGCATTTCATGTTCATGCCACTTGAATAATGACTTGAGCCAATTAATGGTTCAAAGTCATGCTCTCTTGAGCACACTTGTGGAAAATTAAGTTTGTCAAATTGATTATTCTACCTTTGTGATTTTTTTTACTTTAGCCAATTTTTATCTAACTTTCAAAAAGTCCTAGCTACTGCTTTGAAGTCATTTTATGAGTTTCAAATATTTTTATTTTTATTTTTAAATGATTTTATCAAAGACAAAAAAATGTGTTGGCAAAGCAGTTTTTTTTTTCAGTTTTTTTCAAAAAAACTCGTACATATCTGATTTTTCTGGGAATTCATCTTTGATCAGAAAATTACGTCGATTTTTTCCCGTGTATTTTTACATGTCTTGAGTCTCCAATAATTTTTTCAGAATTTTTGGAATTTTTAAAAACAGGTTAAAAAATCGTGGATTAAAACTGGACAGTGGTGTCAAAATTGAATTTAAAGAAAAACAAAGCAGTTTTTTTTCTCCTCCAAAAACTCGTACATCTCTGGTTTTTCTGGGAATTCATCTTTGATCAAAAAATTAAGCCGATTTTTTCTCGTGTATTTCTACATGTGCTGAGTCTCCAACAATTTTTTTAGAATTTTTGGAATTTTTAAAAATAGGGTAAAAAATCGTGGATTAAAACTGGACTGTGGTGTCAGAATTGAATTTAAAGAAAAACAAAGCAGTTTTTGTTTCTCCTCCAAAAACTCGTACATCTCTGGTTTTTCTGGGAATTCATATTTGATCAAAAAATTAAGCCGATTTTTTATCGTGTAGTTTTACATGTTCTGAGTCTCCAGTATTTGTTTCAGAATTTTTGGAATTTTTAAAAATAGGATAAAAAATCTTGGATTAAAACTGGACAGTGGAGTCAGAATTGAATTTAAAGAAAAACCAATTTTTTGTTTTGGTTAATTTACTTAGAATGGGCTGATTAGGAGGGTTAGCTACTGACTTAGGGTGATTTCTAAGCCTTTTTAAACTAAAAATGTTTTTTTCAAGTCCCGGGTTAAGGGTAGTCAAATCCGAATTTTTTAAACTTAGGAAATTAGAGCCATTTTAAAAAAATTTAGCCCAGTTTTTATTTTTAATTCAAGCTTCTCAAAATTGTTTTCAAACAATCACAAAGTATTTTGGTTTTAGGATATTTAATTTGACATATTTTCCTAAGGTAGCCGGATATCTTTTTAGATATACGGATTTCCTTAATTAAAGGAAAAAAAATACATTTCATGCATTGCATTTTTATATTCATGCATTTTATATGTGATTCTTGCCATAATAATTTCTATGATATTGTTGTTACTTTGATTTATATTTTTTGATGTTACATAGTTTATTATATGGTTTTGAATATTTCATGATATCCTATGCTTTTATTTAGTTATTTTTATTCGGTATATACTATGTCATGCATATACATATTCATTTATTTTAAATGTTTTCAAAAAGATAATGGTTTTCAATAAAAATAAAGATATGCCCGAGTTAAAATAATTCATGAGTTCTCTACCGGGTTTGCTGGAGGGAATTTCATCAATTATCATTAATAAAGGAATATCTTTCTTTCAAAAAAAGAGAATGATTCGGAAAGTTTTTTTAAATCTAATAAAAATTTCTATATTTTGCCACGTTTGTTGGGGAATATAGGAAAATTTTGAATTTATAAATTCTGGATCATTTTCAATAAAAAATGGAATTATTTTTCTTTAAATTGGGAATTAATTTGAAATACTAAATTTAAAACCAACTTTTACCGAGACTTGAGATAACACACGATTAATAAGGTACCGATTTATACGGGCGTTGTGGGGGTGCTAATCCTTCCCTGCACGTAACCGACTCCCGAACCCGCTTCTTTGATTTCTCTGGTTTAAAACGCAGACTTGAAATTGGTTTTTAAAATGTTTTAATTAATTTTTAAAATATTTTATAAAACCGGTTTTAATAGGTAGCCGATCACACCTAGCTAAAAAAGATTGGTGGCGACTCCATGTCTTTTTTAAGGTCATTTTCAAAACCTTCATTTCTAGAGGAATTAAGTCGACTTTTCCTCGGTTTTTTTTTTAAATGTCACGCTTAACGAATAATAAAGTCTTGCGATGAGACTCGTCGTTTTTTTTAGGTTGCGACAGCTTGGCGACTCCACTGGGGACATATTAGAGAGTCAGGCCTAGAAATTAGTCGTGTGTTATCAAAGTCTCGGTTTTGTTGGTTTTATTGGTATTTAATTTTAATTCCCATATTTTTTTTAATAAGGAGAATTTTGAAAATAATAAAATATTTTTAAATATGTTCATACTCATGTGCATGCATTTTATTATTGTTCTCTAGCTATTTAAGGTTGTATATTATAATTGCTTGTTGGTTAATGCGTTACACTATTCTTGAATGTTTTAATTGCTAGGGCATTTAGAATAAGGGGTGTAGAATAGGTGGTGACAGGTTTGTTTTGTTTCTCCACACACACTACACGTGCATTTGCATAACATGAATCCTCTACCCGGGTTCCGTCCTTTTAAGTGGGAGTAAAGTAACTAAGCCTTCGTGATTGATCCTCCGTATGGGCTAGTGAAACACTTTCGGAGTATAAAGTATCTAATGCCTTCGTGATGATCCTCCGCATGGGCATAGGAAAATATACTCTAACGAATTGAACCCGCTTTTATCGGGGTGCCTTACTAGCCTTCACCGGCGACAGTGAGGAACAATTGGGGGCCTTAGAACCGATTCACCCTCATATAGTGAACCTAGGCGAAGCCATGCCGGATTTCCGTTAGATGTACCGAAAATAGGAACACATGGAGGGACATTTCTAAACCTTTTGTTACCTATTTTACACTCCGAATAAGTGTAGAAGATCGGGCAACGATGTACGTACATCGCCCGTAATAAATGTGATACTCCGCCTCGAAGGCATCGTGATGCCTATATAAGCAGATATTGTTGGGGCAGATGTTCATTAGCTGTTTTAAAAAAAAAAAAAATCAATCATTTTTCAAGCATTTTTGCATTTTGCACATTTCATGCATCTGTGAATAGAGCATGTACATTTTTGGGTGTGTTATTGATCTTATTCTTTGCAATAAACAGTTGGTAATTTCATTTGAGGATTTCATAAAACCGGTAGTGTCACATGAACATTTGCATATTGTACCATAGTAGGATCCACCTTGAAATTCTTTTGAAAATAATGTGATTGGTTTTTCATAAATAAAAAAAAACACAAAAAAAAAATCATAAATTTGGATGAAAATCTTGCATAATGAGATTTTTTGAATAATCAAGATTTAGGTCCCACCAATTTCGTGTAATCATTGATTTCTTTGTATATACCTTTGTGTTAATTCATTTATTTTTTTGCATGTATCATTTTGACATCATGTTATAGTCGTAGCATGCATGGTCATTCATTGTAAGATACGTTTATGACATGCATGGTCATTATTTGTATATACTTATGTATCAATTTATTCTTTCTTTACATGTATCATGTTGGCATCAAGTTGCATTCATGCATTCATAGTCAGCGTGATTTTTTCTGTATATATCCATATATCAATTTATTCTTTCTTTACATGCATCATGTTGGCATCCAGTTGCATTCATGCATTCATAGTCAGCATGATTTTTCTGTATATATCCATTATCAATTTATTCTTTCTCTATATGCATCATGGTAGCGTCAAGTTGCATTCATGCATTCATAGTCAGCATGATTTTTCTATATATATCCATATATCAATTTATTCTTTCTCTATATGCATCATGGTAGCATCAAGTTGCATTCATGCATTCATAGTCAGAAATGATTTTCCTATATATATCCATGCATTAATTTGCTTATTTTTTACATGCATCATGTTGGCATCAGGGTGCATTCATGGCATACATAGTGGTCATGTTAGGCTCATGCATTAATTTTTCATATTGGCATCAGGTTGCATTCATGACATACACGGCCAGCATGACTTTCTTTGTATATACTCTGTGTCAGTCATTTATTCTTCACATGCATCATAATTGACATTATGTGGCATTCATAGTGTATATGATCATTCATTGGTAATGCATTTGGAACATACATGGTCATTCATTGTATATATCCATGCATTAATTTGCTTATTTTTTTACATGCATCATGTTGGCATCAGGGTGCATTCATGGCATAAATAGTCGTCATGTTATGCTCATGCATTAATTTTTCATATTGGCATCGGGTTGCATTCATGACATACACGGCCAGCATGACTTTTTTTGTATATACTCTGTGTCAGTCATTTATTCTTCACATGCATCATAATTGACATTGTGTGGCATTCATAGTGTATATGATCATTCATTGGGAAATACATTTGGAACATACATGGTCATTCATTGTATATATCCATGCATTGATCTGCTTATTCTTTACATGCATCATGTTGACTTTGGGTTGCATTCATAACAAACATAGTCAGCATAATTTCTTTGTATATGTTCATGCATTAATTTGCTTATTACATACATCATGTTAGCATTAGGTCGTATTCATGACACACATGGTTACCATGATTTTCTTTGTATATACTCTATATCAATCATTCATTGTTTGCATGTATCATAATTGACACTGTGTTGCATTCATAGGATATACGATCATTCATTGGGAAACATGCTAAAATGCATATGATCAGTCATTGCATATATCCATGTGTTGATTTGTTTATTCTTTGTTTGCAACATGTTGGCATTGTGATTGCATTTATCACATATACGGTCAGCATGTTTCCATTGTACATATCCATACATCATATTGTTTAGGCTTCACATGCATCAAATTGCATTCATGGCTCATTCATCATGACATACATTTGGGGGAAATAAAATAGAAGTTGGCTTGGCTTTAGGATTCATTGAAAGAATTTCCATTTCAAATCAGAAGAAGTACTGAGTACACTTTTAATACAGGCTGGTGCTATGGAGGATGAACAAGTTGCCCGAATGGAAAAAATGGAAAAGGAACAGAGAGAATTGCGAGAACAGCTAGCAAAATCTCAAGCAGAATCTAAGGATCAGATTACTAAACTGATGGAGCTAATGTCTACTGTAATCAAGGGAAAAGGATACACCGAAAACTTTGTCGCCGGAGAAGGGTTAGAGGTACAAAAGGGCCAAGATGAGGTCGCAATAAGTGATGCCCAGAACACTGTTAACCCCGTCAATATCCTAAACTCAGATGATCCAGCTGAACAGGCAAAGTTGAAAAGGGTTGCAGTAAATGAGGTTGAGTTGGCAGATTCCCAAGGGAAATATCAGTTGTTAGATGAAAGGCTCCGGGCAGTAGAAAATGCAGACGTATTAGGGAGTGTGGAGGCGAAATAAAGATGCTTGGTCTTCGATTTAGTCATTCCTCCTAAGTTCAAGATCCCTGACTTTGTGAAATATGACGGGACGACTGATCCATCAGCCCACATCACTATGTTCTGCCGGAAGATGACAAGTCATATAGATAATGATAAGCTTTTGATTCACTGCTTTCAAGATAGCCTCAGCGGATCCGCAATTAGGTGGTATAGTCAGTTGAGCAAGGATCAGATTCACTCTTGGAATGACCTGGCTAGGGTTTTTCTAAACCAGTACAAGCATAAGACTGACACGGCGCCTGACCGTCTCACCTTGCAAAATATGAAGAAAAGAGCTACTGAGAGCTTCAAAGAATATGTGCAACGGTGGATGAGCCTGGCTGTCCAAGTACAACCGCCCTTAACTCAGAAGGAAACCACTGTCCTTTTTGTGAATACACTGTAGGCCCCGTACTATGATATACTTGTTGGCAACATCACAAATAATTTTTCAGACATGGTAATTTCAGGGGAGATGATTGAGAATGCTATCAAGGATGGGAAAATTGAAGGAGAAAGAACATCTAATACCAAGAACAAGGGGGCATCTGAAAAGAAAAAGGAAGATACCCAAGTCGTGGAAGACTTTGCCCCACCTCCCCAATTCTCCTCATATCAGCCATTTTACTCTACCCTGAATAACGTCTCTCATGGTTTTTATCCCTACCAACCAATGACTGCAACTACACCAGAATTTACATCTGTCTATCAATCGAACACCCTTGGGGATAATCGAAAGGGGCATAAAAAGCGAAAAAGAAATCCGGTTGACCTGATTCCTATGACATACAGTGAGATACTACCTCAACTCATCCAAAATCACCTTGTGACACCCATGCAAATAGCGCCTCTGAAGCCCCCTTATCCGAGCTGGTATGATGCTAATGAGTGTTGTGGGTACCATTCTGGCAATCAAGGTCACTCAACAGAGAACTGCCCCGCTTTGAAGTACAAGGTCAGAGATCTCATCAAGGCTGGTTCGATAAGTTTTGAAGATGGGGAAGTCAAGTGTCATAAGAAACATTGTGCATGATCATATTATGTTTTTGACACATGTAGTTCTATACACTATGATGAGGAAAGCACTTGTCTGATGTTAACATCTACATGAATTAAATGAATTTTGTATTTTAAATGCTTTGTGTTTGTCGTGTTTCAACAATAACTTGAATTTGCAAAAACAAACATTAAGGAATTTTTAGTGATGGATAGTCTCAAGAAGATTGATGATCATTGTTAGAAATGACCCAATACCTTCAGCCCTCTCTTTTAGGCTTTCCTAAGCCTAAATCTTTTGAACCGAGACCACTTGAAAGACCTAATGCTTCAAGGAATATGAATGATTTGACTTCATAAAACCATTGTCATCACAGAATAAGCAAAGACGTAGATCTTAGTCTAGGCTATGAACAAAGGAACGAACTTTTTGAAAATTTTCAAATTCCTTGAAAATCAAACAAATGAGACATTCTATCAAGAATCCAGATTTTGGTAATTTGATGTGTGTCAAGATTGTGCTAAAACCATTCATTGCCTAGACATCACTTCATGATTGACACCCTGGGGTACAATGATTAAACTAGATTATCCCTTGTCCCAGAGAAAAGGCTGAGTTTCCAATCTGAGTTCTTTGAAGAGACAAGGAAAATATGACCCAAAAACAGGTTTTCCTTGTCTCTTATTCTTCATGGTTAATCAAATTGGGGCATCATATGTGGAAATGATGGATACATCGTGAATAAGGATGGACTTAATGCATGAATCATTGGGGGCATGCGACGAAAAAAACAAAAAAAAAAAACAAAAAAAAAAGAAAAAAGAAAAATTGTGATATCATGCATATGAGAATTCGGATGATTCCAAAGTGCAAAATGAAATTCTGAATATCTATTTCCCCTGGGAGTTGCTTTTCAATGTGAATATGTGTGCTTGACATGAGAAATGGCCATCTTTCATATCCCTTTCACAAAAAAAAAAATTATTATCCATAGTCACCCCTTTTGAGCCAAAAGAATTCTTTCTTCTTTGAACCCTGATCAAGGATTACCCTCTACTGGGGGGCAAATGCGAGGAAAGATCTTTTCAAAGATCATTGAGAAATGAGTGACAGCTCAAGGATAGACAAAAAGCAAATAGATCCCCGAATAAATACGGGCGCACTCTGTCAAAGAAAAAAGAAGAGGAAAAGATGGCGAAATGAAAGCCAAGAAAAACAAAAAACACAATAAAAAAAGAAAACAAAATGTGTGAAATACATGACAAATTGAAAGCCAAGAGCGAGGAAAGAAAGACACAAAAGTCAAAAGGAAAGAAATATCCAAGAAGGGACAAATGCTTCAAAGAGAATCCTCCTCAAGAAATGATCCTTGATCTGATTACCCTTAAACACATATTTTGGGCCTATTTATCCTTTCTTTCTGAACCCTGAGCCATGGCCTACATTACGTGCTTTAAAAGTCCATTTTGATCAAGCATGAATATTTAATTTGAAAGGTTTTTCCTCAGATTTTATCCCATTTCATCGAAGTATCATTTCACTAAGGAAGAATTTAGAATTCTCAAGTGTATGGTAAAAAAAAAAAGAAAAAGGAAAGAATGTGACTCTAGGGCGAAAACCCAAAAATGGGCGGTCTAGAGTAAATATGGAAATTTTCAATGCCCTCTATGATAGTGCCGATACCCCAAAAAGAAAAGATCTTATTAAAGGAGTGGTCATCGAGGAACATCTAGGATTTCTTGAACCCCCAAATTGTCAATTCTCATTCAAAGGATTGTCTTCAAAAAAAACTGAAACTTTTTTCTCCAAGATTAAACTTTCCAGTTTGAACATCCAGGCCAATCTTGACGCTTGTCAAAATGCCTTGATATGGAAACTAAAAGAATGTTGAATTTGTTTGGTTCTCAATAAATTCATGATTTGTAAAACCTGTTCCATTTGTGAGCCTAGAAAGGATATACATTTTTGTCATGAAGTTTTCCTGAAAAAGTCAGAATCTTGTTATACCAAACCTTGCCAATCCCAGTTGGAAAAACCCAGATTAATACTTAGGGAATTTTCAAACAGTGATCATCAGTCATCAAAAGATTTGTACATCATACACTGTGGAGTTAAAATTTTTGGCTTAGAAGTTTTCCTTAAATAAGCAAAATTGTTTTTCAAAACAAAAAAAAAATATTTTTGAAATACCCATTTTTGATGATGACATGTGACAAGGATTTTTCTAACTCAAAGGTATAGAACTGCCAGGATAGGTCCTAACTTCCAGATATGAGAAGAAGATATCGAACCCAGTTCAGATCTCTGTTGATGAAAGTTTGAAAACTGTTGGGGCAAAGAGAATAGCCGAAATGAATTGAAGATATACTCTGATTTGAAGAGGAAAAATGAATTTGAAAGGCTAAGCCAAAGTCTAGAAAAACAACCGGGGGCATTTGCATCACTCATGAGCACTCATCTCTTTATCGAGCTTTTGCATCTGCACAGTGTCGGCAAGCATTTGCATCATTCATGGGTATTTGCATTGGCATTATTCCATAAGCATCTGCATTTTACCTTTACATTTACATTCTTCATGGAATTCGCATTTGTGTCATCTCAAGCAATTGCATCATTTCTAGAATCATTGCATTTTCATTATGGTGTGGTAATTGTAGTTATACCATTCATAAACCAGTTACATGAACACAATTAGTAGGGGCATCTGCATCATGAAACATGGGTATCAATCCAGGCCATTTGCATTTGCACTAAGAAATATTTTACATTTGCACCATGAAGCATGAGCACCTTGTTAAAAGACATGTGCATCTGCATCATTTCTCAAAGCTTCTGGTTGGGATATCCAAAATTTTACAGCTTTAAAAGTAAACAAGTCTTCGGTGGTGATAGCTGAAGCCTCTGGGAGAGATATCCAGGGTTTTATAATTTTGAAACATGAGAAATCTTCTTCTGAAGGAGTTACTCAGAATTTTACAATGAGCAAGTCTTTGGTGGTGATAGCCAAAGCTTCTGGTGGGGATATCCAAAATTTTACAATTTTAAAAGTGAAGAAGTCTTCGGTGGTGATAGCTGAAGCCTCTGGTGGAGATATCCAGGGTTTATAATTTTGAAAACATGAGAAATTTTATTCTGAAGGAGTTACCCAGAATTTTACAATGAGCAAGTCTTCGGTGGTGATATCCAGAATTTTGCACTTTAAAAAGTGAACAAGTCTTCGGTGTTGATAGCTGAAGCCTCTGGTGGAGATATCCAGGGTTTTATAATTTTAAAACATGAGAAATTTTATTCTGAAGGAGTTACCCAGAATTTTACAATGAGCAAGTCTTTGGTGGTGATAGCCAAAGCTTCTGGTGGGGATATCCAGAATTTTACAGTTTTAAAAGTGAACAAGTCTTCGGTGGTGATAGCTGAAGCCTCTGGTGGAGATATCCAGGGTTTTATAATTTTGAAAAATGAGAAATTTTATTCTGAAGGAGTTACCCAGAATTTTACAATGACCAAGTCTTTGGTGGTGATAGCCAAAGCTTCTGGTGGTGATATCCAGAATTTTGCAGTTTTAAAAGTGAATAAGTCTTCGGTGGTGATAGCTGAAGCCTCTGGTGGAGATATCCAGGGTTTTATAATTTGGAAACATGAGAAATCTTCTTCTAGATGAGTTATCTAGAATTTTATATTGAGCAAGTCTTTGGTGGTGATAGCCAAAGCTTCTGGTGGGGATATCCAAAATTTTACAGTTTTAAAAATGAAGAAGTCTTCGGTGGTGATAGCTGAAGCCTCTGGTGGAGATATCCAGGGTTTTATAATTTTGAAAAATGAGAAATCTTCTTTTGAAGGAGTTATCCAGAATTTTTTTCAACATGTGCATCTACATCAAGAAGCATTTGCATCAATCTAAGTTAGTTAAATCTGCATCAAGAAAGTTTGCATCAAATCAATTCATTTACATTTGCATCAAGGACATTTGCACCAATCTAAGTCATTTGCATCTACATCAAGAAGCGTTTGCATCAACAAAAGACATTTGCATTTGCATCATGAAGTATTTGCATCATCTCTTAAAGATTTCAGGTATAATCGATTTCGTTTCCTTAAGGCGAGTCGAGCCCCGAAATCATCGTCGAGGTACTTTTTTTATTTATGAACAAGTCTTCGGTGGTGATAGCTGAAGCCTCTGGTGGAGATATCCAGAGTTTTTTTTTAAAGTCCTTTGAAAAGGTAGAAAGTCTTCGGTGGTGATAGCTGAAGCTTCTGGAGATGATACCCAGAATTTTACAGTTTTAAAAATGAGCAAGACTTCGGTGGTGATAGCTGAAGCCTCTGGTGGAGATATCCAGAGTTTTAAAATCCTTTGAAAAGATAGAAAGTCTTCGGTGGTGATAGCTGAAGCTTCTGGAGGTGATACCCAGAATTTTTACATTTTAAAAAAAATGAGCAAGACTTTGGTGGTGATAGCCGAAGCTTCTGGAGGAGATATCCAGAATTTTAAACACAGCTGAGAACAAGACAGGTTAATGCCCCGAGACCATCGTCGAGGTCATTTCCTTTCTTGCAAATCGAATTCGTTTCCTTAAGACGAATCGAGCCTTGTTTAGGCAGGGAATTCAATTTAAAGACAAATCTTCAATTTACTGTTTTCAAAAAAAAAATAAAAAAAATTTGAAAAAAAAAAGAAAAAAGAGAAAAAATGAAAAAAAATTGAAAATGAAAAAAGAAAATAAAAAATGCAAAATGCAAAAATGAATGAAGAAATGAAAAAGAAAACCCCTTTCCTTTCTATGTGATTTCACTGACCGTACAAAATTAGTGTTGGTTTATCTTTGCCTGATTCCTGATTCTCAGCAATAGCCAAAGAGGAGCAGCTGTAGACACCTAATTTTGTCCGGGCCACTAAACAGGTATGTTTTCTTCCTATATTGATGTTTCCGAGTATAAAAAGACTATTTTCATCCTGCAGGTGGTACTCCGAGACTTAGTTTAAGAGGGCGAGCACAAAAAGTCAAACTTGAAAAAAAGTCAACCCCGAAAAAGTCAACCCTGGAAAGTCAACTACTGAAAAAGTCAACCCACTTTCAAAATCAAGATTTTAAGTTCAATTGAAAAATGGAGAAAGAATTTTGATAATCCGAGGTCTACATTGAAAGATATGGAGTTCGGAAGTTGGGATTTGGAGATTCAGTAGAAAAGAAACCCTAATCCGAGAAATTTGGGGAAAAGTGCTTAAACGATCAAACTGGTCGAAATTGAAGGTTCCAAATGAAAGATAAGCACTGACTACGGGTAATGGAGAAGTCACTTGCAAGAAAAATAAAAAAAAAAGTCAATCCGGGAGAAAACCGAGAATTAGGGTTTTTAGTGGATTTCGGTGAAATCGGGAAGAATCACAGAAATGGCCCGACTTGGTAAGACGAAAGCCCCCAATGGATGAGGAATGATTAAAAAGGATGGCCCAAGGCTCAGATTGAAGAAAATCTGAAAATCGGACTTGTTTTGAGCAAAACCGGGTTTTGGAGGTTAAAGGGCAAAATTGGAAAATTTTGGGAAAAATAGCAAATGGACTCCGAAAATTCTGAAAAATTTGTCAATCTCATTCTTAAATCATTTGAAGGAGATTGGCGAAAGAAAATCTTGATTCCGAGTTTGTTTGCAAAATGGCCAAATCCCGGGCTTCTAATGCAGTAATTCAAAAAGATAAATCCCGGAAAAATAGCAAATGGACTCCAAAAATTCTGAAATTTGGCAAATCTCATTTCTAAATTATTTGGAAGAGATTGGCGAAAGAAAATCTTGATTCCGAGTTCGTTTGCAAAATGGCCAAATCCCGGGCCTCCTATGCAGTAATTCAAGCCGATAAATCCCGAAAAAATACCAAATGAGCTCCAAAAATTATGAAAACTTCCAGATCACACTTTTTAATTATTTTGAAGAGATTGGTGAAGAAAAATCTTGATTTGGAGCTCGTTTAAAAAATGGTAAAAAGTAGGGGCATAAAAGGACATTTTGGGAAGAAAAAATCCAAATAAATAGCAAACGGACTCGGATAATTTTGAAAACTTCCAGAACTCAATATTTTATTATTTTGGAAGTATTAAAAAAAGAAAAATTGAATTTGGAGCCCGTTTGATATTTATTTTGCTTCCGGGGGGCAAAATGGTCGTTTCACCCAAGCAACCGAAAAGGGCTTCTTTCGGCCTTTCAAAAATCAGAGCTGGGCTGGAAAAGAGAAGTGCTAGCCTGCCCAAGCCCAAAGGAAGGAGGAAGCTTAGGATTTTTTCAATCAAGTGATTAAAAATCAAGAGTTAAGTTAGAGATTTTCATTTTTGAGCCTAAGTCCCAATCCCACATCCCTTTGTAATGTCAAGCCAAGGAGGTGCTCACCTTATAAATAAGGGGTCTCGGCCTTTGGTTGAAATCACCCACTACCCCTTGTGAGATAGTCTATACATTTGTATTAGGATTATCCGGGTGGTGAGTCATAGTGTTTTTACTCTGAGGGTTTGTAGCTTAATCCGTTCAAAAGCTACTCTGAGGGTTTGTAGCTTAATCCGTTCAAAAGCTACTCTGAGGGTTTGTAGCTTAATCCGTTCAAAAGCTACTCTGAGGGTTTATAGCTTAATCCGTTCAAAAGCTACTTGGTGAGTTTTCATTTTAAAATAATGTTTCTTGTTCTTCCTTCATTTCCTTTCTTAAGTATATTTTTCTTACATTTTGTTTTTACAATAAACTCACCATGGCCAAATGGCCTACATTATTTATTTTAAGTTGTTGTTTTTGATTCATTTTACCATATTGTTTATGATATTTTCTTTATTTTTGATGTTTTAAATATTATGTTATTTCATGTTCTTAAGTTTTATTTAATTTGGTTGCTTTGTTTGTTGCCATTTATGTCTTAGATATCATGTTTTTGCATTTTTAATTTTCTGTTTTTATGTTGTTTAAATTTGAGCATGTTTTAGAGTTAGCATATTAAGTGTTTGTGAAAATGCTTGTGTGATTCTTTGCATGATTCTTGTTTTATATCTTAGTGAGCATGTTTTAGATTTGGTATATTAGGTGTTTGTGAAAATGCTTGTGTGATTTTTGTGTTATGACTTAGTTTTTCATGCTAGCATACCAAGTGTTTGTGAAAATGCCATGCTTGTTGGAGCTTGGGGCCATTTGGCTACTCCATGTGTTTTGCATTGTGTGTTGTATTTTTGTCATGCTAGTTGTTAGGTTTTTGCATTTGCATGATATTTGGTTGGATTTTTGAATTAAGCATGCCTTGTGTTTGTGAAAATGCCATGCATGTCTTAGGTCTAGGTTACATTAAATGCCATGCAAGTTCATGTTAGGTCTAGGCCATATTATTTATGTCATGCATTTTCCTTACATTTAGGTTTAGATCCATGCATTTCATGCATTATGTTTGCTGCATTGTTTCATGCATTTCATGTTCATGCCACTTGAATAATGACTTGAGCCAATTAATGGTTCAAAGTCATGCTCTCTTGAGCACACTTGTGGAAAATTAAGTTTGTCAAATTGATTATTCTACCTTTGTGATTTTTTTTACTTAGCCAATTTTTATCTAACTTTCAAAAAGTCCTAGCTACTACTTTCAAGTCATTTTATGAGATTCAAATATTTTTATTTTTATTTTTAAATGATTTTATCAAAGACAAAAAAATGTGTTGGCAAAGCAGTTTTTTTTCAGTTTTTTTCAAAAAAACTCGTACATATCTGATTTTTCTGGGAATTCATCTTTGATCAGAAAATTACGTCGATTTTTTCCCGTGTATTTTTACATGTCCTGAGTCTCCAATAAGTTTTTCAAAATTTTTGGAATTTTTCAAAATAGGTTAAAAAATCGTGGATTAAAACTGGACAGTGGTGTCAGAATTGAATTTAAAGAAAAACAAAGCAGTTTTTTTTCTCCTCCAAAAACTCGTACATCTCTGGTTTTTCTGGGAATTCATCTTTGATCAAAAAATTAAGCCGATTTTTTCTCGTGTATTTTACATGTCCTGAGTCTCCAATAATTTTTTTAGAATTTTTGGAATTTTTAAAAATAGGGTAAAAAATCGTGGATTAAAACTGGACAGTGGTGTCAGAATTGAATTTAAAGAAAAACAAAGCAGTTTTCTTTTCTCCTCCAAAAACTCGTACATCTCTGGTTTTTCTGGGAATTCATATTTGATCAAAAAATTAAGCCGATTTTTTATCTTGTAGTTTTACATGTTCTGAGTCTCCAGTATTTGTTTCAGAATTTTTGGAATTTTTAAAAATAGGATAAAAAAACGTGGATTAAAACTGGACAGTGGAGTCAGAATTGAATTTAAAGAAAAACCAATTTTCTGTTTTGGTTAATTTACTTAGAATGGGCTGATTAGGAGGGTTAGCTACTGACTTAGGGTGATTTCTAAGCCTTTTTAAACTAAAAATGTTTTTTTCAAGTCCCGGGTTAAGGGTAGTCAAATCCGGATTTTTTAAACTTAGGAAATTAGAGCCATTTTAAAAAAATTTAGCCCAGTTTTTATTTTTAATTCAAGCTTCTCAAAATTGTTTTCAAACAATCACAAAGTATTTTGGTTTAGGATATTTAATTTGACATATTTTCCTAAGGTAGCCGGATATCTTTTTAGATATACGGATTTCCTTAATTAAAGGAAAAAAATACATTTCATGCATTGCATTTTTATATTCATGCATTTTATATGTGATTCTTGCCATAATAATTTCTATGATATTGTTGTTATTTTGATTTATATTTTTTGATGTTACATAGTTTATTATATGGTTTTGAATATTTCATGATATCCTATGCTTTTATTTAGTTATTTTTATTCGGTATATACTATGTCATGCATATACATATTCATTTATTTTAAATGTTTTCAAAAAGATAATGGTTTTCAATAAAAATAAAGATATGCCCGAGTTAAAATAATTCATGAGTTCTCTACCGGGTTTGCTGGAGGGAATTTCATCAATTATCATTAATAAAGGAATATCTTTCTTTCAAAAAAGAGTATGATTCGGAAAGTTTTTTTAAATCTAATAAAAATTTCTATATTTTGCCACGTTTGTTGGGGAATATAGGAAAATTTTGAATTTATAAATTCCGGATCATTTTCAATAAAAAATGGAATTATTTTTCTTTAAATTGGGAATTAATTTGAAATACTAAATTTAAAACCAACTTTTACCGAGACTTGAGATAACACACGATTAATAAGGTACCGATTTATACGGGCGTTGTGGGGGTGCTAATCCTTCCCTGCACGTAACCGACTCCCGAACCCGCTTCTTTGATTTCTCTGGTTTAAAACGCAGACTTGAAATTGGTTTTTAAAATGTTTTAATTAATTTTTAAAATATTTTATAAAACCGGTTTTAATAGGTGGCCGATCACACCTAGCTAAAAAAGATTGGTGGCGACTCCATGTCTTTTTTAAGGTCATTTTCAAAACCTTTATTTCTAGAGTAATTAAGTCGACTTTTCCTCGGTTTTTTTTAAATGTCACGCTTAACGAATAATAAAGTCTTGCGATGAGACTCGTCGTTATTTTTTAGGTTGCGGCAATGAGTAATGGGTCTTACTTAGATAATATATTATAGTTCGGATGTGTCGCACTTGACTATAAGGACATTAGAGGTAATGGTTAAGCGAAATGCATATGATGTAGTTAGACAAAGAGTTGTCACATAACTGATCTAGGAGTTGCATAGAGATGCAATTGGTAAGCTATGTTACGTACCTAATTTGTTCTATGATGGCTTGTTGAGTCACTCAAGGTCAAAGTAGGATCAAAGGGGTCCTAACTCACTGAGAAGTTTAAAACTTAAATTTCTCAAAATAGTAGGGGAGGGCTATTATTTTGGTAAATAGTGAGGATAATCATTTAAGTTTTAAAACCTCGTCTTAATAATTCTATATTTTTTCATAATAACTTGTATGCATTCATTTATATATAAGATATAAATCGTCATGGCAAACAACATGTCACTCTGTAGCATTTTAGATGCAAACAAGCTTACTGGCCCAAATTTTACTGACTGGTTCTGTAATTTAAAAATAGTTTTAAAGCAAGAAAAGAAGGTATGTATCCTAGATGATCCAATCCCTGATGTTCCCACTAAGGATGCTAATGAAGAAGAAAGAGAAGCCTATAAGGTCTTTATAGAAGATCTCGAACAAGCCTAATTTGTGACGTTGGCTAGTCTGGCTCCTGATCTTCGAAAGAAACATGAAACCATGAATACACAAAAAATCATCTTGAACCTTAGAGAATTGTTCAATAAGGAAAGTCGCGCTGAGAGGTCCGTTATCTCTAAGGAATTGTTCCAAGCTAAGATGTCTGAAAGTAGCTTAGTGATGCCTCATGTGCTCAAGATGATAGGATGCATTAATAGACTTGGTCAACCTGTTGGGTTATGGATCATGATCTAACTGTTGACTTGGTGCTTTCATCACTACCTGAAAGTTGTTCATAATTCGTGTTGAACTTTAACATGAACTGCATAGAGGCAACTCTACCGGTGTTGTTGAATATGCTCTCACAAGCCTAAAAAACTATCAATAAGGAGAAGGCCTCCATCAATCTTGTTTCTACCTCTAAGGAAAAGAAGCAAAATAAGAAGTTATTTAAGAAATCTAAGAGTGATGGGGCTTCTACCTCAAAGACTTTGAAGCCTGCTAGTGGGGGTAAAGAAAGAAAAAAATGTTAAAAGGACATGTCTTATTGCAGTAAACTTCAGCATTGGAGGCGAAATTGCAAGGAGTACATTGAGACTATGAAGGGAAATAAACTTAAAGAAGTTTCTACTTTAGGTATGCTATGAATTATTACTTTCTCATTCCATTTGATATATGATGTCTTATGAGATTTGGTTCTAATATATGTATGACATATTATAGGAACCAAGGACAATGAAGAATAAGGAAGGACCACGGGAAGCGGCAACTTTAGTTGATGTTAGATCAAGCTTGTCGGCCTAGGATTAGTTGTTTTAAGAAACAATTTATTCTGTTTTAGTTATGATTTTATTTACACTTTGGATGTTTTGGGTTTGGTATTATAGCCAAATACCCTTTTGAGGACATTTTAGATTTTGGCCTTATGGCTATCCTTAGTACGTTTTAGACATTATTTTTGCTAGCATTGGATGCTATGCTATTTTTGGTTTATCCTCTCATAAATCATATCTCCATTGGATTTTATTCCATGCTATGGTCTTGCTATAATCATATTTAATTTAGAAACTCGCGACATTGATAATTATGCTTTAAGCAATATGAATTCTTAAATCACAAAGAATAGGAATGAAGTATAAAGATACTTATTGCCTTTTTTTATTATGAATCAAATAGGATCTTATTCACATGACTTAAGAATACTTATGAGATAAGTTGTTTCTTAATCATTCGTAATAAGATTATAAAACTTTTAATGTAAAAGGCATTTTAATTAAGATGTAAGATCCTAATTGAGATTGCTTAGAACTAAAATGAAGATAATTATCCCAATAAATTCATAAGAGATGAATTGAATGAACATAAAATTTGTATGTAAGCCTCAATAGCCGAATATCAATACCAAAACATTTGAAAGGATGACAAATTGTAATAGTAAAACAAACATTCATATGAGATATAAGATATAAGATGTTTAGTTTTAAGATTACATAAATGCATTCAAAAGAAGTTTTGAATTCATATTCCAGGGGAAGTAAATGAGTTTACTTAGATATGTTTTCTGCACATATTAGAAACAGTGGGAGCTTATGACTCTTTAAATGTTAAAGATCATAAGTATATTTTGTAATCCAAAGTCCATACATGATATGTATGAAAAAAACTGCACAATGATTCAAAGATTTAGTTGGATGAATTGTGATGCATTATTTATAAGAGATGAGTCTATTAAACAAACAATGTGAGACATTGGAATTTGATATCAAGTTTGATAAGTATTCAAAGAGTTGACTTTATCAAAAGATAATATATCAATTGCGCACATGTGAAGGTTAATGGGACTGTTATTAGTAACACATGAATATTTATATCAGATACATTGTTAGTAAGCATTAATGCTAGAATCTATAAAGATTTAGCATTAAACACTGGATTAGATGTTAAATGAGTTTAACATAGTACGAGAATCCAATGAATACAAATGACATAAGTCATGATGTAGATGAATAAGTAATTTGAAAACATTCCAAATTAGAGAGGACTGAAAGTTTTATATCCTTAAGTCGAATACAAACCTTTTGTTTAAGGTTACAAATGGATATTTGGATCATTAACTCATTGAGTTAATAAAAGAATCCATCAGCCATATAGGAAGGAATCTGGATCTCATTATGAATGAGTATTATGATTATGATAATGGAGATTATCAAGAGTATGTAACCAAGCATATTCTCCCAAACATGTGCTAAAGCTATGTCCTAGTAGATGCAATATTGCTATACAAAAAGTTCGGTATTGAATACATTATCGATTGGCTTAGTGCAATTGGGAGGTTGTTGGAGTATGCCCTAGAGCCAATCAGATTGGTCAAGGTTATACTGCCAATAATGCATATTAATCACACATGTAATGTGTGATTAAAGCTTTTCCTTCATCATTAGTAAACAAAAGTAAGAGTTACTAAGTACTAAATGGATGAAGTCCACGGAACATAAAAGTTCTTGCAAAAGAATTATAAAAGGTTATAATAATGAGATCTTTATGCATCAAAGCCATATTCCTAAATACTTCATGGTTATTGTATTGTTAAGACAAGGTATTGACAATGCTCAAAGACTGGTACATGTTAAGCCTCCTTACTTATGAAGTAAGCGACCAATCTCATAGATTAAAGTATAGGGATACTTAGGGATAGCATGTAGTTGCTTGTTAGGAGAACAAGTTCACTGAACATGGCCTGCTATGAGAAGTCTATTCGATATCTCACTCAAGTGTCTATGAAAAAGTTCTCGTGTGTCAGTTGTGTAAGTAGTCCTCTAACTTGTGATGCCTGGTTATCTTGTATATGAATTGTCATACTTTGATTTCATCTGAACGGGTCCCAAGAAGGGATGCCTATGGTAGGGTGATTTTGGGTATGGCATGAAGAATGCAAAGATCATTCTCATATGTTCTTGGCTTAGGTTAACTTGATAAAGTCTTTGGCCAAAGCATGATGAATTTACGATGTTGAGAACATTCTAGAATTCATTAATGTTAACCTAGAACTGCAAGAACTAATATGGAAGAATTTCATAAGTAGACACTGCATCATGCTTATGGTCTTTTTGGTGAAATGATCGACTTACATAGATAAACTGCTCACTAAAAGGTTAAGTCAAAATCTCAATGACTTTCTAACATTTGGGTGGCCATGATGCCTTGCTAGATGACACTCATGGTCTTGAATATAAGTTACTTGATCTCTATTAAAACTTAGATTGTAATTTATTTAATTGCCAACAAGTTGGAAACCTAATGGGTCACACACATTAATCACATTGCAGGATTAAAATTGAGATTTAATTCAGTAAGACGTAATTGGACAAAGGCAAAAGAATAAGGGATTTAATTTAAGTGTTTAATCAAATCAAAGGGCAAGAAAAGGATTTCTTGAAATCCTATGATATAAGGGGTAGCACACCAAAGGGTTATAAATACCTGTATGTCGCACCTCTAGTGAGAACTTTAAGCATTGATAAGTTGTTGCCATCTCTTAAAAAACCCTAGCCCTCTTTGCTTAAGAAGCTTTCTTGTTTTCTCTTTAACCTAGCCACTAAAAGAGAATTCTTCTCCAAGGAAACACTAGCAAAAGAGAAAGCATAAGATCTTTATTCTTGAAACACTCTTGCCGCAAATCATAGAAAAGAAAGAGATAAGAGTTCCCCAAAAGGGTTTGGGGAATTTTGTATGCAATATTATGCAATATTAAATTGTCTTTAATCACTTTAAATATTGTCAGTATGATTCTTTAGGAGATTCAGTTATTGATTGTTTTTAAAGATTATGTTTTCGCAGCACTTTTTTGATTTTTTATAGTATAAGTTTTGATTAATATGACTGTTTTTCCTTGAGCATGTAACTGAATCACTACATTTTTTGGGTCACTTTCTCGGACCTCAATCTCTTGTTGTCTAACCTCTGAGCATATTTAGACTTGGTGCACTACTTTGTTGAACATTAGTTCTCATGTTGTCTAACCTCTTTGGATGAGTTAGACATGGTGGGTCATCTTGTCAAACATCATTCTCATGGTGTTTAACCTCATTGAGATCCACAATTGACGTCAAAATTCTTTGGTTGAAGTCTTTTTTAGGGTTAGCATCATTTTGATTTTCGTATAGGTTCTTTCGTTGAAGATCAAACTCATTTGATGTCTGTACAAAGGCCTTGGAGATATGTACATTAGCCTTCCATGGAGATGGACCTCATATGATGTCCATACATGAGTCTTCCTTGGAGATGAACCTCATATGATGTTTGTACAAGGACCTTGGAGATCCGTACATGGGCTTTCCTTGGAGATTGATCTCATACAATGTCTGTAACATGAGCCTTCCTCGGAGATTGACCTCATATATGTCAGTATATGCCCTAGAGCCAATCAGATTGGACAAGGGATATATAGTTAATAATGCATATCTAGCACTATTCATTAATGATATAAGGTTTTCCTTCATGTTAATACAATAATAATTAATTATTAAGTGCTAATTGGATGAAACCCATGAAACATAAAGGCCTTGCAAAGGAATTGTCATAACGATCTCGCGGTCGCTAATGATGTTAGGGGTTAAAAGGATAGTAAGTCCTCGTAAATAATTTTTTGTTTTGAAAAAACTAGAAAAAGGAGAGTCGCCACCTATCTTTTTGGCTAGGTGTGATCGGTCACCTATTAAAACCGATTTTTTGTAAAAGTTTTAAAATTAATTTGTAGACACCTAATTTTGTCCGGGCCCCCCCAAAGAAGGTAAGTTCTCCCTTCAACTCCACGGAATTCAGAGAATCTTTCCTAATTCCACAATTTGGTCTCCAAAACTTTGATTCAGAGGTTAATATGGAAAAGTCAACTCTAAAAAGTCAACAACCAAAAAAGTCAACTGTTTGAAAATTCAAGATTTGGAAGGAGAATTGAGTGATGGTGAAACAATCTTGATAATTGGAGTACCACAATTGAAGATAGAAAGAAGAATTTAAGGTAGAAAGACAAATTGCAAATTTCAATTTTGGAGAAAAGCATGGAAATTCCAATTTTGGGGAAAATTAGGTGAATAATCAAATTGGATAAAATTCAGGCTTCAGTTGGAGAAATAATAAATAAATAGAGGTACCTCAAGGTCCAATTTCAAAAGGAATGAAAAGAGGAGCTAATTGGAAGATGAATTGAACAAATAGTAAATTCCAATTTTTTGGGAAAAGTACAAAAATGATCAGATTGAAAGAAATTGAAACCTCAATTTAAAGAATAATCAATAAATAGAGGTACCTCAAGATCCAATTTCAAAAGGAATGAAAAGAGAAATCAATTGGAAGAAGAATTGGACAAAAGTGAGTAAATTAGAAATTACAATTTTGGAGAAAAATTGGAAATTTTACAATTTTGGGGAAACGTATGTAAATAATCAAATTGGGCAAAATTGAAGGTTCAAATTAGAATATGATTAATAAATAGAGGTGTCTAAAAGATCAATTTAAAATGGAATTGAAGGAGGAGTTAATTTGAAAAATGAAGATTCAGTGAATAAATTGAAAGTTATAAATTTGGGAAAAACTATAGAGATGGTGAAATTAGGTAAAATTGAAATCCCAAAATGAGAAATGATCAATAAATAGAGGTACCCCAAGGTCCAATTTGAAGTGAAAGTAAAAGAGAAATCAATTGGAAGAGAAATTAGAAAATTGAGGCCAAAATCAAATAAATTAAAAATTCCAATTTATGGAAAAAGAGGGAAGATCAAATTAAAAAGGAATTCGGGTATAACAATTGGGAAAAATAGGCTCAAATATAATTCAATATGTGGAAAAAGGGATGGAAAAAGAAAATCCAAAAAATTGGCCCAATTCGAATAAAAAGAGGTTTCAGGGACTAAAATATAATTTTAGAAAATTCGAGAAAAATAGAATCCGAGCTCAGAAAATTGTGAAACTTTCCAGAATTAACTTTTCGGATGGAAAGAAGGAAAAAAGAGAGAAAAAACCCAAAATTAGGGTCAAAATGAAAATAGGCTAAATTCGTGGACTAAACCATAATTTTAGATGGAAATCAGAAAAAATGGAAAACGAGCTTGGAAAATTACGAAAATTTCCATAACTCAGTTTAATATTGGATATGATCAATTGGATAACAGAAACCCGAAATTGGGGCCCAAATGTAAATAGGTCAAGTTTGGAGGCCAAAATGTAATTTTATCGAAATCCGAGGAGGGACCAAGTAGCAAAATAAAAAAAGGGAAAACCTGGAATATTCTCGGCCATTTTCGGCTAGGAGAGAGAGAGAGAGAGAGAGAAAGGAGAAAATTTGATCCAATGGCTAAGATGTAGGAGAAAGTAGATATTTTTCAAAGTAAGGACATGAGTCACCACTTAGTGCCTTAAGTGGCATTTTTTGCCAATGAGAGGCATTTTAATTGTAAGGATGAAAGATCATTGGCCAAAGCCATCTGAAGGCCATAGGATGAAGCCAAGTGGATAAAAAACATGACAATAGGAAGATATTTTTGGCTAAGCAACATGATCAAGCCAAGTGGCTAAAAAAGAGATGTAGAGAGAGGGGACAAGAATATATGACATGGCATTTGGGGCCAATAAGAATGTTATTTGATCCCTAATTTTAAGAGAGCTGGCCATGTGGAAGGGGGGACCATGCGTGCATGAAGAAAGCATGACTAAAGAAAAAAGATGAGCATGAACTCCCCATGCTAAGGGCCATTCGGCCAAGGTTATTAGAGAGGGGGACATTCAATATCATTTGGAGAGCTAAGGGCAGTAGCAAAAATCACCTAAGGAAAGGAAGAGAGAAAAATGTGGAAGTTGGAGAGGTTTCTTGGAAGCTCTGCTAGGTAGCTTTCTTCTCTACTTGTTCTTTATTTTCTCCTTTCTTTTTATGTTTGTTTCCTCTTCTCTTCTTTTCTATGTTGTTTTTCATTTCATTTTCTTAAATACAAAGGTTTCAAAATGGTTTTGTTAGAGGTTTTTCTCTTCCTCTTCTCCTTTTTCAAAGAAACAAAAGTAAACAACATTTTCTCCCCTATTTTTCCTATTTGGCCAAACCTTTGCTTTGTTATTGTGCTTGTATTGCCATTGTGATGTGGGTTGTCCTATTATGGTAGGATAGATGTTCTTCCTTTATTTTCTTTAAAAATATATGATATAAAAGGTTCTTGATGTTGGTTTTACCAAGTTATGGCTATAGCCGGATCTAGCATCCAAGGGGCCAGCCTTGAGCCAACCTTGTTTTCTCTTGTTTGTTTACATTTCCTTGCTTATATATTGTCATTCTCATATAAATACCTTGCTGGTTTTTGTGTTGCATCTTGCATATTGCTTGTTGGGAAATGATTATGAGCTTGATGACCTTGGTTTCGCACCAAGAGATGACTAAGTCGGATTAACATCTAAGGGGCTAGTATTGAGCCAATCATTTTGCTTGCTATAAAATCATATTTTCAACTTATTTCCAGCTTGATTTGGGCCAAGATCAACCAATGTTCTATAGTCAAAATCTTGATTTCAAACTAGTTGGAAAAACGATGTTTAAAGGTTGGAGTTGTTGATTTTGGGCAATATTTTTCCTAGGCATTTTTGGTCCAAATGAAAAACTGTTTTAAAATCATTTAGTAAATCCTTAGAAGAGTCCATGGTTTTTTTTTAGATTTTTTTTGAATTTTCTTCAATGTTTAAAAAATAGTTTTCGGTAAACCTGATTTTAGTTAGAGATGTTGTTTTTGAGGCAACTTTAGCCTATGCATTTTTGGTCCAAAAAAAAAAAAACTATTTCTACCTTTTTTATTTCACCTTTAGCTAAACCTAAACTGATTTTTTCATATTTTTTCAATTTTCTTTAAAGGGAAAAAAAATAGCTAACTAAAATCGGGTTTTGGTGGTGAAAAACAAGGTTTGAAATGAGTTAATGGTCAAAACTTTTTTTGCACTCAAGGGGCTGGCCGAGACTAGTAGAGGACTGTTCTAAGTCATTTTTTTTGTCATCCAAAGTTCAAAAATTGGTTTTAAGAAAATTGGATCTTGGGTAGGTAATCCGAGATTTCAAAACCAAGCAAACTAGGATTTTTATCTAGGCACCATTCGGACATCTTGACCTTTTCTTTCAAAATTGCATCATTTTCAACTTATTTTGGTTTTCAAAATGTTTGAATTCGAGGCTTATTTAGAGGTATTAGGTTGTAAATCAAGGGCTTTCGAATCCCCTTAATCCGTGCCAAAATCCGTGCTCGAAATCTTTTAATTTTGAAATCCAATTTAAGTTTCTTCCAAAGGTAGTCGGACATCTTTATTGATCTTTGCATTTGCATCATGTAGAAGCTTTTTGCACGTTGTCAAATCCTTGCATTTGCATCATTTATAATATTTGCATAATGCCAATATTTGCATTTGCATCATTCCATGACGTAGTTGCGTTAACACCAATTTTCGCATTTGCATCATAAAGAAGCATTTGCACATTATTGACCTTTGCATCCTTCTGAGAAGTAATTGCATTATTTGAGGATCATTTGCATTTGCATCATTTAGAAGCATCTGTATCTTACTCAACATCTGCATCAATAAGCATTTGCATCAATCGAAGCCATTTGCATACACAGCACGAAGCATTTGCATTTTATCCAACATCTGCATCTGCATCAAGAAACATTTGCATCAATTCAAAACATTTACATTTGCAAAATGAGGTATGTGCATCCTGTTAATCATTTGCACCAACATCAAAAAGCATTCGTATATTCTCAAAATCTTCAGATTAATTTTCAATAATTCTTCAAAAATCACGGGTAAGGCGTCCGAGCACCATTCTTAAGACCTCAGGCATTATTGTTAAAGTCGCATACAACGTATTTTTTTAAACACGGGTAAGGCCATCGGGCACCATTTTTAAGACCTCCAGGCAACATTGTTAAAGTCGCATACAGGGAATTTTTTAGACACGGGTAAGGCTTCCCAGCACCATTTTTAAGACATCCGGGCATCATTTTTAAAGTCGCATGCAGCGCATTCTTTTCCAAATTATGGGTAAGGCCACTGGGCACCATTCTTAAGACCTCCGGGCATCATTGTTAAAGTCGTGTATAGCGTATTTTTTTTAAAAAACATAGGTAAGGCCTCCGGGCACCATTTTTAAGACCTCCAAGCATCATTTTTAAAGTTGCATACAGCGCATTTTCCCAAATCACGGTTAAGGTCTCCGGGAACCATTCTTAAGACCTCCGGGCATCATGTTTAAAGTCACATACAGTGTATTTTTTCGAAATTACGGGTAAAGCCTTCGGGCACCATTTTCAAAACCTTGTGTCATCATTTTTAAAGTCGCATACAGCATATTTTTTGTTTTCAAATCATGGGTAAGGCCTCCGGGCATTATTCTTAAGACCTTCGGGCATCATTGTTAAAGTCGCATACAATGCATTTTTTTGGATCACGGGTAAGGCCTCCAGGCACCATTCTTAAGACCTCCAGCCACCACTCTTAAAACCTTCAGGCATCATTTTTTAAGTCGCATACAGCGTATTGTTTTTTTCAAATCACGGGTAAGGCCTCTGGGCACCATTCCTAAGACCTTCGGGCACCATTTTAAAGACCTCCAGGCATAATTTTTCTTTAAATTATAGACAAGACCTCCAGGCACTATTTTTAAGATCTCCGAGCATAATTTTCATTTTGAAAATCGAACTCATTTCCTTAAGACGGGTCGAGCCTTGATTAGTCAAGGAACTCAATTTAAGGACAAAATCTTCAATTTACAGCTTTAAAAAAAAAAAAAAAAAACAAACAACAAATAAAATGAAAAAAAAGAAACCCCCTTCCCCTTCTCTTCCCATGTGATTTCACTAATCGGACAAAATTAGTGTTTATTTATCTTTGCCTGATTCTTGATTCTAAGCAATAGCCAAAGAGGGGCAGCTGTAAATACCTAATTTTGTCCGGACCACTAAAACAGGTATGTTTTCTTACTAAATTGATGTTTCAGAATGTAAAAAGATTTTTTTTCATCCTGCAGGTGGTACTTCGAGACTTAGTTTAAGAGGGCGAGCATAAAAAGTCAAACTTGAAAAAGTCAACCCCAAAAGTCAATTGCAAAAAGTCAACTACTAAAAAATTCAACCCACTTTCAAAATCAAGATTTGAAGTTCAATTGAAAAATGGCGAAAGAATTTTGATGATTCGAGGTCTACATCGAAAGATATGAAGTTCGAAGGTTGGGTTATGGAGATTCAGTAGAAAGAAAACCCTAATTCGAGAAATTTGGGGAAAGTGCTTGAACGATCGAATTGGTCAAAATTGAATGTTCCAAATGAAAGATAAGCACTGGCTACGGGTAATGGAGAAGCCACTTGAAAGAAAAACTGAAAGAAAAGTCAATCCGGAAGAAAATCGAGAATTAGGGTTTTTGGTGGATTTTGATGAAATTGGGAATAATTATAGAAATGGCCTGATTCGGTAAGACTAAAGCCCCTAATGGAGGAAGAGTGATTAAAAAAGGATAGCCAAAGCTCAGTTTGAAGAAAATCTGAAAATTGGACTTGTCTTGAGCAAAACCGGGTTTCGGAGGCAAAAGGGCAAAATTGGAAAATCTGGAAAAAATAGCAAATGTACTCCAAAAATTCAGAAAAATTGCAGATCTCATTCTTAAATCATTTCGAAGATATTGGCAAAAAAAATCTTGATTCGGAGTTCGTTTGCAAAATGGCCAAATCCCGAGTCCCATATGTAGAAATTCAAGAAGATAAATCCCGAAAAAATAGCAAATGAACTCCAAAATTCTAAAAATTTGCAAATCTCATTTTTAAATTATTTGGAAGAGATTGGAGAAAGAAAATTTGGATTCGGAGGTCGTTTGCAAAATGGCCAAATCCCGGGCTTTCTATGTAGTAATTAAAGTAGATAAATCTCGAAAAAAATACCAAATGAGTTCCAAAATTATGAAAACTTATAGATCTCACTTTCAAATTATTTGGAAGAGATTGGTGAAGAAAAATCTGGATTTGGAGCTCGTTTAAAAAATGGTAAAGTTTGGGAGCATAAAAGGGCAATTTTGGAAGAAAAGATCCAAATAAATAGCAAATGGACTCGGAAAATTTTGAAAACTTCCAGAATTCAATTTTTTATTATTTTGAAAGTATTAAAAATATAAAATCTCAATTTGGAGTCCGTTTGCCATTTATTTATGTTCAGGGGGCAAAAAAGTTATTTTACCCAAGAAACCGAAAAGGGATTTTCTTGTTTTTTAAAATATGAAACATGGGCTGGAAGAAAAAGGGTTGGCTGGCCAAGGCCCAAGAATGGGTAGAAACTTTTTTTTATTTTTAATCAAAAGGCCAACAATGAAGAGGAAGGTAGTTATTTTTTTATCAAACCTTTGTAATTAAGCCACATGGGCCAATGCATGAAGAGGGAGAGTGTCAACATAATGGCTTAAAGATTCTTGAACAGCTGTAATTGTGGATAGCTGATTGCCTAATCTAAGGGTGATAATTTCATATTTTAAACATCTTGGATCAGGAGCCTTTGGATCAAAATTGGTTGAAGCAAAAATGACAACATTCTAGGTGAATAAGGCTTTTTCGGCCACACTAAGGGAAAGGGGGTCTCTCTTTCATTTTCAGATATTCACTCTCTATTCTCTCTTGGTTTTGGATTTTTTTCTCTCCATTCTTGAAAGGCAAAAAGAAAAGTTTAGAAAAGAAAAGAAAGTTAGAAGAGAAAAAGCTTGAAAGATAGCTTCTAGAGGTTGCTTTAAGCACCATACTCTTGCACTTTCTTTGATTTTCCATTCTTGATTTGTTGTTTTGATTACTATTTTGGTGAGTTTCTTTTGATTTCTCTTTTTAAATAAGTGTTTTTAATGTTCTTCTTTAAGTTCCTTCTTGATTCTTTCTTGTAAAAAGCTCTTGAATTTTTTTTTCCTTTTGTTTTTTAGATGGCCGAATGGCCTAGTCTTTTGGGTAGTTGCTGTTTGCATTTTTTCTTTCTTGTTATTCTTGATATTTAACAAGTTTTGATGCTTTAAATCTTCTTCTAATACATAAATATGAAGCTTGTTTTAATTTGGTTGCTTACTTGTTTCTATTTTTGAGTCTATTATTTTGTTATCATGTTTATTTTACTTGTCTTGCATTTTTGATTTTCTCTTTTCAGATTTTTTAAGTTTGTTTATCTTTTATATTTTGTAATCCATGTGTTTGTGAAAATGCTTATTTGTTTTCATGCCTTTACTTTATATTTGCACGATTTGAGCATTATTCTTTAGCTATGCATGTTAGTATATCATGTGTTTGTAAAAATGCCATTCTCATTTTAAGCGTGAGACCATTCGGCCACCCTATGTTATATGTTTTGTATGTGCATTTTTGTTATGCTAGTTGATAGGTTTGCATTTTCATGACATTTGGTTGAGTATTTTGTTTAATCATACCATATGTTTGTGTTATTGCCATGCATATTTTAAGTCTAGGATTGTTTGCTTTGCCATGCATATTCATGCATTTTAGACCTAGGTTGCATTAAATGCCATGCAAGTTTCATTTAGGTCTAGGTCATTTTATTGATGCCATGCATTTTTCATGTCATTTAGGTTTTAAATCATGCATTTCATGCATCATATTTGCTATATTTTTCATGCATTTCATGTCCTTGCCACTTAATTTATGACTTAGGCCAATCAATAGCTCAAAGTCATGCTCACTTGAGCATACTCGTGGAAAATTAAAGAGTTGTCAAATTGATTATTCTACCTTTGTGATTTTTTTTACTTAGCCAATTTTTGTCTAACTTTTCAAAAGTGTTAGCTACTATTTGTGAGTCTTTTAGAGAGTCTCTAATATTTTACTTTGATTTTTAAACGATTTTATCAAAGGCAAAAGAATGTGTTTTGGCAAAATAGTTTTTTCACCCAGTACTCGTACTTTCTCGATTTTTCTGGATGTCATCTTTAATCAGAAAATTAAGCCAATTTTTTCCGTGTAGTTTTACGTGTCCTGAGTCTCCATTATTTTTTTATATTTTTTTGAATTTTTAAAAATAAGGTAAAAAATCATGCTTTAAAACTGGACAATGGAGGCAGAATTGAATTTGAAGGAAAATCATTTTTCTGTTTTGGTTAAGTTACTTAGAGAGGGTTGATTAGGAAGTTTAGCTACTGACTTAGGGTAGTTTCTAAGCCTTTTGAAACTCTAAAAATAACTTTTTAAGTCTCAGGTTAAGGGTGGTCAAGTCCGGGATTTTAAACTTAGAAAATTAGAGCCATTTAAAAAAGGGTTTAGCTAAGGTTTTTTTTATTTACTTTTAATCTAAGCTTTTCAAAATTGTTTTCAAGCAATCACAAAGTATTTTGGTTTTAGAATATTTAATTGGATATATTTTCCTAAGGTAGCCGGATATCTTTTTAGATATACGGATTTCCTTAATTGAAGGAAAAAAAATACATTCTCATGCATTACATTTTCCATATTCATGCATATTATAAAATATGTAATTTTTGCTATGTTTAATTTTCATGATGGTGTTATTATCTTTGATTTAAATTTTTGATATTATATTATTTGTTATATGGTTTTGAATATTTCATGATATCCTATGCTTTTTATTTAGTTATTTTTGTCATATTATTTAGCATATACTATGTTCATGCATTATTATTTTTATTTTTATTGTCATGCATATTATATGATAGCATTATTTTATATTTCATGTCATTGAGATTATATGCCATATCATTTATATTTGCCATGTCATTTAAATTATTTCATTTCATGTAGAATATATTATGTTACTTAGGTCATTTCATTTCATTTAGAATACATTATGTCACTTAGGATATTTTATTTCATTTAGAATATATCATACGACTTAGGATATTACATTTCATATAGAATATATCATGTTACCTAGGTCATTTCATTTATAATATATCATATAACTTAGGATATTTCATTTCATTTAGAATATGCTAAGACATTTAAATTATATCATACCATTTAGATTGCATTATATTATTTAAACTTTGCTATGTGATTTTATTTATGTCATACATATTCATATTTTTTATAATGTTTTCAAAAAGGTAATGATTTTCAATGAAATAGAGATATTCCTGAGTTAAAAATGATTCATGAGTTCTCTGCCGGGTTAGCTGGGGAGGATATCATCAATTATTATTAATAACATAATATCTTCTTTAAAATAAGAATGATTAGAAAAGTTTTCCAAACTAATAAAAATTTCTATATTTTACCACGTTTGTTGGGGAATATAGGAAAATTTAGAATTTATAAATTTCGGATCATTTTCAATTAAAAATGGAATTAATTTTCTTTAAATTGGGAATTAACTTGAAATACTAAATTTAAAACCGACTTTTTACCGAGACTTGAAATAACACATGATTAATAAGGTACCCTTTTATACGGGCGTTGTGGGGGTGCTAATCCTTCCCCTCACGTAACCGAGTCCCGAACACATTTCTTTGATTTCTCTGGTTTAAAATGCAGACTTGAAATTGGTTTTAAAAATGTTTTAATTAATTTTAAAATATTTTATAAAACTGGTTTTAATAGGTGGTCGGTCACACCTAGCTAAAAAAGATTGGTGGCGACTCCATGTCTTTTTCAAGGTCATTTTCAAAACCTTCATTTTTCAAGAGGAATCAAGTCAACTTTTTGTCGTTTTTTTTAATGTCACGCTTAACGAATTATAAAGTCTTGCGATGAGACTTGTTATTTTTTAGGTTGCGACAGTCATTTTCAAAACCTTCATTTTTTCAAGAGGAATTAAGTTGACTTTTCTTCGGGTTTTTTTATGTCACGCTTAACGAATAATAAAGTCTTGCGATGAGACTTGTTATTTTTTAAGTTGCTACAGCTTAGTGACTCCACTGGGGAACTTTTAGAGAGTCAGGCCTAGAATTAGTTGTGTGTTATCAACGTCTCGATTTTGTTGGTTTAATTGGTATTTAATTTTAATTCCCCTATTTTTACACTCTGAATAAGTATTGTAGATCGGGCAACAATGTACGTACATCGCCCTTAATAAATGTGATACTCCGCCACGATGCCTAAATAAGTAGATACTGTTGGGGCAAGTGTTCACTAACTTTTTGAAATTGAAATTATAAACATTCTTTTTCAAACATTTTTGCATTTTCCACATTTCATGCATGTATGAATAGAGCATGTGCATTTATGGTTGTATTGTTGATCTCAAATATTTTTTTTTTTTTGCAATAAACGGATGGTGGTAATAATTTTATTTGATGGTTTCTATAAACCGGTAGTGTTACATGAACATTTGCATATTGTACCATAGTAGGATCCACTACCCTGAAATTCTTTTAATAATATGTTTGGCTTTTCATAGAGAAAACATGTTTCAAAAAATCATATATTATATTTGGAGGCAAATCTTGCATAATGAGATTTTTGAATAATCAAGATTTAGGTCCCACCAATTTTGTGTAATCATTGGTTAACTTCTTTGTGTATACCTTTGTATTGATTCATTTATTCTTTGCATATATCATTTTGACATCATGTTACAGCCATAGCATGCATCGTCATTTATTGTAAAATACGTTTATGACATGCATAGTCATTATTTGTATATACCTGTGCATCAATTTATTCATTCTTTACATGCATCATGTTGGCATCAGGTTGTATTCATGCATTCATAGTCAGCATGATTTTTCTGTATATATCCATACATTAATTTGCTTATTCTTTATGTGCACCATTTTAGCATCAGGTCGCATTCATAACAAATATAGGCATCATAATTTCTCTGTATATGCTCATGCATTAATCATCAGTATATTCATGCATATAGAAAAAAAGCATGTACATTCATTCTTGAGCTCATGGTAATAATGTCAATTTCATTTGCATGAAAGGGGATCGAGATATGAGGAATGAATCGGAGGAATAATTGTGTGCTTTGGAATGCAATCAAGAGGAGTTTGGACATGAAATCCAGGAGTTGAAGGAACAGCTTGTCAAGTTTATGAAAATGGTTGAGGATATAGGTAAGAGTAATGGGGAACTTTCTCAGGGCTCTACATCGCCTTCAGATCAACCAAAACCATTAGGTCCAGAACATACAATCCTTGTTGGATCCTGTGTTTGTCAATGCCACAAAGGTTGCAATCCTGATGAAATTGTAGACAAAATCGTGAAAATGATTAAACCCGAGAGCCTAATACCAAAGATAGAATCTCGAATCTTGTACCATACCTGCAAACTATTCTAGGTCTAAACCAATATCCCTACCCTACTATGGTCCAATCGTCCATTGGGATGACCATTACAGGATTCCTGAATCCCGTTCGTACTATTTCCCTCATCAATCACCTTATCAAGCATCCGGGATAGGAACCTCGAACTATGTACAACCTCTAAGGGTCCTGTGTCGAAATCCATACTCTTACCATGCTGTTCCGCCAGCTCTCCATGTAAACACTTCAGTTCGAACCTTAGTGCCACCACCAAGTGCCCCAACTCCTAGGCCATGTGTGACTAAGAAACAACTAAAAAACAAGACTCAATAGCAGTATGATCCCATTCCAATCAGCTACCAGGAGCTTCTCCCTATACTGATCCAAAAACACATGGTTGCCTGTATCCCGCTGAAACCCCTGTTACCACCATATCCAAAGCGGTATAATCCAAATGCAAGATGTGATTATCACTATGGAATTGCTGGCCATAACATTGAAGACTGTATAGCCTTCAAAAAGAAAGTGCAATCTCTTATAGAGATCAAATGGATCGATCCAACGACTCTGATTGATAGAGGGCTAGGAAAGTGTAATTAGGATAGGGATATTTACGGCAATGATGTAGGAAGACTTCGGTCTGATATGATGTAATAGGATTTCACCTTTTTAGTAGCCGGCTCTTATAGCCTTAGGATGCTAGGAAGAATAAAGTGCTTGTAAAAGATAGTTTTAACTACTGATCAGATTTTGTAAGCATGGTTTATACCATTGTGAACGTTGACATGGGAATGAATTGATTATGTTTCAAATTTATGAAATGTTGATGATTAAGTTCCTCTGATTCTTATTTCCTCCGTGATATCTTCCCCTTTGCATTTTGCATCCAATCAATTATTTGTCATACCATACATTCATACATGCATCTTGGTAGCATCAGGTGGTATTCATGACAAACATAGTTAGCATGATTTTCTGTATATGTTCATGCACTAATTTGCTTGTTACATATATCATGTTAGCATTATGTCGCATTCATCACACACATGGTCATATAAGTTTCTTTGTATATACTCTATGGCAATCATTCATTGTTTACATGCATCATAATTGACATCATGTTGCATTCATAGTGTATATGATCATTCATTGGAAAATACGCTGAAATGTACATGATCATTCATTGCATATATCCATGCGTTGATTTGTTTATTCTTTGCTTGCAACATGTTGGCATCGTGATTGCATATATTACATATATGGTCAGCATGTTTCCACTGTACATGTCCATACATCATATTGTTTAGGCTTCATGATAACTCGTATAATTATATAGTTTTTAGTTATGTTTTATTATTGTTTTGTGTCAAATACGAGTTATTATTGCTTAGTCTAATTGTGTTTATGATTTTTTATATTTTTATGCAATTTGGTGTTTTTCACAAGTTTCTTTGAGTAATTTCAGATTACTAGAATTAAGGGCAAATCCAGTTCAGTTCCAGTTCCGACACCGTTTGCCATATCAGCTATATCTCGAGTTTCACTGAAGCAATAAGGCTGAAATTTGTAGCCGTGCAAAGCTAAGAGGCATATCTATCTTTTTCATGTTTTACACTTCTTGAAACGGAGTCGTTTTCTCTATCGAAATCGACCATCAAGTTGGCTGATGTGCAATGACGTCTGTGCTGACCTGTTTTCGTATTTTGCCCATATCTTCTTATCCACATCAGCAAATGATCTGATTCCAACGGCTATGGATCCGTAACTGACAGGGGTATATTTTTCTAGAAGACCATTTGATCAGATCGAGCCTCCAACATTGACAAAATCGACCATCAAGCTGGCTGATCAGAATTGTCATACAATATGACGAAAATTGTTAGAAAAATGCACCCACCTATTATACCTACCTTTGAAATTTATAAAGCTTGTCTCTTGTCATTTAGCTCTCCAAAATGTGTATAATTAGAGGGCCTTGGATGAGCAACATTGATACATTGGTAGGATATTAGCCATTGTAATAAAATTCTCTAAGTTTTCTTCTTCTTTCCTTTCTCTAGTTTTCTTTTTCTTTATTTACTTATGTTTCTTACATTTCTTTTCATTTTATTCATATCTAGTATGTGTTGCTAATCATATTGTTGAGGTGATGAGGTGAAGCTTTTGGTAAATGCTAAGGTTAGTCTCTTAAACATGAGCTAAAATAAATCATCATTTAGTATAGATAATATTTTCTTTTGGTTTAAAATCATACTTGCAAAGTAGAGATCTTGATTCATTATTGACAATGAAAATGGCACAGTAAATGCTTGGTTTCATAACCTTGATTTGTTGTAGACATATACCTTGGCATAAGGAATGCTTGGACTCTTTTTGTGAGTTTTGAGGACACCAAATGAACATAATATCATATGCTATGGACGTTGGACAATTTGGACTGAATTGCTAAACCTTCCGATTGGAATCTCCCTTATGTGTGAATTTCAATTGTGTAATAAAACAAGATTAATCTTAGCATAACACCAAGAGTGGATTCTCTAACCTCAACATCTTTTCTTATTGTTTTTTTATATTTTGTTTAATTTCTTTTATGTTTTGTTGTTGATTCCCTAATATCTTGTTTACTTTCTTTTTCTTATATATTTATAAACTTATACTTACTAATACGCTTCCCTGTGGTTCGACCTCGGACACCCGAGAATTTATTACTTGAACATAACCTGCACTTGGGTTTACGACTCTTAATTGAGTCTCCATCAAGTTTTTGGCGCCGTTGCCGGGGAGGCAATACTAAGTATATAAGTTTATAAGTATATTTATTTTTATTTTTATTGGCTGGTTATACCGCCTAATTTTCTATATATTTATATTTATATTGTATATTAACTTTGTTTTATTTTTATTGGCTGGTTATACCGCCTAATCTGTATATTAACTTTGTTTTATGCTTGTTTGGCGACGTGATTTTAGATCTCGTCGTTTAGTTAGATTTTATTGTGAAACTTTTTAAAGGTAATCTTTCTAATACAACTCCTACCATGGCTGACAATGAAAGTGTTCATGCTGAAGATGAGAACAGACAAGTACGCACCATGCGTGACTACTTGCAACCAACTCGAAGCTCATCACCCTCTTGTTTTATTTTTCCTTTCAATGCAAACAACTTTCGTTTTAAACCAGGTATGATAGCTTTGCTTCCAAATTTCCATGGGTTAGAATCGGAAAGTGCTTACTCGTTTCTAAAAGACTTCGAAGATGTATGTGTCACCTTTAATGACCAACAATGCACAAATGAAATTGTCAAGCTAAAATTATTTCCTTTTTCTTTAAAAGATAAAGCAAAAATTTGGCTTCATAATTTAAAACCAAGGTCAATTGGCACATGGCAAGAATTACAAACTGAGTTTCTAAAGAAATTTTTCCCAGCACATAAAACTACTGCTTTGAAAAGACAGATTCAAAATTTCAATCAAAATCAAAATGAAGCATTTTTTCAGTGCTGGGAGCGTTTTAAAGATTTGTTAAGTTCTTGTCCACATCATGGTTTTGAAAAATGGCGTCTTATTAGTTTCTTTTATGAAAGTTTAACTCCCGAAACAAAACAATTTGTTGAAACAATGTGTAACGGTGAGTTTCTAGAAAAAGAACCTGAAGAAGCCTTTGACTACCTAGACCATTTGGCAGATAACTCTCAAGCCTGGCACACAGATAATTCCTCTGAAAGTTTCAATAGATCTAATCTTGTTTCTAACAGAGGTAAATATCATTTTAGTCAAGAAGATGAGATAAAAGCTAAAGTAGCTAATTTGGCTAGAAAGATTGAAGCCATGGAACTTAGAGAAGTAAAAGAAGTCAAAACGGTTAAAAATGAAGAAAGTTGTGGAATTTGTGAAATCATGGGACACCCCACTTCTGAATGTCCAAACATTCCCATTCTTAAAGAAGCGTTGCATGATCAAGTAAATTCCATAAACACATTTAAAAAGCCTTTTCCTTCTCCTTACTCTGAAACGTATAACCCTGAATGGAGAAATCATCCCAACTTCAGTTGGCGGAATAATAATCATGTTCAGGTACCACAATCTCAAAAGCCGGGCAACACTTTTTCCTATCAACCTTCACGTGTACAAACCTTGGAAGAGACATTGCAAGCATTCATGCAAACACAAGCAAATGTGAATAACCAAACTTCACAGGACATCAATGAGATCAAAAACACCTTGTCCACATTGACAGCTTCATTACGCACTCAAGAAAAAGGTAAGTTTCCTGCTCAACCTCAGCCTAACCCTTCTACTCAATGTCTTGTTTCTTGCTCCAATGAAACTCAACAGGAAAATGCCAGTTCTATTACAACTCTTCGAAGTGGAAAGGCAATTGACAAAAACATTCCATCAAAAGACCAAGATCCTCCTTCCCCTCCGAAAAGTAATGGTAAGGATGATGGTAAGTCTGAACTTCTTAAAAATTTGGACAAAGAAAAAGGTATGCATCCTGCTCCTTTTCCTCAAAGGTTGCAAACAATAAAGAATTTGAATCAAAATGCAGAAATTTATGAACTTTTCAAACAAGTTAAGATTAACATTCCTTTATTGGATGCAATCAAACAAGTTCCATCTTATGCTAAATTTTTGAAGGACATGTGCACATTTAAAAGGAAACATAATGTACAAAAGAAAGCATTTCTGGCGGAAAGTGTGCGCTCAATCATTCAGCACCTTACTCCACCAAAATTCAAAGATCCTGGATGTCCAACAATCTCATGCATCATTGGAAACACTAGAATAGAACGTGCATTGCTTGATCTTGGTGCTAGTGTTAATCTTTTACCTTTTTCTGTTTATCAACAGTTAGGTTTAGGTGAACTCAAGGAAACACCTGTTACACTTCAACTAGCTGATCGTTCTGTAAAAATTCCTCGAGGGATAGTTGAAGATGTTTTGGTTCAAATTGATAATTTTTACTTCCCTGTTGATTTTATTGTTTTGGACACACATCCTGTTTCAAATCCAAATGTTCAAATTCCTGTTATATTAGGCCGTCCATTTCTTGCAACTTCTAATGCTCTGATAAATTGCAGGAATGGTATGTTGAACATTTCTTTTGGAAATATGACTTTAGAATTAAATGTGTTCAACACTTGCAAGCAACCTGGTGATGATTCAGAAGTACATGAAGTCGATTTCATTGAAGAACTTGTTCATGAACATCTCACCACTACCACATTCCATGATCCTTTAGAAGCTTATTTAATTGAATGTGAGTTTGATAATGCTTCAGAAATTTCACACACTGATTCTTTGTTAAATTCTTTTCAGGTTAAGCATTGTTGGAAACAAAAACTTGAGGAACTCAGAAAAGATGCATATGAGAATTCTAAAATTCATAAAGAAAGAACTAAAGCCTTTCATGACAAGTTAATTTCAAGAAAAATATTTGATATTGGGCAAAAAGTTCTACTTTATAATTCTAGACTTCACATATTTCCTGGTAAGTTGAGATCAAGATGGACTGGCCCATTTGTGGTTAAGCATGTGTATCATTATAGAGCAGTTGACATTGAGAATCCTCAAAATGGTAACGTATTCAAGGTAAATGGACAAAGACTCAAACTCTTTTTGGAAAATCATGTTACTCAAGAAGAGGTTGTTTTTCTTTCTGATCCTTGTTTTGAAAATAACTAGATGTAAATATAATTTTTACTAATTTCCAAAAAAAAAAATACATTTTTTTTAACCCCGGTTAAATGGCGGATAACGGTACTCCGTGATTATTTAAGTCGGTTCCATCAGCTACCCACAAAACTGATATTGTATATAAATTTCTCTTTCAATTTCTTTTTCATTTTTTTTCAAGATGGATGATATTCTCACAAGATTGCAGAAACGATTTCCTCCTTTTCCTCGGAATATTTTACTGAAGCTTTACCAAGTTCGATTTGAAAGATTAAGAATGCTTATGCACAAAGGGATTCCTGAAGACATACGTTGGATAATTGAAGCCAAGGTACGTGAAGATGAATATCTTCCTGTTTTGCATTTACCAGGTACAGGTAGAAGCACTTTTGCAAAGAAGCGACGAGCAAAGCGTATGAGTTCAAATTGCCACAAATGTGCACGATGGACGTGTAATGGTAAATGTCGTTCTATTGGGATTCCGTCCTCTAATCGAGATGATAAAATTGAATTCATTAAGGATGGACTGAGTAAGGAGAATTTGGGTAATATCCAACTTTCTCTTGAGACGCATCCTAGTGGAGACGTACAAAGAGAAATTCTTGATTTATGGCCGCAATTCCAAAGGGAATGGCAACATCTTGGGAATCTGATGTTAAAAGACCCTGTTTGCCAGCTTGTAAGAAAACTGGATGGGAAGCATATCCTCGACTCATAGAAGGCGTTTAAGCCGTTTCTGGACGTAAAACCAGAGGAAGATGTGAGCCACAATCACAACTACAATAAATGACTTCTCAGCTTTTGGTTTGATTTGCAATAACTTCATTTCGGTTTAATTTACGTGTTGTTCGATTTGTGTAATTATTTTCGTTTTTTTTTGCGTTGGTCTTTTACGGTTGATTTTTCTTCTCTTTTTGATTTTCTTCCTGAAATCACGCAAAAATCTTTTGTTAGGTTAACATTTTCTTCTGACAGGTCAAATACACTTTCGGCGACATTATCTAACATTTTGTTTGTTGTGTCTCAGTTATAATAAGTGGTTAGCAACCTTTGCAGGTAATACCTCCTAAATTCTACCTTTAAAATTTGACATTGGGGACAATGTCATATTTTAGTAGGGGGTAAGGGACATATTTTGCTAATTTGTAAAAAAAAAAAAAAAAAAAAAAAAAAAAAAAAAAAATTTGTTGTGTTTTAAGCAATTTAGAAGTATTCATTCTGAACAAGGTCTGAGTAAGGGAGACTTGAGACATACCTTGTCAGTTTGATTTTAATCTTTTTATGTTTACTTGTTAATTTTTGTTTAGTATTTTAGGATTATTTAGGTTGCATGAGTTTGTTTTGTTTGGTTTTGAGTCTAGTTATTCCTATTCTTATGTTATTAGTTCTTTTCTCTTACACATTATTCTTTCATTTGGGTTAATAGACTTACATTGAGGACAGTGTAAGAATTAAGTGTGGGGGGAACGATTTAGGATTTCTTTTATTTTTGTCTACTATTTTTTTTTATGAGTCTTTATTATTATTATTTTTTTAATGTGTTCTAGTTCCTTTTTAATACAATGATGAGATATGAATTGCATAAGTCTAAAACAGATTTATTAGTGAGAAGATTTTCATGAGAATTGAGCTTGATGTCAACCTTTTTATTAGCCAATGTTAATATGATATGTTGATTGAGAAAGAAGCATGTTTAGACTTAATCTGACTTGTATAATCATCCTTGTGAGTTTTTGAGCCTATAATGATTGATGCATTATACAAATCAATCTAATTTCTTTCTTGAGTGCTCTTATGATTACATGATTCTCTAGAACTTGCTTTAAACCGTTTGAGACTATATTGATACATGTGACAACATGGATATGATAGAGGCATTAGGATTATAACCAGAGCCAAACAGCCATCCATTATTAATGTTCTAAGAGAACATCCCCACTAGTGAGCCAATTTGAGCCTACATTAAATATGCTATTTTATTGGTAACCAGAACTTACACCTAGCCTAAATATACTTATATCCTTACCCTTGTTCTAAAGATGGATTATATATTTTGAGACATATTGCAAAAACAAGGGATACATTTTGAAAATTTGGGTTAGAACGAAAGATAAGTGTGGGGGAGGAGAGAGGCAAAAGTCAAGAGAAAAGGAAAGGGATCATTGTCAAATACATTCCCATATTAAAAAAAAAAATATCTTCTCTTGAACTTCTAGTTAAAGTAAAGAAAAAGATGTTACAAAGTTGGTTAGAATAAAGCAAAGGCTCAACATGAATATTTAGCCTATGTTATTATGTGCTTTATAAGAGTTTTGAGAAGTTTTATTTGTATGATCTTATTATGTCTCTAAACTCTATGAACTCTTTGGAACCTTTGTGATATCTTTATCCTTTTGTTCTTTAACCACATTATAACCCTTTGGCCCCATTACAACCTTGAAAAAAGACCTATTGATTTATGAAGTTGTATGATCTAAATAGTGGAGAATAGGTGGACAAGCAAGCATATGGTAGAACTGTTTTCATGAGATTGATTGAGTGTAAACACTTTACCACTACTTTAAAGAGTGAAAATCATGAGAGTATAGTGAGAAGTTGAGATTAAGTTGAATATGCACTATTTTGATTGAAATATGTTATGTTAATATTGGCTTAACTCATTTATTTACATTCAAGCATGAATTTTTGTGAAATTCTTTGAGCTATTGATTAGTTTTTAAGACTTGTCCAATGATTATCTCTAATTTATATTGGAAGGATTAGTTATAATTATTATTTTTAGTTTTTCTTATGTCTTCAATGTTTGTGGGTATCGTCCTAGTAAACCCTCACGAGACTAAACTCGTCCACTAGGGACACCTAGGGGTTTAAAGGCTTGTGTCACATGCTAAGTGCCACCGTGATTTCCTACGAAAATGGACTAGATTAGATTTTCTTATTTTATTTTTATTAAGTCGTTGCTAGGGACTAGCAACAATCTAAGTGTGGGGGTGTGATAACTCGTATAATTATATAGTTTTTAGTTATGTTTTATTATTGTTTTGTGTCAAATACGAGTTATTATTGCTTAGTCTAATTGTGTTTATGATTTTTTATATTTTTATGCAATTTGGTGTTTTTCACAAGTTTCTTTGAGTAATTTCAGATTACTAGAATTAAGGGCAAATCCAGTTCAGTTCCAGTTCCGACACCGTTTTCCATATCAGCTATATCTCGAGTTTCACTGAAGCAATAAGGCTGCAATTTGTAGCCGTGCAAAGCTAAGAGGCATATCTATCTTTTTCATGTTTTACACTTCTTGAAACGGAGTCGTTTTCCCTATCGAAATCGACCATCAAGTTGGCTGATGTGCAATGACGTCTGTGCTGACCTGTTTTCGTATTTTGCCCATATCTTCTTATCCACATCAGCAAATGATCTGATTCCAACGGCTATGGATCCGTAACTGACAGGGGTATATTTTTCTAGAAGACCATTGGATCAGATCGAGCCTCCAACATTGACAAAATCGACCATCAAGCTGGCTGATCAGAATTGTCATACAATATGACGAAAATTGTTAGAAAAATGCACCCACCTATTATACCTACCTTTGAAATTTATAAAGCTTGTCTCTTGTCATTTAGCTCTCCAAAATGTGTATAAATAGAGGGCCTTGGATGAGCAACATTGATACATTGGTAGGATATTAGCCATTGTAATAAAATTCTCTAAGTTTTCTTCTTCTTTCCTTTCTCTAGTTTTCTTTTTCTTTATTTACTTATGTTTCTTACATTTCTTTTCATTTTATTCATATCTAGTATGTGTTGCTAATCATATTGTTGAGGTGATGAGGTGAAGCTTTTGGTAAATGCTAAGGTTAGTCTCTTAAACATGAGCTAAAATAAATCATCATTTAGTATAGATAATATTTTCTTTTGGTTTAAAATCATACTTGCAAAGTAGAGATCTTGATTCATTATTGACAATGAAAATGGCACAGTAAATGCTTGGTTTCATAACCTTGATTTGTTGTAGACATATACCTTGGCATAAGGAATGCTTGGACTCTTTTTGTGAGTTTTGAGGACACCAAATGAACATAATATCATATGCTATGGACGTTGGACAATTTGGACTGAATTGCTAAACCTTCCGATTGGAATCTCCCTTATGTGTGAATTTCAATTGTGTAATAAAACAAGATTAATCTTAGCATAACACCAAGAGTGGATTCTCTAACCTCAACATATTTTCTTATTGTTTTTTTATATTTTGTTTAATTTCTTTTATGTTTTGTTGTTGATTCCCTAATATCTTGTTTACTTTCTTTTTCTTATATATTTATAAACTTATACTTACTAATACGCTTCCCTGTGGTTCGACCTCGGAGACCCGAGAATTTATTACTTGAACATAACCTGCACTTGGGTTTACGACTCTTAATTGAGTCTCCATCACTTCACGTGCATCAAATTCCATTCATGGCTCCTTCATCATGACACGCACTTTGGGAGAATAAAACAGAAGTTGGCTTGGCTTTAACAGTCTTTGAAAGAATTTATATTTCAAATCAGAGGTATAAGAAGTACTGAATACCCTTTTAATACAGGCTAGTGCTATGGAGAATGAACAAGTTGCCCGAATGGAATGAATGGAAAGGGTATAGGAAGAATTGCGAGAACAGCTGGCAAAGTCTCAAGCAGAATCTAAAGATCAGATGACTAAATTGATGGAGCTAATGTCCACCGTAATCAAGGGATACACTGAAAACTTGGTTGCCAGAGAAAGGTTAGAGGCACGAAAGGGTCAGAATGAGGTTGTAATGATGGATGCCCAGAACACAGTTAACCCCGTCAATGTCTTAAATTCAGATGATCCAGCTAAACAGGCAAAGTTGAAAATGGTTAATGAGGTAAATTTGGCAAATTCCCAAGGGAATTATCAATTGCTAGATGAGAGGCTCCAGGCAGTAGAAAATATAGACGTATTCGGGAGTGTGGAGGCGAAAGAACGATGCTTGGTCTTCGATTTAGTCATCCCTCCTAAATTCAAGGTCCCTGACTTTGTGAAATATGATGGGACGAATGATCCGTCAGCCCACATCACTATGTTCTGACGAAAGATGATAAATCATATATATAATGATAAGCTTCTGATTCACTACTTTCAGGATAGCCTCAGCGGGTCCGCAATTAGGTGGTATAGTCAGTTGAGTAAGGATCAGATTCACTCTTGGATTGATTTGGGGCTTTTCTAAACCAGTACAAGCATATGACCGACAGGACACCTGATCGTCTCACTTTGAAAAATATGGAGAAAAAAGCTACTGAGAGCTTCAAAGAGTATGCTCAGAGGTAGAGGAACATGTCTACCCAAGTACAACCACCTTTGACACAAAAGGAAGTCATCGTCCTTTTTGTGAGCAGACTATGGGCCCCGTACTATGATAGACTCGTCGGAAATGCCTTGAAGAATTTTGCGGATATAGTAATCTCAGGGGAGATGATTGAGAATGCTATCAAGAATGGGAAACTTGAAAGAGAAGGAACATCCAATGCCTAGAGAAATAAGGCACCTAGAAATAAAGAGGAAAATGTCCAAGCTATGGGAGATTTCGTCCTATATTCCTAATTTCCCTAATAGCAATCATGTTACCCTTACCTACCAACCCAAACATCTAATCCTATACCAGTCCTTGCAACAAGGCCTACTTCCAGAAAACGACCGCAGGACAACCAAGAAAGAATTCCAATCCCCATTCCTGACTTGCTGCCATTACTAATAAAGAATCAGAACCTTACCCCGGTACCTTTGAAAATAGCTCCGAATCCATTAGCGAGGACTTATGACCCTAACAGCAAGTTTGATTATCACATAGGGGTAGTTGGGCATTCAACTGAAAAATGCAGACAACTGAAGGAAAGGATTGAAAGTCTTATTCGTGATGGTATTTTGACACCGGAGCTTATCAATCAGTGGAAGGTCGCTTCGCCGTAAATCAGTTTCTTTCAGGGTTTTAGGGGGAAAATTACTACCTTTGAAGGGTGTCAATAGGAGAATTTTGAAGCATGTAGTTTCAGTCCTTATGATGAAAACACTTGTCTCATGTCGATATTCTTATGAATTAAATGAATTTTGAATTTTAAATACTTTGTGCTTGTTGTGTTTTAACAATAATCTGATATTGCAAAAACAAGCATTAAGGAAGTTTTAATAATGGATAGTCTCAAGAATATTGATGATCATTGTTACAAATGACCCAATACCTTCTCCCTTCTCTTTTAAGCTTTCCTAGGCCTAAACCCCTTGAATCGAGAACACTTGAAAGACCTAATGCTTCAAGGAATATGAATGATTGAACTTCATAAAACCATAGTCATCATAGAATAAGAAAATATGTAGATCCTAGTCTAGGCTATGAACAAAGGAATGAACTTTTCGAAATTTTTTTTCGAACTCCTTGACTTTCAAACAAATGAGACTTTCTTTCAAGAATTTAGATCATGGTAATTTGATGTATGTCAAGGTTGTGCCAAAACCATTCATGTCATTTTCAACAACCACAAAACACTAATTGCCCAAACATCACTTCATGATTGACACCTTGGGGCACAATGATTAAACTAGATTATCCCATGTCCCAGAGAAAACCCATTTTTAGGTCATATTTTCTTTGTCTCTTCAAAGAACTCAGATTTGAAACTCAGCCTTTTCAAAATAGACCTAGACTTGCTAAGTTCCTTGTTGATACAAACTCTCATGGTTAACCAAATTGGGGCCTCATATGTGGAAATGATGGATACATGGTGAATAATGATGGACTAACGCATGAATCATTGGGGCATGAGAAAAAAAAAAGAAGAAAAAAATAGCAAAAAAGAAGAAAAATTGTGATATCATGCATATAAGAATTCGGATGATTCCAAAATGCAAAATGAAAATTTGATAATCTATTTCCCCTAGGGATTGCTTTTCAATGAGAATATTTGTGCTTGATATGATGAACGGCCATCTTTCATTTCCCTTTCGCAAAAAAAAAGAAATTATCCATAGTCACCCATTTTGGGCCAAAACATTTTTTTCTTCTTTGAACCCTGATCAAGGATCACCCTCTATACTGGGGGGCAAATGCGAGGAAAGATCTTTTTAAAGATCATGGAGGAATGAGTCCTGGCTCAAAGACAGATACAAAGCAAATGGTGCACCGAATGAATATGGGCTCACTCTGTTAAAAGAAAAAGGAAAGATGGCGAAATGGAAGCCAAGAAGAAAAAAGAAAAAGTGTGTGGAAAAGTATGGCAAATGAAAACCAAAAGCTAAGAAGAAAAAGGGCAAAAGTAAAAAGGAAAGAGATCCGAAACGGACAAATACTTCAAAGGAAATCCTCCTCAAGAAATGATCCTTGATCTGATTACCCTCAAACATAGATTTTGGGTCTATTTATCCTTTCTTTCTGAACCCCGAGCCATGGCCTACATTACGTGCTTTAAAAGCCCATTTTGATCAAGCATGAATATTCAACTTGAAGGGTTTTTCCTCAAATTTTATCCCATCTCTTCAAATTCTCATTTCACTAAGGAAGAATTTATAATTCTCAAGTGCGTGGTAAAACAATAAAAAGAAAAAAGAAAAAATGGAAAGAATGGGACTCTAGGGAGAAAACCCAAAAATAGGCGGTCTTGAGTAAAATGCAATTTTTGATGCCATTTACGTTAGTGCCGATACCACAAAAGAGAAGGTCATCTTGAAGAAGCGATCATCGAGGAACATCTAGGAATTCATGAACCTCCTAAATTGTTAGCTCTATTTGGAGGATTGACTTCAAAAACTTAGATTTTTTCCCTCCAAGATTAAACTTTCAAGTTTAAACATACCAGCCAATCATGATGCTTGTCAAAATACCTTGATATGAAAACTAAAAGATTGTTGAATTTGTTCGATTTTCAATGAATTCATGATTTATAAAACCTGTTCCATTTGTGAGCCTAGAAGGGACATACATTTTTGTTATGAAATTTCCTTTGGTCAACCAAAATCTTGTTATACCAAGCATTGCCAATTCGAATTGAAAAAAACCTAGATTGACACTTAGAGAAGTTTTTAACAATGATCATCAGTCTTCAAAAGATTTGTACATCACACACTGTGGGGTTAATATTTTTTGTTTAGAAGTTTTCGAAATGAGAAAACAAATAAAGATATTTTTTGAAAATACCCATTTTTAATGTTAACATGAGATAAGGGTTTTTTCTAACCCAAAGGTGTGGAACTCTAGGGTTTATTTTGATTTCCAAATATGAGAAGAACAAATAGAACTCGGCAAGCAGACCTCTGTTGATGAGAGTTTGAAAACTGTTGGGGCAAAGAGAATACCAAAATGAATTGAAGATATAATCTAATTTGAAAAGGAAAAATGAATTGGAAAGGCTAAGCCCAAGTCTAGAAAAACGATCAGGGACATTTGCATCTTTTCATGAAGCGTTTGCATCATTATCGATCTTTGCATTTGCATCATGTAGAAGCATTCTACACGTTGTCAAATCCTTGCATTTGCATCATTTAGAAGATTTACATAATGTCAATCTTTGCATCAGCATCGTTCCATGCTGTAGTTGCGTTAACACCAATTTTCGCATTTGCATCATAAAGAAGCATATGCACATTATTGACCTTTGCATCCTTCTGAGAAGTAATTGCATTATTTGAGGATCATTTGCATTTTCATCATTTGAAGCATCTGTATCTTATTCAACATCTGCTTCTGCATCAATAAGCATTTGCATCAATCTAAGCCATTTGCATACACACCACAAAACATCTGCATTTTATCCAACATCTGCATCTGCATCAAGAAACATTTGCATCAATTCAAAACATTTACATTTGCAAAATGAGGTATGTGCATCCTGTTAATCATTTGCACTAGCAGCAAAAAGCATTCGCATCTTCTCAAAATCTTCAGATTATTTTTCAAGAATTCTTCAAAAATCACGGGTAAGGCCTCTAGCACCATTTTTAAGACCTCCGGGCATCATTGTTAAAGTCGCATACAACGCATTTTTTTAAACATGTGTAAGGCCTCCGGGCACCATTTTTAAGACCTTCGGGCATTATTCTTAAGACCTCCGGGCATCATTGTTAAAGTCTCATATAGCGCTTTTTTTTTTAAACACGGGTAAGGCCTCCGGGCACCATTTTTAAGACTTCCGGGCATCATTTTTAAAGTCGCATACAGCACATTTGTTCCAAACTACGGGTAAGGCCTCTGGGCACCATTCTTAAGACCTCCGGGCATCATTGTTAAAGTTGTATATAGCGTATTTTTTAAAAAAACACAGGTAAAGCCTCCGGGCACCATTTTTAAGACCTCCGGGCATCATTTTCAAAGTCGCATACAGCGCATTTTCCAAAATCACATTTAAGGCCTCCGAGCACCATTTTTAAGACCTTCGGGCATCATTTTTAAAGTCGCATACAGCGTATTTTCCCAAATCACGATTAAGGTCTCCGAGCACCATTTTTAAGACCTCCAGGCATCATTTTTAAAGTCACATACAGCGCATTATTTCCAAATTACGGGTAAGGCCTTCGGGCACCATTTTTAAGACCTCCGGTCATCATTTTTAAAGTCGCATACAGTGCATTTTTTGTTTTCAAATCATGGGTAAGGCCTCCGGGCATCATTCTTAAGACCTTCGGGCATCATTGTTAAAGTCGCATACAGCGCATTTTTTCGGATCACGGGTAAGGCCTCCGGGCACCATTTTTAAGACCTCCGGGCATCATTTTTTAAGTCGCATACAGCGCATTTTTTTACAAATCACGGGTAAGGCCTCTAGGCACTATTCTTAAGACCTCTGGGCACCATTTTTAAGACCTCCAGGCATAATTTTTCTTTAAATTATAGACAAGACCTCCGGGCACTATTTTTAAGACCTCCGAGCATAATTTTCATTTTGAAAATCGAACTCGTTTCCTTAAGACGGGTCGAGCCTTGATTAGTCAGGGAACTCAGTTTAAGGACAAAATCTTCAATTTATAGCTTTTTAAAAATAAAAAAAAACAACAACAAAAAAATGGAAAAATGAAAAAAGAAAAAAGAAACTCCATTCCCCTTCTCTTCAAATGTGATTTCACTAATCGGACAAAATTAGTGTTCATTTATCTTTGCCTCATTCCTGATTCTCAGCAATAGCCGAAGAGGGACAACTGTAGACACCTAATTTTGTCCGGACCATTAAAATAGGTATGTTTTCTTCCTAAATTGATGTTTCAGAATGTAAAAAGATTTTTTTCATCCTGCAGGTGGTACTCCGAGAATTAGTTTAAGAGGCCGAGCATAAAAAGTCAAACTTGAAAAACTAAACCCCAAAAAGTCAATAGCATAAAGTCAACTACTAATAAAGTCAACCCACTTTCAAAATCAAGATTTGAAGTTCAATTGAAAAATGGCAAAAGAATTTTGATAATCCGAGGTCTACATCGAAAGATATGAAGTTCGAAAGTTGGGTTATATAGATTCAGTAGAAAGAAAACCCTAATCCGAGAAATTTAGGGAAAAGTGCTTAAACGATCGAATTGGTCAAAATTGAAGGTTCCAAATGAAAGATAAGAACTGAGTACGGGTAATGGAGAAGCCACTTGAAAGAAAAACTGAAAGAAAAGTCAATCCGGAAGAAAACCGAGAATTAGGGTTTTTGGTGGATTTTGATGAAATTGGGAAGAATTACAGAAATGGCCCGATTCGGTAAGACTAAAGCCCCTAATGGATGAAGAGTGATTAAAAAAGGATAGCCAAAGCTCAGTTTGAAGAAAATCTAAAAATTGGACCTGTTTTGAGCAAAACCAGGTTTCAGAGGCAAAAGGAAAAAATAGGAAAATCTGGAAAAAATAGCAAATGAACTCCAAAAATTATGAAAAATTGCAAATCTCATTCTTAAATCATTTCGAAGATATTGGAGAAAGAAAATCTTGATTCGGAGTTCGTTTGCAAAATGGCCGAATCCCGGGTCCTCTATGTAGAAATTCAAGAAGATAAATCCCGAAAAAATAGCAAATGAACTCCAAAAATTCTGAAAATTTGCAAATCTCATTTTTAAATTATTTGGAAGAGATTGACGAAATAAAATTTGGATTTGGAGGTCGTTTTATGTAGTAATTCAAGCAGGTAAATCCCGAAAAAAAATACCAAATGAGTTCCAAAATTATGAAATCTTTCAGATCTCACTTTTAAATTATTTGGAAGAGATTGGTGAAAAAAAATCTGGATTTGGATCTCATTTTACCCAAAAAACCGAAAAGGGCTTTTCTTGTTTTTTAAAATATGAAACATGGGCTGGAAGAAAAGGGGTTGGCCGGCCAAGGACCAAGAATGGGTAGACATTTTTTTATTTTTAATCAAAAGGCCAACAATGAAGAGGAAGTTAGTTATTTTTTGATCAAACCTTTGTAACTAAGCCACATGGGCCAATGCATGAAGAGGGAGAGTGTCAACATAATGGCTTAAAGATTCTTGAACAGCTGTAATTGTGGATAGCTGATTGCCTAATCTAAGGGTGATAATTTCATATTTTAAACATCTTGGATCAATAGCCTTTGGACCAAAATTGGTTGAAGCAAAAATGACAATATTCTAGGTGAATAAGGCCATTCGGCCACACTAAGGGAAAGGGGGTCTCTCTTTCATTTTCAGCTATTCACTCTCTATTCTCTCTTGGTTTTGGATTTTTTTCTCTCCATTGTTGAAAGGCAAAAAGAAAAGTTTAAAAAAGAAAAGAAAGTTAGAAGAGAAAAAACTTGAAAGAAAGCTTCTAGAGGTTGCTTTAAGCACCATACTCTTGCACTTTCTTTGATTTTCCATTCTTGATTTGCTGTTTTGATTACTATTTTGGTGAGTTTCTTTTGATTTCTCTTTTTAAATAAGTGTTTTTAATGTTCTTCTTTAAGTCCCTTCTTGATTCTTTCTTGTAAAAAGCTCTTGAATTTTTTTTTTCCTTTTGTTTTTTAGATGGCCGAATGGCCTAGACTTTTGGGTAGTTGCTATTTGCATTTTTTATTTCATGTTATTCTTGATATTTAACAAGTTTTGATGCTTTAAATCTTCTTCTAATACATAAATATGAAGCTTGTTTTAATTTGGTTGCTTGCTTGTTTCTATTTTTGAGTCTATTATTTTTTATCATGTTTATTTTACTTGTCTTGCATTTTTGATTTTCTGTTTTCAAAATTTTTAAGTTTGTTTCTGTTTTATATTTTGTAATCCATGTGTTTGTGAAAATGCTTATTGGTTTTCATGCCTTCACTTTATATTTGCAGGATCTGAGCATTATTCGTTAGCTATGCATGTGAGTTTATCATGTGTTTGTAAAAATGCCATTCTCATTTTAAGCGTGAGACCATTCGGCCACCCTATGTTGTATGCTTTGTGTGTGCATTTTTGTTATGCTAGTTGATAGGTTTGCATTTTCATGATATTTGGTTGAGTTTTTTGTTTAAGCATACCATATGTTTGTGTTATTGCCATGCATATTTTAGGTTTAGGATTGGTTTGTTTTGCCATGCATATTCATGCATTTTAGACCTTGGTTACATTAAATGCCATTCAAGTTTCATTTAGGTCTAGGTCATTTTATTGATGCCATGTATTTTTCATGTCATTTAGGTTTTAAATCATGCATTTCATGCATCATATTTGCTGTATTTTTCATGCATTTCATGTCCTTGCCACTTGATTTATGACTTAGGCCAATCAATGGCTCAAAGTCATGCTCACTTGAGCATACTCGTGGAAAATTATAGAGTTGTCAAATTGATTATTCTACCTTTGTGATTTTTTTTTTACTTAGCCAATTTTTTTCTAACTTTTCAAAAGTGTTAGCTACTGTTTGTAAGTCTTTTAGAGAGTCTCTAATATTTTTACTTTGATTTTTAAATGATTTTATCAAAGGCAAAAGAATGTGTTTTGGCAAAACAGTTGTTTCACCCAGTACTCGTACTTTCTCGATTTTTCTGGACAGTCATAAATTAAGCTGATTTTTTTCGTGTAGTTTTACGTGTCCTGAGTCTCCAGTAATTTTTTAGAATTTTTTGAATTTTTAAAAATAGGGTAGAAAATCATGCTTTAAAACTGGACAGTGGAGGCAGAATTGAATTTGAAGGAAAATCATTTTTCTGTTTTGGTTAGGTTACTTAGAGAAGGTTGATTAAGAAGTTTAGCTACTGACTTCGGGTAGTTTATAAGCCTTTTTAAACTCTAAAAATAACTTTTTAAGTCTCAGGTTAAGGATGGTCAAGTCCGGGATTTTAAACTTTGGAAATTAGAGCCATTTAAAAAAGAGTTTAGCTAAGGTTTTTATTTTTTATTTATTTTTTTAATCTAAGTGTTTCAAAATTGTTTTCAAGCAATCACAAAGTATTTTGGTTTTAGAATATTTAATTGGATATATTTTGCTAAGGTAGCCGTATATCTTTTTAGATATACAGATTTCCTTAATTAAATGAAAAAATACATTCTCATGCATTGCATTTTCCATATTCATGCATATTATAAAATATGTAATTTTTTGCTATGTTTAATTTTCATGATGGTTTTATTATCTTTGATTTAAATTTTTGATATTATATTATTTTTTATGTGGTTTTGAATATTTCATGATATCCTATGCCTTTTATTTAGTTATTTTTTTCATATTATTTGGCATATACTATGTTCATGCATTATTATTTTTATTTTTATTGTCATGCATATTATATGATAGCATTATTTTATATTTCATGTCATTGAGATTATATGCCATATCATTTATATTTGCCATGTCATTTAAATTATTTCATTTCATGTAGAATACATTATGTTACCTAGGTCATTTCATTTCATTTAGAATATATTATGTCACTTAGGATAATTTATTTCATTTAGAATATATCATATGACTTAGGATATTACATTTCATATAGAATATATCATGTTACCTAGGTCATTTCAATTCATTTAGAATATATCACATAACTCAGGATATTTCATTTCATTTAGAATATGCTAAGACATTTAAATTATATCATACCATTTATATTGCATTATATTATTTAAACTTTGCTATTTCATTTTATTTATGTTATTCATATTCATATTCTTTAAAATATTTTCAAAAAGGTAATGATTTTCAATAAAATAGAGATATTCCCGAGTTAAAATAATTCATGAGTTCTCTGCCGGGTTTGCTGTGGAGGATATCATCAATTATTATTAATAATGGAATATCTTCTTTAAAATAAGAATGATTCAAACTAATAAAAATTTCTATATTTTGCCACGTTTGTTGGGGAATATAGGAAAATTTTGAATTTATAAATTCCGGATCATTTTCAATTAAAAATGGAATTATTTTTCTTTACATTGGGAATTAACTTGAAATACTAAATTTAAAACCGACCTTTTACCGAGACTTGAGATAACACATGATTAATAAGGTACCGTTTTATACGAGCGTTGTGGGGGTGCTAATCCTTCCCCACACGTAACCGAGTCTCGAACCCGTTTCTTTAATTTCTCTGGTTTAAAATGCAGACTTGAAATTGGTTTTAAAAATGTTTTAATTAATTTTAAAATATTTTATAAAAGCGGTTTTAATAGGTGGCCGATCACACCTAGCTAAAAAAGATTGGTGGGGACTCCATTTCTTTCAAGCTCATTGTCAAAACCTTCATTTTTCAAGAGGAATTATGTCGACTTTTCCTCAATTTTTTTTAATGTCACGCTTAACGAATAATAAAGTCTTGCGATGAGACTTGTTATTTTTTAGGTTGCGACAGTCATTTTCAAAACTTTCATTTTTTCAAGAGGAATTAAGTCGACTTTTCTTCGGTTTTTTTAATGTCACGCTTAATGAGTAATAAAGTCTTGCGATGAGACTTGTTATTTTTTAGGTTGCGACAACGAGCAACCCAAAGAATAATCGTGTGGTGGATGTATTGTTAGTATATTCCCTAGAGCCAATCAGATTGGATAAGGAATATACAGTTAATAATGCAAACCCATCACTATTCTTTAGTGATACGAGGTTTTCCTTCATGTTGGTACAATGATAAAGTGTTATTAAAGTACTAATTGGATGAAGCCCATGAAACACAATGGCCTTGCAAAGGAATTGTAAGGAGTTACAATTATGAGGATCCTTATGCATCAAAGCCAAGTTTCTAAAACGTTCCTGGTCATTGTATTGTCAAGACGAGGCATTGACAATGCTCAAAGACTAGCATATGTTAAGCCTCCATGCATATAATGCATGCAACCGATCTCATAGGTTGAAGTATAGAGATACTTGGGGATAACATTTAGGTGTTTATTAGTTGAACAAGTTCACTGAACATGACCTGCTATGAGAGTTCCATTTGGTATTTCACTCAAGTGTCTATGAAAATACTCTCATGTGTTAGTAGTGTAAATAATCCTTTGACTTGTGACACCAGATCATCTTGTATGTGAATTGTCATACTTAGATTTCATCACGAACGGGTCCCAAGAAGGGATGCCTATGTTAGGGTGATAATGGGTATAGCATGAAGCATACGAAGATGGATGAGTGGTTCAGAGAGAATTCATCACCCCAAGTGATATGAGGAGACATATCTCACTTGTTTCTGGCTTATATTAACTCATGGAAGTCCTTGGCCAAGGCAATACTTGAAGAGTTAATATAGAAGCTGCAAGGCTAATATGGAAAGGGTTAAAGAGTAGACACTACGCCATGCTCTTTCCTATTCTGGGATATGTGATGAAAGGATCGAATTTCACTGACAAACTATGCACTGAAAGGCTTGTCAAACCTTGTTGACTCTCTCGGCATTTGGGTGGTCATGATGCATTGCTAGATGCCACTCATTATCTATAAATATAAATTGGAAATTCTTAAATTAATTAATTTGTGTTATTGGCAACATGTTGGGGGCCCAATGGGTCACACACAAAAGGAGATTATTGGAATTAAAATGAGATTGGGCTTAAATTGGAGTAATATTAAGTTCTTAGGGACTTAATTGAATTACTCAATTTATTTATAAGGGTTTATGTGCAATTAAACCAATTGTTGGCATGCACATAAACCTAGGTATAAATATGTTATGTTTAGCCGTCCTTTATCATGTGAATTATGCCTTGCGTCTTTTGCTTTGCAATTTTTCTTGTGTGGTCGTTTGTCTTGTTAAGGGAGAAGAATTCGATTCTTCTTGCCTGGTGTTTTTGACTCGGCACTCAAGAGTAAATAGAAGGGAGGTTTATCGAAACATAGTCTACTAGCATAGACCTCGGCTAAACACAATCTCAACCTTGCGAAGGTTTCCTGAGTCACCTGTAGGATCATCGTTGGAGGCCGAACAATTGGACAGCTTTGGTTTGCAACAACCGGGCTCAGTGTACAAGAACAAGTGGCTTGTAAATTGATTTTGGGTTTTCAGCAATCCCATAATCTGAGGTATGAATTTTGGCTTATTGTTTGTTCTTGACAGGATAGATCAATCATAAACACGCAAGTTGTTCCTTGGTGGGTTTTCGATATTGTTTTGATTTTATATTTTCGCTGCGTATTTTATTTTAATATGATTAAAATTATTCCTTATTCTAATTGAGCATGATCCAAAACCCGACATGTATTTGCCTTGGCGATTTATGATTTGGTGATATTTCCAAAGATGTTAGGGCACATTGAAGTGGCTGTAGTGGATTTCTTTGATTGTTTAGACAAACAGATTGATCCTTACCCTGCCATCCTTGCTGAGACGATTAGGTCACTCAATTTCTGTTGAAGAAAGAGCAAGGGACGTTTCAAGGGACGTGCACAACTTTTGCATGTTTGGATCCAAATTCATTTTGGGGAAACGATGATGGAAAGCTTCGCCCTTATATGAAGACTTGCATTCCCCTTAGAGAATTCTGCAAGAAAGATTGGCCTAAGAAAGGGGATAAGAAACAATGGATCATGGCTCTCCGTCACTTAGCCAAAGATGATGTAACTTGGAGGGCTCTGTGGATGCCATTGGGGTCCATTTTATATAGCTGTGAAGATAAACCATGGGTTCTATTAATGGGGAGTTGGGGAGCTATCAGTTATGCACCACTCTTGGTACGAAGGTAGTATAGGTCCGAGCAATTCATTTCAATGACTCCTGAGCTTACTTCGGTGGAATTTATATATAGTGAGCCCAGATATGTGAAGGACACACGTGAGGTCATCAAGGGATGGAGGAAATTGCACCAGTCAAAATTGGGCAGATATACCGACAACGCTACTTTGGGATATCTGGTGTAGAGAGCCAAAAGGGTTCGCGACATTCCACTTCTTTTAGAAGATGCATCCGTTCATCCAGTAGTTCTTCTACCTGAACCAGTAGTGCCATCGAAAATTGAGATTGTCCGGCAAGAATGGGATAAGGACAAAGTGAAGTTGAAGCAAGAATATGTTGGGATTCGGATCATGCTCAAATAGAGATCATGAATAATTTAATCAGCAAGTTAAATTAACAACGTAATGGAATAAAACAAAAACAAAGAGAAACTGAATCCCTCCATGGATTTGCTTATGAATTCAAAACGATCATCCTGTCAAGAATAGATAACAAGCAAAAATCTCATACCTTAGAAGTTGATATTGCCGAAACCTCAAGTCAAATTCTTGATGTTCTTACACAGCAAGCCCGATTTTCGCAAACCAAAGCCATCCAATTTTCAGGCCTCTAATAGTTATCCACACAGGTGACTCAGAAACCTTCACAAGGTTGAGATTATGTTTGCCAAGACAATGATAGTAGTCTAGGTTGTGAGAAACCTTCCTCCTATTTCTTTTCTAGTTAGCCGATTCAAAAGCAGACAAGAAGAAGCGAATTCCTTTTCCTCTTTTCTCTATACGACTGAACCTCACTACAGTGAGAGTGAAAGGCCTGTGACTACCACGGTTTTCTTCTTAGGAGGCGGCAACAACATAAGGCATATATATAACCAAGTTTAGTGTATGCCAACTATTGGACTAACTGCACTAAAGCCCTTATACATATTATTAAATATCATAATAAGTCCACAACACTTAATGAAAATTTAATTTGGCCCAATCTCATTTTAATTCCATTAATTACCTTTTGTGTGTGACCCATTAGTCCCCCAACATGTTGGCAATAAATATATATTAAATTCATTTAAGAATTTTCTATTCATATTTATAGATCATGAGCGACATCTAGCAATGCATCATGACCACCCAAATGCCGAGAGAGACAACAAGATTCGACAAACCTTTCGTGTACAATATGTATGTGTAATTCGATCCCTTCATCAAATATCCTGGGATAGGAAAGAGCGTGGTTCAGTGTCTACGCTTTATCCCATTCCATATTAGATCTGCAGCTTTAATATTAACTCCTTAAGTATTTTCTTGGCCAAAGACTTCCATAAGTTAATATAAGCCAGATACATGTGAGATATGTCCCCTCATATCACTTAGGGTGATCAATCCTCTCTAGACCACTCATTCATCTTCGTATGCATCATGTCATACCCAATAACACCCTACCATAAGCATCCTTTGTTGGGACCCGTTCGTGATGAAATCTAAGTATGAAAATTCACATACAAGATGACATGGTGTCACAAGTCAAATGATTACTTACACTATTGACACGCGGGAGTGATTTCCATAGACACTTGAGTGAGATACCAAATCGAACTCTCATAGCGGGTCATTTTCAGTGAACTTGTTCAACTAACAAGCACCCATATGTTATCCCCAAGTATCTCTATACTTTCAACCTATGAGATCGGTTGCATGCATCAGTGCATGAAGGCTTAACATATGTCAGTCTTTGAGCATTGTCAATGCCCTGTCTTGACAATACAATGATCAGGAATAGTTTTAGAAACACAACATTGATGCATAAAGATCCTCATAATTGTAACTCCTTATAATTCCTTTGCAATGCCATTGTGTTTCATGGGCTTTATCTTCACAAGTTATTTATAACAATTATAAAAAAACTCATGGATAAAGAAATATCTCAATTATAATTAATAAACTACAATGTGCAATACATGAATATATAAATAGTTTCTTAAAAGCATAACTAGATTGGCTTACAGGGCTTACACCAGTAGAATGTCACAAGCTTCAAGAGGAAGTCGAGGATTTGAATACCAAACTTGAGATCCAAGAGGTCAAGATGCAAAAAGTGGCCAGAGAGCGAGATACTGACACTCTGATCTGAAAGATTTGCATCAAGAGAATAAAAAGTTAAGGGCCAAGGGAAAATTTATTGAAACTAGCAGGTCTCTTGGTGCACATGAGAAAGAGATATAAAAGCTTCAGATAGGGTTGGACTTTTGGAAGGGTAAGGCCAAGGAAGGCAAAGAAAAATAGTCCAGATTTTCTCATGAGCGAAAAAAGTGGAGAGATACATACTCCTTGATTTCAACCTAGTTAGAGAGGTGCCTGCAAGAGAACGAGCAGTTGAAGGCCATGTTGAGGAATGATAGGGAAAAGACATCCATGATACGCAAGGAGAACGAGATACTCTGGGCGACCATTCAGACCCTAGAGCAGCAGTTGCAAACCCAGAGAGCTGACATCACTGCCATCATTTGGGAATACAAAGAGAGAGACCGAATGGAGCCAAACCAATGAGTTAGCCATAGATGCTAGTATGAGGTGGAAGATGGAAACCTTGGGAAGACAATAGTACATTGATCACTTGACTAGGCAGATCCACAAGGCTATGGTTGAGGAAAGCGAGATGGTGGAGAAGGTGAAGACTTTGAGACGGGATGTTGACCCGAGTGGGGAACATGGACAGCATCTACTAAACTTCCTAGAGGAAGCTCAAGACTAGTATGAACAAATCAAATATTTCTATGTAGCCCAAGAACGAGAGATGATTTGTAAAAGGTTTCTATGAATTAATGAAAAACATTTGTGTTGGAATTCGATCTTGAGGAAAATACTGTTAGTTTCATCTTTTCATACCACATAATCATAGAAACATTCATTCATTTACTTACCCATTCATTTATCCATTTGTTCATTTCATTATTTGTTCATTGTTTCATACATTTTATTTATTCATTCTTTCATTCATTCAATAAGTGCAAAGAATAATATGTCATGAGTTTCTAATCCGTGAAATTCAAAATAAGATATTAAGATTGGTACCCACCATTTTATTTAATTATTGTACGATTGCTTTTTATATGCCCATACATTAATTTGTTTATTCTTTACACACATCATATTGGCATCGTGTGCATTCATATCATATATGGTCAGTCATCGGGGAATGCATTTGGGACATACATGATCATTCACTGTATATATTCGTACATTAATTTGTTTATTTTTTACATGCATCAAGTTGACATCAGTCTACATTCAGGACATACATGGCTCATTCCTCACGAAATGCACTAATGAGAAAAAATAGAAATTGGCTTAGCTTTAAAAGCTTTCGAAGAAATCTTTCTTTCCAATTAGAGGTATAAGAATCACTAAGAACCTATGCAACACTTGTCAAGATTCATGGAAGGCATGAACTCAGATAAAATGGAAAGAATTAGGCAAGCTCTACAGGAGATGCAAGTGCAGGCTAATTAGAAATCAGGAAGATAACCGAGAACAAATGGCTAAACTGATGGAATTGATGTCCGCCATTATCGAAGACAAGGGGCATGTCGAGGACTCTGCTAAGAGGGAAAGAGCCATGAAGGGCAAGTATTTGGCTAGAATAGAGAGAATGAAATAGGTTCAGTAAGACATGAAAGAAGAGGTAATTAGAACTCAGAAAGGGATCCAAGAACAAATGATCAAGCTGATGGAGCTGACGTCCGCCATAGTCAAAGCAAAGGGGCAGGTTGAGAATTTTACTACAAAAGGAAAATCGAAAGCCTTGGGAAACAATTCGGGGAATTATCTCCCTTGCCCGTTTGGGGTAATAGTAACCAAAGAGCAGAATTCCCAAGGCAGATAGCCACAAGTTACAGTACTAGTGAGGTACCAGCTGTTAAAGGAGAAAGCTTTGTGCATTAGGGGAAATAGATATATTTGGGAATGGGATCCGAAAGAATTTAGCTTGGTTCCCGATTTAGTCATTCCACCTAAATTCGAGGTCCCCAACTTCGAGATATATGATGGGACAACTGATCCGATCACCCACCTTAAAATGTTCTACCAAAAGATGGTGAGCCATGTGGATAATGATAAGTTATTGATCCATTTTTTTCAGGATAGCCTCAGTGGGTCCGCAATCAGATGGTATAATCAGTTGAGTAAGGGTCAGATTTGTTCTTCGAATAATTTGGCTAGAGCTTTCCATGACCAATACAAACATGTGACCGAGATGGCATCAGACCGTCTCTTTTTGCAAAATATAGAGAAGAAAGCCACTGAAATCTTTAAAGAGTATTCTCGCAAGTGGAGAGATATAGCGGCCTAAGTACAACCGCCCTTAATTGAAAAAGAAGCTGTTGTCCATTTTACAAATACACTGCAGGCCCTAGACTATGATAAACTCATTGGTAATGCCATGAGGGACTCCGTAGACACAGTAATCCCAAAGGAGATGATTGAGAAAGCCAATAATTAGAAACCCAAAGAAGGTGAGACATCTAGTACCAAAGGAAGTTTTATCCCATATCCTCCATACCCTATATACCAACTGTTCTACCCGTCCATGAACAATATCTATTATGGTCCTTACTCACAACCATTGGCCTCTCAAAATAACTATTTAGCAAATCTTCAACCCCAGGCCAACCAGAGAAAACCAAAGAACATTCAAAAAAGAGATCTGTTTGAACCACTCCCCATCTCTTACTCTAAGTTGTTACCCCTGCCTGTTGAAAAGCAACTTATCACGAAAGTGCCAGTGAAGCCTATTCGACCCCCATACCCACGTTGGTATGACGAAAATGCATATTGTGATTATCATTGTGGGATTCGAGGCCATTCAACTGAAAGTTGTCTGTCTCTAAAATGAAAAGTTCAAACACTCATCTGTGAAGGACGGAAAGATATTGAGAAGAAACGAAGGTCAAATGGCGAGAAGAAATCGTTGTTCATTCATGGTGAGTCAAAAAAGGAGGTCACGATAGGAAAGAAAGGAATACACGGGTTCATGATGTAAGAGAGCAATCAAGTTGACCTGATTCCTATGTCATACAGTGAGTTACTACCTCAACTCGTCAAGAATCGCCTCCTAACACCCAAGCAAATAGAGCCTCTAAAGCCCCCGTACCCAGGCTGGTATAATGCTAATAAGCGTTGCAATTATCATTCCGGCAACCAAGGCCATCAACTGAGAACTGCCCATCTTTGAAATACAAGGTCAGGGATCTCATCAAAGATGGTTTGTTGACTTTTGAAGAAGGGAAAGCCAAGTGTCACGACAGTCCTCCTTCCCAAAAAGGACCACGGGACAACCAAGAGAAGATTCTGATCCCAATCCCTGACCTATTGCCAATACTGATAAAGAACCAGTACCTTACCCTTATATTTTTTTAAAACAGTTCCAGATTCATCAGCTAGAAGTTATGACCCTAACAGCAAGTGTGAGTTTCGCATAGGGGCAATTGGGCATTCAATTGGAAAATGCAGACAACTGAAGAATATGATTGAAGGTTTTGTCCATGATGGCATTTTGACTCTAGATCTTATTGAACAGTGGAAATCTACTTTGCCATAAATTGGTTTCTTTTGGGGATTTTGAGGATGAGATTTGCTATCTTTAAAAGCATGTCAAGAGCATTGAGAAATATGCAGTAGTTCCATACCTCATGTCGACATCTAATTAAAATAAATAAATTTTGAACTTTAAAATGCTCTGCATCATATTGTGTTTTAGCAATATTTTGAGTTTGCAGAAATAAACATTGAAAACATTTTTGATGTTGTAAAAATTGAACAATAATGATGTCTTTTAAAAGAAAATTCTTTTCACACTTTAAGAAATAATGGGGAGTCTCGAGAATATTGATGATCATTGTTAGAAATGATCCAATACCCTCCCACCTCTCTTTTAGGCTTTCCTATGCCTAAATCCTTTGAATTGAGACCACATGAAAGACCCTAATGCTTCAAGGAAGATGATATCTAAATTGCATAAATCATGGTCACTGCAAAGAAAAATGAGATCCTAGCTTAGGCTATGAACAATTAAACAAACTTTTGAAAATTTTTGAGCTCCTTGAAAACCCAAACAAATGAGACATTATTTCAAGAATCCAAATCGTGGTTGTCGCAACCTAAAAAATAATAATGATAACAAGGTCTCATCGCAAGACTTTCATTATTCGTTAGGCGTGACATTAAGAAAAAAGAGGAAAAGTCGACTTAATTCCTCTAGAAAAACAAAGGTGTTGATACGTGATCCCGGATCGCGGGAAATCGTTCGAGTGAGGGGGAAACGAAATCAAAGGAAAAGACGACTAAATTCAACTGGATTGAAATAAAAGGTCGAGGGTATGAAAACGGCCTCGTACAAAGACATGGAGTCGCCACCAATCTTTTTTAGCTAGGTGTGATCGGCCACCTATTAAAATCGGTTTTATAAAACATTCTAAAATTAATTAAAACATTTTTAAAACCAATTTCAAGTCTGCGTTATAAACTAGCGGGTTCGGGAGTCAGTTACGTGCAGGGAAGGATTAGCACCCCTACAACGCCCGTATAAATCGGTACCTTATTAATCGTGTGTTATCTCAAGTCTCGGTAAAAAGTTGATTTTTAATTTAGTATTTCAAGTTAATTCCCAATTTAAAGAAAAATAATTCCATTTTTAATTGAAAATGATCCGGAATTTGTTAATTCAAAATTTTCCTATATTCCCCGACAAAATCGGCAAAATATAGAAATTTTTATTTATTTGGAAAACTTCCCGAATCATTCTCGTTTTTTTTAAAGAAAGATATTCCTTTGTTAATGATAATTGATGATATTCCCTCCAGCAAACCCGGTAGAGAACTCATGAATTATTTTAACTCGGGAATATCTTTATTTTTATTGAAAATTATTATCTTTTTCAAAACATTTAAAAATATGAACATGAATATGTATGACATAAATAAAATGACATAACAAAGTCTAGATAATATAATGCAACCTAAATGATATGACATAATTTAATTGACATAGTATACTATAAGTAAAATGAAAAATCCTAAGTATCATGGTATATTCTAAATGAGATAAAATGATTTAAATGACATGGCAATTTTAACTGATATGTCATATTTTAAATGACTGGCATGTTATAAATAAAATAACCTAAATGACATGGAATATGATCTAAATGAAAAGAAAGGACATGAAATTAAAATAATGCTAACATATAATATGCATGAAAATGAAAATAAAAATAATAATAATAATGCATGGACATAGTATATGCTAAAAAAATATGACAAAAATAACTAAATAAAAAGCATAGGATATCATGAAACATTCAAAATCATATGGCAAACAAATATAAGATCATAAAATATGAATTAAAATAATAATAATACCATTAAAAATATCATAGCAAAAATCACACATTTAAATAAAATGCATGAACATGGAAAATGCAATGCATGAAAATGTATTTTTTTCCTCTAAATAAAGAAATCCGTATATCTAAAAAGATATCCGGCTACCTTAGGAAAATATGTCAAATTAGATTTTCTAAAAAAAAACTTTGTGATTGTTTAAAAAACAATTTTGAGGAAAACTTGAATAAAAATTAAAACCCTTACCAAACCCTTTTAAAATTGCTCTAATTTCTTAAGTTTAAAATCTCAGACTTAACTACCCTTAACCTGAGATTTATAAAATCATTTTTAAAGTTTAAAAAGGCTTAGAAACTACCCTAAGACAGTAGCTAAATCTCCTAACCAACCCCTCTAAATGCCTTAGCCAAATTCAACCATTATTCCTCTTTTAATTTTAAATCTGCCTCTACTGTCCGGTTTTGCCACATGATTTTTTAGTCTATTTTTAAAAATTAAAAAAATATAAAAAAATACAGGAGACTCAAAAAATGTAAAAATACACGAAAAATAATTTTCTTAATTTTCTGATTGAAGAGGACTACCCAGAAAAATCGGAGATGTTCGAGTACTAGGTGAAAAAAAACTGTTTTGTCAAAACACATTTTTTGCCTTTGATAACTTCATTCAAAAATCAAAGTAGAAATTGTTGGAGATCATCCTAAAGACCAAAGGACAGTAGCTAAGCATTTAAAAAACTTGGATAAAAATTGGCTAAGTAAAAAAAATCACAAAGGTAGAATAATCAATTTGACAATTCCTTAATTTTCCACAAGTATGCTCAAGAGAGCATGACTTTGAACCATTAATTGGCCTAAGTCACAAATCAAGTGGCAATGACATGGAATGCATGAAAATACAGCAAATGAAATGTATGATATGCATGGTCTAAAGGTCTAAATGGTAAAGGAAATGCATGATAATTCAAGACAACCTAAATGCCTAGCATGAGTTTGCATGGCAATAAATGCTATCCTAACTCAATATGCATGCAATTCTTGATAATGCAAATATGATTTGGACCTAATATGTTATGAATATGCATGAAAATGGTAATATGACCTAAGACCTAAATAGCATAGTAATGCATGACAATACCAATGTGATATAAGACTCAATATGCATGGCAATACTAATATGGCCTAGACCTAAAATGTAATGAACATGCATAGCAATACTATGAACATACAATGACTCATGAAATTAATGTTAATGCTGGAATAAACAGCAAATAATACACAATTTCAAGATATGATAATGCAAAGCATGTTACCTAAACAAAATGGAAATGCATGACAAGGCAAGGGATGCATGAAGAGGCCAAATGATCACATGAGACTTTAATGCAATCCTATTTAGTAAATGACACAAGTACATGACAAATCATATTAAGATGCATAATGTCATGACATTTTCATAAGCATATAACATACTAAAATAAAAAATGCACAAGCTCATGGCACGGGAATGCAAACAAGTTAAGACACAAAAGGAAAATGCACATGCAAGGCACACAAAAAGGAGTTGTCAAATGGTCAAGAAAAACAATGATGAAAATGCAAACATGTAAGACATAATACATGAAAAAATGCAAAACATGAACATATGGACAACCATGGCCGAATATGCAAGATACAATATCAAGCATGGAAATGAAATATATAAGTAAATATAGCATAGAAAATAATGTAAAGAACATATATATAAAAGATTTAAGATAGACATGCAAAATAAATAACAAGCAAAACTAGTAAGTAAAACAAGGAAGTTAAGCTCCATGGTTGGTATCAAATGGGCATAGCCTCTCACCTAACCATAATCACTTGGTCTTGCCAAGATCATGAAGCCTTTCCATGTCAATAAAACAGAAAATAAACCATGCAAAGTAGAAAATAGGGTGAGCTTCATGGTAGGCAAAAATGGGCATAGCCTCTCTCTTAACCATGGTCACTTGGTCTAGCCAAGATCATGTAGCCATTTCAACCTTTTTTAGAACCTTAGAATACTCTAAGAACCTTGTAAAATCATTTTTCACGACAACATGCAAGGAACAAAAAAAAGAAAGGAAAAACCAAGGCAAGTAAATAAGACACATTCGGCCATAGCGTGAAACCATAAGAAAAAATTGTTTTCCACCATTTTAATGAAGAAGAAGAGATGAAAACATAAGTAAACATTAAAAACTTTATTTCTATGAAAAATGTAGTAGGAAAACAAGATATAAAATCAAGAAAACACCATGGAAATCAAGAAGAAAGCTAGGCTAGAGCTTGGTAGAGATGAGACTACATTCAAGCTCTCTATTGAAAACCTCATTTTTTTCTTTATTTCAAAACCATTTTTTTTTGCCAAATTAGCTACTGTTTCCAGCCAAAAAACCCCTGAAAAAATGAAATCATCCTCCTCCCTTTAGCGTTGGCCGAATGGCCCCCTAGCCCTTGATGGGAATTGCATTTTTTCTCCTCCAATCATGGCCTTTAGATTTAGATATTTTGATGACAACATAAAAATGTCATCTTGCCAATTGATAGCAGCCCTTAATATGTGTACTCAGCCCTTGTAGTAACCTTAGCCCTTAGATGCAAAAGGGGACCAATCCCATGCACTCCCTTGCTTGCTCCTCTTGAGTGCCTACCCTTGGATGAGTTGTGCTCTTCTATTCTTTGTCATTGGATGAGGCCAAAATAAAAATGACATCTTGAAAATTAAATCTAGCCCTCAACATGTGTACTCAGCCCTTGTAGATGGCCTAAGCCATTGGACGAAAAGAGATAATCCTATGTACTCCCTTGCTCAACCGAATGGATGCTCACCCTTGGATGAATTGTGCTCATCTTTTTTCTTCCATTCTTGGCCATTAGATGAGGGTTCTTTTATGACAAATAAAAATTTCATCTTGGCATTTAAATTTTTCCATTGGATGGTGCATTCAACTTTCCTACAAGGCACCTAAGCCATTAGATGAAGGGGGACCATTTGCAAGGTGTTAGTGGTAGCATGTGACTTGATAGTGACTAGGGAATTAAATTGTTCAAGCTTCCTTCTTCTCGTCTATGTTGGCTGACCAAGGGAAGAAAAAATCCCAGCAATTCCTTCTTCTTTCAGATTTTCATCAATTACAAAGTTTCATTTTTTGGTTTCTTTGGTGAAATGACCTTTTTGACCCTTGAATTTAAACAAATAGCTAACAGACTCCAAATTTGAATTTGAATTTTTCAATACTTCCAAAATAATAAAAAATTGAATTCTGGAAGTTTTCAAAATTTTCAGAGTCCATTTGCTATTTATTTCAGATTTATTTTCGAAATTGCCTCTTTTATGCACCCGAACTTTACCATTTTTTAAACGAGCTCCGAATACAGATTTTTCTTCACAAATATCTTCCAAATAATTTAAAAACGTGATATGGAAGTTTTCATAATTTTTGGAGCTCATTTACTATTTTTTCGGGATTTATCTGCTTGAATTACTACATAGGGGACCCGGGATTTGGCCATTTTGCAAACGAACTCCGAATCAATATTTGATTTTGCCAATATCTTACAAATAATTTAAAAATGAGATTTGAAAATTTTCAGAATTTTTGGAGTTCATTTGCTATTTTTTCGGGATTTATCATGTTGAATTACTACATAGGAGACCCGGTATTTGGCCATTTTGCAAACGAACTCTGAATCAAGATATTATTTCTCCAATCTCATCAAAATGATTTAAGAATGAGATTTGCAAATGTTCAGAATTTTTGGAGTTCATTTGCTATTTTTCCCACATTTTCCAATTTTGCCCTTTTACCTCTGAAACCCGATTTTGCTCAAAACATGTTCGATTTTCAGTTTTCTTCAAACTGAGCCTTGGGCTATCCTTGTTTAATCATTTCTCATCAATTAAGGGCTTTAGATCTATCGAATTGGGCCATTTCTATAATTCTTCCAAATTTCACCGAAATCCACCAAAAACCCTAATTCTCGGTTTTCTTTCGAATTGACTTTTCTATCAGTTTTTCTTCCAAGTGGCTTCTCCATTACCCCTAGTCAGTGCTTATCTTTCATTTGAGACCTTCAATTCTGACCAATTTGATCGTTTAAGCACCTTCCCCAAATTTCCCGAATTAGGGTTTCCTTTCTACTAAATCTCGTAACCCAACTTTCGAACTCTATATCTTTCAATGTAGACCTCAAATTATCAAAATTATTTCACCATTTTCAATTGGACCTCAAATTTTGATTTTGAAAATAGGTTGACTTTTTGGGGTTGACTTTTTCGAGGTTGACTTTTTTGGGGTTGACTTTTTTGAGTTTGACTTTTTTTATCTGTTTTCGTAGACTAAGCCTCGGAGTACCACCTGCAGGATGAGAAAAGCCTTTTAGCATTCTGAAACATCAATTTAGGAAGAAAATGTACCTGATTTAGGGGCCTGAACAAAATTAGGTGTCTATAGCTGCCCCTCTTTGGCTATTGTTGAGAATCAGGAATCAGGCAAAGATAAACAAACACTAATTTTGTACGGTTAGTGAAATCTCATGTGAATGAAAGAGAAAGGGGTTTTCTTTTTCTTTTTTTTTTTTGAAAAAGTTGTAAATTGAAGATTTTGTCCTTAAATTAAATTCCCTGACTAATCAAGGCTCGACTCGTCTTAAGGAAACGGGTTTGATTTTCAAAAGAAAAAATCCCGAAGGTCTTAAAAATGGTGCTCGAAGATCTTTAAAAATGGTGACAAAAGGTCTTTAAAAATGGTGACCGAAGGTCTTTAAAATGGTGCCCAAAGGTCTTTAAAAATGGTGCTTGAAGGTCTTTAAAATGGTGCCCGAAGGTCTTTAAAAATAGTGCCCGAAGGTCTTTAAAAATGGTGCCCGAAGATCTTTAAAATGGTGCTCGAAGATCTTTAAAAATGGTGCCCGAAGGTCTTTAAAATGGTGCCCGAAGGTCTTTAAAAATAGTGCCCGAAGGTCTTTAAAATGGTGCCCGAAGGTCATTAAAAATGGTGCCCGAAGGTGTTTAAAAATGGTGCACGAAACCAATATGTTCCCTTCACTAAGAAGCAATTATCCCTTCATGGTGAAGGGAATATGAAAGATGGCCATTTATCATACCAAGCATGAATATTCTCTTCGAGCACCATTTCCTTTTGTTTTAAATCGAATTCATTCTGTTTTATCAAATGAGTCGAGCCTTGAGACTGTCGTCAAGGTATTTTAATCACGGGTAAGACCTTCAGGCACCATTTTTAAAGTCCTTCGGGCACCATTTTTAAAGACCTTCGGGCACCATTTTCAAATACTTTCTCCCCCTTTACACGGAGCATTGACTCAAACCTTAATCAGTACTTGAGCTGCCCTTTACGGGTTTTAAACTCAAGTATCCCCCATTCGGTATTAAGTCGCCCTTTGCAGGTTTTCGGCTTAAACCTTTTTTTTTTAATTCTACCATGCATCTGAGAATTCTAAATGCTTGCAAAGTAAAAATGTCAATTCAAAAGATGGGATGAATTCTAAGAAAAACCTTTCAAATTAAATACTCATGCTTGATCAAAATGGACTTTTAAAGTACGTAATGTAGGCCAAGGTTCGAGTTTAGAAGGAAAGGATAAAATAGGCCCAAAATGTGTTTAAGGGTAATTGGATCAAGGATCATTTCCTGAGGAGAATTCATTCTTGAGACATTTGTCCCTTTTTTTTTGTGGCTTTCATTTGCATTCTTTGATTACACATTTTCCAATGGCTCTCTTTTTTTCCATGATTTTGATTATTTTTCCTCGTATTTGCCCTCCAGTGTAGGGGGTGATCCTTGATCAGGGTTCAACGAAAGAAATAATTCCTACGGCTCAAAGAGGTGACTAGGGATAATTGCTTCTTAGTGAAGGGAATATGAAAGATGGCCATTTATCATACCAAGCATGAATATTCTCTTTGAAAAACAATTCTCAGGGGAGATAGATATATAGAATTTTCATTTCTACATTTGGAATCATTCGAATTCCCATGTGCATAACATCACACTTTTTTTTTTAAAGCATAATACTTCTTCCGTTCATCAGAATTCACGGGATGTCTAAAATCATCCCTGTCCATCCGAGTTAGAATCAATGCTCCTCCAGAAAAAGCTCTTTGTACCACATAGGGTCTTTCCCAATTTGGAGCCTATTTTCTTCGCGGATCTTTCACTATGGGGAGAATTTTCCTCAGTACCAACTCTCCTTCTCGGAACTGTCTGGGTCGAACCTTCTTGTTATGGGCTCGAATCATCCTTTTTTGATACAATTTCCCGTGACAAATTGCCTTCAATCTTTTCTTCTAGATGAGATTCAGCTATTTATAACGAGCTCTAACCCATTCTGCCTCTTCTAGGCCAACCTCCATCAAAACTCGAAATGAAAGAATCTCAAATTCAATGGGTAACACTGCTTCCATACCATATACCAAAGAGAACGACATTGCCCTTGTAGATGTGCGAACCAAACTAAGATATGCGTGAAGAGCAAATGGAAAAATCTCATGCCAATCCTTGTACATATCAGTCATCTTCTCGACAATCTTCTTGATGTTTTTGTTGGCTGCTTCTACTGCCCCATTCATCTTCGGACGATAAGGAGCCAAATTGTGATGCGCAATCTTGAACTGAGTACATACCTATCTCATCATTTTATTATTCAGATTGAGAGCATAATTTGAAATAATTCTTGCTGGCAATCCATATCGGCATATGATTTCCTTCTTAACAAATCTGCATACCACCGACTTCGTTACATTCGTATAAGAAGCAGCTTCCACCCACTTTGTGAAATAGTCTATGGCCACCAGGATGAAACGATGTCCATTTGAAGCTTTCGGGGTAATAGGCCCAATCATATCCATTCCCCATATTGAAAACGACCATGGTGCGATCATGACATGCAATGGCGATGGCAGTACATGGATCTTATCTGCATATATCTGGCATTTGTGGCACTTCCGGGAATAACTGATACAATCTCCTTCCATCGTCAGCCAATAATATCCTGCCCTCATAATCTGCTTAGTAAGCATGTGACCATTAGCATGGGTGCCATATATCCCTTCATGGACTTCCTCTATGATTCTTTGAGCTTCGACAGACCCGACACATCTCAACAGGACTTGATCTTTCCCTTTCTTGTAAAGAATCTCGCTGTCTGGAACAAAACTCATTGCTAGCCTTCTCAGAGTTCTATTGTCATTTTCTGTTGCCTGTTCTGGATACTGTTGACTCTTGATGTACTGCAATATGTCTTTATACCAAGGGAGACCATCTGCTTTTTCTTCGATACTCAAACAGTGGGCAGGAGACTCATATATGCTCATTTTCATCGGCACAACTTTCGCCCCTTCATTCCCTTTGAACATTGATGACAAAGTAGCCAGAGCATCCGCCATCCGATTTTCTTCTCGGGGAAAGTAATTGAAACTTACTTCTTCAAACTCCTACAATAAACTCAGTATGAGTTCTCTGTATCTGATTAACTTTGTATCTCAGGTTTTCCATTCTCCACGTAACTGATATATCACTAAAGCTGAGTCTCCGAAAACTTCCAAAACTTTGATTTTTCTGTCCACTCCTACACGAAGCCCTATAGTACATGCCTCATACTCAACCGTATTGTTTGTATAATCAAAAAATCCAATATGTTCGTGAAGGGATAATAGTCTTCTTCTGGGTATATGAGCACTGCACCGATTCCGTGCCCCATGGCATTAGATGCCCCATCAAAGTACATCTTCCATACTTTCTTTTTCAAAGGAACCTCATCCGCTCGCGAAACATACATCAAATCTTCATCTGGAAAATCAAAGTTCAACGGCTCATAATCTTCCACTGCCCAACTGACTAAAAATTCAGCCACTGCACTGCCCCTGATAGCTTTCTGACTCACGTATACAATGTCGTATTCTGACAACAAAACCCACCATCTTGCCGTCCTCCCTAACAAAGAAGGTGCTTCCAACATGTACTTGATCGGATCTAGCTTGGCGATCAACCACGTTGTATGGTACAACATGTACTGTCTGAGCCTCCGAGCAGTCCAAGCTAAGGCACAGCATAGCTTTTCTACCGATGAATATTTCAACTCATAATCTGTGAACTTCTTGCTGAGGTAGTAAACTTCCTATTCTTTCTTTCCAGTCTCATCAAGTTGCCCCAAAACACAATCCATGGATCTCTCAAATACTGATAGATACAATATCATCGGTTTATCCAGAGCCGGTGGCATTAATACTGGTAGGTTTGATAGATAATGCTTAACCTTTTCAAAAGCAATCTAACACCCTTCATCCCATTCTCCTGGATCACGTTTTTGAAGTAACTTGAATATTGGATCACATTGATCGGTTAACTGAGAAATAAACCGAGCAATGTAATTCAATCTCTCCAGAAAACCTCTTACTTCTTTTTGAGTACGTGGAGGTGGAAAATTCTGGATGGCCTTCAGTTTATCTGGATCAATCCCAAATCCCCTTTTGCTGACAACAAAACCCAACAATTTCCCCGAAGTGACTCCAAAAGTGCATTTTGCCGGGTTTAGCTTGAGTTGAAACTTTTTTAGTCTTTCAAAGAGTTTCCTAAGATTCGCAATATGCTCATCTTCTCCTTGTGACTTTGCAATCATATCATCAACATAAACCTCAATCCCCTTATGCATCATCTCATTAAACAAAGTCACCATGGCTCTCTAATAAGTTGCCCCAGCATTCTTCAACCCAAACAGCATTACCTTGTAGCAGAATGTTTCCCACATTGTAACAAATGTGGTTTTCTCCATATCTTTCGGTGCCATCTTAATCTGATTATACCCCAAGAATCCATCCACGAAAGAAAACAAAGAACTCTTCACCTTATTATCCACCAAAGTATCAATGTGAGGCAAAGGGAAATTATCTTTGCGACTCAACGCACATACGCACCTTGCCATCCTTCTTTGGTACTGGAACAATGTTTGCCACCCATTCTGGATATTTTTCCACCTCTAATAATCCAGCATCAAACTGCCTCTTCACCTCCTCTTTTACCTTTAACAACATGTTCGGCCTCATTCTTCTCAACTTTTGCTGAATGGGCTTGCACTCTAGTCTTAAAGGGAGCTTGTGAACTACAATGTCTGGATCCAAACCCAGCATGTCTTGGTATGACCATGCAAATACATCTACATATTCCATGAGCAAGGCTATCAATTCACCCTTTATCGATGATGACAATGTAGTCCCGATTTTAACCTCTTTTATCTCCTCACTACTTCCCAAATTCAACAATTCCAATAGCTCCTCATGAGAAAGTACTTGCTTATCTTCTTGTTCTATTTTTCTTAATAAGTCCGGAGGTAGACCATAATCCTCAATATCTTTGTTAGCCTCAGAATCACCCGTGTAAATGGGCCTCTCAAAATCAATTTCAAAATTTCTGACAGGAAGGTCCTCATATTCCACATCTGTACACCTATAAATATGTGGGGAAGAAACAATATAGGAAAACATATATACAATCGAAGCAAAATAAATGGCATAAATGAAGGAATATGGACACATCAATATGAAGGGAATGCATCATATTTGTTATTTATTGGATGAAAAGTTTTAGACAAAAGCGCATTAGAAAAGAAATTCTTAAAATCTTCAGGAAAAGATATTTAAGATTTGTTTAAAAGCATTACGTTGGAATAGATCTAAAAACTATGGGTAGCTTGGTTGCGCTCCAATTAGTCAGTCTATATCCTGGTGGACAAGGTCGCACCATCCAATTAGCATTCTCACTTTCAATTATTTCTTCCCCAGTTGTGCAGATCTCCATATCATACATCTGCTCATCCCTATTCACCTGGAATCTCTCGAAGGCTTGCTCGATCATTACGAGCACATCATCAGAATTCTTATCTTCGAATAGAGAACCGGCTGAGCAAAAGTTGTGAAGGATAGGTGGGAATGTCATAGGCTTCCATTCAATATCCATACTCGCAAGAGGGGCCATCCTCCTTTGTCGGTTCCATTCAACTTGTTTTCTTTTCTTATGGGCCTTCGAAAGATACCCCAGGCCAAACCGTTTTTTCTTTCCCATTACTTCCATTGCTCAGGCCATCCCCTAAAGATATTTTCTGAGACCTTTTCCAGCCCTGCAATTTTTTCCCACCGTAGTTCTTACCCCTAGCCTTGTGTTATTGGATAGCCTCAATTTTGGAATTTTTCGTCCTTCAGCGACGAAAACAGCATTTACGAATTCCAAAGATCGAAAGGAATATTCTACGACATCTTCATTGGGTTGAACATAAGGAGATTCAGTAGATGTAGAGGCTATCACGTCCTCTTCTCCTAATACAGTGACTAAACGGCCCTCTATCATAAATTTTAGCTTTTGGTAGAGAGATGAAGGTATAGCCCCTGCTGAATGTATCTACGGCCTTCCCAACAGGCAATTATAGGACGAATTAATATCCATGACCTGAAAGTTCACTGTATAGGTGCATAGGCCTATCTCCAGAGGAACCTCAATAGTTCTCATCACATCTCTCATGGTACCATCAAAGGCTCTGACCACCGTGCAGCTTGGCAGCATATAAGAAATATCCACTAGTAACTTCGGCAGGGTTGCCAAGGGCATCACATTTAATGAAGAACCATTATCCAAAAGAACCCTTGGTAATATGTGCCCCTTACAAGTGGTAGTTATGTAGTGAGCTTTTGTTGACCCAATACCATTGGGTGGTATCTCCTCATAACTAAAATATATATGGTCATCTGCCATGATGTTTCCTACCAGTCTATCCAGTTTTTCTACCGATATGTTGTTAGCCACATATGCCTAATTCAACACTCTCAACAGGGCATTTCTGTGTGGCTTCGAATTCTAAAGAAAAGATAAGATTGAAATTCTAGCTGGTTGACATTGTAGTTTCTCAACCACGCTATACTCATTGTGCTTTATGAATTTGAAGAACTCGCAGGCTTCCTTCTCTCTCACCGGTTCTTTTATTCTGTTTACCGGGACTGACCCCTTTTCTACTTTTTTTGACAAATCCATCTCAATATGGATTGGTTCAGCTGCTTTTTTCTCTTTGTGTGCTCCTCTATCTTTCCCTGTTAACCCCTGTTCAACAGCCTCATGAGCATAACACCTTCCACTTCGTGTTAAATGCCCCACACCTGTGATATCTTCCTGACTCGAAGACCCACGTATAACCATGCTACAGTCGTATTTTCATGGTGCAACTTTGTTTTCCATGTATGAAAAAGAAACAGGCAAATCAATGATTAACTTAGGTGCACTTTCCTTAACGACTAGCATAACTTTCTCCTCTGGTTCATCATAATAGATGATCAAGGGTCTTCCTATCCCGTAGCCAGCTGCATTCTCAATAACCTCTATTTTCTCTTCTGTCTCCTCGTAAAATTGGGCCTCCCCATCATCCATTATCTTTCGGACTTTAGCCAAAAAGTCCCCGCAGTCCTGTACGATATGACCTCCACACTTATGGAACGGGCACCAATTCTGCACTCTTTGCCACCATTTTCTAAACTGTCTCTATCCCCCACCATTCCTGACTTAACCATTTCGACCCATACTGTCAACATTGGAGTCTTAACTTCCCTGGCATCTGTTTTTACCTTTCTGACTTCCCCTGTCCATACTGTATTTACCCGATTCCCCGCATGATTTGGCAATGGGTTCCCCGCTACATTCGGCCCATTCTTTGCCCCAAACTTCACAACTCCGACTTTGATCAGGCTTTGGACTTTCTTCTTAAAGGCAAGGCAATCTTCAGTCGAATGTCCTTGAATTCCTGCGTGGTACGCGCAGTTAGTGTTTGCATTGTACCACCTTGGATATGGCAGTGTCAGAGGTTTGAGGTACACGGGTGCGACAAGTTGACCCTACAATAGCTTAGGATATAGCTCACATTAGGTGGCAGGAATCGGATCAAATTGGGGTTTTTGATTGTTCCTTGGTGAACGTTGGTCATTGCGCCCGGCTCCTTGAGTGTTTGGGACAGTGTTTCGGGGATGGTTTATCAATGGGGATATGCCAGTTGGAAACGGCTGTTGTGGTATATTGGTATAAGGGAGGGGATTTTGGGTAAGGTGGTTCACATTGGGGTATAAGAATTATACCCTGGGTAAGGTGTGTAGGGTGTAGGAGGTGCATAAGATGTGGTAGGAGTATAGGGCCTTGGTAGTGTATGTAGTGTGGGGGTACATATAGGTATTGGTTGATACTAACTGCATGGTCTCCTCTTTCTTCCTCGCAGGGAATATCTTTTTCGGAATAGAAGGCTCACCCCGACTCTATCATTTCCCCGGATATCACCATGTCTGCAAAGTCCTTGGTGGCACTTCCCACCAATTTATCATAATAGGGTGTTTTCAAGGTGTTGATGAAAAGCACTGTAGTTTCTTTGCTAGTTAAAGGGGGTTGCACTTGTGTGGCCAGATCCCTCCACCTTTGAGAGTATTCCTTGAAACTCTCATTGGTCCTCTTTTCCATGTTCTGTAGCGACAACCTATCAGGTACCATATCAGATACATGCTTATAATATTCCATGAACGTCCTGGCTAAATCTGTCCATGAACGAATCTTGGTAAGACTCAGTTTGTACCATCGGGTTGCTGACCCTGTCAAGCTATCTTGGAAACAATGGATAAGTAGTTTCTCATATCATCGTGCCCCGTCATCCTTCTACAGTACATGGTCAGATGTGCTGATGGGTTGGTAGTCCCATTATATTTTTCAAAGTCTGGTACTTTGAACGTTGGGGGAATTACTAGATCGTGTACTAGGCTCATCTCTTTGGCATCCAGACTGCAAAATAACTCCGCCTCTTCAACGGCCCTCAACCTCTCCTCCAGCAGTTGATATTTTTTCTGTGATTCTGCCATTTCGACCCTTTTCAGCTTAGTCATCTTTGTTTTTTCCTTTTCAGCTAGTTCTTCAAAGTCTGGAACATTAACATCATTTAGGTCAGCTCCCACATTACCCTTTCCGGGAACATAATTCTGTGTCTCTATAGCTAGCTGGATATAAACATAGGAGGCTGCCCTTATTGGCACCTCTTGGCCCTTTTGCTGTATGTTTTCAGGTTGATCCTTTTTAACTACCACCCTTTTCCCGGTGACCGAATTCTCTCCTGGCCCTTTTTGTTTCATCATGGCACTCATCATTTCGTGAGCTTAGTCATCTGTTCTCGATACTCCTCCTAAGATTTAGCTAATTGTTCCTGCAGTTCCCTTTAAGTTCTTTCCATTCTTTCAATTCTAGCAAGCTGATCGTTTTCCATAGCTCTTGCTTGAGACCGAGTACTGTAAGGGTGTCAAAAATCGGTTTCTTTCTGAGGGCGACCGATTGTATCTTTAGTTTTTGAAAACCATGAATTAGAAATTATTGACACATCTTTTTTTATGTTTTATAAAAAATGAATGAATGAATAAATGACTAAATGTGAATGAATGAATCAAATAAAATGAATAATTACATGACTACGTATATGAGTATGAAAAAATAAATGAATGAACAAGTGAAATAAGTGTTTAAGTGTATGAATATGAATGAATGAACAAGTAAAAGGAATAAATAAGTGGTTAAGTGTATGAACATAAACGAATTTAAAAAATGAATGATTATAAATATGAGTAAATGTACAAATGAACAAACAAAATATATAAAATATGAATGCATTTGAATGTATTGGCCTCGGGATAATTTCAACCGAACGGTCTTTCATTGATTTCCATGAACTAAATACATCACAGATAGAATAAAAAGATCACTGCCTAAGATAAGTCCGTAATTCGCCTTTCAAAGTGCTATTACAAAATTAGTCCTATAGTGACTTCCTCGGATCTTGGACTTTCTTTCACAGTCTCTTTTTTGATTGCCCTGCTCTTCAATCTGACCCCTACTTGTTCACGGCCCCTTGACGTGCCAGCAGAAGCATCACCATGTAAGCTTTCCTTAGCTTGCTTCTCGAGTTGATTGGCTCGGGCTTCTTCATGTTACGCTCTCTCTTTCCAGTAGTTATTCTCTTTCTTGAGGTTTTTGACCTCATGCTCCCATTCCCCGGACGTCTTGAGGGTCCCCTCAAATCTGAGCTCCAAGAGGTACCTCTTGTTCTCCAAATGTAATTCCCGAAGATTGCCCTTAGTAGTGTCATTTTCTTTCTTGATCTTTTCCTTTTCTCTTTCTCGAGCTGATTCCCTATTTTTCATGTCCTCAAGCTCTTTTTGTAGTCGGGAAATCTCCTTGTTCATCTGGACCTTTTTTTTTTAATTCGGCCCTTGCGATTTCTAATTCTGATGGCATTTCCCTCGGTGGTGGATTCATGAACTGGACCTCTTCCCCTTCTGATGTCAGTAGCCTATCACTAACCCTTAATTCCCTCCAGACTAGGTAATCAGGTGTGATGATGTCGGCATATCTGGCCACTTTTATCCGATGAGTTTTCTTCCATGCTTCAATCACTGCCCGCACCTTTCCATAATATCCGTCTTCCCCATAAGTGAACTCTGATGATCCTAGATTATGAGTCACGGGTGTGAATTGTCGAGACTCAACCTGTCTTTGCACCATCAAAGGCGCATAACTCACAGACCCCCAAATTTTGAGTAGTGGAACTCCCGAGTTGTCCCCACATTTGTACATAATCGGCATAGGAACCATCCATGGAGCTCTCCAAGTCACCATCTCCCATTTTAGATTCCGAAACATGTTGACCCATTTCTCTTCATCCCCGTCTTCAGGCTAATCATTTTCAAGGAATTCCCTAATTGGAACTAAAGACTTCATGTACGGTTTGAAGGAAACCTTTTCTATCTTCCAAAAGTGACTTTGAATCCAAATATAAAGGAGTTCTACACACCCCTTGATTCTCCCTTGTCCTGCCCTTTTACAAAAATTCAAAGATCGGATAGTTTCAGCTATGATGGCCGGAGATGGTTTGATCTTCTGTTCCAACTTTTCAAAGAAATCAAACACGGCTATATCCACATGACCCAATATCTTTGAGAATATGATTAATCCGTAGATGGCTAGAGCGAAGATGTCCCTGGCTTTTTCTTTGTCGAAATAACCCAATATCAACTATTGGAGAGTTTCCCACGGAATGCATCCATTTTCCTGCTTTGTATCCACATGACTCTCAACCCATGTTGTATCCATTCCTATGATCCTAGCCACTTTATTCTTAAAACCTGAAGGTTTCACTTCCTTTAAATATACCCAATCAGGATTAGGACATTCAATACATAACAGTGCTGAATATTCTTCAATCAGTGGGGTCATATCCTCCTTGTTAAAAGTGAAACATCTATAAGCAGGATTCCAAAACTGTACCATAGCCTGAATCATCCCACTATTGACCCGAATCGGAATTAAGAGTATTATATCTCCATATTTCTGAGAGAAGGCTTCTTTCTTCGATACATTACACTGATTCCAAATGTCGGCTAACCCTCAAAGATTATTCTGTCTAGAATCTACTTTGACCCTTTTCGGCAATACTGACAGATAATCTTTCTTCAGGCAATCACCATCCTCCCTCTGATCTTTTTTCGACCGTGCCCTGACTACTGCATGATCTTCTATCACTGAAATAACCTGACACTTTATGAAAGTCCTTTGGGTTGATGTGTATCCCGAGGCCAATAAGCTCCAAGTGTATGATGATGTCTATGATGCATGTCAAAGAAAAGAAAGCAGAAAGAAATAGATTAGTAAAGAAATGAATTCACAAATATAACATAAATAACAACATGCTTTAAAAAATGTCTCGAAAATTTAAACAGAGTTTCGACATTACAACACCTTGGGACAAAATAATAAATTTATTACAAGCGATATGATGTTCGTTCATCATCATCCAATTTGTAAAATCTAACATATAGAAAGATGGTAAAAGGATGGAAATGTTCCTCCATGTGTTTTTAAACTTCGGGTATCTAACAGAAATCCGGTATGCCTTCGCCTAGGTTCACTATATAAAGGTGAATCGATTCTAAGGCCCCGAATTGTTCCTCACTATCGCCTGTGAAGGCTAGTAAGGCACCCCGATAAAAGCGGGTTCAATTCGTTAAAATATATTTTTCTATGCCCGTACAGAGGATTATCACGAAGACATTAGGTACTTTATACTCTGAAAGTGTTTCACTAGCCCATACGGAGGATCATCACGAAGGCATAGTTACTTTACTCCCACTTAAAAGGATGGAACCCGGGTAGATGATTCATGTTATGCAAATGCAAATATAGTGTGTGCGGAGGAACAAAACAAACCTGTCACCACCTATTCTACACCCCTTATTCTAAATACCCCACTAAAATCAAACAATGTAAAGCATCAGTCAAGCAAACATATAAATATACGCGACAAAGGTACCAGAGAACAAATAATAATATACATGCATATGAAGATGGACATATTTAAAACATTTTATTATTTCCAAAATTCTCTTTAATATTTTTAAAAAATACGGGAATTAAAAATAAATACCAATTAAACCAACAAAACCAAGACTTAGATAACACACGACTAATGCTAGGCCTGCCTCTCTAAAAAAAGTCCCCAATGGAGTCGCCAAGCTGTCGCAACCTAAAAAATAATAATGATAACAAGGTCTCATCGCAAGACTTTCATTATTCGTTAGACGTGACATTAAAAAAATGAGGTAAAGTCGACTTGATTCCTCTAGAAAAACAAAGGTGTCGATACGTGATCCCGGATCGCGGGGAACTGTTCGAGTGAGGGGGAAACAGAATCAGAGGAAAAGACGACTTAATTCCTTTGGAATGAAATAAAAGGTCGAGGGTATGAAAACGACCTCATAAAAATACATGGAGTCGCCACCAATGTTTTTTAGCTAGGTGTGATTGGCCACCTATTAAAACCAGTTTTATAAAACATTTTAAAATTAATTAAAATATTTTTAAAACCAATTTCAAGTCTGCGTTATAAACCAGAGAAATCAAAGAAGCGGGTTTGGGAGTCGGTTACGTACGGGGAAGGATTAGCACCCATACAACGCCCGTATAAATCGGTACCTTATTAATCGTGTGTTATCTCAAGTCTCGGTAAAAAGTTGGTTTTTAATTTAGTATTTCAAGTTAATTGCCAATTTAAAGAAAAATAATTCCATTTTTAATTGAAAATGATCCGTAATTTGTTAATTCAAAATTTTCCTATATTCCCCGACAAAATGGACAAAATATAGAAATTTTTATTTATTTGGAAAACTTTGCGAATCATTCTCGTTTTTTTTCAAAGAAAGATATTTCTTTATTAATGATAATTGATGATATTCCCTCCAGCAAACCCGGTAGAGAACTCATGAATTATTTTAACTCAGTAATATCTTTATTTTTATTGAAAACCATTATCTTTTTCAAAACATTTAAAAATATGAACATGAATATGTATGACATAAATAAAATGACATAACAAAGTCTAGATAATATAATGCAACCTAAATGATATGACATAATTTAAATGACATAGTATATTCTAAGTAAAATGAAAAATCCTAAGTATTATCGTATATTCTAAATGAGATAAAATGATTTAAATGACATGGCAATTTTAAGTGATATGGCATATTTTAAATGACATGGCATGTAAAATAACCTAAATGACATGGAATATGATCTAAATGACAAGAAATGACATGAAATTAATATAATGCTAACATCTAAAATGCATGAAAATGAAAATGAAAATGAAAAAAAAATAATAATAATGCATGGACATAGTATATGCTAAACAATATGACAAAAATAACTAAATAAAAAGCATATGATATAATGAAACATTCAAAATAATATGGCAAACAAATATAAGATCATAAAATGTGAATTAAAATAATAATAATACCATGGAAAATATCATAGCCAAAATCACACATTTAAATAAAATGCATGAACATGGAAAATGCAATGCATGAAAATGTATTTTTTCCTCTAAATAAAGAAATCCGTATATCTAAAAAGATATCCGGCTACCTTAGGAAAATATGTCAAATTAGATTTTCTACAAAAAAAATAAAATAAAACTTTGTGATTGTTTAAAAAACAATTTTGAGGAAAACTTGAATAAAAATTAAAACCCTTACCAAACCCTTTTAAAATAGCTCTAATTTCCTAAGTTTAAAATATCGGACTTAACTACCCTTAACCCGAGATTTATAAAATTATTTTTAAAGTTTAAAAGGGATTAGAAACTACCCTATGACAGTAGCTAAATCTCCTAACCAGCCCCCTCTAAATACCTTAGACAAATTCAACCATTATTCCTCTTTTAATTTCAAATTTGTCTCTACTGTCCGATTTTCCACATGCTTTTTTAGTCTATTTTTAAAAATTCAAAAAAATCTAAAAAAAACACTGGAGACTCAGAACATGCAAAAATACACGAAAAAAAATTGTCTTAATTTTCTAATTAAAGATGATTGCCTAGAAAAATCAGAGATGTTCGAGTACTGGGTGAAAAAAACTGTTTTGTCAAAACACATTTTTTGCCTTTGATAAATTCATTAAAAAATAAAAGTAGAAATTGTTTGAGATCATCCTAAAGATCTAAGGACAGTAGCTAAACATATAAAAGCCTTGGTTAAAAATTGGCTAAGTAAAAAAAAAATCACAAAGGTAGAATAATCAATTTGACAATTCCTTATTTCCACAATTATGCTCAAGAGAGCATGACTATGAGCCATTAGTTGGCAGTCACAAATCAAGTGGCAATGACATGTAATGCATGAACATACAGCAAATGAAATGTATGATATGCATGGTATAAAAGGTCTAAATGGTAAAGGAAATGCATGATAATTCAAGACAACCTAAATGCCTAGAATGAGTTTGCATGGCAATAAATGCTATCCTAACTCAATATGCATGCAATGCTTATAATGCAAATATGATTTGGACCTAATATGTTTTGAATATGCATGAAAATGCTAATGTGACCTAAGACCTAAATAGCATAGTAATGCATGACAATACCAATGTGATTTAAGACTCAATATGCATGGCAATACTAATATGGCCTAGACCTAAAATGTAATGAACATGCATAGCAATAATATGAACATACAATGACTCATGAAACTAATGTCAATGCTGGAACAAACAGCAACTAATACACAATTTCAAGATATGATAATGCAAAGCATGTTACCTAAACAAAATGCAAATGCCTGACAAGGCAAGGGATGCATGAAGAGGCCAAATGATCACATGAGACTCTAATGCAATCTTTTTTAGTAAATTACACAAGTACATGACAAATCATATTAAGATGCATAATGTCATGACATTTTCATAAGCATATAACATACTAAAATAAAAAATGCACAAGCTCATGGGAAGAAATGCAAACAAGTTAAGACACAAAAGGAAAATGCACATGCAAGGCACACAAAAAAGAGTTGTCGAATGGTCATGAAAAACAATGATAAAAATGCAAACATGTAAGACATAATACATGAAAAAATGCACAACATGAACATATGAACAACCATGGCCGAATATGCAAGGATACAATATCAAGATGGAAATGAAATGTATAAGTAAATATAGCATAGAAAATAATCTAAAGAACATATATATAAAAGATTTAACATAGACATGCAAAATAAATAACAAGCAAATCTAGTAAGTAAAACAAGGAAAGTTAAGCTCCATGGTTGGTATCAAATGGGCATAGCCTCTCAACTAACCATAATCGCTTGGTCTTGACAAGATCATGAAGCCTTTCCATCTCAATAAAATAGAAAATAAACCATGCAAAACAGAAAATAAGGTGAGCATCGTGGTAGGTAAATATGGCAATAGCCTCTCTCCTAACAATGGTCACTTGGTCTAGCCAAGATCATGTAGCCATTTCAACCTTTTTGCTTCATATTTTGAAAAAAATCAGAACCTTAGAATACTCTAAACACCTTGTAAAAATCATTTTTCACAACAACATGCAAGGAAGAAAAAAAAGAGGAAAAACCAAGACAAGTAAATAAGACACATTAGGCCATAACATGAAACCATAAGAAAAAATTGTTTTCCACCATATTAATGAAGAAGAAGAGATGAAAACATAAGTAAACATTAAAAAACTCTATTTCTATGAAAAATGTAGTAGGAAAACAAGATAGAAAATCAAGTAAACACCATGGAAATCAAGAAGAAAGCTAGGCTAGAGCTTGGTAGAGATGACTACCTTCAAGCTCTCTATTGAAAACCTCATTTTTTCTTTCTTTCAAAAACTTTTTTTTTGCCAAATTAGCTACTGTTTCTAGCCAAAAAATCCTTGAAAAAATGAAATCATCCTCCTCCCTTTAGCCTTGGCCGAATGGCCCCCTAGCCCTTGGATGGGAATTGGACTTTTTCTCCTCCAATCTTGGCCTTTAGATTTAGTTATTTTGATGACGACATAAAATGTCATCTTGCCAATTGATAGCAGCCCTTAAGATGTGTACTCAGCCCTTAGATGCAAAAGGGGACCAATCCCATGCACTCCCTTGCTTGCTCCTCTTGAGTGCCTACCCTTAGATGAGTTGTGCTCTTCCAGTCTTGGTCATTGGATGAGGCCAACATAAAAATGGAATCTTGTAGATTAAATCTAGCCCTCAACATGTGTACTCAGCCCTTGTAGATGGCCTAAGCCATTGGATGAAAAGAGATAATCTCATGCACTCTCTTGCTCAACCGAATGGATGCTCACCCTTGGATGAATTGTGCTCATCTTTTTTCTTCCATTCTTGGCCATTAGATGAGGGTTATTTTATGACAAATAAAAATGTCATATTGGCATTTAAATTTGGCCATTGGATGGTGCATTCAACTTTCCTACAAGGCAACTAAGCCATTGGATGAAGGGAGGACCATTTGCAAGGTGTTAGTGGTACCATGTGGCTTGATAGTGACTAGGGAATGAAATTGTTCAAGCTTCCTTCTTCTCCTCTATGTTGGCTGACCAAGGGAAGAAAAATCCCAGCAATTCCTTCTTCTTTCATATTTTCATCAATTACAAATTTGCCCTTTTTAGTTTCTTTGGTGAAATAACCTTTTTGCCCCCCGAACTTAAATAAATAGCAAACGGACTCCAAATTTGAATTTACTTTTTTAAATACTTCCAAAATAATAAAAAATTGAATTCTGTAAGTTTTCAAAAAATTTCGAGTCCATTTGGTATTTATTTCAGATTTATTTTCGAAATTGCCCCTTTTATGCACCCGAACTTTACCATTTTTTAAACGAGCTCTGAGTCTAGATTTTTCTTCACCAATCTCTACCAAATAATTTAAAAATGTGATCTATAAGTTTTCATAATTTTTGGAGCTCATTTACTATTTTTTCGGGATTTATCTGCTTGAATTACTACATAGAGGACCCGGGATTTGGCCATTTTGCAAACGAACTCCGAATCAAGATTTTCTATCGCTAATGTCTTCCAAATAATTTAAAAATGAGATTTACAAATTTTCAGAATTTTTGGAGTTCATTTGCTATTTTTTCGGGATTTTTCCTATTGAATTACTACATAGGAGACCCAGTATTTGGCCATTTTGCAAACGAACTTCGAATTAAGATTTTCTTTCGCCAATCTGTTATAAATGATTTAAGAATGAGATTTGAAAATTTTCAGAATTTTTGGAGTTCATTTGCTATTTTCCCATATTTTCAAATTTTGCCCTTTTGCCTCCGAAACCTGATTTTGCTCAAAACAAGTCCGATTTTCAGTTTTCTTCAAACTGAGCCTTGGGCTATCCTTGTTTAATCATTTCTCATCAATTAAGGGCTTTAGATCTACCGAATCGGGCCATTTCTATAATTCTTCCAAATTTCACCGAAATCCACGAAAAACCCTAATTCTCGATTTTCTTCAGAATTGACTTTTCTATTAGTTTTTCTTCCAAGTGGCTTCTCCATTACCCGTAGTTATTGCTTATCTTTCATTTGAGACCTTCAATTCTGACCAATTTGATCGTTTAAGCACTTCCCCAAATTTCCCGAATTAGGGTTTCCTTTCTACTAAAACTCATAACCCAACTTTCGAACTCCATATCTTTCAATGTAGACCTTGGATTATCAAAATTCTTTCACCGTTTTTCAATTGAACCTCAAATCTTGATTTTGAAAGTGGGTTGACTTTTTTAGTAGTTGACTTTTTTTGGGGTTGAGTTTTTCGAGGGTTGACTTTTTTTAGTTTGACTTTTTCTGTCTGCTTTCTTAGACTAAGCCTCGGAGTACCACCTGCAGGATGAGAAAAGCCTTTTCGCATTCTGAAACATCAATTTAGGTAGAAAATGTACCTGATTTAGGGGTCCGGACAAAATTAGGTGTCTACATTGGTAATTTGATGGGTGTCAAGGTTGTACTAAAACCATTCACCTCCATTACAATTACCACAAAATTCGAATTGCCCAAACATCACTTCATGATTGACACCCCAAGGCAAAATGACCAAAGCAGATTATCCTATGTCCCTAGAGAAAACCTATTTTGGGCCACATTCTTCCTTGTACTTCAAGTAAACCCAAGATTGAAACTCAGCCTTTTTAGTATAGACCAAACGATGTTCTTCATTCTCATGGTTAATCAAGTTGGGGCATCATATGTAAATGTGGTGAATGCGTGGTGAATTGGGATGAATTAACGCATGAATTATTGGAGCATAGAGCAAACAGAACAAAAAGAAGAAAAAATAAAAAATTGTGATATAATGCATATGAGAATTCGAATGATTCTAAGTTTAAAATGAAATTCTGATTATCTATTCCCCTGAGGATTGCTTTTCAATGAGAATATTTGTACTTGATATGAGAAATGACCATCTTTCCTATCTTTTTCACAAAAAGAAATTATCCATAGTTACCTCTTTTGACCCGAAAGAATGCTTTCTTCTTTAAATCCTGATCAAGGATCACTCTTCACACTGGAGGGCAAATTCGAGGAATGATCTTTTTGAAGAATCATAGGGAAATGAGTCCTAGCTCAAAGATACAAGGCAAATTGAGTTCCCAAAATAAGTAAGGGTTCACATTGTCAAAGTGAAAATGCACAAAAAGAAAAAAGAAGAAACAGAAAATGTGAAAAAAATAGAGGAATGAAAGCCAAGAACGAAACAAAACCAAAAAAGAAAAAAGAAGTGCAGAAAGATAAAATTTCTCAAAGGAAGGGAATCCTCCTCAGAAAATGATCTTTGATTTGATTATCCTTAAACACATTTTGGGCCTATTTATCTTTTATTTATGGACTCCGAACCTTGGCCTACGTTACGTGCTTTAAAAGTTCATATTGATCAAATGTGGATATTTAACTTGAAGAGTTTTTCACAGATTTCATCCCATCTTTTTTAATTATCATTTCTCTATGGAAGAATTTAGAATTCTCAGATGCTTGGTGAAACAAAAAAAATGAAATGAAAAAATGGAAAGAATGGGACTCTAGGGCGAAAACCCAAAAATGGACGGTCTAGAGTAAAAAGGGGAAAGTTTTGATGCCATCCATGGTGTTGCCAAGGCTGTAACTAATAAAGAGGTCATCGAGGAACATCCGAGAATTCCTAAACATCCCTAATCGTCAGCTCTCACTTGGAGGATCGATTTCAAAAATGAAGCCTTTTTCCCCTCTAAGTTGACATTCCAACCTTGAACATCCTGGCTAATCTTGATGCTTGTCAAAATGCCACGATTAGGAAGCTAAAAGAATGTTAAATTTGTTTAATCTTCGAGGAATTAGTGTTTTATAAAACCCATTCCATTTGCAAGCCTAGAAAGGGTATACATTTTCTCTTGTTGTAAAGTCTCTTGGATCAGCCGAAGTCCTGATTGCACCAAGCCTTTCAACTCAATTTCACATCTAGAAAATTTTCAAACATTGATCATTAGTCTTCAAGAGACCTTGACAACATTTTTGGCCCAAAAGTTTTTAATAAATGAGTAAAATTTTTGTTAAAAAGGAAAAACAAAGAAAAGAATAAACATTGTAGACACCTAATTTTGTTCGGGCCCCCTAAACAAGGTAAACTCTTCTTTTCAACTGCCCGGAGTGCAAGGAAACTTCCACCATTCCTTAGATGGGTCTCCAAGACTTTGATTCAGAGGTCAACACAAAAAGTCAACCCCAAAAAATGTCAACTCTAAAAAAGTCAACCCTAAAAAGTCAACTACTAAAAAAGTCAACTCTCAGTCAAACTCAAGATTCTAAGTTGAATTGAACAATGGTGAAGGAATTTTTATAATCGGAGGTCTACAACGAAAGATAGAGAGTTTGAAAGACAGATTGCAAAAATCCAGTTAGGGGAATGCCTAATTTGGCAAATTTGGGAAAAAGTGTGCAAACGATCAGATTGGACAAAATTGGAGGTTGCAAATGGATTAAGATCAATGAATATGGATATCGGAAGGTCAAATTTTGAAGCGGAGATGATGGAAGATGTGATTTGAAGAGAAAAAGGAAAATAAGGATTTAATGAATAAATAAGAAATTCACAAATTTGGGGAAAACTGCAGAGATAGCCCAATTCAGTGAAATTGAAGCCCCAATTGATAATGGATAAATAAATAAAAATATCCCAAGTCCCAGTTTGAAGTGGATCCCAAGGAAGAGCCGGTTAGAGAAGAAACGGAAAAATAAGAAAATTCCCAATAAAGAGGAAAAGGGGAAAACTAAATCGGAGATGAATTCGGATGTAAAAATTGGGTGTTTTCGGACCAACTCCAATTCAATATATAACAAAGGTAGTGGAAAAAGAAAATCCAAAAATTGGGCCTGTTTCGAGTAAAATTGAGGTTTCGGGGGTTAAAGGGCATTTTTGAAAAATCCGGGAAACATAGAAAACGAGCTCGTAAAATTATGAAAACTTCCATAACTGAGTTTTATATTAGATGGAAGGGATTGGAGAAGAAAATTTCAGAATCAGACCTCAAATGGAAAAAGACAAAGTTCAAATGCACTAATCTAAAATTACAAGAGAAAATTCTGGGAAAAATAGAAGACGAGCTCGAAAAATTATGAAAACTTTCAGATCTGAGTTTTATATTTTATGTAAGGTATTGGAATAGAAAAATCCAAAATCAAAGCTCAAATGAAAAAAGACAAAGTCTCGGAGGCACTAAATCGAAACTTTAGAGAAAAATCCGAGGAAAATAGAATCCTAGCTCGAAAAAATATGAAAACCTCTAGAATTGAGTTCTATATTGGATGGGATGGGTTGGAAAATAAAATTTTGAAATTGGAGTCCGTTTGCAATTAAACTAAGTTTGGGGGCCAAAATATAATTTTATCGAAAAAACCGAAAATAGTCATTTTGCAAATAAAAGAGAGGAATGGCCTAAAAATTTCCAGGCCATTTTCGGCTAGCCCACTGATTAGAAGAGGAGGTGTGATCATCCTGAATCAAATGGCCAAGATTGAATAGCAAGATGACATTTTTAAAAGGACAAGATTCTCCACTACTTGCCTACATGACATTTTTGGCTAATGAGAGACCTCCAAATTGCAAAGCCATGTGAAGAGCATGTGAAGGCTATGAGATGATGCCAAATAGGTTAAAAATGCCACCTAGGAAGATATTTTAATAGTAAGCCATATGATCATGACAAGTGGCTTAGATATTTTTGTAGAGATAGGAGACAAGAATAATCTAGGTGGCATTGTTGGCCAATGAAAGGCTAGAAAACCCTTAATTTAAGGAAAGCATAATGCAAATAGGGGACAAAAACCCTTAATTTAAGGAAAGCACCATGCAAGGAGGGAACATTTTTTAGCCATGTGGCAAAGATGTTGGAGGAGCATGTTAGGCATGACAAAGGGCTAAAAAAGAAAAATACACACTCTCTCATATTTAGGGGGACGACCAAGAGAAGAATGTGGGAGGATTCATTTTTTTGAAGGCATTTTTTCACTAGACTCTTGAGAGGAGAAAAAAAAAAGAGAGAAAGCGGGAGAAGGAGAAGGAAGGAGAATTTGGAGAGCTTGATTTGGAAAGAAATTGCTAGGTAGCTATTCCCTCTCTTCTTCTTCAATTATTTTCTTTGATATCATGTTCTTTTCCTTCACTTTTTCCTATGATTTGTTAACGTTTTGTTGAATAAAAGGTTTTTCCAAAACAAATTTTACAAGGTTTCCTTTCCTTTATTCTTTATTCTTTACAAAATAACTATGTTGAAAAAAAATTTTACACTTCTTTTTGTCTTATTAGAAGAAACATAGAGAGCCTTTTTGTGCTTGATTATTCTTGCTTGTTTGTTTGTTCATATTTTTTACTCATGATTGATTAGTTGTCATATGTTTGTTGGATATAAAATCATGCATTTTATGCCATTTTCAACTAGGTTTTTGGCTAAGATCAACCAATGATCTCTAGTCAAAAATCCCTTGTCTGTACTAGTTGAAGGAGTGATAGTTTAAGTTGGATATTCTGACTTTTGGGATTTTTTTTCACTACTCATTTTTTGTCAAAAAGATAATTTTTTTACCACATGTAGTAGACCTTTAGAGGATGCCCTGGTATTTTTTCCAAGATTTTTAGATTTTTTTATCAAGGTTGGAAAAATGATTTTCGATAAAACAATTTTTGCTCATTGTTCTGACTTTGGTGAAAATTCGGTCAAGGAATCCTTGGTCCAAAAATTAAGCTTACTTTTTCCATAGAGACCATCATGTATCAAGTCTATATTGATTTTTCCAAAATTTTTTGAATTTCTTATGAAGGGTAAAAAAATAGTTTTTCAAAACTAGTTCTGGGAGTCAGAATTGTTTTTTTAAAACCAATCATTTTTCACTTTTATTTCTATACAAGGAAGGGGCTGATTTGAGTCATTGGCTACTGTCTCAGGTTGATTTCTATGTTATTTCAAGAATAAAATTTGATTTTACAAAAATCGGGTCAAGGGTGGTAATCTCGGGTTTCAAAAATATGAGAAACTAGAGCCTTTTTAGGGGTATTCGGCCATGACTTCATTTCCATAAAAAAAATCCAATTATTACTAAACCTGAGCCCAAAGTCATTCGGTTTTGAAAATCCAATTTAAGTTTCTTCCAAAGGTAGTCGGATACCTTTTTAGGTATACGGATGTCCTTACTTTAAGGAAGAAATACATCTTCATGCATTGCATATTTAAAAATGTTTTTACTTAATTAGGCATAAAAATGCGCTTTTTGATTTCTTAAACATTTGGCGAGAATTAGTTCTTAATCTTTGTCAGGTTTGCCGAGAAGGTTAGAAAATTATTCAACGCACGTGGATATGAAATCGCAAGGCACGGATTTTGTTTTATTCGGAATCATATAAATATCATGTGAAAGAATTATTTTCCAAGCTTTACCGGGTTTGTCGGGGAACACAGTAATATTTTTCGACATATGCCACTTATGTGATTCCTTACAAGAAAAATCCATTTCAAAATAATGATGTGTGCATGTGATCATGATGTGATTATGAATATTTTATGATGATGTCATTTAGTGTTTTTTGCCATGTCAAGCATGCCATATCATTCATTCATATGCTAAGTCATTTAGAATTTGACATGTCAAGCATGCCATGTCATATATGCACAAGCCATATTATTTAGATTATGCCATGTCATTAATTTATATGCCATGTCATTCATGCATATGCCATGTCATGTACATGATGCTATGTCATTCATTCGCATGCTATGTCATTCATTCATGTGGCATATCATTTGGACTTTGTCATGTCAAGCATGTCATATCATTCATTCATGTGCCATGTCATTTGGATTTTGCCATGTCAAGCATGTCATATCATTCATTCATATGGCATGTCATTTAATCATGTGCCATGTCATTTAGATTATGTCATGTCATTAACTCATATGCCATGTCATTCTTTCTTTATGCCATGTTAAAGATGCCATGTCATTATTCCTTTTGCCATGTCGCAATAAAATGCTTGCCATGTCATGATAAATATGCATGTTTGTTTAATTTTTATCTTAAGCAATATTTTTGCATATTCATGATCATTTTCTATGATTTTTAATATATAAAAAAACAAATAATATTTTTTTCAAATCAAGATCATTCCCGAGTTAAAATAATTCATGGGTTCTCTACTGGGTCTGCAGGGGAGGATATCATCAATCATCATTAATGACGGAATATCTTTTCCAAAAACGAGGGTAATTCGGAGAATTTCAAAATCAAGGAAAATTCCATGTTTTGCTGAGTTTGTCGAAAAATATGGAAAATTTTATGTTAATAAATTCTGGATTATTTTCAAAATAAAATATGAATTTTTTATGAGAATTATTTAAAAAAAAAAACCAAATTTAAAATCGCCTTTTCACCGAGACTTGAGATAACACACGACTAATAAGGTACCGATTTATACGGGCGTTGTATGGGTGCTAATCCTTCCCCGCACGTAACCGAGTCCGGAACCCGCACTTGTTTTCTTTGGTTCAAAGCACAGACATCAAAATTCGTTTTAAAAATGTTTTAATTAAATTTAAAATGTTTTTATAAAAACCGGTTTTAATAGGTAACAGATCACACCTAACCAAAAAAAGATTGGTGGCAACTCCATTTCTTTTTTTTAGGACGTTTTCATACCCTCAACCTTTAATTTAGAGGAATTAAGTCAGCTTTTCCTCTATTTTTCCCCAAATGTCAAACTCCTTAAACGAATGGCCGATTGTCCCTGTGACGGGGGCAGATTTTTTTGGGCTATTTTCAGGAGGTTGCGATAGCTTGGCTACTCCATTGGGGACACTTAGAGAGTCAGGCCTAGAATTAGTCACGAGTTATCGAAAGTCTCGATTTTGTTAGTTTTGGTTGGTGTTTACTTCTAATTCCCATTTTTTAATAAAGATTTTTTTTTTGAAAATAACCAAATGTTTTTAAATATGTTCATTCTCTGTGCATGCATATTTTTACCATTCTCTGGTTATTTAGCTTTATATGTCATAATTATTCTTTTTTTAAAAAATGTTTTACATTGTTTAATTTTGTCTTTATTAAATTGCTTTGGTGTTAGGATAAGGGGTATAAAATAGGTGGTGAAAGGTTAATTTGTTCGTCCTCACACAGTATACTTGCATTTGCATAACATGAGCCCTCTACCCGGGTTCAATCCTTTAGGTGGAAGTAAAGTAACTATGCTCTAGTGAGGTGATAACTTCCACATGGGCTAGCGAAACACTTCCGGAGTAGTAGACTACCTACGTTTTTGTGAGGTGATAACCTCCGTATAGGCCTGGGAAATACACTCTAACAAATTGAACCCGCTTTTATCGGGGTGCCTTACTAGCCTTCACCGACGACAGTGAGGAGCAATTTGGAGCCTTTTTAGAACCTAACACAACCTTATATAGTAAACCTAGGTGAAGCCATGTCAAATTTCCGTTAGAGGTACCGAAGTTAGGAACAACCTCATATAGTGAACCTAGGTGAAGCCATGATTATTTTTACTTACCTTTAGCTATTTATTTCAATATCGCATTGATTTAATTATTATACCCTGTACTGACTCGTTCCTTTTGTTTTGTTTTGCTTTGCTTCCATGGCATGCATCATGATCATTTAGGAGTGTTTTCCTTAAGCCGAATTCCAATAAGAGGGGTTTTCATTATGGTCATGGAACACCAAGATCTTTCATCAATGTCGGTTACTTGCAAGACATACCCAGAGGTCAGAATAAAGTCAGAGAAAAATCAGGACAAAAAATGAGACTACTTGGCTAGAAACTTTGTGCCTATTCTTCTTGAGTCAGTTCATTTAGATCTGAGTCCGAATGATTTGATAGAATTAGAAGAAATTTGGGAACGATGTGGAGTAGCAAAGAAAAATGAGTTCACTAAGAAGTATGACGACCATTACTTCTCCTAATCGAAAATAGATGAGCAGCTGATTAGGGCAGTGGTACAGTTTTGTGATCCCTTCTACCAGTGTTTCACATTCATTCAAGAGGATATGACAGCCACCATCTAGGAATACTCAACCTTACTCCGTATTGAGTCATCCAGCCCAAAGAAGAACTATTGTAAACAGCAAAAGACAGTTAGTTTTTGAAAGAAGCTATCCGAGATGTTGGGTATGGAGATTCCGATTGACTCCCCGAATATTAAGAAAAAGGGTTTGAGTGTTTGTATCCCGTGGGTATTCTTGCGAGACTATATCATAAGCAACCCGGAGAATAATCGTGTGGTGGATGTATTTGCCTTGGCGATTTATGGTTTGGTGATATTTCCAAAGATTTTAAGGCATATTGAGATGGTCGTAGTGGATTTCTTTGAGTGTCTAGGAAAAAAAGATCCTTCACCTGCTATCCTTGCCGAGATGTTTAGGTCATTCAATTTCTATCGAAGAAAAGGTGAGGGACGTTTCGAGGGATGTGCACAGCTTCTGCAAGTATGGATCCAAAGTCATTTTTGGGGAAATGATAAGGAAAAGGTTCGCCCCTGCATAAAGACTTTCATTCCCCTTAAGGAATTCTGCAAGAAAGAGTGGCCAAGAAAAGGAGATAAGAAACAATGGATCATGACTCTTCGTCACTTAGCCCGAGAGGACGTTACTTGGAGAGCTTTGTGGATGTCGATGGGATCTGTCGCAACCTAAAAAATAACATAACGATAACAAGTCTCATCGCAAGACTTTATTATTCGCTAGGCGGGAAAAGTCAACTTAATTCCTCTAGAAAAATGAAGGTGTCGATACGTGATCCCTATCGCAGGGACCCATTCGAGTGAGGGGGAAACGGAATCAGGAGGAAAAGACGACTTAATTCCACTAGATTGAAATAAAAAGTCGAGGGTATGAAAATGACCTCGTAAAAAGACGTGGAGTCGCCACCAATCTTTTTTAGCTAGGTGTGATCGGCCACCTATTAAAATCGATTTTATTAAACATTTTAAAATTAATTAAAACATTTTTAAAACCAATTTCAAGTCTGCGTTACAAACCAGAGAAATCAAATAAGCGGGTTCGGGAGTCGGTTACGTGCGGGGAAGGATTAGCACCCCCATAATGCCCATATAAATCGGTACCTTATTAATCGTGCGTTATCTTAAGTCTCGGTAAAAAGTTGGTTTTTAATATAGTATTTCAAGTTAATTCCCAATTTTAAGAAAAATAATTCCATTTTTAATTGAAAATGATCCGAAATTTATTAATTCAAAATTTTCTTACATTCCACGACAAAATCGGCAAAATATAGAAATTTTTATTCATTTGGAAAACTTTCTGAATCATTCTCATTTTTTGAAAGAAAGATATTCCTTTATTAATGATAATTGATGATATTCCCTCCAGCAAACCCGGTAGAGAACTCATGAATTATTTTAACTCGAAAATATCTTTATTTTTATTGAAAATCATTATCTTTTTAAAAACATTTAAAAATATGAACATGTACATGTATGACATAAATAAAATGATATGGAAAAGTCTAGATAATATAATTCAACCTAAATGATATGACATAATTTAAATGACATAGTATATTCTAGGCAAAATGAACCTAAGTATCATGGTATATTCTAAATGAGATAAAATGATTTAAATGACATGGCAATTTTAAATGATATGGCATATTTAAATGACATGGCATGTTATAAATAAAATAACCTAGATGACATTGAATATGATTTAAATGACCAGAAATGACATGAAATTAAAATAACGCTAACATATAATATGCATGAAAACGAAAATAAAAGTAATAATGCATGGACATAATATATGCTAAACAAAATGACAAAAATAACTAAATAAAAAACATAGGATATCATGAAACATTCAAAATCATATGGCAAACAAATATAAGATCATAAAATGTGAATTAAAATAATAATAATAATATCATGGAAAATGTCATAGCAAAAATCATACATTTAAATAAAATGCATGAACATGGAAAATGCAATGCATGAAAATGTAATTTTTCCTCTAAATAAAGAAATCCGTATATCTATAAAGATATCCGACTACCTTAGAAAAATATGTCAAATTAGATTTTCTGAAAAAAAAACAAAACTTTGTGATTGTTTGAAAACAATTTTGAGGAAATTTTGAATACAAATTAAAACCCTTACTAAACCCTTTTAAAATGGCTCTAATTTCCTAAGTTTAAAATCCTGGACTTAACTACCCTTAACGCTAGATTTATAAAATTATTTTTAAAGTTTAAAAAGGCTTAGAAACTACCCTAAGACAGTAGCTAAATATTCTAACCAACCCCCTCTAAATGTCTTAACCAAATTCAACCATTATTCCTCTTTTGATTTAAAATCTGCCTCTGTTGTCCGGTTTTGCCACACGATGTTTTAGCCTATTTTTTACAAATTCAAAAAAAAAAACTAAAACAATACTGGAGACTCAGAACATGTAAATATACATGAGAAAAAATTGGCTTAATTTTTTGATTAAAGATGACTGCCCAGAAAAATTAGAGATGTTGAAGTACTGGGTTAAAAAAAACTGTTTGTCAAAACACATTTTTTTGCCTTTGATAAATTCATTCAAAAACCAAAGTATAAATTGTTGAAAATCATCCTAAAGACCTAAGGACAGTAGCTAAACATTTTAAAAACCTTGGACAAAAATTGGCTAAGTAAAAAAATCACAAAGGTAGAATAATCAATTTGACAATTCCTTAATTTTCCACAATTATGCTCAAGGGAGCATGACTTTGAGCCATTAGCCTAAGTCACAAATCAAGTGGCAATCACATGGAATGCATGAACATACATCAAATGAAATGTATGAAATGAATGGTCTAAAGGTATAAATGGTAAAGGAAATGCATGACAATTCACGGCAACCTAAATGCCTAGCATGAATTTGCATGGCAATAAATGCTATCCTAACTCAATATGCATGCAATGCTTGATAATGCAAATATGACTTGGACCTAATATGTTATGAATATGAATGAAAATGATAATGTGACCTAAGACCTAAATAGCATAGTAATGCATGACAATACCAATGTGATTTAAGACTCAATATGCATGGCAATACCAATATAGCCTAGACCTAAAATGTAATGAGCATGCATAGAAATACTGTGAACATACAATGACCAATGAAACTAATGTCAATGCTCGAAAAAACAACAACTAATACAAAATTTCAAGATATGATAATGCAAAGCATGTTACCTAAACAAAATGCAAATGCATGACAAGGCAAGGTGTCGCAACCTAAAAAAATAACGACGTCTCATCGCAAGACTTTATTATTCGTTAAGCGTGACATTAAAAGATCGAGGAAAAGTCGACTTAATTCCTCTAGAAAAATGAAGGATTTGAAAATGACCTTGAAAAAGACATGGAGTCGCCACCAATCTTTTTTAGCTAGGTGTGATCGGCCACCTATTAAAACCGGTTTTATAAAATATTTTAAAAATTAATTAAAACATTTAAAAACCAATTTCAAGTCTGCGTATTAAATCAGAGAAATCAAAGAAGCGGGTTCGGGAGTCGGTTACGTGCGGGGAAGGATTAGCACCCCCACAACGCCCGTATAAATCGGTACCTTATTAATCGTGTGTTATCTCAAGTCTTGGTAAAAGTTGGTTTTAAATTTAGTATTTCAAATTAATTCCCATTCTAAAGAAAAATAATTCCATTTTTTATTGAAAATGATCCTGAATTTATAAATTCAAAATTTTCCTATATTCCCCAACAAACGTGGCAAAATATAGAAATTTTTATTAGTTTTGGAAAACTTTCCGAATCATTCTCTTTTTTGAAAGAAAGATATTCCTTTATTAATGATAATTGATGATATTCCCTCCAGTAAACCCGGTAGAGAACTCATGAATTATTTTAATTCGGGAATATCTTTATATTTTTTTTATTGAAAACCATTATCTTTTTTTGAAAACATTTAAAAAAAATGAATATGTATATGCATGACATAAATAAAATGACATAGCAAAATCTAAATAATATAATGCAACCTAAATGACATGGCAAACATGAATGATATGGCATATAAATTAAATGAGATGGAATATGAAATAATGCTACCATATAATATGCATGAAAATAAAAATGAAAATAATAATGCAATGAACATAGTATATGCTAAATAATATGACCAAAAAAAAACTAAATAAAAGCATAGGATATCATGAAATATTCCAAATCATATAATAAACCATATAACATCAAAAATATAAATCAAAATAATAACAATATCATAGAAATTATTATAACAAGAATCACATATTATATAAAATGCATGAATATAAAAATGCAATGCATGAAATGTATTTTTTCCTTTAATTAAGGAAATCCGTATATCTAAAAAGATATCCGGCTACCTTAGGAAAATATGTCAAATTAAATATTCTAAAACCAAAATACTTTGTGATTGTTTGAAAACAATTTTGAGAAGCTTGAATAAAAACTGGGCTAAATATTTTTTAAATGGCTCTAATTTCCTATGTTTAAAAAAAAATCCGGACTTGACTACCCTTAACCCGGGACTTGAAAAAACATTTTTAGAGTTTAAAAAGGCTTAGAAATTACCCTAAGTCAGTAGCTAACCCTCCTAATCAGCCCACTCTAAGTAACTTAACCAAAACAGAAAAATGATTTTTCTTTAAATTCGATTCTGACTCCACTATCCAATTTTAATCCATGATTTTTTACCCTATTTTTAAAACTTCAAAAAATTCTGAAAAAAATACTGGAGACTCAGAACATGTAAAACTACACGAGAAAAATCGGCTTAATTTTTTATCAAAGATGAATTCCCAGAAAAACCAGAGATGTACGAGTTTTTGGAGGAGAAAAAACTGCTTTGTTTTTCTTTAAATTCAATCCTGACTCCACTGTCCAGTTTTAATCCATGATTTTTTACCCTATTTTTAAAAATTCCAAAAATTCTGAAAATATTATTGGAGACTCAAGACATGTAAAACTACACGAGAAAAAATCGGCTTAAGTTTTTGATCAAAGATGTATTCCCAGAAAAACCAGAGATGTACGAGTTTTTGGAGGAGAAAAAAACTGCTTTGTTTTTCTTTAAATTCAATCCTGACTCCACTGTCCAGTTTTAATCCACGATTTTTTACCCTATTTTTAAAAATTCCAAAAATTCTAAAAATATTATTGGAGACTCAGGACATGTAAAAATACACGGAAAAAAATCGACTTAATTTTCTGATCAAAGATGAATTCCCAGAAAAATCGGAGATGTACGAGTTTTGGGTGGAAAAAAAAAACTGCTTTGCCAACACATTTTTTTTGTCTTTGATAAAATCATTTAAAAATAAAAATAAAAATATTTGAAACTCATAAAATGACTTGAAAGCAGTAGCTAGGACTTTTTGAAAGTTAGATAAAAATTGGCTAAGTAAAAAAATCACAAAGGTAGAATAATCAATTTGACAAACTTAATTTTCCACAAGTGTGCTCAAAAGAGCATGACTTTGAACCATTAATTGGCTCAAGTCATTATTCAAGTGGCATGAACATGAAATGCATGAAACAATGCAGCAAACATAATGCATGAAATGCATGGATCTAAACCTAAATGTAAGGAAAATGCATGACACAAATAATATGGCCTAGACCTAACATGAACTTGTATGGCAATAAATGCAACCTAGACCTAAGACATGCATGGCATTTTCACAAACACAAGGCATGCTTAATTCAAAAATCCAACCAAATATCATGCAAATGCAAAAACCTAATAACTAGCATGACAAAAAATGCAACACACAATGCAAAACACATGGAGTAGCCAAATGGCCTCAAGCTCCAACAAGCATGGCATTTTCTCAAACACTTGGCATACTAGCATGAAAAACTAAGTCATAACACAAAAATCACACAAGCATTTTCACAAACACTTAATATGCTAAATCTAAAACATGCTCAACTAAGATATAAAACAAGAATCATGCAAAGAATCACACAAGCATTTTCACAAGCACTTAATATGCTAACTTTGAAACATGCTCAAATTTAAACAACATGAAAACAGAAAATTAAAAATGCAAAAACATGGTATCTAAGACATAAATGGCAACAAACAAAGCAACCAAATTAAAATATAACTCAAGAACATGAAATAACATAACATTTAAAACATCAAAAACAAAGAAAATAGCATAAACAATATGGTAAAATGAATCGAAAGAACAACTTAAAATAAATAATGTAGGCCATTTGGCCATGGTGAGTTTATTGTAAAAACAAAATGTAAAAAAAATATACTTAAGAAAGGAAATGAAGGAAGAACAAGAAACATTATTTTAAAATGAAAACTCACCAAGTAGAGATTAAAATTGCAAAAAATAAGAATAGAAAATGAAAGTGCAAGAGTTGGTGCTCAAGAGCAACCTCAAGAAGCTAATATTTCAAGCTTTTCTCTTCAAACTTTCCTTTTTTTTTCTAAACTTTTCTTTTTTGCTCTCAACCAAGAAGATAAAAACTAAGAAAAACTAACAGAAATCAGCCAAAATGAAAAAGAAAAAACAAAATCTGCCTCCCCCCTCTAGGTTTGGCCTAAATGATGCTTATATAGCCTCAAAGATGTTGTCATTTTTGTGTAACCTAATTTCCATCAAATGGCCAATAATTCAAGATGAAAAGTCATGAAATTACCACCCTTAGATTAGCATCTCAGCCCTCTCAAATGACAGCTATCCAAGAATAATGTTGACATCTTTCTTAACCTATGTGGTTTAATCACCATGGCTTGATCAAAGAGAATGGTTAACTAACTCTTGATTTTTAACCACTTGATTGAAAAAAAAAACAAATTAGAAGCTTCCTCCTTTCTTTGGGCTTGGGCATGCCAGCACTTCTCTTTTCCAGCCCAACTCTGATTTTTTGAAGGGCCAAAAAAGCCCTTTTCGGTTGCTTGGGTGAAATGACCATTTTGCCCCTCGGATGCAAGTAAATATCAAACGGACTCCAAATTCAATTTTTCTTTTTTTTAATACTTCCAAAATAATAAAATATTGAGTTCTGGAAGTTTTCACAATTATCCGAGTCCGTTTGCTATTTATTTGGATTTTTTCTTCCCAAAATATCCTTTTATGCCCCTACTTTTTACCATTTTTTAAACGAGCTCCAAATCAAGATTTTTCTTCACCAATATCTTCAAAATAATTAAAAAGTGTGATCTGGAAGTTTTCATAATTTTTGGAGCTCATTTGGTATTTTTTCGGGATTTATCGGCTTGAATTACTGCATAGGAGGCTCGGGATTTAGCCATTTTGCAAACGAACTCGGAATCAAGATTTTCTTTCGCCAATCTCTTCCAAATAAATTAAAAATGAGATCTGCCAAATTTCAGAATTTTTGGAGTCCATTTGCTATTTTTCCGGGATTTTCCTTTTTGAATTACAGCATAAGAAGCCCGGGATTTGGCCATTTTGCAAACGAACTCGGAATCAAGATTTTCTTTCGCCAATCTCCTTCAAATGATTTAAGAATGAGATTGACAAATTTTCCATAATTTTCGGAGTCCATTTGCTATTTTTCCCAAATTTCCAATTTTGCCCTTTTACCTCCGAAATCCGGTTTTGCTCAAAACAAATCCGATTTTCAGATTTTCTTCAATCTGAGCCTTGGGCCATCCTTTTTAACCATTCTTCATCCATTGGGGGTTTTGGTCTTACCAAGTCGGGCCATTTCTGTGATTCTTCCTGATTTCACCGAAATCCACTCAAAACCCTAATTCTCGGTTTTCTCCCGGATTGACTTTTCTTTTGATTTTTCTTGCAAGTGACTTCTCCATTACCCGTAGTCAGTGCTTAGCTTTCTTTTGGAACCTTCAATTTCGATCAATTTGATCGTTTAAGCACTTTTCCCCAAATTTCTCGGATTAGGGTTTCCTTTCTACTAAATCTCCAAATCCCAACTTCCGAACTCCATATCTTTCAATGTAGGCCTCGGATTATCAAAATTCTTTCACCATTTTTCAATTGAACTTAAAATCTTGATTTTGAAAGTGGGTTGACTTTTTCAGTAGTTGACTTTCTGGGGTTGACTTTTTTGGGGTTGACTTTTTCGGGGTTGACTTTTTTTCAAGTTTTACTTTTTGTGCTCGCCCTCTTAAACTAAGTCTCGGAGTACCACCTGCAGGATGAAAACAGTCTTTTTATACTCGGAAACATCAATATAGGAAGAAAACATACCTGTTTAGTGGCTCGGACAAAATTAGGTGTCTACAACTGCCCCTCTTTGGCTATTGCTGAGAATCAGGAATCAGGCAAAGATAAACCAACACTAATTTTGTACGGTCAGTGAAATCACATGTGAAGAAAAGGGAAAGGAGTTTTCTTTTTCATTTCTTCATTCATTTTTGCATTTTGCATTTTTTATTTTCTTTTTTCATTTTCTATTTTTTTTCAATTTTTCTCTTTTTTCTTTTTTTTTCAATTTTTTTTTTTGAAAACAGTAAATTGAAGATTTTTCCTTAAATTGAATTCCCTGCCTAAACAAGGCTCGATTCGTCTTAAGGAAACGAATTCGATTTGCAAGAAAGGAAATGACCTCGACGATGGTCTCGGGGCCTTAACTTGTCTTGTTCTCAGCTGTGTTTAAAATTCTGGATATCTCCTCCAGAAGCTTCGGCTATCACCACCAAAGTCTTGCTCATTTGTTTTTTTAAATGTAAAAATTCTGGGTATCACCTCCAGAAGCTTCAGCTATCACCACCGAAGACTTTCTATCTTTTCAAAGGATTTTAAAACTCTGGATATCTCCACCAGAGGCTTCAGCTATCACCACCGAAGTCTTGCTCATTTTTAAAACTGTAAAATTCTGGGTATCATCTCCAGAAGCTTCAGCTATCACCACCGAAGACTTTCTACCTTTTCAAAGGACTTTAAAAAAAAAAACTCTGGATATCTCCACCAGAGGCTTCAGCTATCACCACCGAAGACTTGTTCATAAATAAAAAAAGTACCTCGACGATGATTTCGGGGCTCGACTCGCCTTTAGGAAACGAAATCGATTATACCTGAAAGCTTTAAGAGATAATGCAAATGCTTCATGATGCAAATGCAAATGTCTTTTGTTGATGCAAACGCTTCTTGATGTAGATGCAAATGACTTAGATTGGTGCAAATGTCTTTGATGCAAATGTAAATGACTTGATTTGATGCAAACTTTCTTGATGCAGATTTAACTAACTTAGATTGATGCAAATGCTTCTTGATGTAGATGCACATGTTGAAAAAAATTCTGGATAACTCCTTCAAAAGAAGATTTCTCATTTTTCAAAATTATAAAACCCTGGATATCTCCACCAGAGGCTTCAGCTATCACCACCGAAGACTTCTTCATTTTTAAAACTGTAAAATTCTGGATATCCCCACCAGAAGCTTTGGCTATCACCACCAAAGACTTGCTCAATATAAAATTCTAGATAACTCATCTAGAAGAAGATTTCTCATGTTTCAAAATTATAAAACCCTGGATATCTCCACCAGAGGCTTCAGCTATCACCACCGAAGACTTATTCACTTTTAAAACTGCAAAATTCTGGATATCACCACCAGAAGCTTTGGCTATCACCACCAAAGACTTGCTCATTGTAAAATTCTGGGTAACTCCTTCAGAATAAAATTTCTTATTTTTCAAAATTATAAAACCCTGGATATCTCCACCAGAGGCTTCAGCTATCACCACTGAAGACTTGTTCACTTTTAAAACTGCAAAATTCTGGATATCACCACCAGAAGCTTTGGCTATCACCACCAAAGACTTGCTCATTGTAAAATTCTGGGTAACTCCTTCAGAATAAAATTTCTCATGTTTTCAAAATTATAAAACCCTGGATATCTCCACCAGAGGCTTCAGCTATCACTACCGAAGACTTGTTCACTTTTAAAACTGTAAAATTCTGGATATCCCCACCAGAAGCTTTGGCTATCACCACCAAAGACTTGTTCATTGTAAACTTCTGGGTAACTCCTTCAGAATAAAATTTCTCATGTTTTAAAATTATAAAACCCTGGATATCTCCACCAGAGGCTTCAGCTATCACCACCAAAGACTTGTTCAATTTTACAAGTGCAAAATTCTGGATATCACCACCAAAAGCTTTGGCTATCACCACCAAAGACTTGCTCATTGTAAAATTCTGGGTAACTCCTTCAGAATAAAATTTCTCATGTTTTAAAATTATAAAACCCTGGATATCTCCACCAGAGGCTTCAGCTATCACCACCAAAGACTTGTTCACTTTTAAAAGTGCAAAATTCTGGATATCACCACCAGAAGCTTTGGCTATCACCACCAAAGACTTGCTCATTGTAAAATTCTGGGTAACTCCTTCAGAATAAAATTTCTCATGTTTTAAAATTATAAAACCTGGATATCTCCACCAGAGGCTTCAGCTATCACCACCGAAGACTTGTTCACTTTTAAAATTGTAAAATTCTGGATATCCCCACCAGAAGCTTTGAGAAATGATGCAGATGCACATGTCTTTTAACAAGGTGCTCATGCTTCATGGTGCAAATGTAAAATATTTCTTAGTGCAAATGCAAATGACCTGGATTGATGCCCATGTTTCATGATGCAGATGCCCCTACTAATTGTGTTAATGTAACTGGTTTATGAATGGTGTAACAACAATTACCACACAATAATGAAAATGCAATGATTCTAGAAATGATGCAATTGCTTGAGATGACACAAATGCGAATTCCATGAAGAATGTAAATGTAAAGGTAAAATGCAGATGCTTATGGAATAATGCCAATGCAAATACCCATGAATGATGCAAATGCTTGCCGACACTGTGCAGATGCAAAAGCTCGATAAAGAGATGAGTGCTCATGAGTGATGTAAATGCCCCCGGTTGTTTTTCTAGACTTTGGCTTAGCCTTTCAAATTCATTTTTCCTCTTCAAATCAGAGTATACCTTCAATTCATTTTGGCTATTCTCTTTGCCCCAAAAGTTTTCAAACTTTCATCAATAGAGATCTGAACTGAGTTCGATTTCTTCTTCTCATATATGGAAGTCAAGACCTATCCTGGCAGTTCTATACCTTTGGGTTAGAAAAACCCTTGTCTCATGTCAACATCAAAAATGGGTATTTCAAAAATATTTTTATTTTCCCTTTTTGAAAAACAATTTTGCTTATTTAAGGAAAACTTCTAAGCCAAAAATTTTAACTCCACAGTGTATGATGTACAAATCTTTTGATGACTAATGATCAGTGTTAGAAATTTCTCTAAGTATCAAACTGGGTTTTTTCTAACTGGGATTGGCAAGGCTTGGTATAACAAGATTCTGTCTTTTTCAGGAAAACTTCATGACAAAAATGTATATCCCTTCTAGGCTCACAAATGGAATAGGTTTTATAAATCATGAATTCATTGAGAACCAAGCAAATTCAACATTCTTTTGGTTTCCATATCAAGGCTTTTTGACAAGCGTCAAGATTGGCCGGGATGTTTAAACCGGAAAGTTTAATCTTGGAGAAAAAAAGTTTCAGTTTTTGAAGACAATCCTTTGAATGAGAGTTGGCAATTTGGGGGTTCAAGAATTCCTAGATGTTCCTCGATGACCACTCCTTTAATAAGATCTTTTCTTTTGGGGTATCAGCACTATCATAGATGGCATCGAAAATTTCTAAATTTACTCTAGACCGCCCATTTTTGGGTTTTCGCCCTAGAGTCCCTTTTTTTTTTTTTTTACTTGTTCTACCATACACTTGAGAATTATAAATTCTTCCTTAGTGAAATGATAATTCGATGAAATGGGATAAAATCTGAGGAAAAACCTTTCAGATTAAATATTCATGCTTGATCAAAATGGACTTTTAAAGCACGTAACGTAGGCCATGGCTTAGGGTTCAGAAAGAAAGGATAAATAGGCCCAAAATATGTGTTTGAGGGTAATCAGATCAAGGATCTATTTTTTTGAGGAGGATTCTCTTTGAAGCATTTGTTCCTTCTTGGACATTTCTTTCCTTTTGACTTTGCTTTTTTTTTTCTCTTTGCTTTTGGCTTTCAATTTGCCATATCTTTCACACATTTTTCCTTTTTTTCTTTTTTCATTTTGCCCCCCTTCTTTTTCAACGGAGTGAGCCCGTCTTTATTCGGGGCTCCATTTGCTTTGCATCTGTCTTTGAGCTAGGACACATTTCTCAATGATCTTTAAAAAAATCTTTCCTTGCATTTGCCCCCTAGTGTAGAGGGTGATCCTTGATCAAGGTTCAAACAAGAAAGAATTCTTTTGGCTCAAAAGGGGTGACTATGGATGATTTTTTTTTTTTTTTTTTGTGAAGGGATATGAAAGATGGCCATTCCTCATGTCAAGCACAAATATTCACTTTGAAAAGCAATCCCCAGGGGAAATAGATATTCAGAATTTCATTTTGCACTTTGAAATCATCCGAATTCTCATATGCATGATATCACAAATTTTTTCATTTTTCATTTTTCATCGCATGCCCCAACGATTCATGCGTTTAATCCATCCTTATTCACCATGTATCCATCATTTCCACATATGATGCCCCAATTTGATTAACCATGAGAATTTGTATCAACGAGGAACATAGCAAGTCTAGGTATATTTTGAAAAGACTGAGTTTCCAATCTGAGTTCTTTGAAGAGACAAGGAAAATATGACCCAAAAACGGGTTTTCTCTGGGACAAGGGATAATCTAGTTTAATCATTGTGCCCCAGGATGTCAATCATGATGTTTGGGCAATTAGTGTTTTGTGGTTATTGGGAAAGGTCATGAATGGTTTTAGCACAATCTTGACACACACCAAATTATCAAAATCTAGACTCTTGAAAGAATGTCTCATTTGTTTGAATTTCAAGGAATTCGAAAAATTTCAAAAAAAATCATTCCTTTGTTCATAGCCTAAAATAGGATTTACATCCTTGCTTATTCTGTAATGACAATACTTCTATGAAGTCAAATCATTCATATCCCTTGAAGCATTAGGTCTTTCAAGTGCTCTTGGTTTAAGAGATTTAGGCTTAGGAAAACCTAAAGAGAATGGAGAAGGTATTGGGTCATTTGTAACACTGATCATCAATCTTCTTGAGACTATCCATCACTAAAAATTCCTTAATGCTTGTTTTTGCAAATTCAAGTTATTGTTGAAACACAACAAACACAAAGCATTTAAAATTCATTTAATTCATGTAGATGTTAACATGAGACAAGTGCTTTCATCATCACAGTGTATAGAACTACATGTGTCAAAACCCTAATATGATCATGCACAATGTTTCTTATGACACTTGGCTTCCCCATCTTCAAAACTTATCGAACCAGCCTTGATGAGATCTCTGACCTTGTACTTCAAAGCAAGGCAGTTCTCTGTTGAGTGACCTTGATTGCCAGAATGGTACCCACAACTCTCATTAGCATCATACCAGCTCGGATAAGGGGGCTTCAGAGGCGCTATTTGCATGGGTGTCACAAGGTGATTCTGGATGAGTTGAGGTAGTATCTCACTGTATGTCATAGGAATCGGGTCAACCCGATTTCTTTTTCGCTTTTTATGCCTCCTTCGATTATTCCCAAGGGTGTTCGATTGATAGACAGATGTAAATTCTAGTGTAGTTGCAGTCATTGGTTGGTAGGGATAAAAACCATGAGAGACATTATTCAGGGTAGAGTAAAATGGATGATATGAGGAGAATTGGGGAGGTGGGGCAAAGTCTTCCACGACTTGGGTATCTTCCTTTTTCTTTTCAGATGCCCCCTTTTTCTTGGTATTGGATGTTCTTTCTCCTTCAATTTTCCCATCCTTGATAGCATTCTCAATCATCTCCCCTGAAATTACCATGTCTGAAAAATTCTTTGTGATGTTGCCAACAAGTATATCATAGTACGGGGCCTGCAGTGTATTCACAAAAAGGACAATGGTTTCCTTCTGAGTTAAGGACGGTTGTACTTGGACAGCCAAGCTCATCCACCGTTGCACATATTCCTTGAAGCTTTCAGTGGCTCTTTTCTTCATATTTTGCAAGGTGAGACGATCAGGCGCCATGTCGATCATATGTTTGTATTGGTTTAGAAAAACCCTAGCCAGGTCATTCCAAGAGCGAATCTGATCCTTGCTCAACTAACTATACCACCTAATTGCGGATCCGCTGAGGCTATCCTGAAAGCAGTGAATCAAAAGCTTATCATTATCTATCTGACTTGTCATCTTTCGGCAGAACATAGTGATGTGGGCTAATGGATCGGTTGTCCCGTCATATTTCACAAAGTCAGGGATCTTGAACTTAGGAGGAATGACTAAATCGAAGACCAAACATCGTTCTTTCGCGTCTAAACTCCAAAATACATCTGTTCTTTCTATTGCCCGGAGCCTTTCATCTAACAACTGATATTTCCCTTGGGAATCTGCCAACTCAACCTCATTTACTGCAACCCTTTTCAACTTTGCCTGTTCAGCTAGATCATCTGAGTTTAGGACATTGACGAGGTTAACAGTGTTCTGGGCATCACTTATTATGACCTCATCCTGGCCCTTTTGTGCCTCTAACCCTTCTCTGGCGATAACGTTTTCGGTGTATCCTTTTCCTTTGATTACGGCAGACATCAGCTCCATCAATTAAGTCATCTGACCCTTAGATTCTGCTTGAGACTTTGCTAGCTGTTCTCGTTCCCTTTCCATTTTTTCCAGTCGGGCAACATGTTCATCCTCCATAGCACCAGCCTGTATTAAAAGTGTACTCAGTACTTCTTCTGATTTGAAATGGAAATTCTTTCAAAGACTCCTAAAGCCAAGCCAACTTCTATTCTATTTCCCCCAAATGTATGTCATGATGAATGAGCCATGAATGCAATTTGATGCATGTGAAGCCTAAACAATATGATGTATGGACATGTATAATGGAAACATGCTGACCATATATGTAATAAATGCAATCACAATGCCAACATGTTGCAAACAAAGAATAAACAAATCAGCACATGGATATATGCAATGACTGATCATGTGCATTTCAGCATATTTCCCAATGAATGTTCATATGTTCTATGAATGCAACATGGTGTCAATTATGATACATGCAAACAATGAATGATTGATACAGAGTATATACAAAGAAAATCATACAAACCATGTGTGTCATGAATGTGACCTAATGCTAATCATGATGTATGTAATAAGCAAATTAATGCATAGATATATACAGAAAAATCATGCTGATTACGAATGCATGAATGCAACCTGACAAATAAATGATGGGATGCAAAATGCAAAGGGGGAGATATCATGGAGGAAATAAGAATCAGAGGAACTTAATCATCAACCTCTCATTAATTTGAAACATAATCAATTCATTCCCACATCAGCATTCACAATGGTATAAACCATGTTTTACAAAATTTGAACAGTGGTTAAGACTGTCCTTACAAGCACTTTATTCTTCCTAACATCCTAAGGCTATAAGAGCCGGCTACTGAAAAAGTGAAATCCTATTACATCATATAAGACCGAAGTCTTTCCACCTCAATGATGTAAATCTCCCAATCCTAATGACGCTTTCCCAGTCCTCTATCAATCAGTGTCGTGGGATCCAACCACTTGGCATTTATAAGAGTTTGCACTTTCTTTTTGAATGCCATACAGTCTTCAATGTTATGGCCAACAATTCCACAATGATAATCACATTTTGCATTTGGATTATACCACCTTGGATATGGTGGTAACAGGGGTTTCAATGGGACACAGGCAACCATGTGATTTTGGATCAGTATAGGGAGGAGCTCTTGGTAGCTGATTGGAATGGGATCAAAAGGCATTTGGGTCTTATCCTGGGGTCGTTTCTTAGTTACACATGGCCTAGGAGTTGGGGCACTTGGTGGTGGCACTAAGGTCCAAACCGGAGTGTTTACATGGAGATGTGGCGGAACAGCATGGTGAGGGTATGGATTCGGACACGGGGCCTTTGGAGGTTGTACATAGCTCGAGGTTCCTATCCCAGATGCTGGATAAGGTGGTTGATGAGGGAAATAGTATGAACTGGTAGTTGTTGGTGATGGAGTGGGATTCAGGAATCCCGTAGTGGTCATCCCAATCGACGATTGGACCATGGTAGGGTGGGGATACTGGCTTGGACCTCGAACAGTTTGCAGGTATGGTACAGGATCCAAGGTTTCTATCTTTGGTATCAGGCTCTCAGGTTTAATCATTTTCACGATTTTGTCCATAATTTCATCAGGATTGCAACCTTTGTGGCATTGACAAGCGCAGGATCCAGCAAGGATTATGTGTTCTGGGCCTAATGGTTTTGGTTGATCCGAAGATGATGCGAAGCCCTGAGAAAGTTCACCTTTACTGTTACCCATATTTTCAACCATTTTCAGCAATTTGGCAAGTTGTTCCTTCACCTTTCGGATTTCATGTCCATATTCCTCTTGATTGCGTTCCAAAGCACCCAATCGTTCCTCCGATTCATTCCTCATATCTCGAATCCCTTTCATGCAAATGAAAATGTCATGAGATTAGGAATACAATTATGAATGTACATGCTCTATTCCTATGTGCATGAATAAACTGATGATTAATGCATGAACATATACAGAGAAATTATGATGACTATGTATGCTATGGATGCAATCTAATGCCAGGTATATACAGATAATGACTGTGCATGTCATAAACGTATCTTACAATGAATGACCATGCATGCTATGACTATAATATGATGTCAAAATGATACATGCAAAAATAAATGAATTAACACAAAGGTATATACAAAGAAATCAATGATTACACGAAATTGGTGGGACTATTCAAAAATCTCATTATGCAGGATTTGCCTCCAAATTTTTTTTTTTTTTGATAAACCAATCACATCATTTTCAAAAGAATTTCAGGGTGGATCTTACTATGGTACAATATGCAAATGTTCATGTGATACTACCGGTTTTATGAAATCATCAAATTCAATTACCAACTGTTTATTGCAAAGAATGAGATCAATAATACAACCAAAAATGTACATGCTTTATTTACACATGCATGAAATGTGCCACATGCAAAAATGCTTGAAAAATGATTTTTTTTTTAAAAAAAAAAAAAAAAAACAGCTAATGAACATCTGCCCCAGCAATATCTGCTTATTTAGGCATCACGATGCCTTCGAGACGGAGTATCACATTTATTACGGGCGATGTACGTACATCGTTGCCCGATCTACCACACTTATTCGAAGTGTAAAACAGGTAACAAAAAGTTTAGAAATGTCCTTCCCATGTGTTCCTATTTTCGGTATATCTAACGGAAATTCGGGATGGCTTCGCCTAGGTTCACTATATGAGGGTGAATCGGTTCTAAGGCCCCGAATTGTTCCTCACTGTCGCCGGTGAAGGCTAGTAAGGCACCCCGATAAAAACGGGTTCAATTCGTTAGAGTATATTTTCCTATGCCCATGCGGAGGATCATCACGAAGGCATTAGGTACTTTATACTCCGAAAGTGTTTCACTAGCCCATACGGAGGATCATCACGAAGGCGTAGTTACTTTACTCCCACTTAAAAGGACGGAATCCGGGTATAGGATTCATGTTATGCAAATGCACGTGTAGTGTGTGTGGAGGAATATCAAACCTTTCACTACCTATTCTACAAACCTTATTCTAAATGCCCTAGCAATAAAAACATTCAAGAATAGTGTAACGCATTAACCAACAAGCAATTATAATATACAACCTTAAATAACTAGAGAACAAAAATAAAATGCATGCACATGAGTATGAACATATTTAAAAATATTTTATTATTTTCAAAATTCTCCTTATTAAAAAAAATATGGGAATTAAAATTAAATACCAATAAAACCAACAAAACCGAGACTTTGATATCACACGACTAATTCTAGGCCTGACTCTCTAATATTCCCCAGCGGAGTCGCCAAACTGTCGCGACCTAAAAAAATAACGACGTCTCATCGCAAGACTTTATTATTCGTTAAGCGTGACATTAAAAGATCGAGGAAAAGTCGACTTAATTCCTCTAGAAAAATGAAGGCTTTGAAAATGACCTTGAAAAAGACATGGAGTCGCCACCAATCTTTTTTAGCTAGGTGTGATCGGCGACCTATTAAAATCGGTTTTATAAAATATTTTAAAAATTAATTAAAACATTTAAAAACCAATTTCAAGTCTGCGTATTAAATCAGAGAAATCAAAGAAGCGGGTTCGGGAGTCGGTTACGTGCGGGGAAGGATTAGCACCCCCACAACGCCCGTATAAATCGGTACCTTATTAATCGTGTGTTATCTCAAGTCTTGGTAAAAGTTGGTTTTAAATTTAGTATTTCAAATTAATTCCCATTCTAAAGAAAAATAATTCCATTTTTTATTGAAAATGATCCGGAATTTATAAATTCAAAATTTTCCTATATTCCCCAACAAACGTGGCAAAATATAGAAATTTTTATTAGTTTTGGAAAACTTTCTGAATCATTCTCTTTTTTGAAAGAAAGATATTCCTTTATTAATGATAATTGATGATATTCCCTCCAGCAAACCCGGTAGAGAACTCATGAATTATTTTAATTCGGGAATATCTTTATATTTTTTTTATTGAAAACCATTATCTTTTTTTGAAAACATTTAAAAGAATTGAATATGTATATGCATGACATAAATAAAATGACATAACAAAATCTAAATAATATAATGCAACCTAAATGACATGGCAAACATGAATGATATGGCATATAAATTAAATGAGATGGAATATGAAATAATGCTACCATATAATATGCATGAAAATAAAAATGAAAATAATAATGCAATGAACATAGTATATGCTAAATAATATGATCAAAAAAATAACTAAATAAAAGCATAGGATATCATGAAATATTCCAAATCATATAATAAACCATATAACATCAAAAATATAAATCAAAATAATAACAATATCATAGAAATTATTATAACAAGAATCACATATTATATAAAATGCATGAATATAAAAATGCAATGCATGAAATGTATTTTTTCCTTTAATTAAGGAAATCCGTATATCTAAAAAGATATACGGCTACCTTAGGAAAATATGACAAATTAAATATTCTAAAACCAAAATACTTTGTGATTGTTTGAAAACAATTTTGAGAAGCTTGAATAAAAACTGGGCTAAATATTTTTTAAATGGCTCTAATTTCCTATGTTTAAAAAAAAATCCGGACTTGACTACCCTTAACCCGGGACTTGAAAAAACATTTTTAGAGTTTAAAAAGGCTTAGAAATTACCCTAAGTCAGTAGCTAACCCTCCTAATCAGCCCACTCTAAGTAACTTAACCAAAACAGAAAAATGATTTTTCTTTAAATTCGATTCTGACTCCACTGTCCAATTTTAATCCATGATTTTTTACCCTATTTTTAAAACTTCAAAAAATTCTGAAAAAAATACTGGAGACTCAGAACATGTAAAACTACACGAGAAAAATCGGCTTAATTTTTTGATCAAAGATGAATTCCCAGAAAAACCAGAGATGTACGAGTTTTTGGAGGAGAAAAAACTGCTTTGTTTTTCTTTAAATTCAATCCTGACTCCACTGTCCAGTTTTAATCCATGATTTTTTACCCTATTTCTAAAAATTCCAAAAATTCTGAAAAAATTATTGGAGACTCAGGACATGTAAAACTACACGAGAAAAAATCGGCTTAAGTTTCTGATCAAAGATGAATTCCCAGAAAAATCGGAGATGTACGAGTTTTGGGTGGAAAAAAAAAAACTGCTTTGCCAACACATTTTTTTTTTGTCTTTGATAAAATCATTTAAAAATAAAAATAAAAATATTTGAAACTCATAAAATGACTTGAAAGCAGTAGCTAGGACTTTTTGAAAGTTAGATAAAAATTGGGTAAGTAAAAAAATCACAAAGGTAGAATAATCAATTTGACAAACTTAATTTTCCACAAGTGTGCTCAAAAGAGCATGACTTTGAACCATTAATTGGCTCAAGTCATTATTCAAGTGGCATGAACATGAAATGCATGAAACAATGCAGCAAACATAATGCATGAAATGCATGGATCTAAACCTAAATGTAAGGAAAATGCATGACACAAATAATATGGCCTAAACCTAACATGAACTTGTATGGCAATAAATGCAACCTAGACCTAAGACATGCATGGCATTTTCACAAACACAAGGCATGCTTAATTCAAAAATCCAACCAAATATCATGCAAATGCAAAAACCTAATAACTAGCATGACAAAAAATGCAACACACAATGCAAAACACATGGAGTAGCCAAATGGCCTCAAGCTCCAACAAGCATGGCATTTTCTCAAACACTTGGCATACTAGCATGAAAAACTATGTCATAACACAAAAATCACACAAGCATTTTCACAAACACTTAATATGCTAAATCTAAAACATGCTCAACTAAGATATAAAACAAGAATCATGCAAAGAATCACACAAGCATTTTCACAAACACTTAATATGCTAACTTTGAAACATGCTCAAATTTAAACAACATGAAAACAGAAAATTAAAAATGCAAAAACATGATATCTAAGACATAAATGGCAACAAACAAAGCAACCAAATTAAAATATAACTCAAGAACATGAAATAACATAACATTTAAAACATCAAAAACAAAGAAAATAGCATAAACAATATGGTAAAATGAATTGAAACAACAACTTAAAATAAATAATGTAGGCCATTTGGCCATGGTGAGTTTATTGTAAAAACAAAATGTAAAAAAAATATACTTAAGAAAAGAAATGAAGGAAGAACAAGAAACATTATTTTAAAATGAAAACTCACCAAGTAGAGATTAAAATAGCAAAAAATAAGAATAGAAAATGAAAGTGCAAGAGTTGGTGCTCAAGAGCAACCTCAAGAAGCTAATATTTCAAGCTTTTCTCGTCAAACTTTCCTTTTTTTTTTCTAAACTTTTCTTTTTTGCTCTCAACCAAGAAGATAAAAACTAAGAAAAACTAACAGAAATCAGCCAAAATGAAAAAGAAAAAACAAAATCTGCCTCCCCCCTCTAGGGTTGGCCTAAATGATGCTTATATAGCCTCAAAGATGTTGTCATTTTTGTGTAACCTAATTTCCATCAAATGGCCAATAATTCAAGATGAAAAGTCATGAAATTACCACCCTTAGATTAGCATCTCAGCCCTCTCAAATGACAGCTATCCAAGAATAATGTTGACATCTTTCTTAACCTATGTGGTTTAATCACCATGGCTTGATCAAAGAGAATGGTTAACTAACTCTTGATTTTTAACCACTTGATTGAAAAAAAAAACAAATTAGAAGCTTCCTCCTTTCTTTGGGCTTGGGCATGCCAGCACTTCTCTTTTCCAGCCCAACTCTGATTTTTTGAAGGGCCAAAAAAGCCCTTTTCGGTTGCTTGGGTGAAATGACCATTTTGCCCCTCGGATGCAAGTAAATATCAAACGGACTCCAAATTCAATTTTTCTTTTTTTTTAATACTTCCAAAATAATAAAATATTGAGTTCTGGAAGTTTTCAAAATTATCCGAGTCCGTTTGCTATTTATTTGGATTTTTTCTTCCCAAAATGTCCTTTTATGCCCCTACTTTTTAACATTTTTTAAACGAGCTCCAAATCAAGATTTTTCTTCACCAATCTCTTCAAAATAATTAAAAAGTGTCATCTGGAAGTTTTCATAATTTTTGGAGCTCATTTGGTATTTTTTCGGGATTTATCGGCTTGAATTACTGCATAGGAGGCTCGGGATTTAGCCATTTTGCAAACGAACTCGGAATCAAGATTTTCTTTCGCCAATCTCTTCCAAATAAATTAAAAATGAGATCTGCCAAATTTCAGAATTTTTGGAGTCCATTTGCTATTTTTCCGGGATTTTCCTTTTTGAATTACTGCATAAGAAGCCCGGGATTTGGCCATTTTGCAAACGAACTCGGAATCAAGATTTTCTTTCGCCAATATCCTTCAAATGATTTAAGAATGAGATTGACAAATTTTCCATAATTTTCGGAGTCCATCTGCTATTTTTCCCAAATTTCCAATTTTGCCCTTTTACCTCCGAAACCCGGTTTTGCTCAAAACAAATCCGATTTTCAGATTTTCTTCAATCTGAGCCTTGGGCCATCCTTTTTAACCATTCTTCATCCATTGGGGGTTTTGGTCTTACCAAGTCGGGCCATTTCTGTGATTCTTCCTGATTTCACCGAAATCCACTCAAAACCCTAATTCTCGGTTTTCTCCCGGATTGACTTTTCTTTTGATTTTTCTTGCAAGTGACTTCTCCATTACCCGTAGTCAGTGCTTACCTTTCTTTTGGAACCTTCAATTTCGATCAATTTGATCGTTTAAGCACTTTTCCCCAAATTTCTCGGATTAGGGTTTCCTTTCTACTAAATCTCCAAATCCCAACTTCCGAACTCCATATCTTTCAATGTAGGCCTCGGATTATCAAAATTCTTTCACCATTTTTCAATTGAACTTAAAATCTTGATTTTGAAAGTGGGTTAACTTTTTTAGTAGTTGACTTTCTGGGGTTGACTTTTTTGGGGTTGACTTTTTCAGGGTTGACTTTTTTTAAAGTTTGACTTTTTGTGCTTGCCCTCTTAAACTAAGTCTCGGAGTACCACCTGCAGGATGAAAACAGTCTTTTTATACTCGGAAACATCAATATAGGAAGAAAACATACCTGTTTAGTGGCTCGGACAAAATTAGGTGTCTACACAAGGGATGCATGAAGAGGCCAAATGATCACATGAGACTCTAATGCAATCCTATTTACTAAATGGCATAAGTACATGACAAATCATATTAAGATGCGTAATTTCATGACATTTCATAAGCATATAACATACTAATATCAAAATGCACAAGCTCATGGCATGGAAATACAAACAAGTTAAGAAACAAAAGGAGAATATGCACATGCAAGGGATACACAATATGAAGTGTCGAATGGTCATGAAAAAAAATGATGGCATTTTTTCATAGTATTTTCATAAGCACATGGCATACTAAAATCAAAATATTCAAGTTCATGACATGGAGATGCAAACAAGTTAAGAAGCAAAAGGAAAATACACATGCTAGGCATACAAAATGAAGTGTCCAAATGGTCATGAAACAAAACCAAGAAAATGCAAACATGTAAGACATGATACATGAAACAAAATGCACAACATGAGAATATGAACAACAATGGCCGAATATGCTAGGATGCAATATCAAGCATGGAAATGAAATATATAAGTAAATATAGCATAGAAAATAATGTAAAGAACACATATATAAAAGATTTAACATAGACATGCAAAACAAATAACAAGCAAAACTAGTAAGTAGAACAAGGAAAGTTAAGCTCCATGGTTGGTATCAAATGGACATAGCCTCTCAACTAACCATAATCACTTGGTCTTGCCAAGATCATGAAGCCTTTCCATCTCAATAAAACAGAAAATAAGGTGAGCTTCATGGTAGGTAAAAATGGGCATAGCCTCTCTCCTAACCATGGTCACTTGGTCTAGCCAAGATCATGTAGCCATTTCAACCTTTTTTGCTTCAAATTTTGTAGAAAATCAGAACCTTAGAATACTCTAAAAACCTTGTAAAAATCATTTTTCACAACAACATGCAAGGAAGAAAAAAAAAAGGAAAACAAGGCAAGTAAATGTGCCATAATCTGCCATAGCATGAAACCATAGAAAAAAATTGTTTTCCACCATTTTAATGAATAAGAAGAGATGAAAACATATGTAAACATTAAAAAACTTTATTTCTATGAAAAATGTAGTAGGAAAACATGATAGAAAATCAAGAAAACACCATGGAAATCAAGAAGAAAGCTAGGCTAGAGCTTGGTAGATATGACTACCTTCAAGCTCTCTATTGAAAACCTTTTTTTCCTTTCTTTCAAAAAACTTTTTCTTTGCTAAATTAGCTACTATTTCCAGCCAAAAAACCTCTGAAAAAATGAAATCCTCCCCATCCCTTTAGCCTTGGCCGTATGGCCCTCTAGCCATTTGCTGGGAATTGCACTTTTTCTCCTCCAATCTTGGCCTTTAGAATTAGATATTTTGATGACAATATAAAAATGTCATCTTGCCAATTGATAGCATCCCTTAAGATGTGTACTCAGCCCTTGTAGTAACCTTAGCCCTTAGAAGCAAAAGGGGACCAATCCCATGCACTCCCTTGCTTGCTCCTCTTAAGGGCCTACCCTTGGATGAGTTGTGCTATTACATTCTTGGTCATTGGATGAGGCCAACATAAAAATGACATCTTGTAGATTAAATCTAGCCCTCAACATATGTACTCAGCCCTTGTAGATGGCCTAAACCATTGGATGAAAAGAGACAGTCCCATGCACTCTCTTGCTCAACCGAATGGATGCTCACCCTTGGATGAATTGTGCCCATCTTTTTTCTTCCATTCTTGGCCATTAGATGAGGGTTCTTTTATGACAAATAAAAATATCGTTTTGGCTTTTAAACTTGGCGATTGGATGGTGCATTCAACTTTCCTACAAGGCACCTAAGACATTGGATGAAGGGGGTCCCATTTGCAAGGTGTTAGTGATAGCATGTGGCCTTTTTGGTTTCATATTTTCATCAATTATAAATTTGCCCTTTTTGGTTTCCTTGGTGAAATAACCTTTTTGCCCCCCAAACTTAAATAAATAGCAAACGGACTCCAAATTTGAATTTTCTTTTTTCAATACTTCTAAAATAATAAAAAAAATTGAATTTTGGAAGTTTTCAAAAATTTTCGAGTCCATTTGCTATTTATTTCGGATTCATTTTCGAAATTACCCCTTTTATGCACTGAACTTTACCATTTTTTAAACGAGCTCCGAATCCAGATTTTTCTTCACCAATCTCTTCCAAATAATTTAAAAATGTGATCTGGAAATTTTCATAATTTTTTGAGCTCATTTACTATTTTTTCGGGATTTATCTATTTGAGTTACTGCATATGGGACCCGTGATTTGGCCATTTTTCAAACGAATCAAGATTTCATTTCGCCAATCTCTTACAAATAATTTAAGAATGAGATTTGAAAATTTTCAGAATTTTTGGAGTTCATTTGCTATTTTTTGGGATTTATCCTGTTGAATTTCTGCATAGGAGACTCGATATTTGGCCATTTTGCAAACGAACTCCGAATCAAGATTTTCTTTAGCCAATCTCTTTGAAATGATTTAAGAATGAGATTTACAAATTTTCAGAATTTTTGGAGTTCATTTGCTATTTTTCCCATATTTTCCAATTTTGCCCTTTTGCCTTCGAAACCCGATTTTGCTCAAAACAAGTCTAATTTTCAGATTTTCTTTAAACTGAGCCTTGGGCTATCCTTGTTTAATCATTTCTCATCAATTAAGGGGTTTAGATCTTCCGAATCAGGCCATTTCTGTAATTTTTCCGAATTTCACTGAAATCCACCAAAAAGCCCTAATTCTCGGTTTTCTTCCGAATTGACTTTTCTATTAGTTTTTCTTCCAAGTAGCTTTTCCATTACCCGTAGTCAGTGCTTACCTTTCATTTTAGACCTTTAATTTCGACTAATTTGATCGTTTAAGCATTTTCCCTAAATTTCCAGAATTAGGGTTTTCTTTCTACTGAATCTCGTAACCCAACTTTCGAACTCCATATCTTTCAATGTAGACCTCGGATTATCAAAAGTCTTTCACCATTTTTCAATTGAACGTCAAATCTTGATTTTGAAAGTGGGTTGACTTTTTCAATAGTTGACTTTTTTTGATTGACTTTTTTTTATTGACATTTTTTGAGTTTGACTTTTTTTGTCTGCTTTCTTAGACTAAGCCTCGGAGTACCACCTACAGGATGAGAAAAACCTTTTAGCATTTTGAAATATCAATTGAGAAAGAAAATGTACATGATTTAGGGGTCAAGACAAAATTAGGTGTCTACAGCTACACCTCTTTGGCTATTGCTGAGAATCAAGAATCAGGCAAAGATGTTGACAAACACTAATTTTGTACGTTTAGTGAAATCACATGTGAAGGAAAGGGAAAGGGGTTTCCTTTTTCATTTTTTCTTTTTCATCAATTTTCACTTTTTTTTTTTTTTGGAAAAGCTACAAATTGAAGATTTTGTCCTTAAATTGAATTCCCTGACTAATCAAGGCTCGACCCGTCTTAAGGAAACGGGTTCGATTTCAAAAGAAAAAATTATGCCCAAAGGTCTTAAGAATGGTGTCCGAAGGTCATAAAAATGGTGCCCAGAGGCCTTACCCTTGATTTGAAAAATTATGCCCGAAGGTCTTAAAAATGGTGCCCGGAGGTCTTAAAAATGGTGCCCGAAGCTCTTTAAAATGGTGCTTGGAGGCCTTACCCGTGATGAAAAATTATGCCCGAAGGTTTTAAAAATGGTGCCTGAAGGTCTTTAAAATGGTGCCCGGAGGCCTTACCCGTGATGAAAAATTATTCCCGAAGGTCTTAAAAATAGTGCCCGGAGGCCTTAACCGTGATGAAAAATTATGCCCGAAGGTCTTAAAAATGGTGCCCGAAGGTCTTTAAAATGGTGCCCGGAGGTCTTTAAAATGGTGCCTAGAGGCCTTACCCGTGATGAAAAATTATGCTCGAAGGTTTTAAAAATGGTGCCCGAAGGTCTTTAAAATAGTGCCCGGAAGTCTTTAAAATGGTGCCCGGAGGCTTTACCCGTGATGAAAAATTATGCTCGAAGGTCTTAAAAATGGTGCCCGAAGGTCTTTAAAATGGTGCCCAGAGGTTTTCAAAATGGTCTTAACAATGATCTTTTAAGAATTGTTGAAAATTTACCTAAAGATTTTGAGAAGATGCGAATGCTTTTTGATGTTGGTGCAAACGATTAACAGGTGCACATACCTCATATTGCATATGTAAATGTTTTGAATTGATGCAAATGTTTCTTGATGCTGATGTTGGATAAGATGCAAATGCTTCTAAATGCAACTGCAAATGTTGTTAGATTGATGTAACTACTTCATGGAATGATGCAGATGCAAAGATTGACATTATGAAAATGCTTCTAAATGATGCAAATGCGAGGATTGGCAACGTGCAGAATGCTTCTACATGATGCAAATGCAAAGATCGATAATGACGCAAGCGTTTCATGAAAAAATGCAAAGGCCAAGATTGACATTATGCAAATGCTTGATGAAAATATGCAAATGCCCCCTATCATTTTCTAAACTCTGACTTAGCCTTTCCAATTCATTTTTCCTCTTCAAATTAGAGCATAACTTCTAATCATTTTGGCTATTCTCCTTGCCCCAATAGTCTTCAAATTCTTATTGATAGAAAACTGCTTGCCGGGTTCTATTTTTTCTTCTCATATTTGGAAATCAAGATTAACCCTAGTAGTTCCACACCTTTGGGTTTAAAAAAAAAAACCTTATCTCCTGTCAACATAAAAAATGGGTATTTCAAAAAAAATGTCTTTATTTGTTTTCTTATTTTGAAAACTTCTGAACAAGAATATTAACCCCACAGTGTGTGAGATACAAATCTTTTGAAGACTGATGATCATTGTTAAAAATTTCTCTAAGTGTCAATCTTCTTTTTTTTTTTGGTGATTGGCAAGGCTTGGCATAACCAGATTTTGGTTGATCAATGAAAATTTCACAACAAAATATATGTCCCTTCTACGCTCACGAATGGAACAAGTTTTATAAATCATGAATTCCTTGAGAATCAAACAAATTCAACATTCTTTTAGTTTTCATATCAAGGCATTTTGACAAGCATCAAGATTGGCTAGGATGTTTAGACCGAAAAGTTTAATCTTGGAAGGAAAATGTCTCAGTTTTGAAGACAATCCTCCGAATGAGAACAGACAATTTGGGATGTTTAGGAATTCCTAGATGTTCCTCGATGACCACTTTTCCAAGATGACCTTCTCTTTTGTGGTATTGGTACTAACATAAATGGCATCGAAAATTCCCATTTTACTCTAAACCGCCCATTTTTGGGTTTTCGCCCTAGAGTCCCATTCTTTCCATTTTTTTTCTTTTTTCATTGTTTTACCATGCACTTGAGAATTCCAAATTCTTCCTTAGTGAAATGATAATTCGATGAGATGGGATAAAACTTAAGGAAAAGCCCTTCAAATTAAATATTCATGCTTGATCAAAATGGACTTTTAAAGCACGTAATATAGGCCACAGTTCAGGGTTCAGAAAGAAAGGATAAATAGGCCCAAAATATGTGTTTGAGGGTAATCAGATCAAGGATCATTTCTTGAGGAGGATTTTCTTTGAAGCATTTGTCATTTTTGGACTTTTCATTCCTTTTGACTTCACTTTTTTCTTTCTTTGCTTTTGGCTTTCATTTGCCATACTTCTTCACACACTTTTTTTTTGGTGTGTTTTTCTTGGCTTTCATTTCGCCATCTTTTCATTTTTCTTTTTCTTTGTTAGAGTGAGCACGTATTTATTCGGGGCTCCATTTGCTTTGTATCTATCTTTGAGCTAGGACTCATTTTTCCGTGATCTTTGGGAAAATCTTTCCCCGCATTTGCCCCCCAGTGTAGAGGGTAATCCTTGACCAGGGTTCAAAGAAGAAAGAATTCTTTTGGCTCAAAAGGGTGACTATGAATAATTTTCTCTTTGTGGGAGGGATATGAAAGATGGCCATCTATCATATCAAGCACAAATATTCTCATTGAAAAGCGATCCCCAGGGGGAATAGATAATCAAAATTTCATTTTGCACTTTGGAATCATTCAAATTCTCATATGCATGATATCACAATTTTTCTTTCGCATGCCCCAATGATTCATGCGTTAGTCCATCCTTTTTCACCATATAACCATCATTTCCACATATGATGCCCTAGTTTGATTAACCATGAGAATTCGTATCAATGTGGAACATAGCAAGTCTAGGTCTATTTTAAAAAGGTTGAGCTTCAAATATGAGTTCTTTGAAAGGACAAGGGAAGTACGATCCAAAAATGGGTTTTATCTGGGACATGGGATAAACTAGTTTAATCATTGTGCCCCAGGGTGTCAATCTTGAAGTGATGCTTGGGGTAATTAGTGTTTTTTGGTTGTTGAGAATGTCATGGATGGTTTTAGCACAATCTTGACACACACCAAATTACCATGATCTAAACTCTTGAAAGAATGTCTTATTTGTTTGAAAATTCAAGGAGTTCGAAATTTTTTTAAAAATTCGTTCCTTTGTTCATAGCCTAGACTAAGATCTACGCCTTTGCTTATTCTGTGATGACAATGATTTTATGAAGTTCAATCATTCATATTCCTTGAAGCATTAGGTTTTTCAAGTGCTCTTGGTTCAAGGGATTTAGGCCTAAGAAAACCTAAAAGAGAGGGGAGAGGGTATTCGGTCATTTGTAACAATGATCATCAATATTCTCAAGACTATCCATTATTAAAACTTCCTTAATGCTTGTTTTTGCAATCTCAAATTATTGTTAAAACAACAAACACAAAGTGTCGCAACCTAAAAAATAACAAGTCTCATCGCAAGACATTATTATTCGTTAAGCGTGACATTAAAAAAAGAGAGGAAAAGTCGACTTAATTTCTCTAGAAAAATAAAGTTTTTGAAAATGACCTTCAAAAAGACATGGAGTCCCCACCAATCATTTTTAGCTAGGTGTGATCGGCCACCTATTAAAATCAGTTTTATAAAATATTTTAAAATTAATTAAAACATTTTTAAAACCAATTCCAAGTCTGCGTTTTAAACCAGAGAAATCAACGAAACGGGTTCGCGACTCGGTTACGTGCGGGGAAGGATTAGCACCCCCACAACGCCCATATAAATGGTACCTTATTAATCATGTGTTATCTCAAGTCTCGGTAAAAAAGTCGGTTATAAATTTAGTATTTCAAGTTAATTCCCAATTTAAAGAAAAATAATTCCATTTTTAATTGAAAATGATCCGGAATTTATAAATTCAAAATTTTCCTATATTCCCTAACAAACGTGGCAAAATATAGAAATTTTTATTAATTTGGAAAACTTTCTGAATCAATCTCATTTTAAACAAGATATTCCGTTATTAATGATAATTGATTATATCCTCCCTAGCAAACCCGGCAGAGAACTCATGAATTATTTTAACTCGGGAATATCTTTATTTTATTGAAAATCATTACCTTTTTTGAAAACATTTAAAAGAAATGAATATGTATATGCATGACATAAATAAAATGACATAGCAAAATCTAAATAATATAATGCAACCTAAATTATATGATATAATTTAAATGCCTTAGCATATTCTAAATGAAATGAAATATCCTAAGTTATATGATATATTCTAAATGAAATGAAATGACCTAGGTAACATAACATATTCTATATGAAATGTAATATCCTAAGTCATATGATATATTCTAAATGAAATGAAATAATCCTAAATGACATAATATATGCTAAATGAAATGAAATGACCTAAGTAACATAATATCTTCTATATGAAATGAAATAATTTAAATGACATGGCAAATATGAATGATATAGCATATAATTTAAATGACATGGAATATAAAATAATGCTATCATATATTATGCATGGAAATAAAAATGAAAATAATAATGCATGAACATAGTATATGCCAAATAATATAACAAAAAATAACTAAATAAAAAACATAGGATATCATGAAATATTCAAAACCATATAATAAAATAATATAACATCAAAAAATATAAATCAAAATAATGACATTACCATAGAAATTATCATAGCAAAAATCACACATTATATAAAATGCATGAATATGGAAAATGCAATGCATGAAAATGTATTTTTTTCTTTAATTAAGGAAATCTATATATCTAAAAAGATATCCGGCTACCTTAGAAAAATATGTCAAATTAAATATTCTAAAACCAAAATACTTTGTGATTGTTTGAAAACAATTTTGAAAAGCTTAGATTAAAAATAAAAACTTAGCTAAACCCTTTTTAAAAAGGCTCTAATTTCCTAAGTTTAAAATCCCGTACTTGACCACCCTTAACCCGAGATTTAAAAAATCATTTTTAGAGTTTAAAAAGGCTTAGAAACTACCCTAAGTCAGTAGCTAGACTTCCTAATCAACTCCCTCTAAGTAACTTAACCAAAACAGAAAAATGATTTTCCTTTAAATTCAATTCTGACTCCACTGTCCAGTCTTAAACCATGATTTTTTACCCTATTTTTAAAAATTCTAAAAAATCTATAAAAAAATACTGGAGACTCTGGACATGTAAAAATACATGAGAAAAAATCGGCTTAATTTTATGATTAAATATAGATGCCCAGAAAAATCGGGAAAATCCGAGTACTGGGTGAAAAAACTGTTTTGCCAAAACACATTTTTGCCTTTGATAAAATCATTTAAAAATCAAAGTAAAAATATTTAAGACTCACAAAATGACTCACAAACAGTAGCTAGGACTTTCGAAAAGTTAGACAAAAATTGGCTAAGTAAAAAAATCACAAAGGTAGAATAATCAATTTGACAAACCTTAATTTTCCACAAGTGTGCACAAGAGAGCATGACTTTATACCATTAATTGGCCTAAGTCACTAGTCTAGTGGCATGGACATGAAATGCATGAAAAAATACAGAAAATATGATGCATGAAATGCATGGTTTTTAACCTAAATGTCATGAAAAAATGCATGGCATCAATATAGTGACCTAGACCTAAAAGAACTTGCATGGCATTTAATGCAACCTAGGTTTAAAATGCATGGACATGCATGGAAAAATAAAGCAAACCTAACAACTAAAATATGCATGGGAATAACACAAACACAAGGCATGCTTAAAACACAAACTCAACCAAATGTCATGAAAATGCAAACCTATCATCTAACATATCAAAAATGCAATCACAAGGCAAAATAATGAGATAGCCAAATGGCCTAAGGTTCCAAACAAGCATGGCATTTTCACAAACACTTGATATACTTAAACTAAATACTCAATCAAATGTCATGCAAATACAAACCTATCAACTAACATAGCAAAAATGCACACACAATGCCAAATACATGAAGTGGCCGAATGGCCTAAGGTTCCAAACAAGTATGGCATTTTCACAAACACTTGATGTACTAACATGCTCAACTAAAATATAACACTCAAATCATGCAAACACAAAGTAGGGATACTAAAACTAACAAGCATTTTCACAAACACTTGATATACTATCATGCTCAACTAAAATATAACACTCAAATCATGCAAACACAAAGTAGAGATATTAAAACTAACAAGCATTTTCACAAACACTTGATATACTAAATATAAAACATCAACAAATTTAAACATTATGAAAACAGAAAATTGAAAATGCAAGAATATGATAATAAACTCATGAATGGCAACAAACAAGCATCCAAATTAAAGCAAACTTCAAGTATATGTAGTAGATGAAGCTTTAAAGCATCAAGACTAAAAAAATAACCAAAATAACATGAAAAATCAAGGCAAAATAGATACTATATATATATATATATAAAATCAGGGCCATTCAGCCATGGTAAAAAAAATAAGAAAAAAATTTGTAAGAACTTGTTTAAGAAAAAGATGAAGAAAGAACTTAAAAAGAACATAAAAAAACATTTATTTAAAAAGAATACTCACCAAATTATAATCAAGAATAGCAAAAACAAGAATGGAAACTCAAGAAAGTGCAAGAGTTGGTGCTAAAAGCAACCTCAAGAAGCTATCTTTCAAGCTTTTTCTCCTCAAACTTTCCTTTCTTTTCTAAACTTTTCTTTTTTGCTTTCAACCAAGGAGAGAAAACTAAGCAAAAACCAAGAAGAAATCTAAAATCGAATTGCTGAAAGAAAAAAAACCAGAATCCCCCCTATTGTGCTGGCAGAATTTTACCTCTCTCATCCCTAGGATGTTGTCATTTTTACTCCAACCAATTTCCATCCAAGGGCTAGTGATTCAAAGTGAAAAATCAGGAAATTATCACCCTTAGATTAGGGCATCAGCTGTCCATAATTACAGCTGTTCAAGAATAATGTTGACACTCTCCCTCTTCATGCATTGGCCCATGTGGCTTATTTGCAATGGCTTGATAAAAAAAATCACTAACAAACTCTTAATTCTTGGCCTTTTGATTGAAAAATCAGAAGCTTCTTCCCTCTTTTGGGCCATGGCTACCCAGCACTCCCTTTTCCAGCCCATGTCTGATTTTTTTGAACGGCAAGAAAAGCTCTTTTCGGTTGCTTAGGCTCGGATGCAAATAAATGGAAAACGGACTTCGAATTCAAATTTGATTTTTTTAATACTTTCAAAATAATAAAATATTGAATTCTGGAAGCTTTCAAAATTTTTCGAGTCCGTTTGCTATTTATTTGGATTTTTTCTTCCAAAAATGCCCTTTTATGCCTCCATATTTTACCTTTTTTAAAAGAGCTCCAAATCAAGATTTTTATTCACCAATATCTTCCAAATAATTTAAAAGTATGATCTGGAAGTCTTCATAATTTTTGGAACTCATTTGGTATTTTTTCGGGATTTATCTGCTTGAATTACTACATATGAGGCCCGAGATTTGGCTATTTTGCAAACGAACTCCGAATCAAGATTTTCTTTCACCAATATCTTCAAAATAATTTAAAAATGAGATTTGCAAATTTTCAGAATTTTTGGAGTCCATTTTCTATTTTCTCGGGATTTATCTTCTTGAATTATTGCATAGGAGACTCGGGATTTGGCCATTTTGCAAACGAACTCCGAATCAAGATTTTATTTTGCCAATCTCTTTAAAATAATTTAAAAATTAGATTTACAAATTTTCAAAAGATTTGGAGCTCATTTGCTATTTTTTTGGGATTTATCTTCTTAAATTTCTACATAAGAGACCCGGGATTTGGTCATTTTGCAAACGAACTCCGAATCAAGATTTTATTTTTCCAATCTCTTACAAATGATTTAAGAATGAGATTTGAAAATTTTCAGAATTTTTGGAGTCCATTTGCTATTTTTCCCAAATTTTCCAATTTGGCCCTTAAGCCTTCGAATCCCGATTTTGCTCAAAACAAATCCGTTTTTCAGATTTTCTTCAAACTGAGCCTTGGGCTATCCCTTTTTAATCACTCCTCATCCATTGAGGGCTTTAATCTTACCAAGTTGGGCCATTTCTGTAATCCTTCCCGATTTCACTAAAATCCACCAAAAACCCTAATTCTCGGTTTTCTCCCGAATTGACTTTTCTTTAAGTTTTTCTTTCAAGTGGCTTCTCCATTACCCGTAGTCAGTGCTTATATTTCATTTGGAACCTTCAATTTTGACCAATTCGATCGTTTAAGCATTTTTTCCCCAAATTTCCCGGATTAGGGTTTCTTTTTTACTGAATCTACATAACCCAACTTCCGAACTCCATATCTTTCAATGTAAACATCGGATTATCAAAATTCTTTCACCATTTTTCAATTGAACTTCAAATCTTGATTCTGAAAGTGGGTTGACTTTTTCAGTAATTGACTTTTTGGGATTGACTTTTTTGGGGTTGACTTTTCTGAGGTTGACTTTTTTTGAGTTTGACTTTTTATGCTCACCCTCTTAAACTAAGCCTCGGAGTACCACCTGCAGGATGAAAAAAAGTCTTTTTACATTCTAAAACATCAATTTAGGAAGAAAACATACTTGTTTTAATGGTCCGAACAAAATTAGGTGTCTACAGCTGCCTCTCTTTGGCTATTGCTGAGAATCAGGAATCAGGCAAAGATAAACCAACACTAATTTTGTACGGTTAGTGAAATCACATGTGAAGGAAAGGGAAAGGGGTTTTTCTCTATTTGTTTTTTTTTTTGAAAAACCTGTAAATTGAAGATTTTGTCCTTAAATTGAATTCCCAGACTAATAAGGCTCGACCCATCTTAAGGAAACGGGTTCGGCTTGCAAGAGAAGAAAAGACCTCGACAATGGTCTCGGGGTATTATCCTATCTTGTGCTAACCTTACCGGCATGGGTGAAACCGAAAATTGAAAAAGACCTGGATGAAACCAGGGAATTGAAGGCATGGGTGAAACCATAAAATTGAAAGAGATCTGGATGAAACCAAGGAATTTGAAGGCATGGGTGAAACCATGAAATTTGAAAACGATCTGGATGGAACCACAAATTGAGATGCATGGATGAAACCAAAAATTTGAAAAAGGTCTGGATTAAACCAGAGGTTAAAGTCATGGGTGAAACCATAAAATTGAAAGAGACCTGGATGAAACCAGGGAATTGAAGGCATAGGTGAAACCATAAAATTGAAAGAGATCTAGATAAAACCAAGGAATTTGAAGGCATGGGTGAAACCATGAAATTGAAAAAGACCTGGATGAAACCAGGGAATTGAAGGCATGGGTGAAACCATAAAATTGAAAGAGATCTGGATGAAACCAAGGAACTTGAAGGCATGGGTGAAACCATAAAATTGAAAGAGATCTGGATGAAACCAAGGAATATGAAGGCATGGGTGAAACCATGAAATTGAAAAAGACCTGGATGAAACCAAGGAATTTGAAGGCATGGGTGAAACCATGAAATTGAAAGAGATCTGGATGAAACCAAGGAATTTGAAGGCATGGGTGAAACCATGAAATTGAAAGAGATCTGGATGAAACCAAGGAATTTGAAGGCACGGGTGAAACCATGAAATTGAAAGAGATCTGGATGGAACCAGAAATTGAGATGCATGGGTGAAACCAGAGATTTGAAAAAGATCTGGATGAAACCAGAGGTTAAAGTCATGGGTGAAACCATAAAATTTAAAGAGATCTGGATGAAACCAGGGATTGAAATGCATGGATAAAACCATAAATTTGAAAACGATCTGGATGGAACAAAAAATTTGAAAAGCATGGATGAAACTAGAAATTTGAAAAAGATCTGGATGAAACCAGAGGTTAAAGTCATGAGTGAAACCATAAAATTGAAAGAGATCTGGATGAAACCAGAGATTAAAGGCATTGGTGAAACCATAAAATTGAAAATGATCTGGATGGAACCAGAAATTGAAATGATACAGATATCTTGGATTGATACAAATGCTTCTAAATGCGGATGCAAATGTCCCTACGAATCATATTCATGTGAGTGGTTCATGAATGGTGTAATTGCAGCTATAATGAAGATGCAATGATCCTAGAAATGATGCACTTGCTTGAGATGATGCGAATGCAACTGCTCATGGAAAAATGCAAATACGAATACTCATGAATTATGCAAATGCTTGCTGACACGGTGCAGATGCGAAGTTTAATAAATAGATGAATACTCATGAGTGATGCAAATGACCCTGATCAGTTTTCTAGAATTTGACTCAGCTTTCCAATTCATTTTTCAACCTTTGGCTATTCTCTTTGCCCCAACAGTTTTCAAACTCTTATTGACAGTAGTCTGCTTGCTAAGTTTTATTTCTTTTTCTCATATTTGGAAGTCAAGGTTAACCCTAATAGTTCCACACCTTTGAGTTAGAAAAACCCTTATCTCATGTTAACATAAAAAATGGGTATGTCAAAAATATTTTTATTTTCTTTTTTTTGAAAAACAATTTTGCTTTTTTAATGAAAACTTCTGAGTCAAAAATTTTAACCCCACAGTGTGTAATGTACAAATCTTTTGAAGACTGATGATCATTGTTAGAAATTTTCCTAAGTGTCAATTTGGGTTTTTGAACTTGAATTGACAAGGCTTGGTATAACATGATTTTGTTTTTTTCAGGAAAGCTTCTCTACAAAAAATGTATGTCTTTTCTAGGCTCACAAATGGAACAGATTTTATAAATCATGAATTCATTGAGAACCAAACAAATTCAACTTTCTTTTAGTTTCCATATCAAGGTTTTTATGACAAGCGTCAAGATTGGCTGGGATGTTTAAACTGGAAAGTTGATTTAGGAGAAAAAAGTTTTAGTTTTTGAAATCAATCATCTAAATGAGAGTTGACAATTTGGGAGGTTCAGGAATTCCTAGATGTTCCTCGATAACCGCTCCTTTAAGAAGATCTTTTCTTTTGTGGTATCGGTACTATCATAGATGGCATCAAAAATTCCCATTCTACTCTAGACCGCCCGTTTTTGGGTTTTTACCCTAGAGTCCCATTCTCTCCAATTTGTTCTTTTTTCTTCTTTTTTCATTGTTTTACCATTCATTTGAGAATTCTAAATTCTTCCTTAGTGAAATGATAATTCGATGGGATGGGATAAAATCTGAGGAAAAACCCTTCAAGTTAAATATTCATGCTTGATCAAAATGGACTTTTAAAGCACGTAATGTAGGCCATGGCTCAAGGTTCAGAAAGAAAGGATAAATAGAGCCAAAAAATGTGTTTGAGGGTAATCAGATCAAGGATCCTTTCGTTGATGAGGATTCTCTTTGAAACATTTATCTCTTTTGGACTTTTCATTCCTTTTGACTTTGCTCTTTTTCTTCCTTGCTTTTGGCTTTCATTTGCCATCGCTTTTTCTTTTCTTTTTGACAGAGTGAGCCCATATTCATTCGGTGCTCCATTTGCTTTGTATCTGTCTTTTGAGCTAGGACTCATTTTTCTGTTATCTTTGGGAAGATCTTTCCTCGCATTTGCCCCCAGTGTAGAGGATGATCCTTGATTAGGGTTCAAAGAAGAAAAAATTCTTTCGGCTCAAAAGAGGTGACTATGGATAATTTCTTTTTGTACGAAAGGGATATGAAAGATGGCAATTTCTCATGTCAAGCACGAATATTCATATTGAAAAGCAATCCCCAGGGGAAATAGATATTCAGAATTTCATTTTGCACTTTGGAATCATCCGAATTCTCATATGCATGATATCACAAAAAAATTTCTTCTTTTTTCATCGCATGCCCCAATGATTCATGCGTTAGTCCATCATTCTTCACCATGTATCCATCATTTTCACATATGATGCCCGAGTTTGATTAACCATGAGAATTTGTATCATTATGAGGAACATCACAAGTCTAGGTCTGTACTGAAAAGAATAAGTTTCAATCTTGGGTTTGTTTGAAGTGAATAAGGAAAATATGACCCAAAACGGGTTTTCTCAAGGACATGGGATAATCTAGTTTAATCATTGTGCCCCAGGGTGTCAATTATGAAATGATGTTTGGGTAGTTAGTGTTTTGTGGTTATTGGTAAAGGTCATGAATTGTTTTAGCACAATCTTGACATAAATTAATTTTCCAAAATCTATATTCTTGAAAAAATGTCTCATTTGTTTGAATTACAAGGAATTCGAAAGAATTTCAAAAAGTTCGTTCCTTTGTTCATAGCCTAGACTAGGATCCACATTTTTGCTTATTCTGTGATGACAATGGTTTTATGAAGTTCAATCATTCATATTCCTTGAAGCATTAGGTCTTTCAAGTGTTCTCGATTCAAGGGGTTTAGGCCTGGGAAAGCTTAAAAGAGAGGGGGAAAGGTATTGGGTCATTTGTAACAATGATCATCAATATTCTTGAGACTATTCATTACTAAAACTTCCTTAATGCTTGTTTTTGCAAATTCAGATTATTGTTAAGACATAACAAACACAAAGCATTTTTAAAAAAAAATCAAAATTCATTTAATTCTTATGAGTGTCGACATGAGACAAGTGTTTTCATCATAAGGTTTGAAACTAAATGCATAAAAACTTCCCCTTGACATGTTATCCCTAATTCAAACTGGCTATTCCTCGGTACTCTTTTCGACCTTTCCATATTCTTCCCCTATTATGACATCCATAATTGTCTCATCATTCCCATTCAGTAGATTCTCCACGCTGTCTGACCTTTGTTTCTTCCCCACACCTAACTGTCATTTATTGATGAGCGCTTGAACCTGCCGCTTCAGACATAAGCAATTTTCTGTGGAATGTCCCCGAATCCCAGAATGATAATCACAATATGCATTCTCGTCATACCAGCTTGGATATGGGGGTTGGATAGGCTCCACTGGAACTTTAGTGAGGAGTTGCTCTTCGACCAGCTGGGGCAATAGTTCAGAGTAAGACATGGGGAGTGACTCAAACTGATCTCATTTTCGGATATTCTTTGATTTCCTTTGACTGACAAAAGGTTGAAAATTTACTGGATTCTGAGAGGCCATTGGGTATAAGTATGAACCCTGGGGTACATAATTCATAGAAGGATAGGGTGGAGGGTATGAAGTTGCCAGAATATACGGGGCACAGTCTTCCATGGCTTGGACATCTTTCTCTTTGTTTTTGGGCGACCTGTTTCTCTCAGCATTAAATGTTTTACCTCCTTCGAGTTTCCCGGCCTTGATTGCATTTTCAATCATTTCCCCGGAGATTACCATATCCGAAAAATTCTTCGTGGTGTTGCCAACAAGTCTATCGTAGTATGGGGCCTGTAGTGTATTCATAAAAATGACAGTGGTTTCCTTCTGAGTTAAAGGCGGTTGTACTTGGGTGGCCATGTTCCTCCACCTTTGAGCACACTCTTTCAAGCTCTCGGTAACCTTTTTCTCCATATTTTGCAAGGTGAGACGGTCAGGTGTCATGTCGGTCACATGCTTGTACTGGTTTAGAAAAGCCATAGCCAAATCATTCCAAGAGCGAATCCGATCCTTGCTCAACTGACTATACCACCTAATTGCAGACCCGCTGAGGCTATCCTGAAAGTAGTGAATCAGAAGCTTATCATTATCTATACAACTTGTCATCTTTTGGCAGAACATAGTGATATGGGCTGACGGATCAGTCGTCCCGTCATATTTCACAAAGTCATGGACCTTGAATTTAGGAGGGATGACTAAATCGAAGACCAAGCATCGCTCTTTCGCCTTCACACTCCTGAATACGTCTGTATTTTCTAATGCTCGGAGCCTTTCATCTAGCAACTGATATTTTTCTTGAAAATCTGCCAAGTCTACCTTATTAACCATTTTCAAATTTTCCTGTTCAGCTGGATCATCTGAATTTAAGACATTGACGGGGTTAACTGTGTTTTGGGCATCCATCGTTACGACCTCATTCTGACCCTTTCGTGCCTCAAACCCTTCTCTGGTGGCCAAGTTTTCAGTGTATCCCTTGATTACGGTGGACATTAGCTCCATCAATTTAATCATCTGATCTTTAGATTCTGCTTGAGACTTTGCCAGCTGTTCTCGCAATTCTTCCTATACCCTTTCCATTCTTTCCATTCGGGCAACTTGTTCATTCTCCATAGCACTAGCCTGTATTAAAAGGGTACTCAGTACTTCTTATACCTCTGATTTGAAATAGAAATTCTTTCAAAGACTCTTAAAGCCAAGCCAATTTCTATTTTATTCCCCCAAAGTGCATGTCATGATGAAGGAGCCATGAATGCAATTTGATGCACGTGAAGCCTAAACAATATGATGTATGGACATGTATAGTGGAAACATGATGACCATATACGTATTAAATGCAATCACGATGCCAACATGTTGCAAGCAAAGAATAAATCAATCAACACATGGATATATGCAATGACTGATCATGTACATTTTAGCGTATTTCCCAATGAATAATCCTATGCACTATGAGTGCAACATGATGTCAATTATGATACATGTAAACAATAAAAAATTGATAAAGAGTATATACAAAGAAAATCATGCTGACCATGTGTGTCATGAATGCATCCTGATGTTAATATGACAGATTACTGCATAAGCATATACAGAAAAATCATGCTGACTATGTTTGTCATGAATGCAACCCAAAGTCAACATGATGCATGTAAAGAATAAACAAATTAATGCATGGATATATACAAAAAAACCATGTTGATTATGAATGCATGAATGCAACCTGATGCTGACATGATACATGTATGAATGTATGGTATGACAAATAATTGATCGGATGCAAAATGCAAAGGGGAAGATATCACAGAGGAAATAAGAATTGGAGGAACTTAATCATCAACATCTCATAAATTTGAAGCATAGTCAATTCATTCCTATATCAATTGTTCACAATGGTATAAACCATGTTTTACAAAATCTGAGCAATAGTTAAAACTGTCTTTACAAGTATTTTATTCTTCCTAGCATCCTAAGGCTATAAAAGCTGGCTATTGAAAAAGTGAAATCCTATTACATCATATAGGACCGAAGTCTTTCCACCTCAATGCTGTAAATCTCCCAATCCTAATGACGTTTTCCCAGCCCTCTATCAATCAGTGTCGTTGGATCCAACCACTTGGCATTTATAAGAGATTGCACTTTCTTTTTGAAGGCCATACAGTCTTCAATGCTATGGCCAACAATTCCACAGTGATAACCACATCTTACATTTGGATTATACCACTTTGGATATGGTGGTAACAGGGGTTTCAATGGGATACAGGCAACCATGTGATTTTGGATCAGTATAGGGAGAAGCTCTCGGTAGCTGATTGGAATAGGATCAAAATGCCTTTAGGTCTTATCCTGGGGTCGTTTCTTAGTCACACATGGCCTAGGAGTTGGGGCACTTGGTGGTGACACTAAGGTTCGAACCGGAGTGTTTACTTAGGGATATGGAAGAACAGCATGGTAAGGGTATGGATTTAGATTTGGACATGGGGCCTTTGAAGGTTGTACATAGCTCGAGGTTCCTATCCCAGATGCTGGATAAGGTGATTGATGAGGGAAATAGTATGAACTGGGAGTTGGTGGTGATGGAATGGGATTCAGGAATCCCGTAGTGGTAATCCCAATGGACGATTGGACCATAGTAGGGTGGGGATACTGGTTTGGACCTAGAACAGTTTGTAGGTATGGTGCAGGATCTGAGGTTTCTATCTTTGGTATGAAGCTCTCAGGTTTAATCATTTTCACGATTTTGTCCACAATTTCATCAAGATTGCAACCTTTGTGGCATTGACAAGTGCAGGATCCAGCAAGGATTGTATGTTCTGGACCTAATGGTTTTGGTTGATCCGAAGATGATACAAAGCCCTGACAAAGTTCCTCTTTACTCTTACCCATATCCTCAACCATTTTCAGCAATTTGGCAAGCTGTTCCTTCACCTCCCGGATTTCATGACCACATTCTTCTTGATTTCATTCCAACGCACCCAATCGTTCCTCCGATTCATTCCTCATATCTCGAACCGCTTTCATGCAAATGAAAATGTCATGAGATTAAGAATACAATTGTGAATGTACATGCTCTATTCCTATGTGCATGAATATACTGATGATTAATGCATGAACATATACAGAGAAATTATGATGACTATGTATGCTATGGATGTAATCTAATGCCAACATGATGCATTTAAAAAATGAATAAATCGATGCACAGGTGTATACAAATAATGACTATGCATGTCATAAACGTATTCTACAATGAATGACCATGCATGCTATGATGTCAAAATGATACATGTGAAGAATAAATGAATTAATACAAAGGTAGGTACAAAGAATGACCATGTATATCACAAATGTATTCTACAATGAATAGCCATGCATGTTAGGACTGTGACATGATGTCAAAATGATACAAATAAATTAACCAATGATTACACGAAATTGGTAGGACCTAAATCTTGATTATTCAAAAATCTCATTATGCAAGATTTGCCTCCAAATTTATGATTTTTTGAAACATGTTTTTTCTATGAAAAACCAATCATATTATTTTCAAAAGAATTTTGGGGTAGTGGATCCTACTATGGTACAATATCCAAATGTTCATGTAACACTACCGGTTTTATGAAATCATCAAATGAAATTATTATCACCATCCATTTATTGCAAAAACGAGATCAATAATACAATCAAAAATGTACATGCTCTATTCACACATGCATGAAATGTGCAAAATGCAACAAAAAAAAATGCTTGAAAAAGGATTTTTATTTTATTTCAAACAGTTAATGAATATTTTCCCCGACAAATGTCTACTTATATAGGTATCACAGTGCCTTTGGGACGGATTATCACATTTGTTACGGGCGATGTATGTACATCGTTGCCCGATCTAAAAAACTTCTTCAGAGTGTAAAATAGGTAACCAAAAGGTTTAGAAATGTCCCTCCATGTGTTCCTATTTTTGATATATCTAACGAAAATCTGGCATGGCTTCTCCTAGATTCACTATATGAGGGTGAATCGGTTCTAAAGGCCTCGAATTGCTCCTCACTGTCGCCGGTGAAGGCTAGTAAGGCACCCCGATAAAAGCGGGTTCAATTTGTTAGAGTCTATTTCCCTAGCCCATGCGGATTGTTAATCACGAAGGCTTAGTTACTTTGCTCCCACCTAAAAGGACGGAACCCGGGTATAGGATTCATGATATGCAAATGCACGTGTAGTGTGTGTGGAGGAACAACAAACCGTTCACCACCTATTCTACACCCCTTATTCTAAATGCCCTAGCAATTTATAAAAACATTCAAGAATAGTGTAACGCATTAACCAACAAGCAATTATAATATACAACCTTAAATAACTAGAGAACAATAATAAAATGCATGCACATGAGTATGAACATATTTAAAAACATTTTATTATTTTCAAAATTCCCCTTATTAAAAAAATACGGGAATTAAAATTAAATACCAATTAAACCAACCAAAACTGACACTTTGATAACACACGAGTAATTCTAGGCCTGACTCTCTAATAGTCCCCAGTGGAGTCGCCAAGCTGTCGCAACCTAAAAATAACAAGTCTCATCGCAAGACTTTATTATTCGTTAAGCACGACATTAAAAAAACGAGGAAAAGTCGACTTAATTTCTCTAGAAAAATAAAGGTTTTGAAAATGACCTTAAAAAAGACATGGAGTCCCCACCAATCTTTTTTAGCTAGGTGTGATCGGCCACCTATTAAAACCGGTTTTATAAAATATTTTAAAATTAATTAAAACATTTTTAAAACCAATTTCAAGTCTGCGTTTTAAACCAGAGAAATCAAAGAAATGGGTTCGGGACTCGATTACGTACGAGGAAGGATTAGCACCCCCACAACGCCCGTATAAACGGTACCTTATTAATCATGTGTTATCTCAAGTCTCGGTAAAAAAGTTGGTTTTAAATTTAGTATTTCAAGTTAATTCCCAATTTAAAGAAAAATAATTCTATTTTTAATTGAAAATGATCCGAAATTTATAAATTCAAAATTTTCCTATATTCCCCAACAAACTTGGCAAAATATAGAAATTTTTATTAATTTGGAAAACTTTCTGAATCATTCTCATTTTTAAGAAGATATTCTGTTATTAATGATAATTGATGATATATTCCCTAGCAAACCCGATAGAGAACTCATGAATTATTTTAACTCCGGAATATCTTTATTTTATTGAAAATCATTACCTTTTTTGAAAATATTTAAAAGAAATGAATATGTATATGCATGACATAAATAAAATGACATAGCAAAATCTAAATAATATAATGCAATCTGAATGATATGATATAATTTAAATGCCTTAGCGTATTCTACATGAAATGAAATATCCTAAGTTATATGATATATTCTAAATGAAATGAAATGACCTAGGTAACATAATATATTCTATATGAAATGTAATATCCTAAGTCATATGATATATTCTAAATGAAATGAAATAATCCTAAATGACATAATATATCCTATATGAAATGAAATGACCTAAGTAACATAATATACTCTATATGAAATGAAATAATTTAAAGGACATGGAAAATATGAATGATATAGCATATAATTTAAATGATATGGAATATAAAATAATGCTATCATATAATATGCATGGAAATAAAAATGAAAATAATAATGCATGAACATAGGATATGCTAAATAATATAACAAAAAGTAACTAAATAAAAAACATAGGATATCATGAAATATTCAAAACCATATAATAAAATAATATAACATCAAAAAATATAAATCAAAATAATGACATTACCATAGAAATTATCATAGCAAAAATCACACATTATATAAAATGCATGAATATGGAAAATGCAATGCATGAAAATGTATTTTTTCCTTTAATTAAGGAAATCCGTATATCTAAAAAGATATCCGGCTACCTTTGGAAAATATGTCAAATTAAATATTCTAAAACCAAAATACTTTTTGATTGTTTGAAAGCAATTTTGAAAAGCTTAGATTAAAAACAAAAACTTAGCTAAACCCTTTTTAAAATGGCTCTAATTTCCTAAGTTTAAAATCCCGGACTTGACCACCCTTAACCCGAGACTTAAAAAATCATTTTTAGAGTTTTAAAAGGCTTAGAAACTACCCTAAGTCAGTAGCTAGACTTCCTAATCAACCCCCTCTAAGTAATTTAACCAAAACAGAAAAATGATTTTCCTTTAAATTCAATTCTGACTCCACTCTCCAGTTTTAAAACACGATTTTTTACCCTATTTTTAAAAGTTCTACAAAATCTAAAAAAAAATACTGCAGACTCAGGACATGTAAAGCTACATGAGAAAAAATCGGCTTAATTTTATGATTAAAGATTGATTCCCAGAAAAATCGGGAAAATCCGAGTACTGGGTGAAAAAACTGTTTTGCCGAAACACATTTTTGCCTTTTATAAAATCATTTAAAAATCAAACTAAAAATATTTAAGACTCACAAAATGACTCACAAACAGTAGCTAGGACTTTTGAAAAGTTAGACAAAAATTGGCTAATTAAAAAAATCACAAAGGTAGAATAATCAATTTGACAAACCTTAATTTTCCACAAGTGTGCTCAAGAGAGCATGACTTTGAACCATTAATTGGCCTAAGTCATTAGTCTAGTGGCATGGACATGAAATGCATGAAAAATACAACAAATATGATGCATGAAATACATGGTTTTTAACCTAAATGTCATGAAAAAATGCATGGCATCAATATAGTGACCTAGACCTAAATGAACTTGCATGGCATTTAATAAAACCTAAGTTTAAAATGCATGGACATGCATGGCAAAATAAAGCAAACCTAACAACTAAAATATGAATGGCAATAACACAAACACAAGGCATGCTTAAACTACAAACTCAACCAAATGTCATGAAAATGCAAACCTATCATCCAACATATAAAAAATGCAAACACAAGGCAAAATAATGAGATAGCCGAATGGCCTAAGGTTCCAAACAAGCATGGCATTTTCACAAACACTTGATATACTTAAACCAAATACTCAATCAAATGTCATGCAAATACAAAACCTATCAACTAACATAGCAAAAATGAACACACATACATGAAGTGGCCGAATGGCCTAAGGTTCCTAACAAGCATGGCATTTTCACAAACACTTGATATACTAACATGCTCAACTAAAATATAACACTCAAATCATGCAAACACAAAGTATAGATACTAAAACTAACAAGCATTTTCACAAACACTTGATATACTAACATGCTCAACAAAAATATAACACTCAAATCATGCAAACACAAAGTAGAGATATTAAAACTAACAAGCATTTTCACAAACACTTGATATATTAAATATTAAACATCAACAAATTTAAACATTATGGAAATTGAAAATGCAAGAATATGATAATAAACTCATAAATGGCAACAAACAAGCATCCAAATTAAAGCAATCTTCAAGTATATGTAGTAGATGAAGATTTAAAGCATCAAGACTAAAAAAATAACCAAAATAACATGATAAATCAAGGCAAAACAGCAACTATGTAAAAAAAATCTAGGCCATTCGGCCATGGTAAAAAAAATAAAATAAAAAAATGTAAGAACTTGTTTAAGAAAAAGATAATGAAAGAACTTAAAAAAAAACATAAAAAAAATTTATTTAAAAAGAAAACTCACCAAATAATAATCAAAAACAACAAAAACAAGAATGGAAAATCAAGAAAGTGCAAGAGTTGGTGCTAAAAGCAACCTCAAGAAGCTATCTTTCAAGCTTTTTCTCTTCAAACTTTCCTTTCTTTTCTAAACTTTTCTTTTCTGCTTTCAACCAAGGAGAGAAAACTAAGCAAAAACCAATAAGAAATTTGAAAATGAAGTGTTGAAAAAAAAAATTAGAATCCCCCCTATAGTGCTGGCAGAATTTTACCTCTCTCCTCTTTAAGATGTTGTCATTTTTACTCTAACCAATTTCCATCAAAGGGCTAGTGATTCAAGGTGAAAAATCATGAAATTATCACCCTTAGATTAGGTCATCAGCTGTTCATAATTACAGTTGTTCAAGAATAATGTTGACACTCTCCCTTTTCATGCATTGGCCCATGTGGCTTATTTGCAATGGCTTGATAAAAAAAATCACTAACTCTTAATTCTTGGCCTTTTGATTGAAAAATCAGAAGCTTCTTCCCTCTTTTTGGCCTTGGCTGGCCATCACTCCCTTTTCAGCCCAAGTCTGATATTTTTGAAAGGCAAAAAAAGCCCTTTTCGGTTGCTTGGGTAAAATGACCGTTTTGCCACCCGGATGCAAATAAATGGAAAACGGACTTCAAATTCAAATTTGATTTTTTTTAATACTTTAAAAATAATAAAATATTGAATTTTGGAAGTTTTCAAAAATATTTGAGTCCGTTTGCTATTTATTTGGATTTTTTCTTCCAAAAATGCCCTTTTATGCCCCCATATTTTACCATTTTTTAAACAAGCTATAAATCAAGATTTTTCTTCACCAATATCTTCCAAATAATTTAAAAGCATGATCTGGAAGTTTTCATAATTTTTGGTACTCATTTGGTATTTTTTCGGGATTTATCTGCTTGAATTACTACATAGGAGGCCCAGGATTTGGCCATTTTGCAAACGAACTCCGAATCAAGATTTTCTTTCGCCAATCTCTTCCAAATAATTTAAAAAATGATATTTGAAAATTTTCAAAATTTTTGGAGTCTATTTGCTATTTTCCCGGGATTTATCTTCTTGAATTATTGCACAGGAGACCCAGGATTTGGCCATTTTGTAAACGAACTCCAAATCAAGATTTTATTTTGCCAATCTCTTTAAAATAATTTAAAAATGAGATTTGCAAATTTTCAAAAGATTTGGAGTTCATTTACTATTTTTTCGGGATTTATCTTTTTGAATTTCTACATAAGAGACCCGGGATTTAGCCATTTTGCAAATGAACTCCGAATCAAGATTTTCTTTCGCCAATCTCTTCCAAATGATTTAAGAATGAGATTTACAAATTTTCAGAATTTTTGGAGTCCATTTGCTAATTTTCCCAAATTTTCCAATTTTGCCCTTTTTGCCTTTGAAACCCGATTTTGCTCAAAACAAGTTCGTTTTTTAGATTTTATTCAAACTGAGCCTTGAGCTATCCCTTTTTAATCACTCCTAATCCATTGAGGGCTTTAATATTACCAAGTCGGGCCATTTCTGTAATCCTTCCCGATTTTACCGAAATCCACCAAAAACCATAATTCTCGGTTTTCTCCCAGATTGACTTTTCTTTCAGTTTTTCTTTCAAATGGCTTCTCCATTACCCGTAGTCAGTGCTTATATTTCATTTGGAACCTTCAATTTTGACCAATTCGATCGTTTAAGCACTTTTCCCTAAATTTCATGGATTAGGGTTTCCTTTCTATTGAATCTGCATAACCCAACTTCCGAACTCCATATCTTTCAATGTAAACCTCGGATTATCAAAATTCTTTCGCCATTTTTCAATTGAAATTCAAATCTTGATTTTGAAAGTGGGTTGACTTTTTCAGTAATTGACTTTCTGGGGTTGACTTTTTTTGGGGTTGACTTTTTTGAGTTTGAATTTTTATGCTCGCCCTCTTAAACTAAGTCTCAGAGTACCACCTCCAGGATGAAAAAAAAGTCTTTTTACATTCTAAAACATCAATTTAGGAAGAAAACATACCTGTTTTAGTGGTCTGGACAAAATTAGGTGTCTACACAAAGCATTTAAAATTCAAAATTCATTTAATTCATATGAATGTCGACATGAGACAACTATTTTCATCCTAATGGTCTGAAACTACATGCATCAAAATGCTTCTATTGACATCCTTCAAAGGTAGTAATTCTCCTCCTAAAACCCTAAAAGAAACTGATTTACGGCAAAACGGCCTTCCACTGATTGATAACACTGTGGATAAGACCTTCAATCTTTTCCCTCAATTGTCTGTATTTTTCAGTTGAATGCCCAATTACCCCCAGGTGATAATCACACTTGCTGTCAGGGTCATAACTTATTGCTGAATGGATTAGGAGCTATTTTGAAAGGTACCGGGGTAAGGTCTGATTCTTTATTAGTAATGGCAGTAGGTCAGGGATTAGGATTGGAATTATTTCTTGGTTATCCCGAGGTCATTTTCTAGAAGTAGGCCTTGATGCAAGAACTGGTATAGGATTAGGTGCTTGGGTCGGTGGGTAAGGATAAAGGCTTGGAGATATCTCAGTAGGATAACATGATTGGTATAAGGAAACTTGGGAATATGGGACGAAATCCTCCATAGCTTGGACATCTTCCTCTTTCTTTCTAGGTACCCTATTTCTCTCGGCGTTGGATGTTCCTTCTCCTTCAAGTTTCCCATTCATGACAGCATTCTCAATCATCTCCCCTGAGATTACCATATCAGCAAAATTCTTCGAGCCATTGCCGATGAGTCTATCATAGTATGGGGCCCGCAGTGTACTCACAAAAAGGACGGTTATTTCTTTTTGTGTCAAAGGTGGTTGTACTTAGGTGGACATGTTCCTCCACCTGTGAGCATACTCTTTGAAGCTCTCAGTAGCTTTTTTCTGCATATTTTGCAAAGTGAGACGGTCAGGTGTCATGTTAGTCATATGCTTGTACTGGTTTAGAAAAGCCATGGCCAAATCATTCCAAGAGTGAATTTGATCCTTCCTCAACTGACCATACCACCTAATTGCGGACCCGCTAAAGCTATCCTGAAAGTAGTGAAATAGAAGCTTATCATTATCCATATGACTTGTCATCTTTCTGCATAATATAGTGATGTGGGCTGACGGATCAGTCGTCCTGTCATATTTCACAAAGTTAGGGACCTTGAATTTAGGAGGAATGACTAAATCGAGGACCAAGCATCGTTCTTTCGCATCCACACTCCCAAATATATCTATATTTTCTACTACCCGGTGCCTTTCATCTAACAACTGATGTTTCTCTTGGGAATCTGCCAACTCTACCTCTTTAATTGCAACCATTTTCAACTTTTCCCGTTCAGCTGGGTCATCTAAGTTCAGGGTGTTGCTGGGGTTAACTATGTTCTGGTCATCCATCATTAGGACCTCATTCTGACCTTTTTTTGCCACTAACTCTTCTTTGGCGGCAAAGTTTTCAGTGTATCCTTTTCCCTTGATTACGGCGGACATCAGTTCCATCAATTTAGTCATCTGATCTTTAGATTCTGCTCCAGATTTTGCCAAATTTTCTAGCAATTCTTCATGTGCCCTTTCCATTCTTTCCATTCGGGCAGCTGGTTCATTCTCCATAGCTCTAGCCTGTATTGGAAAGGTACTCAGTACTTCTTATACCTCTGATTTGAAATGGAAATTCTTTCAAAGACCTTTAAAGCCAAGCCAACTTTTGTTTTATTCCCCCAAATGTATGTCATGATAAAGGAGCCATGAATGCAATTTGATGCACGCGAAGCCTAAACAATATGATGTATGAACATGTACAGTGGAAACATGCTGACTATAAATGCAATAATTACAATCACGATGCCAGCATGCTGCAAGCAAATAATAAATAAATTAATGCATGGATATATGCAATGAATGACCATGTATATTTCAACGTATTTCCCAATGAATGATCGTATACATGCAACATGATGTCAATTATTGCATGTAAACAATGATTGACACAGAGTATATACAAAGAAACTCATGCTGACCATGTGTATTATGAATGCGACCTAATGCTAACATGATGTATGTAGTAAGCAAATTAGTGCATGAACATATAGAAAAATCATGCTGACTATGTTTGCCATGAATATCACCTGATGATACCAACATGCATGTATGAATGTATGGTATGACAAATGATTGATCGGATATAAAATGCAAAGGGGAAGATATCACGGAGGAAATAAGAATCAGAGGAACTTAATCATCAACATCTCATAAATTGAAGCACAACCAATTCATTCCCAAATCAACATTCACAATGGTATAAACCATGCTTACAAAATCATGAGCAATGGTTAAAACAGTCTTTACAAGCACTTTATTCTTCCTAGCATCTTAAGGCTATAAGAGCTGGCTACTGAAAAAGTGAAATCCTACTGCATCATATCTGACCAAAGCTTTCTACATCATTGTCGTAAATCTCCCAATCCTAATGACGCTTTCCCAGCCCTCTATCAATCAGCATCGTTGGATCGATCCACTTGATCTACATAAGAGATTGCACTTTCTTTTTGAATGCTACACAGTCTTCAATGCTATGGCCGGTAATTCCACATTGATAATCACATCTTGCATTTGGATTATACCACTTTGGATATGGTGGTAACAGGGGTTTCAGCGGGACACAGGCAACCATGTGATTTTGGATCAGTATAGGGAGAAGCTCTCGATAGCTGATTGGAATGGGATCATACTGCTCTTGAGTTTTGTTTTTGGATTGTTTCTTAATCACACATGGCCTAGGAGTTGGGGCACTTGGTTGTGGCACTAAGGCTTCCATCAAAGTGTTTGCATGGAGAGATGGCCGAATAACAAGGCAAGGGTATGGATTAGGACATGGGACCCTTGGAGGTTGTACATAGTTTGAGGTTCCTATCCCGGATGCTTGATAACGTGATTGATGAGGGAAATGGTATGAACTGCCAGTTGGTGGTGATGGAATGGGATTTAGGTGTCCCGTAGTAATCATCCCAGTGGACAATTGAGCCATAGTAGGGTAGGGATATTGGTTTGGACTTAGAGCAGTTTGCAGGTATGGTACAGGATCCGTGATTTCTGTCTTTGGTATCAGGCTCTCTGGTTTCATCATTTTCATGATTTTGTCCACAATTTCATCCGGGTTGCACCCCTTGTAACACTGGCAAGCACAGGATCTAGCAAGGATTGTATGTTCTGGACCTGAACATTTTGGTTGATCCAAAAGTAATGAAGAACCCTAAGAAAATTCCCCTTTACTCTTTTCCATATCCTCAAATATTTTCATAAATTTGACAAGCTATTCCTTCAACTCTCGGAGTTCATGTCCAAACTCCTCTTGATTTTGTTCCAAAGCACCCACTCGTTCCTCCAATTCTTTCCTCATATCTCGATTCCCTTTCATGCAAATGAAAATGTTCTGAGATTTAAGAATACAATTATGAATGTACATGCTCTATTCCTATATGCACGGATATACTGATGATGAATGCATGAAGCATTCAAAGAAATTATGATGGCTATGTATGCCATGTGTGCAACCTGATGCCAACATGATGCATGTAAAGAATAAGCAAATTACTGCATGGATATATACAGAAAAATTATGCTAACTATGACTGTATTCTACAATGAATGAGCATACATGCTTATGAATGTAACATGATGTCAAAATGATATATGCAAAGAATAAATGAATTAACACAAAGGTATATACAAAGAAATCAATGGCTACACAAAAATGGTGGGACCAAATTTTGATTATTCAAAAATCTCATTATGCAAGATTTGCCTTCACATTTAATCTACAATTTTTTGAAACATGTTTTCTCTATGAAAAAACACACATATTATTTTCAAAAGAATTTCGGGATAGTGGATCCTAATATGGTATAATATGCAAATGTTCATGTAACACTACCGGTTCATGAAATCACCAAATGAGATTATTATTACCAACTGTTTATTGCAAAGAATGAGATCAAAAATACAACGATAAATGTACATGCTCTATTCACATATGCATGAAATATGCAAAAATGGTTGAAAAAGAATGTTTGTATTTTGGATTTCAAAAGGTTAGTGAACACTTGCCCCAACAATATCTACTTATATAGGCATCACGGTACCTTTGGGGTGGAGTATCACAGTTATTACAGGCAATGTACGTTCATCTTTGCCCGGTTTACAAAACTTATTTGAGATTTAAAAATAGCTAATAAAAGGTTAGAAATATCCCTCCATATGTTCCTAACTTCGGTGTATCTAACAAAAATCCCGCATGGCTTCACCTAGGTTCACTATATGAGGGTAAATCGGTTCTAAAGGCCCCGAATTGCTCCTCACTGTCGTCGGTGAAGGCTAGTAAGGCACCTCAATAAAACGGGTTCAATTCGTTAGAGTATATTTTCCTATGCTCGTACGGAGGATTATCACGAAGGCATTAGGTACATTATACTCCGAAATCGTTTCACTAGCCCATACGGAGGATCATGACGAAGGCCTAGTTACTTTACTCCCACTTAAACAGATGGAACCCGAGTAAAGAGTTCATGTTATGCAAATGCAAGTGAGGTGTGTGAGGAGGAACAACAAACCTTTCACCACCTATTCTACACCCTTTATCCTAAATAACCCAACAATTTATTAAAACACAGATAAAGAATAGTGTAACGCATTAACCAACAACCAATTATAACATACAACATTAAATAACTAGAGAAAAATAATAAAATGCATGCACATGAGTATGACCATATTCAAAAACATTTTATTATTTTCAAAATTCTCCTTTATTTTAAAAAATGTGGGAATTAAAATTAAATACCAATTAAACCAACAAAATCGAGACTTTGATAACACACGATCAATTCTCGGCTTGACTCTCTATTAGTCGCAGTGGAGTCACCAAGCTGTCGCAACCTAAAAAATAACATAACAATAACAAGTCTCATCGCAAGACTTTATTATTTGTTAGGCGTGACATTAAAAAAAAAAAAGAGAAAAAGTTGACTTAATTCCTCTAGAAAAATGAAGGTGTCGATACGTGATCCCTATCACGGGGACCTGTTCGAGTCAGGGAGAAACGAAATCAGAGGAAAATATGACTTAATTCCTCTAGATTGAAATTAAAGGTCGAGGGTATGAAAATGGCCTCGTAAAAAGGCATGGAGTCGCCACCAATCTTTTTTAGCTAGGTGTGATCGGCCACCTATTAAAACCGGTTTTATAAAACATTTTAAAATTAATTAAAACATTTTAAAAACCAATTTCAAGTCTGCGTTATAAACCAGAGAAATTAAAGAAACGGGTTCGGGAGTTGGTTACGTGAGGGGAAGAATTAGCACCCCCACAACGCCCGTATAAATCGGTACCTTATTAATCGTGTGTTATCTCAAGTCTCGGTAAAATATTGGTTTTTAATTTAATATTTCAAGTTAATTCCCAATTTTAGGAAAAATAATTCCATTTTCAATTGAAAATGATCCGGAATTTATTAATTCAAAATTTTCTTACATTCCCTGACAAAATCGGCAAAATATAGAAATTTTTATTCATTTGGAAAACTTTCCGAATCATTCTCGTTTTTTGAAAGAAAATATTCCTTTATTAATGATAATTGATGATATTCCCTCCAGCAAACCCGGTAGAGAACTCATGAATTATTTTAACAGAAATATCTTTATTTTTATTGAAAATCATTATCTTTTTCAAAACATTTAAAAATATGAATATGAACATGTATGATATAAATAAAATAACATGGCAAAGTCTAGATAACAAAATGCAACCTAAATGATATGACATAATTTAAATGACATAAAATATTCTAAGTAAAATGAAAAATCCTAAGTATCATGGTATATTCTAAATGAGATAAAATGATTTAAATGACAAGGCAATTTTAAATGATATGGCATATTTTAAATGAGATGGCATGTTATAAATAAAATAACCTAAATGACATGGAATATGATTTAAATGACAAGAAATGACATGAAATTAAAATAATGCTAACATATAATATGCATGAAAATGAAAATAAAAATAATAATGCATGGACATAGTATATGCTAAACAATATGACAAAAATAACTAAATAAAAAGCATAGGATATCATGAAACATTCAAAATCATATGGCAAACAAATATAAGATCAAAAAATGTGAATTAAAATAATAATAATATCATTGAAAATATCATAGCAAAAATCAAACATTTAAATAAAATGCATGAACATGGAAAATGCAATGCATGAAAATGTATTTTTTCCTCTAAAAAAAGAAATCCGTATATCTAAAAAGATATCCGGCTACCTTAGGAAAATATGTCAGATTAGATTTTCTGAAAAAAAAAACAAAACTTTGGGATTGTTTGAAAAAAATTTTGAGGAAAACTTGAATAAAAATTAAAACCCTTACTAAACCCTTTTAAAATGGCTCTAATTTCCTAAGTTTAAAATCCCGGACTTAACTACCCTTAACCCGAGATTTATAAAATCATTTTTAAAGTTTAAAAAGGCTTAGATACTACCCTAAGAGAGTAGCTAAATCTTCTAACCAACCCTCTCTAAATGCCTTAGCCAAATTCAACCATTATTCCTCTTTTGATTTGAAATCTGCCTCTATTGTCTGGTTTTGCCACACGATTTGTTAGCCTATTTTTACAAATTCAAAAAAATCTAAAAAAACTACTGGAGACTCAAAACATGTAATATACACAAGAAAAAATTGGTTTAATTTTCTAATTAAAGATGCTGCCCATAAAAATTGAAGATGTTCGAGTACTAGGTAAAAAAAAAAAAATTGTTTGTCAAAACACTTTTTTTTTTGCCTTTGATAAATTCATTAAGAAACCAAAGTAGAAATTCTTGGAAATCATCCTAAATACCTAAGGACAGTAGCTAAACATTTTGAAAACCTTGGACAAAAATTGGCTAAGTAAAAAAATCACAAAGGTAGAATAATCAATTTGACAATTCCTTAATTTTCCACAAGTATGCTCAAAGGAGCATGACTTTGAGCCATTAATTGGCCAAAGTCACAAATCAAGTGGCAATGACATGGAATGCATGAACATACAGCAAATGAAATGTATGAAATGCATGGTCTAAAGGTCTAAATGGTAAAGTAAATGCATGACAGTTCATGGCAACCTAAATGCCTAGCATGAATTTGCATGGCAATAAATACTATCCTAACTCAAATTGCATGCAATGCTTGATAATGCAAATACGACTTGGACCTAATATGTTATGAATACGCATGAAAATGCTAATATGACCTAAGACCTAAATAGCATAGTAATGCATGACAATACCAATGTGATTTAAGACTTAATATGCATGGCAATACCAATATGGGCTTGACCTAAAATGTAATGAGCATGCATAGCAATACTATGAACATACAATGACCAATGAAACTAATGTCAATGCTGGAACAAACAGCAACTAATACACAATTTCAAGGTATGATAATGCAAAGCATGTTACCTAAACAAAATGCAAATGCATGACAAGGCAAGGGATGCATGAAGAGGCCAAATGATCACATGAGACTCTAATGCAATCCTATTTACTAAATGGCATAAGTACATGACAAATCATATTAAGATGCATAATGTCATGACATTTTCATAAGCATATAAGATACTAAAATCAAAATGCACAAGCTCATGGCATGGAAATACAAACAAGTTAAGAAACAAAAGGAGAATGCACATGCAAGGCATACACAATGTGAAGTGCCGAATGGTCATGAAAAAAATGATGGCATTTTTTCATAGTATTTTCATACGCACATGGGATACTAAAATCATAATATACAAGTTCATGGCATAGAGATGCAAACAAGTTAAGAAGCAAAACGAAAATACACATGCTAGGCATACAAAATGGAGTGTCCGAATGGTCATGAAACAAAACCAAGAAAATGCAAACATGTAAGACATGATACATGAAAAAAAATGCACCACATGAGCATATGAACAACAATGGCCGAATATGCAAGGATGTAATATCAAGCATGGAAATGAAATATATAAGTAAATATAGCATAGAAAATAATGTCAAGAACACATATATAAAAGATTTTACATAGACATGCAAAACAAATAACAAGCAAAACTAGTAAGTAGAACAAGGAAAGTTAAGCTCCATGGTTGGTACCAAATGGGCATAGCCTCTCACCTAACCATAATCACTTGGTCTTGCCAAGATCATGAAGCCTTTCCATCTCAATAAAACAGAAAATAAACCATGTAAAACATAAAATAAGGTGAGCTTCATGGTAGGTAAAAATGGGCATAGCCTCTCTCCTAACCATGGTTACTTGGTCTAGAAAAGATCATGTAGCCATTTCAACCTTTTTTGCTTCATATTTTGTAGAAAATCAGAACCTTAGAATACTCTAAAAACCTTGTAAAAATCATTTTTCACAACAACATGCAAGGAAGAAAATAAAAGGAAAACAAGGCAAGTAAATGTGCCATAATCGGCCATAGCATGAAACCATAGAAAAAAAATTGTTTTCCACCATTTTAATGAAGAATAAGAGATAAAAACATAAGTAAACATTAAAAAAATTTATTTATATGAAAAATGTAGAAGGAAAACATGAAAGAAAATCAAGAAAACACCATGGAAATCAAGAAGAAAGCTAGGCTAGAGCTTGGTAGAGATGACTACCTTCAAGCTCTCTATTGAAAACCTTTTTTTCCTTTCTTTCAAAACCTTTTTCTTTGCTAAATTAGCTACTATTTCCAGACAAAAAACTTCTAAAAAAATGAAATCCTCCCCCTCCCTTTAGCCTTGGCCGAATGGCCCTCTAGCCCTTGGATGGGAATTGCACTTTTTCTCCGCCAATCTTGGCCTTTAGATTTAGATATTTTGATGACAACATAAAAATTTCATCTTGCCAATTGATAGCAGCCCTTAAGATGTGTACTAATCCCTTTTAGTAACCTTAGCCTTTAGATGCAAAAGGGGACCAATCCCATGCATTCCCCTGCTTGCTCCTCTTGAGTGCCTACCCTTGGATGAGTTGTGCTCTTCCATTCTTGGTCATTGGATGAGGCCAACATAAAAATGACATCTTGTAGATTAAATCCAGTCCTCAACATGTGTACTCATCCCTTGTAGATGGGCTAAACCATTGGATGAAAAGAGATAATCCCAAGCACTCCCTTGCTCAAACGAATGGATGCTCACCTTGGAGGAATTGTGCTCATCTTTTTTCTTCCATTCTTGGCCATTAGATGAGGGTTCTTTTATGAAAAATAAAAATGTCATTTTGGCACTTAAACTTGGCCATTGGATGGTGCATTCAACTTTTCTACAAGGCACCTAAGCCATTGGATGAAGGGGGACCATTTGCAAGGTGTTAGTGATAGCATGTGGCTTGATAGTGACTAGGGAATTAAATTGTTCAAGCTTCCTTATTATCCTCTATGTTGGCTGACCAAGGGAAGAAAAAATCCCAGCAATTCCTTCTTCTTTCATATTTTCATCAATTACAAATTTGCCCTTTTTGGTTTCCTTGGTGAAATGACCTTTTTGCCCCCGAACTTAAATAAATAGCAAACTGACTCCAAATTTGAATTTTCTTTCTTCAATACTTCCAAAATAATAAAAAATTGAATTCTAGAAGTTTTCAAAATTTTTCGAGTCCATTTGCTATTTATTTTGGATTTGGTTTCGAAATTACCCCTTTTATGCACCCGAATTTTACCATTTTTAAACTAGCTCCGAATCCAGATTTTTCTTCACCAATCTGTTCCAAATTATTTAAAAATATGATCTGGAAGTTTTCATAATTTTTGGAGCTCATTTACTATTTTTCGGGATTTATCTGCTTGAATTACTGCATAGGGGACCCGAGATTTGGCCATTTTGCAAACGAACTCCGAATCAAGATTTCCTTCCACCAATCTCTTAAAAATAATTTAAGAATGATATTTGCAAATTTTCAGAATTTTTGAAGTTCATTTGCTATTTTTCGGGATTTATCCTGTTAAATTTTTGCATAAGAGACCCAGTATTTGGCCATTTTGCAAACGAACTCCGAATCAAGATTTTCTTTCGCCAATCTCTTCAAAATGATTTAAGAATGAGATTTGAAAATTTTCAGAATTTTTGGAGTTCATTTTCTATTTTTCCCATATTTTCCAATTTTGCCCTTTTGCCTTCGAAACCCGGTTTTGCTCAAAACAAGTCTGATTTTTAGATTTTCTTCAAACAAAGACTTGGGCTATCCTTGTTTAATCATTTATCATCAATTAAGGGCTTTAGATCTTCCAAATTGGGCCATTTCTGTAATTTTTCCAAATTTCATCGAAATCCACCAAAAAACCCTAATTCTCGATTTTTTTCCGAATTGACTTTTCTATTAGTTTTTCTTCGAAGTAGCTTCTCCATTACACGTAGTCAGTGCTTATCTTTCATTTGAGACCTTCAATTCTGACTAATTTGATCGCTTAAGCATTTTTCCCCAAATTTCCCGAATTAGGATTTTCTTTCTATTGAATCTCGTAACCCAACTTCCGAACTTCATATCTTTCAATGTAGACCTCGGATTATCAAAATTCTTTCACCATTTTTCAGTTGAACCTCAAATCTTGATTTTGAAAGTGGGTTGACATTTTCAGTAGTTGACCTTTTTCGAGGTTGACTTTTTTTGAGTTGACTTTTTCTAGGTTGACTTTTTTTTGTTTGACTTTTTCTGTCTGCTTTCTTAGACTAAGCCTCTGAATACCACCTGCAGGATGAGAAAAGCCTTTTAGCATTCTGAAACATCAATTTAGAAAGAAAATGTACCTGATTTAGGGGTCCGGACAAAATTAGGTGTCTACAGTTGCCCCTCTTTGGCTATTGATGAGAATCAAGAATCAGGCAATGATAAACAAACACAAATTTTGTACGTTTAGTGAAATCACATGTGAAGGAAAGGGAAAGGGTTTTTTTTTTTTCATTTCTTATTTTTCATCATTTTTCACTTTTTTTTTTGTTTTGAAAAAGCTGTAAATTGAAGATTTTGTCCTTAAATTGAATTCCCTGACTAATCAAGGCTCGACTCGTCTTAAGGAAACGGGTTCGGTTTCAAAAGAAAAAATTATGCCCGAAGGTCTTAAGAATGGTGTCCGAAGGTCTTAAAAATGGTGCCCGGAGGCCTTACCCTTGATTTAAAAAATTATGCCTGAAGGTCTTAAAAATGGTGCCAGAAGGTCTTTAAAATGGTGCCCGGAGGCCTTACCCGTGATGAAAAATTATGCCCGAAGGTCATAAAAATGGTGCCCGGAGGCCTTAACCATGATGAAAAATTATGCCCCGAAGGTCTTAAAAATGGTGCCCGAAGGTCTTTAAAACGGTCCCCGAAAGTCTTTAAAATGGTGCCCGGAGGCCTTACCCGTGATGAAAAATTATGCCCAAAGGTCTTAAAAATGGTGCCCGAAGGTCTTTAAAATGGTGCCCAGAGGCCTTACCCGTGATGAAAAATTATGCTCGAAGGTCTTAAAAATGGTGCCCGAAGGTCTTTAAAATGGTGCCCGAAGGTCTTTAAAATGGTGCCCGGAGGTCTTTAAAATGGTCTTAACAATGATCTTTGAAGAATTTTTGAAAGTTAACTTGAAGATTTTGAGAAGATGTGAATGCTTTTTGATGCTTGTGCAAATGATTAACAGGATGCACATACCTCATATTGCATATGTAAATGTTTTGAATTGATGCAAATGTTTCTTGATGCTGATGTTGGATAAGATGCAAATGCTTCTAAATGCAACTGCAAATGCTCTCAGATTGATGTAACTACTTCATGGAATGATGCAGATGCAAAGATTGACATTATGCAAATGCTTCTAAATGATGCAAATGCGAGGATTGGCAACGTGCAGAATGCTTTTACATGATGCAAATGCAAAGATCAATAATGATGCAAACGCTTCATGAAAAAATGCAAAGGCCAAGATTGACATTATGCAAATGCTTGATGAAAATATGCAAATGCCCCACATCATTTTCTAAACTCTGGCTTAGCCTTTCCAATTCATTTTTCCTATTCAAATCAGAGTATAACTTCTAATCATTTTGGCTATTCTCCTTGCCCCAAGAGTCTTCAAATTCTTATTGATAGAAATCTGCTTGCCGGGTTCTATTTCTGCTTCTCATATTTGGAAATGAAGATTAACCCTAGTAGTTCCACACCTTTGGGTTTTAAAAAAAAAAAACCTTATCTCATGTCAACATCAAAAATGGGTATTTCAAAAAAAATGTCTTTATTTGTTTTCTTATTTTGAAAACTTATGAACAAGAATATTAACCCCACAGTATGTGAGATACAAATCTTTTGAAGACTGATGATCATTGTTAAAAATTTCTCTAAGTGTCAATTTGTTTTTTTTTTTTGTTTTTTTTTTTGTGGTGATTGGCAAGGCTTGGTATAACCAGATTTTGGTTGATCAATGAAAATTTCACAACAAAATGTATGTCCCTTCTAGGCTCACGAAGGGAACAGGTTTTATAAATCATGAATTCCTTGAGAATCAAACAAATTCAACATTCTTTTAGTTTTCATATCAAGGCATTTTGACAAGCGTCAAGATTGGCTAGGATGTTTAGACCAAAAAGTTTAATCTTGGAAAGAAAAAGTCTCAGTTTTGAAGACAATCCTCCAAATGAGAACTGACAATTTGGGAGGGTCAGGAATTCCTAGATGATCCTCGATGACCACTTTTCCAAGATGACCTTCTCTTTTTTGGTATTGGTACTAACATAAATGGCATCGAAAATTCCCATTTTACTCTAGACCGCCCATTTTTGGGTTTTCGCCCTAGAGTCCCATTCTTTCCATTTTTTTCTTTTTTTTCTTCATTTTTTCATTGCTTTACCATGCACTTAAGAATTCTAAATTCTTCCTTAGTGAAATGATAATTCGATGAGATGGGATAAAACCTGAGGAAAAACCCTTCAAATTAAATATTCATGCTTGATCAAAATGGACTTTTAAAGCACATAATGTAGGCCACAGTTCAGGGTTCAGAAAGAAAGGATAAATAAGCCCAAAATATGTGCTTGAGGGTAATCAGATCAAGGATCATTTCTTGAGGAGGATTTTCTTTGAAGCATTTGTCCCTTTTGGACTTTTAATTCCTTTTGACTTCGCTTTTTTCCTTCTTTGCTTTTGGCTTTCATCTGCCATACTTCTTCATACACTTTTTTTTGTGTGTTTTTCTTTTGTTTTTCTTCGCTTTCATTTCGCCATCTTTTCCTTTTTCTTTTTTTTGTGACAGAGTCAGCCCGTATTTATTCGGGGCTCCATTTGCTTTGTATCTATCTTTGATCTAGGACTCATTTTTTCGTGATCTTTGGGAAGATCTTTCCCCGCATTTGCCCCCAGTGTAGAGGGTGATCCTTGATCAGGGTTCAAAGAAGAAAGAATTCTTTTGGCTCAAAAGGGTGACTATGGGTAATTTTCTCTTTGTGGGAGGGATATGAAAGATGGCCATTTATCATATCAAGCACGAATATTCTCATTGAAAAGCGATCCCCAGGGGGAATAGATAATCAAAATTTTATTTTACACTTTGGAATCATTCGAATTCTCATATGCATGATATCACAATTTTTTTTTCCGCATGCCCCAATGATTCTTGCGTAGTCCATTATTTTTCACCATATGACCATCATTTCCACATATGATGCCCTAGTTTGATTAACCATGAGAATTCTTATCAACGAGGAACATAGCAAGTCTAGGTCTATTTTAAAAAGGCTAAATTTCAAATATGAGTTGTTTGAAAGGACAAGGAAAGTACGATCCAAAAACGGGTTTTATCTGGGACATGGGATAATCTAGTTTAATTATTGTGCCCCAGGGTGTCAATCATGAAGTGATGTTTGGGGTAATTAGTGTTTTATGGTTGTTGAGAATGTCATGGATGGTTTTAGCACAATCTTGACACACACCAAATTACCATGATCTAAATTCTTGAAAGAATGTCTCATTTGTTTGAAATTTAAAGGAGTTCGAAAAAAAATTAAAAACTTCGTACCTTTGTTCATAGCCTAGACTAAGATCTACGTCTTTGCTTATTCTGTGATGACAATGATTTTATGAAGTTCAATCATTCATATTTCTTGAAGCATTAGGTTTTTCAAGTGGTATTGGTTAAAAGGATTTAGGCCTAGGAAAACCTAAAAGAGAGGGGAGAGGGTATTAGATCATTTGTAACAATGATCATCAACATTCTCGAGACTATCCATTATTAAAACTTCCTTAATGCTTGTTTTTGCAATCTCAAATTATTGTTAAAACAACAAACACAAAGCAATTAAAATTCAAAATTCATTTAATTCATATGAATGTCGACATGTGACAAGTGTTTTCATCCTAATGGTCTGAAACTACATGCATCAAAATGCTCCTATTGACATCCTTCAAAGGTAGTTGTAGACACCTAATTTTGTCCGGACCACTAAACAGGTATGTTTTCTTCCTATATTGATGTTTCCTAGTGTAAAAAGACTGTTTTCATCCTGCAGGTGGTACTCCGAGACTTAGTTTCAAAGGGCGAGCACAAAAAGTCAAACTTGAAAAAAGTCAACCTCGAAAAAAAGTCAACCCCCAAAAGTCAACTACTGAAAACGTCAACCCACTTTCAAAATCAAGATTTTAAGTTCAATTGAAAAATGGAGAAAGAATTTTGATAATTCGAGGTCTACATTGAAAGATATGGAGTTCGGAAGTTGGGATTTGGAGATTCAGTAGAAAGGAAACACTAATCCGAGAAATTTGGGGAAAAGTGCTTAAACGATCAAGTTTGTCGAAATTGAAGGTTCCAAATGAAAGATAAGCACTGACTACGGGTAATGGAGAAGTCCCTTGCAAGAAAAACCGAAAGAAAAGTCAATCCGGGAGAAAACCGAGAATTAGGGTTTTTAGTGGATTTCAGTGAAATCGGGAAGAATCACAGAAATGGCCCGACTTGGTAAGACCAAAGCACCCAATGGATGAAGAATGATTAAATGGATATCCCAAGGCTCAGATTGAAGAAAATCTGAAAATCGAACTTCTTTTGAGCAAAACCGGGTTTCGGAGGCAAAAGGGCAAAATTGGAAAATTTGGGGAAAATAGGAAATGGACTCCGAAAATTCTGAAATTTTTCCAATCTCATTTTTGAATCATTTGGAAGATATTGGCGAAATAAAATCCCGGGCTTCTTATGCAGTAATTTAAAAAGGAAAATCCCGAAAAAATAGCAAATGAGCTCCAAATCTTTTGAAATTTTGCAAATCTCATTTTTAAATTATTTGGAAGAGATTGGCGAAAGAAAATCTTGATTCGGAGTTCGTTTGCTAAGTGGCCAAATTTCGGGCCTCCTATGTAGTAATTCAAAAAGGAAAATCCCGGAAAAATAGCAAATGAGCTCCAAATCTTTTGAAATTTTTTAGATCTCATTTTTAAATTATTTGGAAGATATTGGCGAAATCAAATCTTGATTCGGAGTTCGTTTGCAAATTGCCCAAATCCCGGGCCTCCTATGCAAGAATTCAAAAAGATAAATCCCGAAAAAATAGCAAATGGACTCCAAAAATTCTGAAATTTTACAAATCTCATTTTTAAATTGTTTGGAAGATATTGGCAAAAACAAATCTCGATTCGGAGTTCGTTTGCAAAATGGCCAAATCCTGGGCCTCCTATGCAGTAATTCAAGCCGATAAATCCCGAAAAAATACCAAATGAGATCCAAAAATTATGAAAACTTCCAGATCACACTTTTTAATTATTTTTAAGAGATTGGTGAAGAAAAATCTTGATTTGGAGCTCGTTTAAAAAATGGTAAAATATAGGGGCATAAAAGGGCATTTTTGGAAGAAAAAATCCAAATAAATAGCAAACGGACTCGGATAATTTTGAAAACTTCCAGAACTCAATATTTTATTATTTTGGAAGTATTAAAAAATGAAAAATTTAATTTGGAGTCCGTTTGATATTTATTTGCATCCGGGGGGCAAAACGGTCATTTCACCCAAGCAACCGAAAAGGGCTTCTTTGGGCCTTTCAAAAAATCAGAGTTGGGCTGGAAAAGAGAAGTGCTGGCCTGCCCAAGCCCAAAGGAAGGAGGAAGCTTCTGATTTTTTTATCAAAAGGCTAGAAATCAAAAGTTAGTTAGAGATTCTCTTTGATCAAGCCATGGTGATTAAGACACATAGGCCAAGAAAGATGTCAACATTATTCTTGAACAGCTGTAATTTGAGAGAGCTGAGATTCTAATCTAAAGGTGGTAATTTCATGATTTTTCACCTTGAATTATTAGCCATTTGATGGGAAATTGGTTACAAAAAAATGACAACACCTTGGGCAATTATAGGGGAATTCGGCCAGCCTTGTTTTGGAGGGGAGAATTTCATTTTTTTCATCTTCATTTTGCTGAGTTCTTAGAGTTTTTACTTAGTTTTTCTCTTCTTGGTTGAGAGCAAAAAAGAAAAGTTTAGAAAGAAAAGGAAAGTTTGAAGAGATAAAGTTTGAAAGATAGCTTCTTGAGGTTACTCTTGAGCACCAACTCTTGCACTTTCTTGATTTTCTATTCTTGTTTTTCCTATTTTGATTTCTATTTGGTGAGTTTCCATTTTAAATAAATGTTTTTTATTGTTCTTTTCAAGTTCTTCCTTCATCTCCTTCTTAAGTATATTTTTTTACATTTTACTTTTACAATAAACTCACCATGCCCAAATGGCCTACATTATTTATTTTAGTTGAGCATGTTAGTATACCAAGTGTTTGTGAAAATGCCATGCTTGTTGGAGCTTGAGGCCATTTGGCTACTCCATGTGTTTTGCATTGTGTGATTGCATTTTTGTCATGTTAGTTGGTAGGTTTTTGCATTTGCATGACATTTGATTTAGTTTTGCATGTTAGTATACCAAGTGTTTGTGAAAATGCCATGCTTGCTAGTTACATTATGCTATTCGGCCATCCTAGGAATTTTTGCATTTTATGTGCGTTCTTGCCATGTTAGTTGATAGGTTAGCATTTGCATGATATTTGATTGAGTTTTTGGTTTAAGCATGCTTTGTGTTTGTGAAAATGCCATGCATATTTTAGTTATTAAGTTAGGTTTATTTGCCATGCATGTTCATACATTTTAGGTCTAGGTTGCATTAAATGCCATGCAAGTTCATTTAGGTCTAGGTCACTTTATGAATGCCATGCATTTTTTCATGACATTTAGGTTTAAATCCATGCATTTCATGTACTATGTTTGCTGTATTGTTTCATACATTTCATGTTCATGCCACTTGAATAATGACTTGAGCCAATTAATCGTTCAAAGTCATGCTCTCTTGAGCACACTTGTGGAAAATTAAGTTTGTCAAATTGATTATTCTACCTTTGGGATTTTTTTTACTTAGCCAATTTTTACCTAACTTTCAAAAAGTCCTAGCTACTGTTTGTATGTTATTTTATGAGTTTCAAATATTTTTACTTTGATTTTTAAATGATTTTATCAAAGGCAAAATGTGTTTTGGCAAAGCAGTTTTTTTTTCATCCAAAACTTGTACATCTCCGATTTTTCTGGGAATTCATCTTTGATCAGAAAATTAAGCCAATTTTTTCCCGTGTATTTTTACATGTCCTGAGTCTCTATAATTTTTTTTTCAGAATTTTTTGAATTTTTAAAAATAGGGTAAAAAATCGTGGATTAAAACTGGACAGTGGAGTCAGAATTGAATTTAAAGAAAAATCAATTTTCTGTTTTGGTTAAGTTACTTAGAGTGGGCTGATTAGGAGGGTTAGCTACTGACTTAGGGTAGTTTCTAAGCCTTTTTAAACTCTAAAAATGGGGTTTCAAGTCTCGGGTTAAGGGTAGTCAAGTCCGGATTTTTAAACTTAGGAAGTTAGAGCCATTTAAAAAAGATTTAGCCCAGTTTTTACTTTTAATTCAAGCTTTTCAAAATTGTTTTCAAACAATCACAAAGTATTTTGGTTTTAGAATATTTAATTTGACATATTTTCCTAGCCGGATATCTTTTTAGATATACGGATTTCCTTAATTAAAGGAAAAAATACATTTCATGCATTGCATTTTTCATATTCATGCATTTTATATAATATGAGATTCTTTCTATAATAATTTCTATGATATTGTTATTAGTTTGATTTATATTTTTTGATGTTATATTGTTTATTATATGATTTGGAATATTTCATGATATCCTATGCTTTTTATTTAGTTATTTTTTTTGTCATATTATTTAGCATATACTATGTTCATGCATTATTATTTTCATTTTTATTTTTATGCATATTATATGATAACATTATTTCATATTCCATCTCATTTAATTTATATGCCATATCTTTCATGTTTGCCATGTCATTTAGATTATTTCATTTCATTTCATATAGAATATGTGATGCTACTTAGGTTATTTTATTTCATTTAGAATATATCATGTTACCTAGGTTATTTCATTTCATATAGAATATGTTATGTTACTTAGGTTATTTTATTTCATTTAGAATATATCATGTTACCTAGGTTGTTTCATTTCATATAGAATATATTGTGTTACCTAGGTCATTTCATTTAGAATATATCATATAACTTAGGATATTTCATTTCATTTAGAACATACTAAGACATTTAAATTATATCATGTCATTTAGGATGCATTATATTATTTTGATTTTGCCATGTCATTTTATTTATGTCATGCATATACATTTTCATATCTTTTAAAATATTTTCAAAAGGATAATGATTTTTCAATAAAAAATAAAGATATTCCCGAGTTAAAATAATTCATGAGTTCTCTACCGGGTTTGCTGGAGGGAATATCATCAATTATCATTAATAAAGGAATATCTTTCTTTCAAAAAAGAGAATGATTCGGAAAGTTTTCCAAAACTAATAAAAATTTCTATATTTTGCCACGTTTGTTGGGGAATATAGGAAAATTTTGAATTTATAAATTCCGGATCATTTTAATAAAAATGGAATTATTTTTCTTTAAATTGGGAATTAACTTGAAATACTAAATTTAAAACCAACTTTTTACCGAGATTTGAGATAAAACACGATTAATAAGGTACCGATTTATACGGACGTTGTGGGGGTGTTAGTCCTTCCCCGCACGTAACCGACTCCCGAACCCGCTTCTTTGATTTCTCTGGTTTTAAAACGCAGACTTGAAATTGGTTTTTAAAATGTTTTAATTAATTTTTAAAATATTTTATAAAATCGGTTTTAATAAGTGGCCGATCACAACTAGCTAAAAAAGATTGGTGGCGACTCCATGTCTTTTTTAAGGTCATTTTCAAAACCTTCATTTTTCTAGAGGAATTAAGTCGACTTTTCCTCGATTTTTTTTTTTAATGTCACGCTTAACGAATAATAAATTCTTGCGATGAGACTCGTTATTTTTTAGGTTGCGACAGCTTGGCGACTCCACCGGGGACTGTTAGAGAGTCAGGCCTAGAATTAGTCGTGTGTTATCAAAGTCTCGATTTTGTTGGTTTAATTGGTATTTAATTTTAATTCCCACATTTTTTTAATAAGGAGAATTTTGAAAATAATAAAATATTTTTAAATATGTTCATACTCATGCGCATGCATTTTATTATTGTTCTCTAGTTATTTAAGGTTGTATATTATAATTGCTTGTTAGTTAATGCGTTACACTATTCTTGAATGTTTTAATTGCTAGGGCATTTAGAATAAGGTTTGTAGAATAGGTGGTGAAAGGTTTGTTATTCCTCCACACACACACTCACTTGTATTTGCATAACATGAACTCTCTACCCGGGTTCTGTCCTTTTAAGTGGGAGTAAAGTAACTACGCCTTCGTGATGATCCTCCGTATGGGCTAGTGAAACACTTTCGGAGTATAAAGTACCTAAAGCCTTCGTGATGATCCTCCGTATGGGCTTAGGAAAATATACTCTAACGAATTGAACCCGCTTTTATCGGGGTGCCTTACTAGCCTTCACCGGCGACAGTGAGGAACAATTCGGGGCTTTAGATCCAATTCACCCTCATATAGTGAACCTAGGCGAAGCCATGCCAGATTTTCGTTAGATATACCGAAAATAGTAACACATGGAGGGACATTTCTAAACCTTTTTTTTACCTATTTTACATTCTGAAGAAGTTTTGTAGATCGGGCAACGATGTACGTACATCGACCGTAATAAATGTGTTAATCCGTCCCAAAGGCACTGTGATACCTATATAAGTAGATATTTGTCGGGGCAAAATATTCATAAATCGTTTGAAAAAATAAAAATCTTTTTCCAAGCATTTTTGCATTTTTCACATTTCATACATGTGTGAATAGAGCATGTACATTTTTTGTTGTGTTATTGATCTCATACTTTGCAATAAACAGTTAGTAATTTCATTTGATGATTTCATAAAACCGGTAGTGTTGTAGGAACATTTGCATATTGTACCATAGTAGGGTCCACTACCCCGAATTTCTTTTGAAAATAATATGATTGTTTTTCATAGAGAAAAAACATTTTTTAAAAAAAAAAATCATAAATTTGGAGACAAATCTTGCATAATGAGATTGTTGAATAATCAAGATTTAGGTCCCACAAATTTCATGAAATCATTGATTTCTTTGTATACACCTTGGTGTTAATTCATTTATTCTTTATTTGTATCATTTTGACAGCATGTCACAGTCCTAACATGCATGGTTATTCATTGTAGAATACGTTTGTAATATACTTGGTCATTCTTTGTGTATACCTTTGTGTTAATTCATTTAGTCTTAGCATGTATCTTTTTGACATCATAGCATGCATGGTCATTCATTGTAGAATACATACATGGTCATTATTTGTATATACCCATGCATCAATTTATTCATTTTTTAAATCCATCATGTTGGCATTAAATTGCATCCATAGCATACATAGTCACCATAATTTCTCTGTATATGTTTATTCATTAATCATCAGTATATTCATGCACATAGGAATAGAGTATGTACATTCATAATTGTATTATTAATCTCATGACATTTTCATTTGCATGAAAGGGGTTCGAGATATGAGGAATGAATCGGAGGAACGATTGGGTGCTTTGGAACGCAATCAAGAGGAATGTGGACATGAAATTCGAGAGGTGAAGGAACAACTGGCGAAATTGCTGAAAATGATTGAGGATATGGGTAAAAGTAAAGAGGAACTTTCTCAGGGCTCTGCATCGCCTTCGGAGCAACCAAAACCATTAGGTCCAGAACATACAATCCTTGCTGGATCCTGCACTTGTCAATGCCACAAAGGTTGCAATCCTGATGAACTTGTGGACAAAATTGTGAAAATGATTAAACCTGAGAGCCTGATACCAAAGATAGAAACCTTGGATCCTGTACCATACCTGCAAACTGTTCGAGATCCAAGCCAGTATCCCCACCCTACCGTGGTCCAATCGTCCATTGGGATGACCACTACGGGATTTCTGAATCCCACTTCATCACCAACAATTGCCAGTTCATACTATTTCCCTCATCAATCACCTTATCCAGTACCTAGGATAGGAACCTCGAGCTATGTACAACCTCCAAAGGCCCCGTGTCCAAATCCATACCCTTACCATGTTGTTCCGCCACATCTCCATGTAAACACTCCAGTTCGAACCTTAGTGCCACCACCAAGTGCCCCAACTCCTAGGTTCAGTGTGACTAAGAAACGCACAAAGGCCTTTTGATCCCCTTCCAATTAGCTACCGAGAGCTTCTCCCTATACTGATCCAAAATCACATGGTTGCCTGTATCCCATCGAAACCCCTGTTACCACCATATCCAAATGGGTATAATCCAAATGCAAGATGTGATAATCACTGTAGAATTGTTGGCCATAGCATTGAAGACTGTATGGCCTTCAAAAAGAAAGTGCAAACTCTTATAGATGCCAAGTGGTTGGATCCAACGACACTGATTGACAGAGGGCTGGGAAAGCGTCATTAGGATTGGGAGATTTACAGCATTGAGGTGGAAAGACTTCGGTCTTATATGATGTAATAGGATTTCACTTTTTCAGTAGCCGGCTCTTATAGCCTTAGGATGCTAGGAAGAATGAAGGGCTTGTAAAAGACAGTTTTAACCATTGTTCAAATTTTGTAAAACATGGTTTATACCATTGTGAACTTTGATATGGGAATGAATTGGTTATGTTTCAAATTTAGAAGATGTTGATGATTAAGTTCCTCCGATTCTTATTTCCTCCGTGATATCTTCCCATTTGCATTTTGCATATGATCAATTATTTGTCCTACCATACATTCATACATGTATCATGTTAGCATCAGGTTGCATTTATGCAAACATAGTCAGCATGATTTTTTCGTATATGCTTATGCATTAATCTGTCATATTAACATCAGGATGCATTCATGACACACATGGTTAGCATGATTTTCTTTGTATATACCCTGTATCAATCATTCGTTGTTTGCATGTATCAGACACCGTGTTGCAATCATAGTGTATATGATCATTCATTGGGAAATATGCTAAAATGTACATGATCAGTCATTGCATATATCCATGTGTTGATTTGTTTATTCTTTGCTTGCAACATGATTGGCATCGTGATTGCATTTATTACATATATAGTCAGCATGTTTCCATTGTACATGTCCATACATCATATTGTTTAGGCTTCACATGCATCAAATTGCATTCATGGCTCATTCATCATGACATACATTTAGGGGAAATAAAATAGAAATTGGCTTGGCTTTAAGACTCTTTGAAAGAATTTCCATTTCAAATCAAAAGAAGTACTGAGTACCCTTTTAATACAAGCTAGTGCTATGGAGGATGAACAAATTGCCCGAATGGAAAAAATGGAAAGGGAACAGAAATAATTGCGAGAACAGCTGGCAAAGTCTCAAGCAGAATCTAAGGATCAAATGACTAAATTGATGGAGCTGATGTCTACCGTAATCAAGGGAAAAGGATACACCGAAAACTTTGTCGCCAGAGAAGGGTTAGAGGCACAAAAGGGTCAGGATGAGGTCGTAATAAGTGATGCCCAGAATACTGTTAACCCCGTCAATGTCCTAAACTCAGATGATCCAGCTGAACAGGCAAAGTTGAAAATTGTTGCAGTAAATGAGGTTGAGTTGGCAGATTCCCACTGGAAATATCAGTTGTTAGATGAAAGGCTCCGGGTAGTTGAAAATACAGATGTATTTGGGAGTTTAGAGGCGAAAGAACGATGTTTGGTCTGCGATTTAGTCATTCCTCCTAAGTTCAAGATCCCTGACTTTGTGAAATATGATGGGACGACTGATCCATCAGCCCACATCACTATGTTCTACCGGAAGATGACAAGTCATATAGATAATGATAAGCTTTTGATTCACTGCTTTCAGGATAGCCTCAGCAGATCCGTAATTAGGTGGTATAGTCAGTTGAGCAAGGATCAGATTCACTCTTGGAATGACCTGGCTAGGGTTTTTCTAAACCAGTACAAGCATATGACTGACACGGCGCCTGACCGTCTCACCTTGCAAAATATGAAGAAAAGATCTACTGAGAGCTTCAAAGAATATGCGCAACGGTGGATGAGCCTGGCCGTCCAAGTACAACCGCCCTTAACTCAGAAGGAAACCACTGTCCTTTTTGCGAATACACTGCAGGCCCCGTACTATGATATACTTGTCGGCAACATCACAAAGAACTTTTCAGACATGGTAATTTTAGGGGAGATGATTGAGAATGCTATCAAGGATGGGAAAATTGAAGGAGAAAGAACATCCAATACCAAGAACAATGGGGCATCTGAAAAGAAAAAGAAAAATACCCAAGTCGTGGAAGGCTTTGCCTTACCTCCCCAATTCTCCGCGTATCAGCCATTTTATTCTACCCTGAACAATGTCTCTCAAGGTTTTTATCCTTACCAATCAATGACTGGAACTACACCAGAATTTACATCTGTCTATCAATCGAACATCCTTGGGAATAATCGAAGGGGGCATAAAAAGTGAAAAAGAAATCAGGTTGACCCGATTCCTGTGACATACAGTGAGCTACTACCTCAACTAATCTAGAATCACCTTGTGACACCCATGCAATTAGAGCCTCTGAAGCCCCCTTATCCGAGCTGGTATGATGCTAAAGAGTGTTGTGGTTATCATTCTAGCAATCAAGGTCACTCAACAGAGAACTGCCGCACTTTGAAGTACAAGGTCAGGGATCTCACCAAGGCTGGTTCGATAAGTTTTGAAGATGGGAAAGCCAAGTGTCATAAGAAACATTGTGCATGATCATATTAGGTTTTTGACGCATGTAGTTCTATACACTGTGATGATGAAAGCACTTGTCTCATGTTAACATCTACATGAATTAAATGAATTTTCAATTTTAAATGCTTTGTGTTTATTGTGTTTTAACAATAACTTGAATTTGCAAAAACAAGCATTAAGGAATTTTTAATAATGGATAGTCTCAAGAAGATTGATGATCAGTGTTACAAATGACCCAATACCTTCTCCCCTCTCTTTAGGTTTTCCTAAGCCTAAATCTCTTAAACCAAGAACACTTGAAAGACTTAATGCTTCTGGAATATGAATGATTTGACTTCATAAAACCATTGTCATCACAGAATAAGCAAAGACGTAGATCTTAGTCTAGGCTATGAACAAAGGAACGAACTTTTTGAAATTTTTTTTGAGTTCCTTGAAATTCAAACAAATGAGACATTCTTTCAAGAATCTAGATTTTGATAATTTGGTGTGTGTCAAGATTGTGCTAAAACCATTCATGACCTTTCCCAATGATCATAAAACTTCAAATACCCAAACATCACTTCATGATTGACACCCTGGGGCATAATGATTAAACTAGATTATTCCTTGTCCCAGAGAAAACCTGTTTTTGGGTCATATTTTCCTTGTCTCTTCAAAGAACTCAGATTGGAAACTCAGCCTTTTCAAAATAGACCTAGACTTGCTATGTTCCTCGTTGATACAAATTCTCATGGTTAATCAAATTGGGGCATCATATGTGGAAATGATGGATACATGGTGAAGAAGGATGGGCTAACACATGAAATCATTGGGGTATGCGATGGAAAAAATAAATAAATTTTTTGTGATATCATGCATATGAGAATTCGGATGATTCCAAAGTGCAAAATGAAATTTTGATTATCTATTTCCCCTGAGGATTGCTTTTCAATGAGAATATTTGGGCTTGATATGGCCATCTTTCATATCCCTTTCACAAGAAAAAATTATTATCCATAGTCACCCCTTTTGAGCCAAAAGAATTCTTTCTTCTTTGAACCCTGATGAAGGATTACCCTCTACACTGGGGGGCAAATGCGAGGAAAGATCTTTTCAAAGATCATTGAGAAATGAGTGACAGCTCAAGGACAAACACAAAGCAAATGGATCCCCGAATAAATACGTGCGCACTCTGTCAAAGAAAAAAGAAGAGGAAAAGATGGCGAAATGAAAGCCAAGAAAAACAAAAAAACACAATAAAAAAGAAAACAAAATGTGTGAAAGACATGGCAAATTGAAAGCCAAGAACGAGGAAAGAAAGATACAAAAGTCAAAAGGAAAGAAATGTCCAAGAAGGGACAAATGCTTCAAAGAGAATCCTCCTCAAGAAATGATCCTTGATCTGACTACCCTCCAACACATATTTTGGGCCTATTTATCCTTTCTTTTTGAACCCTGAGCCATGACCTACATTACGTGCTTTAAAAGTCCATTTTGATCAAGCATGAATATTTAATTTGAAAGGTTTTTCCTCAGATTTTATCCCATTTCATTGAATCATCATTTCACTAAGGAAGAATTTAGAATTCTCAAGTGTATGGTAGAAAAAAAAAGAAAAAAAATGGAGAGAAAAGGGACTCTAGGGCGAAAACCCAAAAATGGGCGGTCTAGAGTGGAATGGGAATTTTTGATGCCATATATGAAAGTGCCGATACAACAAAAGAAAAGATCTTATTAAAGGAGTGGTCATTAAGGAACATCTAGGAATTCCTGAACCTCCCAAATTGTCAATTCTCATTCAGAGGATTGTCTTCAAAAAACTAAAACTTTTGTTCCCAAGATTAAACTTTCCGGTTTAAACATCCTAGCCAATCTTGATGCTTGTCAAAATGCCTTGATATGGAAACTAAAAGAATGTTAAATTTGTTTGGTTCTCAATAAATTCATGATTTATAAAACCTGTTCCATTTGTGAGCCTAGAAGGGATATACATTTTTGTCATGAAGTTTTCCTGGAAAAGACAGAATCTTGTTATACCAAGCCTTGCCAATTCCAGTTAAAAAACCCAGATTGACACTTAGAGAAATTTCTAACAATGATCATCAGTCTTCAAAAGATTTGTACATCACACATTGTGGGGTTAATATTTTTTGTTCAGAAGTTTTCAAAATAAGAAAACAAAAAAAGATATTTTTTGAAATACCCATTTTGATGTTGACATGAGACAAGGATTTTTTCTAACCCAAAGGTATAGAACTGCCAGGATAGGTCCTGACTTCCAGATATGAGAAGAAGAAATCGAACCCAGTTCAGATCTTTGTTGATGAATGTTTAAAAACTGTTGGGGCAAGGAGAATAGCCAAAATGAATTGAAGATATACTCTGATTTGAAGAGGAAAAATGAATTTGAAAGGCTAAGCCAAAGTCTAGAAAAACAATCGGGGGCATTTGCATCACTCATGAGCACTCATCTCTTTATTGAGCTTTTGCATCTGCACAGTGTCGGCAAGCATTTGCATCATTCATGGGTATTTGCATTGGCATTATTCCATAAGCATCTGCATTTTACATTCTTCATGGAATTCGCATTTGTGTCATCTCAAGCAATTGCATCATTTCTAGAATCATTGCATTTTCATTATTGTGTGGTAATTGTAGTTACACCATTCATAAACCAGTTACATGAACACAATTAGTAGGGGCATCTGCATCATGAAACATGGGCATCAATCCAGGCCATTTGCATTTGCATTAAGAAATATTTTGCATTTGCATCATGAAGCATGAGCACCTTGTTAAAAGACATGTACATCTGCATCATTTCTCAAAGCTTCTGGTGGGGATATCCAGAATTTTACAGTTTTAAAAGAACAAGTCTTCGGTGGTGATAGCTGAAGCCTTTGGTGGAGATATCCAGGGTTTTATAATTTTGAAAAATGAGAAATCTTCTTCTAGAGGAGTTACCCAGAATTTTACAATGAGCAAGTCTTTGGTGGTGATAGCCAAAGCTTCTGGTGGGGATATCCAAAATTTTACAATTTTAAAAGTGAACAAGTCTTTGGTGGTGATAGCTGAAGCCTTTGGTGGAGATATCCAGGGTTTTATAATTTTGAAAAATGAGAAATCTTCTTTTGGAGGAGTTACACAGAATTTTATTCAACATGTGCATCTACATCAAGAAGCATTTGCATCAATCTAAGTTAGTTGAATCTACATTAAGAAAATTTGCATCAAATCAAGTCATTTACATTTGCATCAAAGACATTTGCACCAATCTAAGTCATTTGCATCTACATCAAGAAGCGTTTGCATCAACTAAAAATATTTGCATTTGCATCATGAAGCATTTGCATCATCTCTTAAAGCTGTCAGGTATAATCGAATTCGTTTCCTTAAGACGAGTCGAGCCTCGAGATCATCGTCGAGGTACTTTTTTTATTATGAACAAGTCTTCGGTGGTGATAGCTGAAGCCTCTGGTGGCGATATCTAGAGTTTTAAAATCCTTTGGAAAGGTAAAAAGTCTTCGGTGGTGATAGCCAAAGCTTCTGGAGGAGATATCCAGAATTTTAAACACAGCTGAGAACAAGACAGGTTAAGGCCCCGAGACCATCATCGAGGTCATTTCTTTTCTTACAAATCAAATTCGTTTCCTTAAGACGAGTCGAGCCCCGAGATCATCGTCGAGGTACTTTTTTTATTATGAACAAGTCTTCGGTGGTGATAGCTGAAGCCTCTGGTGGCGATATCTAGAGTTTTAAAATCCTTTGAAGGTAAAAAGTCTTTGGTGTTGATAGCCGAAGCTTCTGGAGGTGATACCCAGAATTTTTACAGTTTTAAAAATGAGCAAGACTTTGGTGGTGATAGCCGAAGCTTCTGGAGGAGATATCCAAAATTTTAAACACAGTTGAGAACAATACAGGTTAAGGCCCCGAGACCATCGTCGAGGTCATTTCCTTTCTTGCAAATCGAATTCGTTTCCTTAAGACGGGTCGAGCCTTGTTTAGGCAGGGAATTCAATTTAAGGACAAATCTTCAATTTACTAAAAAAATTAATAAAAAAAAAAACTGATTAAAAAAATTTGAAAAAAGGAAAAAAGAGAAAAAAGGAAAAAAATGAAAAAATGAAAAAATAGAAAAATGAAAAAGAAAACCCCTTTCCCTTTCCTTCACATGTGATTTCACTGACCATACAAAATTAGTGTTGATTTATCTTTGCCTGATTCCTGATTCTCAGCAATAGCCAAAGAGGGGCAGCTGTAGACACCTAATTTTGTCCGGACCACTAAACAGGTATGTTTTCTTCCTATATTGATGTTTCCGAGTGTAAAAAGACTGTTTTCATCCTGCAGGTGGTACTCTGAGACTTAGTTTAAGAGGGCAAGCACAAAAAGTCAAACATGAAAAAAGTCAACCCCGAAAAAAAGTCAACCCCAAAAAAGTCAACCCCAGAAAGTCAACTATTGAAAAAGTCAACCCACTTTCAAAATCAAGATTTTAAGTTCAATTGAAAAATGGCGAAAGAATTTTGATAATCCGAGGTCTACATTGAAAGATATGGAGTTCGAAAGTTGGGATTTGGAGATTGAGTAGAAAGGAAACCCTAATCCGAGAAATTTGGGGAAAAGTGCTAAAACGATCAAATTGGTCGAAATTGAAGGTTCCAAATGAAAGATAAGCACTGACTACGGGTAATGGAGAAGTCGCTTGCAAGAAAAACCGAAAGAAAAGTCAATCCGGGAGAAAACCGAGAATTAGGGTTTTTAGTGGATTTCGGTGAAATCGGGAAGAATCACAGAAATGGCCCGACTTGGTAAGACCAAAGCCCCCAATGGATGAAGAATGATTAAAAGGATAGCCCAAGGCTCAGATTGAAGAAAATCTAAAAATTGGACTTCTTTTGAGCAAAACCGGGTTTCGGAGGTAAAAGGGCAAAATTGGAAAATTTTGGAAAAATAGCAAATGGACTCCGAAAATTCTGAAATTTTGCAAATCTCATTTTTAAATCATTTGGAAGAGATTGGAAAAAGAAAATCTTGATTCGGAGTTCATTTGCAAAATGGCCAAATCCCGGGCTTCTTATGTAGTAATTCAAAAAGGAAAATCCCGAAAAAATAGCAAATGAGCTCCAAATCTTTTGAAATTTTGCAAATATCATTTTTAAATTATTTGGAAGAGATTGGCGAAATAAAATCTTGATTCGGAGTTCGTTTGCTAAGTGGCCAAATCCCGGGCCTCCTATGTAGTAATTCAAAAAGGAAAATCTCGAAAAAATAGCAAATGAGCTCCAAATATTTTGAAATTTTTTAGATCTCATTTTTAAATTATTTGGAAGAGATTGGCGAAAGAAAATCTTGATTCGGAGTTCGTTTGCAAAATGGCCAAATCCCGGGCCTCCTATTCAATAATTCAAAAAGATAAATCCTGGAAAAATAGCAAATGGACTCCAAAAATTCTGAAATTTTGCAAATCTCATTTTTAAATTATTTGGAAGATATTGACGAAAGAAAATCTCGATTCGGAGTTCGTTTGCAAAATGGCCAAATCCCGAGCCTCCTATGCAACCGGGGGCAAAACGGTCATTTCACCCAAGCAACCAAAAAGGGCTTCTTTGGGGCTTTCAAAAAATCAGATTTGGGCTGGAAAAGAGAAGTGCTGGCCTGCCCAAGCCCAAAGGAAGGAGGAAGCTTCTGATTTTTCAATCAAATGGCTAGAAATCAAAAGTTAGTTAGAGATTCTCTTTGATCAAGCCATGGTGATTAAGCCACACAGGCCAAGAAAGATGTCAACATTATTCTTGAACAGCTGTAATTTGAGAGAGCTGAGATGCTAATCTAAAGGTGGTAATTTCATGATTTTTCACCTTGAATTATTAGCCATTTGATGGGAAATTGGTTACAAAAAATGACAACACCTTGGGCAATTATAGGGGAATTTGGCCAGCCTTGTTTTGGAGGGGAGAATTTCATTTTTTTCATCTTCATTTTGCTGGGTTCTTAGAGTTTTTACTTAGCTTTTCTCTTCTTGGTTGAGAGCAAAAAAGAAAAGTTTAGAAAAAAAAGGAAAGTTTGAAGAGATAAAGCTTGAAAGATAGCTTCTTGAGGTTGCTCTTGAGCACCAACTCTTGCACTTTCTTGATTTTCTATTCTTGTTTTTGCTATTTTGATTTCTATTTGGTGAGTTTCCATTTTAAATAAATGTTTTTTATTGTTCTTTTCAAGTTCTTCCTTCATCTCCTTCTTAAGTATATTTTTTAAATTTTATTTTTACAATAAACTCACCATGGCCAAATGGTCTACATTATTTATTTTAAGTTGCTGTTTTGATTTATTTTACCATATTGTTTATGTTATGATATTTTCTTTGATTTTGATGTTTTAAATTTTATGTTACTTCATATTCTTGAGTTATATTTTAATTTGGTTGCTTTGTTTGTTGCCATTTATGTTTCAAATATCATGTTTTTGCATTTTTAATTTTCTATTTTCATGTTGTTTAAATTTGAGCATGTTTTAGATTTAGTATATCAAGTGTTTGTGAAAATGCTTGTGTGGTCTTTGCATGATTTGAGTTTTATATCTTAGTTGAGCCTGTTTTAGATTTAGTATATTAAGTGTTTGTGAAAATGCTTGTCTGGTTCTTGCATGATTTAAGTGTTATATTTTAGTTGAGCATGTTAGTATACCAAGTGTTTGTGAAAATGCCATGCTTGTTGGAGCTTGAGGCCATTTGGCTACTCCATGTGTTTTGCATTGTGTGATTGCATTTTTGTCATGTTAGTTGGTAGGTTTTTGCATTTGCATGACATTTGATTTAGTTTTGCATGCTAGTATACCAAGTGTTTGTGAAAATGCCATGCTTGCTAGTTACATTATGCTATTCGGCCATCCTAGGAATTCTTGCATTTTATGTGCATTCTTGCCATGTTAGTTGATAGGTTAGCATTTGCATGATATTTGATTGAGTTTTTGGTTTAAGCATGCTTTGTGTTTGTGAAAATGCCATGCATATTTTAGTTATTAAGTTAGGTTTATTTGCCATGCATGTTCATACATTTTAGGTCTAGGTTGCATTAAATGCCATGCAAGTTCATTTAGGTCTCGGTCACTTTATGAATGCCATGCATTTTTTCATGACATTTAGGTTTAAATCCATGCATTTCATGTACTATGTTTGCTGTATTGTTTCATACATTTCATGTTCATGCCACTTAAATAATGACTTGAGCCAATTAATGGTTCAAAGTCATGCTCTCTTGAGCACACTTGTGGAAAATTAAGTTTGTCAAATTGATTATTTTACCTTTGTGATTTTTTTTACTTAGCCAATTTTTATCTAGCTTTCAAAAAGTCCTAGCTACTGTTATAAAAGTCATTTTATGAGTTTCAAATATTTTTACTTTGATTTTTAAATGATTTTATCAAAGGCCAAATATGTTTTGGCAAAGCAGTTTTTTTTTCATCCAAAACTCGTACATCTCCGATTTTTTTGGGAATTCATCTTTGATCAGAAAATTAAGCCGATTTGTTCCCGTGTATTTTTACATGTCCTGAGTCTCCAGTAATTTTTTCAAAATTTTTGAATTTTTAAAAATAGGGTAAAAAATCGTGGCTCAAAACTGGACAGTGGAGTCAGAATTGAATTTAAAGAATAATCAATTTTCTGTTTTGGTTAAGTTACTTAGAGTGGGCTGATTAGGAGGGTTAGCTACTGACTTAGGGTAGTTTCTAAGCCTTTTTTTACTCTAAAAATGGGTTTTCAAGTCTCGGGTTAAGGGTAGTCAAGTCCGGATTTTTAAACTTAGGAAGTTAGAGCCATTTAAAAAAGATTTAGCCCAGTTTTCACTTTTAATTCAAGCTTTTCAAAATTGTTTTCAAACAATCACAAAGTATTTTGGTTTTAGAATATTTAATTTGACATATTTTCTTAAGGTAGCCGGATATCTTTTTAGATATACGGATTTCTTTAATTAAAGGAAAAAATACATTTCATGCATTGCATTTTTCATATTCATGCATTTTATATAATATAAGATTCTTGCTATAATAATTTCTATGATATTGTTATTAGTTTGATTTATATTTTTTGATGTTATATTGTTTATTATATAATTTGGAATATTTCATGATATCCTATGCTTTTTATTTAGTTATTTTTTTTGTCATATTATTTAGCATATACTATGTTCATGCATTATTATTTTCATTTTTATTTTCATGCATATTGTATGATAACATTATTTCATATTCCATCTCATTTAATTTATATGTCATATCATTCATGTTTGCCATGTCATTTAGATTATTTCATTTCATATAGAATATGTGATGCTACTTAGGTTATTTTATTTCATTTAGAATATATCATGTTACCTAGGTTATTTCATTTCATATAGAATATGTTATGTTACTTAGGTTATTTTATTTCATTTAGAATATATCATGTTACCTAGGTTGTTTCATTTCATATAGAATATATTGTGTTACCTAGGTCATTTCATTTCATTTAGAATATATCATATAACTTAGGATATTTCATTTCATTTAGAATACACTAAGACATTTAAATTATATCATGTCATTTAGGATGCATTATATTATTTAGATTTTGCCATGTCATTTTATTTATGTCATGCATATACATATTCATATCTTTTAAAATGTTTTCAAAAGGATAATGATTTTTCAATAAAAAATAAAGATATTCCCGAGTTAAAATAATTCATGAGTTCTCTACCGGGTTTGCTGGAGGGAATATCATCAATTATCATTAATAAAGGAATATCTTTCTTTCAAAAATGAGAATGATTCGGAAAGTTTTTCAAAACTAATAAAAATTTCTATATTTTGCCACGTTTGTTGGGGAATATAGGAAAATTTTGAATTTATAAATTCCGGATCATTTTTATTAAAAATGGAATTATTTTTCTTTAAATTGGGAATTAACTTGAAATACTAAATTTAAAACCAACTTTTTACCGAGATTTGAGATAACACACGATTAATAAGGTACCGATTTATACGGACTTTGTGGGGGTGCTAATCCTTCCCCGCACGTAACCGACTCCCGAACCCGCTTCTTTGATTTCTCTGGTTTTAAAACGCAGACATGAAATTGGTTTTTAAAATGTTTTAATTAATTTTTAAAATATTTTATAAAATCGGTTTTAATAGGTGGCCGATCACATCTAGCTAAAAAAGATTGGTGGCGACTCCATGTCTTTTTTAAGGTCATTTTCAAAACCTTCATTTTTCTAGATGAATTAAGTCGACTTTTCCTCGGTTTTTTTTTTTAATGTCACGCTTAACGAATAATAAAGTCTTGCGGTGAGACTCGTTATTTTTTAGGTTGCGACACCATATTTTTTGAAATAAAGGAGAATTTTGAAAATAATAAAATGTTTTTGAATATGGTCATACTCATGTGCATGCATTTTATTATTTTTCTCTAGTTATTTAATGTTGTATGTTATAATTGCTTGTTGGTTAATGCGTTACACTATTCTTGATCTGTGTTTTAATAAATTGTTGGGTTATTTAGGATAAGGGGTGTAGAATAGGTGGTGAAAGGTTTGTTGTTCCTCCTCACACACCTCACTTGCATTTGCATAACATGAACTCTCTACCCGGGTTCTGTCCTTTTAAGTGGGAGTAAGGTAACTACGCCTTCGTGATGATCCTCCGTATGGGCTAGTGAAACGTTTTCGGAGTATAAAGTACCTAATGCCTTCGTGATAATCCTCCGTATGGGCATAGGAAAATATACTCTAACGAATTGAACCCGCTTTTATCGGGGTGCCTTACTAGCCTTCACCGACGACAGTGAGGAGCAATTCAGGGCCTTTAGAACCGATTCACCCTTATATAGTGAACCTAGGCGAAGTCATGCCGAATTTTTGTTATATACACCGAAGTTAAGAACACATGGAGGGACATTTCTAACCTTTTCTTACCTATTTTTACATCTCAAATAAGTTTTGTAAACCGGGCAAAGATGAACGTATATCGCCCGTAATAAGTGTGATACTCCGCCCCAAAGGCACCGTGATGCCTATATAAGTAGATAATGTTGAGGCAAGTGTTCACTAACCTTTTGAAATCCAAAATACAAACATTCTTTTTCAAACATTTTTGCATTTTCACACATTTCATGCATATGTGAATAGAGCATGTACATTTATCGTTGTATTTTTGATCTCATTCTTTGCAATAAATAGTTGGTAATAATAATCTTATTTGGTGATTTCATGAACAGGTAGTGTTACATGAACATTTGCATATTATACCATATTAGGATCCACTATCCCGAAATTTTTTTGAAAATAATATGTGTGGTTTTTCATAGAGAAAACATGTTTAAAAAAATTGTAGATTAAATGTGAAGGCAAATCTTGCATAATGAGATTTTTGAATAATCAAAACTTGGTCCCACCATTTTTGTGCAGCCATTGATTTATTTGTATATACATTTGTGTTAATTCATTTATTCTTTGCATATATCATTTTGACATCATGTTACATTCATAAGCATGTATGCTCATTCATTGTAAAATACAGTCATACTTAGCGTAATTTTTCTGTATTTATCTATGCAGTAATTTGCTTATTCTTTATATGCATCATGTTGGAATCAAGTTGCACACATGGCATACATAGTCATCATAATTTCTTTGAATATTTCATTCATTCATCATCAGTATATCCGTGCATATAGGAATAGAGCATGTACATTCATAATTGTATTCTTAAATCTCATAACATTTTCATTTGCATGAAAGGGGTTCGAGATATGAGGAAAGAATTGGAGGAACGAGTGGGTGCTTTGGAACAAAATCAAGAGGAGTTTGGACATGAACTCCGGGAGTTGAAGGAACAGCTTGTCAAATTATTAAAATGATTGAGGATATGGATAAGAGTAAAGGGGAATTTTCTCAGGGTTCTTTATTACTTTTGGACCAACCAAAACCTTTAGGTCCAGAACATACAATCCTTGCTAGATCCTACGCTTGCCAGTGTTACAAGGGGTGCAACCCGGATGAAATTGTGGACAAAATCATGAAAATGATTAAACCAGAGAGCTTGATACCAAAGACAGAAATCACGGATCCTGTACCATACCTGCAAACTGCTCTAAGTCCAAACCAATATCCCTACCCTACTATGGCTCAATTGTCCACTGGGATGATCACTACGGGACCCCTTAATCCCACTCCGTCACCACCAATTGGCAGTTCATACCATTTCCCTCTTCAATCACCTTATCAAGCATCCGGGATAGGAACCTCAAATTGTGTACAACCTACAAGGGTCCCATGTCCTAATCCATATCCTTGCATTGTTATTCGGCCATCTCCCCATGCAAACATTCCGATGCAAGCCTTAGTACCACCACCAAGTGCACCAACTCCTAGGCCATGTGTGATTAAGAAACAACCCAAAAACAGGACTCAAGAGTAGTATGATCCCATTCGAATCAGCTACCGAGAGCTTCTCCCTATGCAGATCCAAAATCACATGGTTGCTTGTATCCCGGTGAAACCCCTATTACCACCATATCCAAAGTGGTATAATCCAAATGCAAGATGTGATTACCACTATGGAATAACCGGCCATAGCATTGAAGACTGTATAGCATTCAAAAAGAAAGTGCAATCTCTTATAGAGATCAAGTGGAAAAACTTTAGTCTGATATGATGTAGTAGGATTTCACTTTTTCAGTAGTCGGCTCTTATAGCCTTAAGATGCTAGGAAGAATAAAGTGCTTGTAAAGACAGTTTTAACCATTGCTCATGATTTTGTAAGCATGGGTTATACCGTTGTGAATGTTGATTTGGGAATGAATTGGTTGTGCTTCAATTTATGAGTTGTTGATCCTCTGATTCTTATTTCATCCATGATATCTTCCCCTTCGCATTTTAAATCTGATCAATCATTTGTCATACCATACATTCATACATGCATCTTGGTAGCATCAGGTGATATTCATGACAAACATAGTCAGCATGATTTTTCTATATGTTCATGCACTAATTTGCTTACTACATACATCATGTTAGCATTAGGTCGCATTCATAATACACATGGTCAGCATGAGTTTCTTTGTATATACTCTGTGTCAATCATTGTTTACATGCATCATAATTGACATCATGTTGCATGTATACGATCATTCATTGGGAAATATGCTGAAATATACATGGTCATTCATTGCATATATCCATGCATTGATTTATTTATTCTTTGTGTGCAACATGTTAGCATCGTGATTGTAATTATTGCATTTATAGTCAGCATTTTTCCACTGTACATGTTCATACATCATATTGTTTAGGCTTCGCGTGCATCAAATTGCATTCATGGCTCTTTCATCATGACATACATTTGGGGGGAATAAAATAAAAGTTGGCTTGGCTTTAAGAGTCTTTGAAAGAAATTCCATTTTAAATCAGAGGTATAAGAAGTACTGAGTACCTTTCCAATACAGGCTAGAGCTATGGAGAATGAACAAGCTGCTCGAATGGAAAGAATGGAAAGGGCACATGAAGAATTGCTAGAAAAGTTGGCAAAATCTAAAGCAAAATCTAAATATCAGATGACTAAATTGATGAAGCTGATGTCCGCCGTAATCAAGGGAAAAGGATACACTGAAAACTTTGCCACCAAATAAGGGTTAGAGGCACAAAAGGGTCAGAATGAGGTCGTAATGATAGATGACCAGAACACAGTTAATCCCAGCAACACCCTGAACTTAGATAACCCAGCTGAACGGGAAAAGTTTAAAATGGTTGCAATAAAAGAGGTAGAGTTGGCAAATTCCCAAGGGAAGCATCAGTTGTTAGTTGAAAGGCTCAGGGTAGTAGAAAATACAGATATATTCGGGAGTGTGGATGCGAAAGAATGATGCTTGGTCCTCGATTTAGTCATTCCTCCTAAATTCAAGGTCCCTGACTTTGTGAAGTATGACAAGACGACTAATCCGTCAACCCACATCACTATATTTTGCCGAAAGATGATAAGTCATATAGATAATGATAAGCTTCTGATTCACTACTTTCAGGATAGCCTCAGCGAGTCCGCAATTAGGTGGTATAGTCAGTTCAGGAATGATCAGATTCACTCTTGGAATAATTTGGCCATGGCTTTTCTAAACCAGTACAAGCATATGACCGACATGACACCTGACCGTCTCACTTTGCAAAATATGCAGAAAAGAGCTACTGAGAGCTTCAAAGAGTATGGTCAGAGGTGGAGGAACATGTCCACCCAAGTACAACCACCTTTGACACAAAAAGAAATCACCGTCCTTTTTGTGAGTACACTGCGGGCACCGTACTATGATAGACTTGTCAGCAATGGCTCGAAGAATTTGCTGACATGGTTATCTCAGGGGAGATGATTGAGAATGCTATCATGAATGGGAAACTTGAAGGAGAAGGAACATCCAATGCCGAGAGAAATAGGGTACCTAGAAAGAAAGAGAAAGATGTCCAAGCTATGGAAGATTTCGTCCCATATTCCAAATTTTCCTCATACCAATCATGTTATCCTACTGAGATATCTCCAAGCCATTATCCTTACCCACCCATCCAAGCACCTAATCCTATACCAGTTCTTGCAACAAGGCCTACTTCCAGAAAACGACCGCGGGATAACCAAGAAATAATTCCAATCCTAATCCCTAACCTACTGCCATTACTAATGAAGAATCAGTACCTTATCCCGGTATCTTTGAAAATAGCTCCTAATCCATCAGCAATGAGCTATGACCCTGACAGCAAGTGTGATTATCACTTGGGGGTAATTGGGCATTCAACTGAAAAATACAGTCAATTGAGGGAAAGGATTGAAGGTCTTATCCGCAATGGTATTTTGACACTTGAGCGTATGAATCAGTGGAAGGCCGTTTTGACGTAAATCAGTTTCTTTCAAGGTTTTAGAAGGAGAATTACTACTGTCGCAACCTAAAAAATAAGGAGTCTCATCGCAAGACTTTATTATTCGTTAAGCGTGACATTAAAAAAAAACCGAGGAAAATTCGACTTAATTCCACTAGAAAAATGAAGGTTTTGAAAATGACCTTAAAAAAGACATGGAGTTGCCACCAATTTTTTTTAGCTAGGTGTGATCTGCCACCTACTAAAACCGGCTTTATAAAATATTTTAAAATTTAATTAAAACATTTTAAAAACCAATTTCAAGTCTGCGTTTTAAAACAAGAGAAATCAAAGAAGCGGGTTCGGGAGTCGGTTACGTGCGGGGAAGGATTAGCACCCCCACAACGTCCGTATAAATTGGTACCTTATTAATCGTGTGTTATCTCAAATCTCGGTAAAAAATTGGTTTTAAATTTAGTATTTCAAGTTGATTCCCAATTTAAAGAAAAATAATTCCATTTTAATTAAAAATGATCCGGAATTTATAAATTCAAAATTTTCCTATATTCCCCAACAAACGTGGCAAAATATAGAAATTTTTATTAGTTTTGGAAAACTTTCCGAATCATTCTCTTTTTTGAAAGAAAGATATTCCTTTATTAATGATAATTGATGATATTCTCTCCAGCAAACCCGGTAGAGAACTCATGAATTATTTTAACTCGGGAATATCTTTATTTTTTATTGAAAAATCATTATCCTTTTGAAAACATTTTAAAAGATATGAATATGTATATGCATGACATAAATAAAATGACATGGCAAAATCTAAATAATATAATGCATCCTAAATGACATGATATAATTTAAATGTCTTAGTATATTCTAAATGAAATGAAATATCCTAAGTTATATGATATATTCTAAATGAAATGAAATGACCTAGGTAACACAATATATTCTATATGAAATGAAACAACCTAGGTAACATGATATATTCTAAATGAAATAAAATAACCTAAGTAACATAACATATTCTATATGAAATGAAATAACCTTGGTAACATGATATATTCTAAATGAAATAAAATAACCTAAGTAACATCACATATTCTATATGAAATGAAATAATCTAAATGACATGGCAAACATGAATGATATGGCATATAAATTAAATGAGATGGAATATGAAATAATGTTATCATATAATATGCATGAAAATAAAAATGAAAATAATAATGCATGAACATAGTATATGCTAAATAATATGACAAAAAAAATAACTAAATAAAAAGCATAGGATATCATGAAATATTCCAAATCATATAATAAACAATATAACATCAAAAAATATAAATCAAACTAATAACAATATCATAGAAATTATTATAGCAAGAATCTCATATTATATAAAATGCATGAATATGAAAAATGCAATGCATGAAATGTATTTTTTCCTATAATTGAGGAAATCTGTATATCTAAAAAAATATCCGGCTACCTTAGGAAAATATGTCAAATTAAATATTCTAAAACCAAAATACTTTGTGATTGTTTGAAAACAATTTTGAAAAGCTTGAATTAAAAGTAAAAACTGGGCTAAATCTTTTTTAAATGGCTCTAACTTCCTAAGTTTAAAAATCCGGACTTGACTACCCTTAACCCGAGACTTGAAAACCCATTTTTAGAGTTTAAAAAGGCTTAGAAACTACCCTAAGTCAGTAGCTAACCCTCCTAATCAGCCCACTCTAAGTAACTTAACCAAAACAGAAAATTGATTTTTCTTTAAATTCAATTCTGACTCCACTGTCCAGTTTTAAGCCACGATTTTTTACCCTATTCTTAAAAATTCAACAAATTCTGAAAAAAATACTGGAGACTCAGGACATGTAAAACTAGATGGTAAAAGATCGGCTTAATTTTCTGATCAAAGATGAATTCCCAGAAAAATCGGAGATGTACGAGTTTTGGATGAAAAAACAAATGCTTTGCCAAAACACATTTTGCCTTTGATAAAATCATTTAAAAATCAAAGTAAAAATATTTGAAACTCAGAAAATGACTTACAAACAGTAGCTAGGACTTTTTGAAAGTTAGATAAAAATTGGATAAGTAAAAAAAATCACAAAGGTAGAATAATCAATTTGACAAACTTAATTTTCCACAAGTATGCTCAAGAGAGCATGACTTTGAACCATTAATTGGCTCAAGTCATTATTCAAGTGGCATGAACATGAAATGTATAAAACAATACAGCAAACATAGTACATGAAATGCATGGATTTAAACCTAAATGTCATGAAAAAATGCATGGCATTCATAAAGTGACCTAGACCTAAATGAACTTGCATGGCATTTAATGCAACCTAGACCTAAAATGTATGAACATGCATGGCAAATAAACCTAACTTAATAACTAAAATATGCATGGCATTTTCACAAACACAAAGCATGCTTAAACCAAAAACTCAATCAAATATCATGCAAATGCTAACCTATCAACTAACATGGCAAGAATGCACATAAAATGCAAAAATTCCTAGGATGGCCGAATAGCATAATGTAACTAGCAAGCATGGCATTTTCACAAACACTTGGTATACTAGCATGGAAAACTAAATCAAATGTCATGCAAATGCAAAAACCTACCAACTAACATGACAAAAATGCAATCACACAATGCGAAACACATCGAGTAGCCAAATGGCCTCAAGCTCCAACAAGCATGTCATTTTCACAAACACTTGGTATACTAACATGCTCAACTAAAATATAACACTTAAATCATGCAAAAACCACACAAGCATTTTCACAAACACTTAATATACTAAATCTAAAACATGCTCAACTAAGATATAAAACTCAAATCATGCAAAGACCAGACAAGCATTTTCACAAACACTTGATATACAAAATCTAAAACATGCTCAAATTTAAACAACATGAAAATAGAAAATTAAAAATGCAAAAACATGATATTTAAAACATAAATGGCAACAAACAAAGCAACCAAATTAAAATATAACTCAAGAATATGAAGTAACATAACATTTAAAACATCAAAATCAAAGAAAATAACATAAACAATATTGTAAAATAAATCAAAACAGTAACTTAAAATAAATAATGTAGGCCATTTGGCCATGGTGAGTTTATTGTAAAAATAAAATGTAAAAAATATACTTAAGAAGGAGATGAAGGAAGAACTTGAAAAGAACAATAAAAAACATTTATTTAAAATGGAAACTCACCAAATAGAAATCAAAATACAAATACAAGAATAGAAAATCAAGAAAGTGCAAGAGTTGGTGCTCAAGAGCAACCTCAAGAAGATATCTTTCAAGCTTTATCTCTTCAAACTTTCTTTTTTTTTCTAAACTTTTCTTTTTTGCTCTCAACCAAGAAGAGAAAAACTAAGTAAAAACTCTAAGAACTCCGCAAAATGAAGATGAAAAAATGAAATTCTCCCCTCCAAAACAAGGCTGGCCGAATTCCCCTATAATTGCCCAAGGTTTTGTAATTTTTTTGTAACTAATTTCCCATCAAATGGCTAATAATTCAAGGTGAAAAATCATGAAATTACCACCTTTAGATTAGCATCTCAGCTCTCTCAAATTACAGCTGTTCAAGAATAATGTTGACATCTTTCTTGGCCTATGTGGCTTAATCACCATGGCTTGATCAAAGATAATCTCTAACTAACTTTTGATTTCTAGCCATTTGATTGAAAAATCGGAAGCTTCCTCCTTCCTTTGGGCTTGGGCAGGCCAGCACTTCTCTTTTCCAGCCCAACTCTGATTTTTTGAAAGGCCCAAAGAAGCCATTTTCGGTTGCTTGGGTGAAATGACCGTTTTGCCCCCCCCGGATGCAAATAAATATCAAACGGACTCCAAATTCAATTTTTCTTTTTTTAATACTTCCAAAATAATAAAATATTTTGAGTTCTGGAAGTTTTCAAAATTATCCGAGTCCGTTTGCTATTTATTTGGATTTTTTCTTCCAAAAATGCCCTTTTATGCTCCTACATTTTACCATTTTTTAAACGAGCTCCAAATCAAGATTTTTATTCAAAAATCTATTCAAAATAATTAGAAAGTGTGATCTGGAAGTTTTCATAATTTTTGGAGCTCATTTGGTATTTTTTCGGGATTTATCGGCTTGAATTACTGCATAGGAGGCCCGGGATTTGGCCATTTTGCAAACGAACTCCGAATCAAGATTTTCTTTCGCCAATATCTTCCAAATAATTTAAAAATGATATTTGCAAAATTTCAGAATTTTTGGAGTCCATTTGCTATTTTTTCAGGATTTATCTTTTTGAATTATTGCATAGGAGGCCGGGGATTTGGCCATTTTGCAAACGAACTCCGAATCAAGATTTTATTTTGCCAATCTCTTCCAAATAATTTAAAAATGAGATCTACAAAATTTCAAAAGATTTGGAGCTCATTTGCTATTTTTTCGGGATTTGCCTTTTTGAATTACTACATAGGAGGCCCGGGATTTGGCCACTTAGCAAACGAACTCCGAATCAAGATTTTCTTTTGCCAATCTCTTCAAAATAATTTCAAAATGAGATTTTCAAAATTTCAAAAGATTTGGAGCTCATTTTCTATTTTTTCGGGATTTTCCTTTTTGAATTACTACATAAGAAGCCCGAGATTTGGCCATTTTGCAAACGAACTCCGAATCAAGATTTTATTTTGCCAATCTCTTCCAAATGATTTAAAAATGAGATTTGCAAAATTTCAGAATTTTCGGAGTCCATTTGCTAATTTTCCCAAATTTTCTAATTTTGCCCTTTTGCCTCCGAAACCCGGTTTTACTCAAAACAAGTCCGATTTTCAGATTTGCTTCAATCTGAGCCTTGGGCTATCCTTTTAATCATTCTTCATCCATTGGGGGCTTTGGTCTTAACAATTCGGGCAATTTCTGTGATTTTTCTCGATTTCACCGAAATCCACTAAAAACCCTAATGCTCGGTTTTCTCCCGGATTGACTTTTCTTTCGGTTTTTCTTGCAAGTGACTTCTCCATTACCCGTAGTCAGTGCTTATCTTTCATTTGGAACCTTCAATTTTGACCAATTTGATTGTTTAAGCATTTTTCCCCAAATTTCTCGGATTAGGGTTTCCTTTCTACTGAATCTCCAAATCCCAACTTCCGAACTCCATATCTTTCAATGTAGACCTCGGATTATCAAAATTCTTTCGCCATTTTTCAATTGAACTTAAAGTCTTGATTTTGAAAGTGGCTTGACTTTTTTAGTAGTTGACTTTCTGGGGTTGACGTTTTCGAGGTTGACTTTTTTCGGGGTTGACTTTTTTCAAGTTTGACTTTTTGTGCTCACCCTTTTAAACTAAGTCTCGGAGTACCACCTGCAGGATGAAAACAGTCTTTTTACACTCGAAAACATCAATATAGGAAGAAAACATACCTGTTTAGTGGTCCGGACAAAATTAGGTGTCTAAATGTGGGAATTAAAATTAAATACCAATTAAACCAACAAACCGAGACTTTGATAACACACGACTAATTCTAGGCCTGACTCTCTAATAGTCCCCAGTGGAGTCGCCAAGCTGTCGCAACCTAAAAAATAGCATAACAATAACAAGTCTCGTCGCAAGACTTTATTATTCGTTAGGCGTGACATTAAAGAAAAGAGAAAAAGTCGACTTAATTTCTCTAGAAAAATGAAGGTGTCGATACGTGATCCCTATCGCGAGGACCCATTCGAGTGAGGGGGAAATGGAATCAGAGGAAAAGATGACTTAATTCCTCTAGATTGAAATAAAAGGTCGAGGGTATGAAAATGGCCTCGTAAAAATACATGGACTCACAACCAATCTTTTTTAGCTAGGTGTGATCGGCCACCTATTAAAACCGGTTTTATAAAACATTTTAAATTACTTAAAACATTTTTAAAACCAATTTCAAGTCTGCGTTATAAACCAGAGAAATCAAAGAAGCGGGTTCGGGAGTCGGTTATGTGCAGAAAAGGATTAGCACCCCCACAACGCCCGTATAAATTAGTACCTTATTAATCGTGTGTTATCTCAAGTCTCGGTAAAAAGTTGGTTTTTAATTTAGTATTTCAAGTTAATTCCCAATTTTAAGAAAAATAATTCCATTTTTAATTGAAAATGATCCGGAATTTATTAATTCCAAATTTTCTTACCTTCCCCGACAAAATCGGCAAAATATAGAAGTTTTTATTCATTTGGAAAACTTTCCGAATCATTCTCGTTTTTTGAAAGAAAGATATTCCTTTATTAATGATAATTGATGATATTCCCTCCAGCAAACCCTGTAGAGAACTCATGAATTATTTTAACTCGTAAATATCTTTATTTTTATTGAAAATCATTATCTTTTTCAAAACATTTAAAAATATGAACATGAACATGTATGACATAAATAAAATGACATGGAAAAGTCTAGATAATATAATGCAACCTAAATGATATGACATAATTTAAATGACATAGTATATTGTAAATAAAATGAAAAATCCTAAGTATCATGGTATATTCTAAATGAGATAAAATGATTTAAATGACATGGCAATTTTAAATGATATGGCATATTTTAAATGACATGGCATGTTATAAATAAAATAACCTAAATGACATGGAATATGATTTAAATGACATGAAATTAAAATAATGATAACATATAATTGCATGAAAACGAAAATAAAAATAATAATGCATGGACATAGTATATGCTAAACAATATGACAAAAATAACTAAATAAAAAACATAGGGTATCATGAAACATTCAAAATCATTTGGAAAACAAATATAAGATCATAAAATGTGAATTAAAATAATAATAATGTCATGGAAAATATCATAGCAAAAATCATACATTTAAATAAAATGCATCAACATGGAAAATGTAATGCATGAAAATGTATTTTTTCCTCTAAATAAAGAAATCCATATATCTAAAAAGATATCCGGCTACCTTAGGAAAATATGTCAAATTAGATTTTCTGAAAAAAACAAAACTTTGTGATTGTTTGAAAACAATTTTGAGAAAAACTTGAATAAAAATTAAAACCCTTACTAGGCCCTTTTAAAATGGCTCTAATTTCCTAAGTTTAAAATCCCGGACTTAACTACCCTTAACACTAGATTTATAAAATCATTTTTAAAGTTTAAGAAGGCTTAGAAACTACCCTAAGACTAGCTAAATCTTCTAACCAACCCCCTCTAAATGCCTTAACCAAATTCAACCATTATTCCTCTTTTGATTTCAAATCTGCCTCTGTTGTCCGGTTTTGCCACACGATTTTTTAGCCTATTTTTACAAATTCAAAAAAATCTACAAAACAATACTAGAGACTCAAAACATGTAAATATACACGAGAAAAAAATTGGCTTAATTTTCTGATTAAAAATAACTACCTAGAAAAATTAGAGATGTTCGAGTACTAGGTAAAAAAAAAAAAAAACTGTTTCTCAAAACACATTTTTTTGCCTTTGATAAATTCATTCAAAAACCGAAGTAGAAATTGTTGAAAATCATCCTAAAGACCTAAGGACAGTAGGTAAACATTTAAAAAACCTTAGACAAAAATTGGCTAAGTAAAAAAATCACAAAGGTAGAATAATCAATTTGACAATTCTTTAATTTTCCACAAGTATGCTCAAGGGAGCATGACTTTGAGCCATTAATTGGCCTAAGTCACAAATCAAGTGGCAATGACATGGAATGCATGAACATAAAGAAAATGAAATGTATAAAATGCATGGTCTAAAGGTCTAAATGGTAAAGGAAATGCATGACAATTCATGGCAACCTAAATGCCTAGCATGAATTTGCAAGGCAATAAATGCTATCCTAACTCAATATGCATGCAATGCTTGAAATGCAAATATGACTTGGACCTAATATGTTATGAATATGCATGAAAATGCTAATGTGTAAAGACGTAAATAGCATAGTAATGCATGACAATACCAATGTGACTTAAGACTCAATATGCATGGCAATACCAATATGGCCTAGACCTAAAATGTAATGAGCATGCATAGCAATACTATGAACATACAATGACCAATGAAACTAATGTCAATGCTGGAACAAACAGCAATTAATACACAATTTCAAGATAAGATAATGCAAAGCATGTTACCTAAACAAAATGCAAATGCATGACAAGGCAAGGGATGCATGAAGAGGCCAAATGATCACATGAGACTCTAATGCAATCCTATTTACTAAATAGCATAAGTACATGACAAATCATATTATGATGCATAACGTCATGACATTTTCATAAGCATATAACATACTAAAATCAAAATGCACAAGCTCATGGCATGGAAATACAAACAAGTTAAGAAACAAAAGAAGAATGCACATGCAAGGCATACACAATGTGAAGTGCCGAATGGTCATGAAAAAAAATGATGGCATTTTTCATAGTATTTTCATAAGCACATGGCATACTAAAATCAGAATATACAAGTTCATGGCATGGAGTTACAAACAAGTTAAGAAGCAAAAGGAAAATACACATGCTAGGCATACAAAATGGAGTGTCCGAATGGTCATGAAACAAAACCAAGAAAATGCAAACATGTAAGACATGATACATGAAAAAAAATGCACAACATGAGCATATGAACAACAATGGACGAATATGAAAGGATGCAATATCAAGCATGGAAATGAAATATATAAGTAAATATAGCATAGAAAATGATGTAAAGAACACATATATAAAAGATTTAACATAGGCATGCGAAACAAATAACAAGCAAAACTAGTAAGTAGAACAAGGAAAGTTAATCTCCATGGTTGGTATCATATGGGCATAGCCTCTCACCTAACCATAATCACTTGGTCTTGCCAAGATCATGAAGCCTTTCCATCTCAATAAAACAAAAAATAAACCATGTAAAACAGAAAATAAGGTGAGCTTCATGGTAGGTAAAAATGGGCATAGCCTCTCTCCTAACCATGGTCACTTGTTCTAGCCAAGATCATGTAGCCATTTCAACCTTTTTTGCTGCATATTTTGTAGAAAATCAAAACCTTAGAATACTCTAAAAACCCTGTAAAAATCATTTCTCACAACAACATGCAAGGAAGAAAAAAAAAAGGAAAACAAGGCAAGTAAATGTGCCATAATCGGCCATAGCATGAAACCATAGAAAAAATTATTTTCCACCATTTCAATTAAGAAGAAGAGATGAAAACATAAGTAAACATTAAAAAAAAAAAATTATTTCTATGAAAAATGTAGTAGGAAAACATGATAGAAAATCAAGAAAACACCATGGAAATCAAGAAGAAAGCTAGGCTAGAGCTTGGTAGAGATGACTACCTTCAAGCTCTCTATTGAAAACCTTTTTTTCCGTTCTTTCAAAACCTTTTTCTTTGCTAAATTAGCTACTGTTTCCAGCCAAAAAACTTCTGAAAAAATGAAATCCTCCCCTCCCTTTAGCCTTGGCCAAATGGCCCTCTAGCCCTTGGATGGGAATTACACTTTTTCTCCTCCAATCTTGGCCTTTAGATTTAGATATTTTGATGACAACATAAAAATGTCATCTTGCCAATTGATAGAAGCCCTTAAGATGTGTACTCAGCCCTTGTAGTAACCTTAGCCCTTATATGCAAAAGGGGACCAATCCCTTGCACTCCCTTGCTTGCTCCTCTTGAGTGCCTACCCTTGGATGAGTTGTGCTCTTCCATTCTTGGTCATTGGTTGAGGCCAACATAAAAATGACATCTTGTAGATTAAATCCATCCCTCAACATGTGTACTCAGCCCTTGTAGATGGCCTAAACCATTGGATGAAAAGAGATAATCCCATGCACTCCATTGCTCAACCGAATGGATGCTCACCCTTGGACGAATTGTGCTCATCTTTTTTCTTCCATTCTTGGCCATTAGATGAGGGTTCTTTTATGACAAATAAAAATGTCATTTTGGCATTTAACCTTGGCCATTGAATGGTGCATTCAAGCTTCCTACAAGGCACCTAAGCCATTGGATGAAGAGGGGACCATTTGCAAGGTGTTAGTGATATCATGTGGCTTGATAGTGACTAGAGAATTAAATTGTTCAAGCTTCCTTCTTCTCTCTATGTTGGCTGACCAAGGAAAGAAAAAATCCCAGCAATTCCTTCTTCTTTCATATTTTCATCAATTACAAATTTGCCATTTTTGGTTTCCTTGGTGAAATGACCATTTTGCCCCCCGAACTTAAATAAATAGCAAACGGACTCCAAACTCGAATTTTCTTTTTTCAAAACTTCTGAAATAATAGAAAATTGAATTTTGGAAGTTTTCAAAAATTTTCGAGTCCATTTGCTATTTATTTCGGATTTATTTATGAAGTTATCCCTTTTATGCACCCGAACTTTACCATTTTTAAACGAGCTCCGAATCCAGATTTTTCTTCACCAATCTCTTCCAAATAATTTAAAAATGTGATCTGGAAGTTTTCATAATTTTTGGAGCTCATTTACTATTTTTTCGGGATTTATCTGCTTGAATTACTACATAGGGGACCCGGGATTTGGCCATTTTTCAAACGAACTCCGAATCAACATTTATTTCCGCCAATCTCTTACAAATAATTTAAGAATGTGATTTTCAAATGTTCAAAATTTTTGGAGTTCATTTGATATTTTTTCGGGACTTATCCTGTTGAATTTCTGCATAGGAGACCCGGTATTTGGCCATTTTGCAAACGAACTCCGAATCAAGATTTTCTTTCTCCAATCTCTTTAAAATTATTTAAGAATGAGATTTGCAAGTTTTTAGAATTTTTGGGGTTCATTTGCTATTTTTCTCATATTTTCCAATTTTGCTCTTTTGCCTTCGAAACCCGGTTTTGCTCAAAACAAGTCTGATTTTTAGATTTTCTTCAAACTGAGCCTTGGGCTATCCTTGTTTAATCATTTCTCATCAATTAAGGGCTCTAGATCTTCCGAATCGAACCATTTCTGTAATTTTTCCAAATTTCATCGAAATCCACCAAAAAACCCTAATTCTCGATTTTCTTTCGAATTGACTTTTCTATTAGTTTTTCTTCCAAGTAGCTTATCCATTACCCGTAGTCAGTGCTTATCTTTCATTTGAGACCTTCAATTCTGACTAATTTGTTCGTTTAAGCATTTTTCCCCAAATTTCCCGAGTTAGGGTTTTCTTTCTACTGAATCTTGTAACCCAACTTCCGAACTCCATATCTTTCAATGTAGACCTCGGATTATAAAAATTCTTTCACTATTTTTCAATTGAACCTCAAATCTTGATTTTGAAAGTTGGTTGACTTTTTCAGTAGTTGACTTTTTTTGGGTTGACTTTTTTCGGGTTGACTTTTTTGAGTTTGACTTTTTCTGTCTGCTTTCTTAGACTAAACCTCGGAGTACCCCCTGCAGGATGAGAAAAGCCTTTTAGCATTCTGAAACATAAATTTAGAAAGAAAATGTACCTGATTTAGGGGTCCGGACAAAATTATGGGTCTACAAGATCCATTTTGAATAGTTGTGGAGACAAACCGTGGGTTCCGTTAATAGGAATTTAGGGAGGTATCAGCTGTGCACCACTCCTCGTACGAAGACTGTACGGGTCTGAGTAGTTCATCTCGATGACTAATGTGCTCGCTTTGGTAGATTTTACGTATAATGGGCCCAAATACATGAAGGAAACACATGAGCTCATCAAAGGCTAAAGAAAGTTGCATCGATCAGAATTGGGTAGATATACTGACAACGCTACTCTCAGATATTTGGTTTGGGGAGCCAAGGGGATCCTCGACATGGAGCTCCTTGCCGAAGATGCCTCTATTTATCTGGTAATCCTTCAGCTAGAGCCAGTAGTACCATCAGAGGTTGAGCTTGTCAGACAAGAACTAAAAAAAGACAAAGGGAAATTGAAGCGAGAATATGATAGGCTTCAAGAGAAAGTTGAGGATTTGAAAAACCAAACTTGAGATCCAAGAGGTCAAGGCACAATCCGATATAAAGCATTTGCATCAAGAGAACAAGAAGCTAAGGGCTAAGGGAAAATTTACTAGAACTAGCAGGTCTCTGGGTGCACACGAGAAAGAGATAGAAAAGCTTCAGATGAATTGGATTTTTGGAAGGGTAAGGCTAAGGAAAGAAAAGAAAAGAAAAAGAGTCCAGATTTTGTCATGAGCAGCAGAAGTAGGGAGATGCACGTTCAATGATCTCGGCCAAGTCCAGAGGGCTGACATCGCTGCCATCATTCGGGAATACAGAGAGAGGAAGACCAAATGGAGCCACGCAATGACTTGGCTTTAGATGCCAGTATGACGTGGAAGACAGAAACCTTAGGGAGACAACAGTATATAGACCACCTGACTATGTAGATCCGCAAGGCGGTGGTTAAGGCCAGTGAGATGTTGAAGAAAGTGAAGACTCTGAGGTGTGATGTCAACCCGACAGGGGAGCATGGACAATGCTTGCTGAACTTCCCAGAAGAGGCTCAAGACCAGTACGAGCAGATCAGATATATCTATGTAATCCGAGAGTGAGAGATGACTTGTAAAAAGTTTTCAATGAATTAATGAAAAAACCTTTGTGTTGGAATTTGATCTTAAGGCAAATACCATTATTTGCATCATTTCATGTCACACAATTATAGAAGCATACATTTATTCATTCATTTGTCTAAAATATTTGTTCAATCATGCATTGATTCATTTCTTCATTCAGTCTTGCACACATTTAATAAGCAAAAGGGAATAATATGCCATGAAATTCTAATCTGTGGTATTTACACTAAGGTTTAAAAGTTGGGAGTCCACCGAAACACCCAGAGAGAAGCACTTCGCATCAGTATAATACTCGATCGCAAGTCAGGATCATGGAAAATGAAAAGACTACCCAGATAGAGAGAATGGAAAAAGAACAAGATGAGTTAATGGAACAGTTGGCCAAATCGAGAGATCGGATGAATAAGCTGGTGGAACTGGTGTCCGTCGCAGTTAAGGGAAAGGGACACACCGAAAATTTGACTTTAGGAGTAGAATCAGGAAGTCGAGAGGACAAAGAGGGTCGCGAGAAGCCGTACTGATAGACAGCCAATCCTCACAGAATATAGAAACTCTACCACTGGCAGCTGTAATGGCTTTCATGTATGTCCAACCCAACACAGGGGCACAAAAACAGATGCCAATTGGGGTGAATCTTGGGACAATCCTATCAAACCCTATCGATGTCCCAGATCTGGATGATCTCGCTGAACAAGAAAAGATGAAAACGACGGAGCTGAAAAGGGTTGAAACAGCTGAATCACAAAAGAAGTATCAGCTATTAGAGGAAAGCCCACGGGCCGTAGAAGGGGCTGAATTGTTTGGCGACCTCGATACTAAAGAGATGAGTTTAGTTTCCGGTCTAGTGATCCCACCCAAGTTCAAAACGCCAGATTTTGAGAAATTCAATGGGACCACCAATCCTTTCGCGCATTTGACAATGTATTGCCGGAAGATGAATGGGCATGATAGTGATGAGAAATTACTTATCCACTGTTTTTAAGACAACCTTACTGGGTCTGCAACTCGATGGTACAATTAGCTCACCCGAAGTAAGATCCGCTCCTGGATGGACTTGGCTAGGGCCTTTTTGGAACATTACAAACACATGTCTGACATGGTACCTGACGGACTATCCTTGCAGAATGTGGAGAAGAAAGCTACTGAAAGCTTCAAATAGTATGCGCAGAAATAGAGAGACATGGCTACCCAGGTGCAACCACCTTTGACTGATAAAGAAACTACAGTTCTTTTTATCAATACTCTAAAGGCATCGTACTATGAAAAGTTGGTGGGTAATGCAACTAAAAATTTCGCAGATATGGTCATATCCAGAGAGATGATTGAAACCGCTATCAAGAGTGGAAAAATGGAAAGTGGGGAACAAGTCACCCATAAGAAAAAAACTCATGCCAAGAAAAGGGAAAGGGGCTCATGCAATCAGTTTCAATAACCACCATTTTGCACCTCCGACACCCTATACACCTTACCCAACCTATAACCCATACTACCCAGCTATAAACAGCCTCACTCAAAACCCTTTTCTTTATACGGCCATACCACAACAACCATATCCGACTGGCATATCTCCTCAAATAGATATTCCACCAAACACTACACTAAACACTCAAAACATCACCCGAAATGATCAAAGGCCTGTAAGGAATACCCAAAAGCCTCAATATGATCCTATCCGTACTACTTACATCGAGTTATACCCAAAGCTTCTACAGGGGCAACTCATTGCACCTGTCTATCTCCAACCTTTAAAACCTTCTAATCCCAAGTGGTATGATTCCAACGCTCATTGCGTATACCATGCGGGGATTCAAAGACACTCAACCGAGAACTGCACTGATTTCAAGCACAAGGTCCAAAGCCTTATTGATGCAGGAATTTTGAAATTTGAACCAAAAAATGGGCCTAATATTGCGGGTAATCCGTTGCCTAATTATCAGAAATGTCATTTTATCGAAGAAATCGAAAGGGGCCAATTTGTAATTAAGAAAAGTACGAAAAATGAAGGAATTGTTGAGATAATTCCTCCCTTGGTCGGCCAGTATAGAGGAGAAGAAGGAAGCTTGATCAATTTAATTTCGTAGTCACTATCAAGCTCAAAATGCTTCCACTAGTACCTTGCAAATGGTCCCCCTTCATCCAATGGCTTAGGTGCATACACCATTCAATGGCCAGGATTAAATGCCAAGATGACATTTTTATTTGTCATGAAAAAATCCTCATCCAATGGCCAAGATTGGAAGAGGAAGGATGAGCACAACTCATCCAAGGGTAGTGGTTCATTCGGCCAAGCAAGGGAGAGCATGGGATTGGTCCTTTTTATCCAATGGGTTAGGCTATTTACAAGGGCTGTGTACATATTTTAAGGGCTGGGATTAATTTATAAGATGTCGTTTTTATATTGTCATGAAAAGATCCTCATCCAATGGCCAATAATGGAAGAATAAAGATGAGCACAACTCATCTAAGGGTAGAGGTTCATTCGGCCAAGCAAAAGAGAGCATGGGATTGTATCCTTATTTCATCTAATGGTTGAGGTTATTAGAAGGGCTGAGTACACATATTAAGTGCTGGTATCAATTTGCAAGAAGGTATTTTTATTGTGTCATTAAAAGATCCTAAACTAAGGGCCAAAATTGGAGGAGAAAAAGTGTACAATCTATCCTATGGTTGAGAGGCCAACCGACCAAGGAAGGGATGAGAGGGGAATGTTTGTTTTTTCCCATATAGGCTAGGTAATTTGATGAGAAAAGGAGGAGCTAATTTAGAAAAAAAAAAAAAAGGTTTTTGAAAGAAAGGAAGAAAAGGTTTTCTCAAAAAGAGCTTGAAGGTAGTCATTTTTGCCTAGCTCTAGCATTGTTTTCTTCTTCATTTCCATGTTGATTTCTTCATTTTCCATGTGTTTTCCTACTACATTTCTCATAGAAATCAAAGTTTTAAAATGCTAAATTAAGATTTCATCTTTCTTATTCATCAAAAATGGTTGAAAACAAACTTTTACAATGTTTTTGCTTGGCCGAATTTAACATGAATGCTTGCCTTGATTTTTTTTTTGTTTTGTTTTCTTCTTTGCATGTTGTTTTGGGAAACATGATTGTGAAAGGTCTATATACTTATTTAATGTTCTGATTTTTTACAAAAATGAAGCAAAAGAGGTTGGAATGGAAAGGCTTCATGATCTTGACAAGATCAAGTGATTATGGTTAGAGGAGAGGCTATGCCCATTTTGTACCAACCATGGAGCTTAACTTTTCTTGTTTTGTTTATTAGTTTTTCTTGTCATTTTGTTTGCATGTCTATGCTTATTTTGATCATGCTCTTTACATTTTTTATGCTATATTTGCTTTTATATTTCTTTTCTTATGAAATGATATTTCCTTGTAGGTTTCGGCCCTTGTGTTTTTCTTGATTATGTTTTGCATTTTTCTCATGTATCATACCTTGTATGTTGCCATGCAAACTCATGCTAGGCATTTAGGTTATTTATGCCATGCAATTTTCCATATCACTTAAGTTTTAAACCATGCATTTCATGCATTCACTTTGCTGTATTTTCATGCATCTCATGTCATCCCACATGATTCATGACTTAGGCCAACCAATGGCTCAAAGTCATGCTCACTTGAGCATACTTGTGGAAAATTAAAGAGTTGTCAAATTGATTATTCTACCTTTGTGATTTTTTTCTTATCCAATCTTTGTCCAAAGTTTTAAAAGTTCTAGCTACTGTTTTTAGGTCCTTAGGAGAGTCTCCAACATTTTTACTTTGATTTTTAAATAATTTTATCAAAGGCAAAAAAATGTGTTTTGGCAAAACAATTTTCACCTAGTTTTTGAACTTTCCTGATTTTTATAGGAAGTTATCTTTAATCAGAAAATTAAGCCAATTTTTTCAGTGTATTTTTACATGTTCTAAGTCTCCAGTATTTGTTTTAGATTTTTTTGAATTTTTAAAAATAGGTTAAAAAATCATTTTTTAAAACTGGACAGTAGAGTCAGATTTGAATTTGAGGGAAAATCATTTTTCTGTTATGGCTAAGTTACTTAGAGGGGGCTGATTAGGAAATTTAGCTACTGTCTTAGGGTGGTTTCTAGGCTAATTTAAACTTAAAAAATGATTTTATAGAGTTTGGGTCAAGGGTGGTCAAATCCGGGATTTCAAACTTAGGAAATTAGAGCTATTTTAAAAGGGTGGTTCGACTAGGGTTCTAATTTTTGTCCAAGATTTTCAAAATTGTTTTCAAACAATCAAAAAGTATTTTGATTTTAGAAAATATAATTTGATATATTTTCCTAAGGTAGCTGGATATCTTTTTAGATATACGGATTTCCTTAATTAAAGGAAAAAAATACACTTTCACGCATTGCATTTTCTATGTTCATGCATACCATATAATATATGATTTTTTGCTATGATAATTTCTATAATATTGTTATTATTTTGATTTATATTTTTTTGGTGTTATGTTGTCTATTATATGGTTTTGAATATTTTATGCTATCCTATGCTTTTTATTTAGTCATTTATTTTTGTCACATTATTTAGCATATACTATGTTCATGCATTTATTTTATTTTCATACATATTCCGTGATAGCATTATTTTATGTTTCATGTCATTTCATGTCACTTAGATTATATTCCATGTCATTTAGGTTATATTATTTAGAATATGCCATGTCATTTAAAATATGCCATATCATTTAAATTTGCCATGTCATTTAAATTTTTTTATTCCATTTAGAATATATCATGTTACCTAGGTCATTTCATTTCATATAGAATATATTATTTCATTTTGGATATTTCATTTCACTTAGAATATGTCATGTTACTTAAGATATTTCATTTCATTTAGAATATGCTATGCCATTTAAATTATATCATATCATTTAGGTTGCATTATATTATCTAGACTTTGCTATGTCATTTTATTTATGTCACACATACTCATATTCATATATTTTAAAATATTTTGAAAAAGATAATGATTTTCAATAAAATAAAGATACTCCCGAATTAAAATAATTCAAAAGTTCTCTGCCGGGTTTGCTGGGGAGGATATCATCAATTATCGTTAATAATGGAATATCTTTTTTTTAAACGAGAATGATTCGAATTTTTTTTCAAATTAATAACAATTTCTATATTTTGCCACGTTTTTTAGGGAATATAGGAAAATTTTGAATTAATAAATTCCAAATCGTTTTCAATTAAAAATGGAATTATTTTTCTTTAAATTGGGAGTTAACTTGAAATACTAAATTAAAAACTGACTTTTTTACCGAGACTTGAAATAACACACGATTAATAAGGTATCATTTTATACAGGCGTTGTGGGGTGCTAATCCTTCCCCGCATGTAACCGAGTCCCGAACCCGATTCTTCGATTTTCTCTAGTTTATAATGCAGACTTGAAATTATTTTTAAAAATATTTTAATTAATTTTAAAATATTTTACAAAACCGGTTTTAATAGGTGGCCGATCACACCTAGCTAAAAAAGATTGGTGGCGACTCCATGTCTTTTTCGATGTCATTTTCATATCCTCATTTTATTTTAAAAGGAATTAAGTCATCTTTTTCTCTATTTTTCAATGTCATGCTTAACGAATAATAAAGTCTTGCGATGAGACTTCTGTAATTTTTTTTAGGTTGCGACTGCTTGGCGACTCCATCGGGGAATATTAGAGAGTCAGACCTAGAATTACTCATGTGTTATTAAAGTCTCGGTTTTGTCGGTTTTGATTGGTATTTAATTCCCACATTTTTTTAAAAATAAAAAGAATTTTGAAAATAATAAAATGTTTTTAAATATGTCAATATTCATGTGCATATATATTGTCGCAACCTAAAAAATAACGAGTCTCATCGCAAGACTTTATTATTCGTTAAGCGTGACATTAAAAAAACCGAGAAAAAGTCGACTTAATTCCTCTAGAAAAATGAAGGTTTTGAAAATGACCTTGAAAAAGACATGGAGTCGCCACCAATCTTTTTTAGCAACGTGTGATCGGCCACCTATTAAAACCGGTTTTATAAAATATTTTAAAAATTAATTAAAACATTTTAAAAACCAATTTCAAGTCTACGTTTTAAACCAGAGAAATCAAAGAAGCGGGTTCGGGAGTCGGTTACGTGTGGGGAAGGATTAGCACCCCTACAACGCCCGTATAAATCGGTACCTTATTAATCGTGTGTTATCTCAAGTCTTGATAAAAAATCGGTTTTAAATTTAGTATTTCAAGTTAATTCCCAATTTAAAGAAAAATAATTCCATTTTTAATTGAAAATGATCCGAAATTTAAAAATTCAAAATTTTCCTATATTCCCCAAAAAACGTGGCAAAATATAGAAATTTTTATTAATTTTGGAAAATTTTCCGAATCATTCTCTTTTTAAAGAAGATATTCCGTTATTAATAATAATTGATGATATCCTCCCCAGCAAACCCGGCAGAGAACTCATGAATTATTTTAACTCGGGAATATCTTTATTTTATTGAAAACCATTATGTTTTTTTTGAAAACATTTAAAAAAAATGAATATGTATATGCATGACATAAATAAAATGACATAGCAAAATCTAAATAATATAATGCAACCTAAATGACACGACATGATTTGAATGCCTTAGCATATTCTAAATGAAATGAAATATCCTAAGTTATATGATATATTCTAAATGAAATTAAATGACCTATGTAACATAATACATTCTATATGAAATGCAATATCCTAAGTCATATGATATAATCTAAATGAAATAAAATATTCTAGATGACATAATATATCCTAAATGAAATGAAATGACCTAGGTAATATAATATATTCTACATGAAATGCAATATCCTAAGTCATATGATATAATCTAAATGAAATAAAATATTCTAGATGACATAATATATCCTAAATGAAATGAAATGACCTAGGTAATATCATATATTCTATATGAAATGAAATGAAATGATTTAAATGACATGACAAATATGAATGATATGGCATATAATTTAAATGACATGGAATAAAATAATGCTATCATATAATATGCATGAAAGTAAAAATAATAATGCATGAACATAGTATATGCTCAATAAAAATAACTAAATAAAAGCATAGGATATCATGAAATATTCAAAACCATATAATAAACCATATAACATCAAAAAATATAAATCAAAATAATAACAATATCATAGAAATTATTATAGCAAGAATCACATATTATATAAAATGCATGAATATGAAAAATGCAATGCATGAAATGTATTTTTTCCTTTAATTAAGGAAATCCGTATATCTAAAAAGATACCAGGCTACCTTAGAAAAATATGTCAAATTAAATATTCTAAAACTAAAATACTTTGTGATTGTTTGAAAACAATTTTGAAAAGCTTGAATTAAAAATAAAAACTGGGCTAAATCTTTTTTTAAATGACTCTAATTTCCTAAGTTTAAAAATCCCGGACTTGACCACCCTTAACCCGAGAGTTAAAAAATCATTTTTAGAGTTTAAAAAGGCTTAGAAACTACCTTAAGTCAGTAGCTAACCCTCCTAATCAGCCCACTCTAAGTAACTTAACCAAAACAGAAAAATGATTTTTCTTTAAATTCAATTCTGACTTCACTGTCCAGTTTTAAGCCACGATTTTTTACCCTATTTTTAAAAGTTCAAAAAATTATGAAACAAATACTGGAGACTAAGGACATGTAAAAATAAACGAAAAAAAAAATCCTCTTGATTTTCTGATTAACGATGAATGCCCAGAAAAATCGGAAAAGTACAAGTACTGGGTGAAAAAACTGTTTTGCCAAAATACATTTTTACCTTTGATAAAATCATTTAAAAATCAAAGTAAAATATTTAAAACTCACAAAATGGCTCACAAACAGTAGCTAGGACTTTTTGAAAGTTAGATAAATATTGGCCAAGTAAAAACATCACAAAGGTAGAATAATCAATTTGACAAAACTTAATTTCCCACAAGTGTGTTCAAGAGAGCATGACTTTGAACCATTAATTGGCCTAAGTCATTATTCAAGTGGCATGAACATGAAATGCATGAGTTTAAACCTAAATGTCATAAAAAAAATGCATGGCATTCATATAGTGACCTAGAGCTAAATGGACTTGCATGGCATTTAATCCAACCTAGACCTAAAATGCATGGACATGCATGGCAAATAAACCTAACTTAATAACTAAAATATGCATGGCATTTCCACAAACACAAAGCATGCTTAAACCAAGAACTCAAACAAAAATCATGCAAATGCTAACCTATCAACTAAAATGGCAAGAATGCACATATAATGCAAAAATTCAAGGAGTGGCCGATTGGCCTATATGACTAGCAAACATGGCATTTTCACAAGCACTTGTATACTAGCATGCAAAACTAAATCAAATGTCATGCAAATGCAAAAACCTACCAACTAACATGGCAAAAATGCAAAATATAATGCAAAACACATGGAGTAGCCAAATGGCCTCAAGCTCCAACAAGCATGGCATTTTCACAAACACTTGATATACTAACATGCTCAACTAAAATATAAAACTCAAATCATGCAAAAACCACACAAGCATTTTCACAAACAATTGATATACTAAATCTAAAACATGCTCAACTAAGATATAAAACTCAAATCATGCAAAAACCACACAAGCATTTTCACAAACACTTGATATACTAAACCTAAAACACCAACAAACTTAAACATTATGAAAACAGAAAATTAAAAATGCAAAAACATGATATTTAAAACATAAATGGCAACAAACAAAGCAACCAAATTAAAATATAACTCAAGTATATGAAGTAACATAACATCTAAAACATCAAGATCAAAGAAAATAACATCAATAACATGATAAAATAAACCAAAACAGCAACTTAAACAAAAACTGTAGGCCATTCGACCATGGTGAGAATATTGTAAAAAAATTTGTAACAAAAATATATTTAAGAAAGAGATGAAGGAAGAACTTAAGAGGAACAATAAAAAAAAATTTATTTAAAAAGGAAACTCACCAAATAGTAATCAAAATAGCAAAAAAACAAGAATGGAAAATCAAGAAAGTGCAAGAGTTGGTGCTCAAGAGCAACCTCAATAAGCTATATTTCAAGCTTTATCTCTTCAAACTTCCCTTTCTTTTCTAAAATTTTTCTTTGGGCTTTCAACCAAAGAGAGAACAACCAAGTAAAAACCAAGAGAACTCAGCAAAATAAAGTGTCAAAATGCAAATTCTGACCCTCCTACATGCTGGCCGAAACCCCCTATAAATGCTCAAGGATGTTGTCATTTTTTTGTAACCAATTTTTCATCAAATGGCTAATAATTCAAGGTGAAAAAAATCATGAAATTACCACCTTTAGATTAGCATCTCAGCTGTCCCAAATTACAGCTGTTCAATAATAATGTTGACATCTCTCTTGGCCTATGTGGCTTAATCACCATGGCTTGATCAAAGAGAATCTCTAACTAACTCTTAATTCTTGGCCATTTGATTGAAAAATCAGAAGCTTCCTCACTTCTCTTTTCCAGCCCAAGTCTGATTTTTTGAAAGGCCCAAAGAAGCCCTTTTCGGTTGCTTGGGTGAAATGACCGTTTTGCCCCCCGGATGCAAATAAATATCAAATGGACTCCAAATTCGAATTTTCTTTTTTTCATACTTTAAAAATAATAAAATATTGAGTTCTAGAAGTTTTCAAAATTATCCGAGTCCGTTTGCTATTTATTTAGATTTTTTCTTCCAAAAATGCCCTTTTATGCCCCTACATTTTACTATTTTTTAAACGAGCTCCAAATCAAGATTTTTCTTCACCAATCTCTTCCAAATAATTTAAAAGTATGATCTGGAATTTTTCATAATTTTTGGAGTCTATTTACTATTTTTCCGGGATTTATCTTCTTGAATTATTGCATAGGAGGCCCGGGATTTGGCCATTTTCCAAACGAACTCCGAATCAAGATTTTCTTTCGCCAATCTCTTCCAACTAATTTAAAAATGAGATTTGCAAAATTTTAGAATTTTTGGAGTCCATTTGCTATTTTTTCGGGATTTATCTTCTTGAATTATTGCATAGGAGGCCCGGGATTTGGCCATTTTGCAAACGAAATCCAAATAAAGATTTTATTTCACCAATCTCTTCCAAGTAATTTAAAAATGAGATTTGCAAAATTTCAGAAGATTTGGAGTTCATTTGCTATTTTTTTGTGATTTTTCTTTTTGAATTACTACACAAGTGACCCGGGATTTGGCCATTTTGAAAACGAACTCCGAATCAAGATTTTCTTTTGCCAATATCTTTAAAATGGTTTAAGAATTAGATTTGCAAATTTTCAAAATTTTTGGAGTTCATTTGCTATTTTTCCCGAATTTTCCAATTTTGCCCTTTTGCCTCGGAAACCCGGTTTTGCTCAAAACAAGTCCGATTTTCAAATTTTCTTCAAGCTGAGCCTTGGGCTATCCCTATTTAATCATTCCTCATCCATTGGGGGCTTTGGTATTATCAAGTCGGGCCATTTTTGTGATTCTTCCCGATTTCACCGAAATCCACTAAAAGCCCTAATTCTCGGTTTTCTCCCAGATTGACTTTTCTTTCGATTTTTCTTGCAAGTGGCTTCTCCATTACCCGTATTCAGTGCTTATCTTTCATTTGGAACCTTCAATTTTTACCAATTTGATTGTTTAAGCACTTTTCCCCAAATTTCTCGGATTAGGGTTTCCTTTCTACTGAATCTCCAAATCCCAACTTTCGAACTCCATATCTTTCAATGTAGACCTCGGATTACCAAAATTCTTTCACCATTTTTCAATTGAACTTAAAATCTTGATTTTAAAAGTGGGTTGGCTTTTTTCGTAGTTGACTTTCTAGGGTTGACTTTTTCGAGGTTGACTTTTTTAGGGTTGACTTTTTTGAGTTTAACTTTTTATGCTCGCCCTCTTAAACTAAGTCTCGGAGTACCACCTGCAGGATGAAAAAGTCTTTTTACACTCAGAAACATCAATTTAGGAAGAAAACATACCTATTTTAGTGGTTCGGACAAAATTAGGTGTCTATAGCTGTCCCTCTTTGGCTATTGCTGAGAATCAAGAATCAGGCAAAGATAAACAAACACTAATTTTGTACGGTCAGTGAAATCACATGTGAAGGAAAGGGAAAGGGGTTTCTTTTCATGCTTCTATCATTTTTTTCCTTTTTCCTTTTTTTCCATTTTCATTTTCTATTTTTTTTCTTTTTTTTCATTTTTTCCTCTTTTTTTTCCTTTTTTTTCTTTTTATAATTTTTTCAGTTTTTCAATTTTTTTTGTTGTTGTAAAAAGCTGTAAACTGAAGATTTTGTCCTTAAATTAAATTCCCTGACTAATCAAGGCTCGACCCGTCTTAAGAAAACGAATTCGATTTGCAAGAAAAGAAATGACCTCGACGATGGTCTCGGGGTCTTAACTTGTCTTGTTCTCAGCTGTGTTTAAAATTCTGGGTATCTCTTCCAGAAGCTTCGGCTATCACCACCAAAGTCTTGCTCATTTTTAAAACTGTAAAACTCTGAATATCTCCTTCAGAGGCTTTGGCTATCACCACCAAAGACTTTCTCCCTTTTCAAAAAATTTAAAACTCTGGATATCTCCTCCAGAAGCTTCGAGAGATGATGCAGATGCTTCATGATGCAAATGCAAATGTCTTTAATTGACGCAAATGCTTCTTGATGTAGATACAAATGACTTAGACTAGTGCAAATGTCTTTGATGCAAATGTAAATGACTTTGATTTGATGCAAATTTTCTTGATGCAGATTCAAATAACTTAGATTGATGCAAATGCTTCTTGATGCAGATGCACATGTTGAATCAAATTCTGGGTAACTCTTCCAGAAGAAGATTTCTCATTTTTCAAAATTATAAAACCCTGGATATCTCCACCAGAGGCTTCAGCTATCACCACCGAAGACTTGTTCACTCTTAAAACTGTAAAATTCTGGATATCCCCACCAGAAGCTTTGGCTATCACCACCAAAGGTTTGCTCATTGTAAAATTCTGGGTAACTCCTTCAGAAGCTTTGGCTATCACCACCAAAGACTTGCTCATTGTAAAATTTTGGGTAACTCCTCCAGAAGAAGATTTCTCATTTTTCAAAATTATAAAACCCTGGATATCTCCACCAGAGGCTTCGGCTATCACCACCGAAGACTTGTTCACTTTTAAAACTGTAAAATTCTGGATATCCCCACCAGAAGCTTTGGCTATCACCACCAAAGGTTTGCTCATTGTAAAATTCTGGGTAACTCCTCCAGAAGCTTTGGCTATCACCACCAAAGACTTGCTCATTGTAAAATTTTGGGTAACTCCTCCAGAAGAAGATTTCTCATTTTTCAAAATTGTAAAACCCTGGATATCTCCACCAGAGGCTTCGGCTATCACCACCGAAGACTTGTTCACTTTTAAAACTGTAAAATTCTGGATATCCCCACCAGAAGCTTTGGCTATCACCACCAAAGTTTTGCTCATTGTAAAATTTTGGGTAACTCCTCCAGAAGCTTTGGCTATCACCACCAAAGGTTTGCTCATTGTAAAATTCTAGGTAACTCCTCCAGAAGCTTTGGCTATCACCACTAAAGACTTGCTCATTGTTTAAAATTCTGGGTAACTCCTCCAGAAGAAGATTTCTCATTTTTCAAAATTATAAAACCCTGGATATCTCCACCAGAGGCTTCAGCTACCACCACCGAAGACTTGTTCACTTTTAAAACTGTAAAATTCTGGATATCCCCACCAGAAGCTTTGGCTATCACCACCAAAGGTTTGCTCTTTGTAAAATTATGGGTAACTCCTCCAGAAGCTTTGAGAAATGATACAGATGCACATGTCTTTTAACAAGGTGCTCATGCTTCATTGTGCAAATGCAAATGCTTGGATTGATGTAAATGTTTCTTAGTGAAAATGCAAATAGCCTGGATTGATGCCCATGTTTCATGATGCAGATGCCCCTACTAATTGTATTCATCTAACTGGCTTATAAATGATGTAACTACAATTACCACACAATAATGAAAATGCAATGATTCTAGAAATGATGCAATTGCTTGAGAGGACACAAATGCGAATTCCATGAAGAACGTAAATGTAAAGGTAAAATGCAGATGCTTATGGAATAATGCCAATGCAAATACCCATGAATGATGCAAATGCTTGCCGACACTGTGCAGATGCAAAAGCTCGATAAAGAGATGAGTGCTCATGAGTGATGCAAATGCCCCCGGTTGTTTTTCTAAACTTTGGCTTAGCCTTTCAAATTCATTTTTCCTCTTCAAATCAGAGTATATCTTCAATTCATTTTGGCTATTCTCTTTGCCCTAACAGTTTTCAAACTTTCATCAACAGAGATCTGAACCAGGTTCTATTTCTTCTTCTCATATATGGAAGTCAAGACCTATCCTGGCAGTTCTACACCTTTGAGTTAGAAAAATCCTTGTCTTATGTCAACATCAAAATGGGTATTTCAAAAAATCTCTTTATTTGTTTTCTCATTTTGAAAACTTCTGAACATAAATATTAACCCCACAATGTGTGATGTACAAATCTTTTGAAGACTGATGATTATTGTTAGAAATTTCTCTAAGTATCAATCTGGGTTTTTTCAACTAGGATTGGCAAGGCTTGGTATAACAAGATTCTGGCTTTTCTAGGAAAACTTCATGACAAAAATGTATATCCTTTCTAGGCTCACAAATGGAACAGGTTTTATAAATCATGAATTCATTAAGAACCAAGCAAATTCAACATTCTTTTAGTTTCCATATCAAGGCATTTTGACAAGCATCAAGATTGGCCGGGATGTTTAAACCGAAAAGTTTAATCTTGGAAAAAAAAGTTTCAGTTTTTGAAGACAATCCTCTAAATGAGAAATGAAAATTTGGGAGGTTCAGGAATTCTTAAATATTCCTCGATGACCATTTTTTTAAGACGACCTTCTCTTTTTGTGGTATTGGCACTTTCATAGATGGCATCAAAAATTTTCATTTTACTTTAGACCGCCCATTTTTGGGTTTTCGCCCTAGAGTCCCATTTTTTCCAATTTTTCTTTTTCTTTTTTTTTTCTTTTTTGTTCTTTTTTCTGTTCTACCATAGACTTGAGAATTCTAAATTCTTCCTTAGTGAAATGATAATTCGATGAAATGGGATAAAATCTGAGGAAAAACCTTTCAAATTAAATATTCATGCTTGATCAAAATGGACTTTTAAAGCACGTAATGTAGGCCATGGCTCAAGGTTCAGAAAGAAAGGATAAAGAGGCCCAAAATATGTGTTTGAGGGTAATCAGATTAAGGATCATTTCATGAGGAGGATTCTCTTTGAAGCATTTGTCCCTTCTTGGACATTCTTTCCTTTTGACTTTGCTCTTTTTCTTCCTTGCTTTTGGCTTTCAATTTGCCATGTCTTTCACACATTTTGTTTTCTTTTTTGTTTTTCTTGGCTTTTATTTCACCATCTTTCCCCCTTTTTCTCTTTGACAGAGTGAGCCCATATTTATTCGGAGCTCCATTTTCTTTATGTCTGTCTTTGAGCTGTCACTCATTTCTCAATGATCTTTGAAAAGATCTTTCCTCGCATTTGCCCCCAGTGTAGAGGGTAATCCTTGATCAGGGTTTAAAGAAAAAAGAATTCTTTCGGCTCAAAAGGGGTGACTATGAATCATTTCTTTTTGTGCGAAAGGGATATAAAAGATGGCCATTTCTCATGTCAAGCACAAATATTCACATTGAAAAGCAATGCCCAGGGGAAATAGATATTCAGAATTTCATTTTGCACTTTGGAATCATCCAAATTCTCATATGCATGATACCACAAATTTTTTCATTTTCATCGCATGCCCCAATGATTCATGCGTTATTCACCATGTATCCATCATTTCCACATATGATGCCCTAATTTGATTAACCATGAGAATTTGTATCAACGAGGAACATAGCAAGCCTAGGTCTGTACTGAAAAGACTGAATTTCAAATCTGAGTTCTTTGAAGAGACGAGGAAAATATGACCTAAAAATGGGTTTTCTCTGGGATATGGGATAATCTGGTTTAGTCATTGTGCCCCAGGGTGTCAATCATGAAGTGATGTTTGGGTATTTGAAGTTTTATGATCATTGGGAAAGGTCATGAATGGTTTTAGCACAATCTTGACACACACCAAATTATCAAAATCTAGATTCCTGAAAGAATGTCTCATTTGTTTGAATTTCAAGAGAATTCAAAAATTTTCAAAAAGTTCGTTCCTTTGTTCATAGCCTAGACTAAGATCTACATCTTTTCTTATTCTGTGATGACAATGGTTTTATGAAGTCAAATCATTCATATTCCCTGAAGCATTAGGTCTTTCAAGTGTTCTTGGTTTAAGAGATTTAGGCTTAGGAAAACCTAAAGAGAGGGGAGAAGGTATTGGGTCATTTGTAACACTGATCATCAATCTTCTTGAGACTATCCATTATTAAAAATTCCTTAATGCTAGTTTTTGCAAATTCAAGTTATTGTTAAAACACAACAAACACAAAGCATTTAAAATTCAAAATTCATTTAATTCATGTAGATGTTAACGTGAGACAAGTGCTTTCATCATCACAGTTTATAGAACTACATGCGTCAAAAACCTAATATGATCATGCATAATGTTTCTTATGACACTTCGCTTCCCCATCTTCAAAACTTATCGAACCAGCCTTGATGAGATCTCTGACCTTGTACTTCAAAGCGGGGCTTGATTGCCAGAATGATAACCACAACACTCATTAGCATCATACCAGCTCGGATAAGGGGGCTTCAGAGGCTCTAATTGCATGGGTGTCACAAAGTGATTCTGGATGAGTTGAGGTAATAGCTCACTGTATGTCACAGGAATCGGGTCATCTTTTTCGCTTTTTATGCCCCATTCGATTATTCCCAAGGGTGTTCGATTGATATACAGATGTAAATTCTGGTGTAGTTGCAGTTATTGGTTGGTAGGGATAAAAACCTTGAGAGACATTGTTTAGGGTAGAGTAAAATGGCTGATACGAGAAGAATCGGGGAGGTGAGGCAAAGCCTTCCACAACTTGGGTATTTTCCTTTTTCTTTTCAGATGCCCCTTTCTTCTTGGTATTGATGTTCTTTCTCCTTCAATTTTCCCATCCTTGATAGCATTCTCAATCATCTCCCCTGAAATTACCATGTCCAAAAAATTCTTTGTGGTGTTGCCGACAAGTATATCATAGTACGGGGCCTGCAGTGTATTCACAAAAATGATAGTGGTTTCCTTTTGAGTTAAGGGCGGTTGTACTTGGGCGGCCAGGCTCATCCACCGTTGCGCATATTCTTTGAAGCTCTCAGTAGCTCTTTTCTTCATATTTTGCAAGGTAAGACGAGCAGGTGCCATGTCGGTCATATGCTTGTACTGGTTTAGAAAAACCCTAGCCAGGTCATTCCAAGAGCGAATCTGATCCTTGCTCAACCTTTTCCCTTCTCTTCACATGTGATTTCACTAACCGGACAAAATTCGTGTTTGTTTATCTTTGCCTGATTCCTCATTCTCAGCAATAGCCAAAGAGCGGCAGCTATAGACACCTAATTTGTTCGGACCACTAAATCAGGTATTTTTTTTTCTTCCTAAAATGATGTTTTAGAATGCAAGAAGTTTTTTCTCATCCTGTAGGTGGTACTTCGAGACTTAGTTTAAGAAAGCAGGCATAAAAAATCAATCTTGAAAAAGTCAATCCCGAAAAGTCAACCTCAAAAAGTCAATTAATAAAAAAGTCAACCCATATTCAAAATCAAGATTCAAATTTCAATTGAACAATGGTGAAGGAATTTTGATAATTCGAGGTCTACAACAAAAGATATAGAGTCCGGAAGATGGGTTATGGAGATTCAGTAGAAAAGAAACCCTAGTTCAGAAAATTTGGGGAAAAGTACTTAAACGATCAAATCGGTCGAAATTGGAGGTTCCAAATGAAAGATAAGCAATGACTACGGGTAATGGAGAGGTCATTTGCAGGCAAAACTGAAGGAAAAGTCAATTTGGAAGAAAACTGAGAATTAGGGTTTTTGGTGGATTTTGGTGAAATTGGGGAAAATTACAGAAATGGCCCGATTCGGTAAAACTAAGACCCCTAATTGATGAGGAGTGAGTAAACAAGGATAGCCCAAGGCTCAGTTTGAAGTAATTCCGAGAAAAAAGCTGATTGGAGGAAAAACAGAAAAACGAGGAAATTCCCGATACTGAAAAAAGGAAAAATCAAAATGAATGGGAATTTGATAGTAAAAATTGGGCGTTTTTGGACCAACTCCAATTCAATATATAATAAAGGCACAAAAAAAAATTCTGGAAATCGAACTTGTTTTGAGCAAAACTGGGCTTTGGAGACAAAAAGGCAAACTTGGAAAATTCGGAAAAAATAGCAAATGGGCTCCAAAAATTCCCAAAACTTTTGAAATCTCAATCTTAAATCATTTAGAAGAGATTGATGAAGAAAAATCAGGATTCAGAGTTCATTTGCAAAATGACAAATTTTAGGCTCACTAAGCTGAAAGTTCCAGAAGATAAATCCCGAAAAAATAGAAAATGAGCTCAAAAAATTCTGAAAACTTCCAGATCTAATTTTAAAATTATTTGGAATATATTGGCAAAAAAAAAATCTGGATTCGGAGTTCATTTGCAAAATGTCAAATTTCGGGCCCACTAAGCTAAAATTCAAGAAGATAAATCCGGAAAAAAAAAGCAAATGAGCTCAAAGATTTTTGAAAATCTCCAAATATCACTTTTAAATTATTTTAAAGAGATTAGTGAAGAAAAATCTAGATTTGGAGCTCGTTTGAAAATGGTAAAAGTTCGGGTGCATTAAGGGGCAATTTTGGAAATAAATCCAAAAAATAGCAAATTGGCTCCAAAAATTATGAAAACTTCCATAATTCAATTTTTTATTATTTAGAAAGTATTGAAAAAATAAAATTTGAATTTGGAGTCCGTTTGCTATTTAATTTGGTTTTGGGGGTCAAAAAGGTCATTTTATCGTCGAAACCGTAGAAGGCTTTTTAAAATTCAAGTTTGGACTAGAATTCCAAGGGTCAGCCGGCCAAGCCTATGTTAGAGAGTGATTTTGCTGAGCTCTTGCATCTAAGGGCCAAGAACGGATAGGAAGATAGTTATTTTTCATAATGAAGCCTTTGCAATTGTGACACATGGACGAATGCATGAAGAGGGATAATGTTATATTAATGACATCATATTCATGACATTATATTAGTTAGGGGCTGATTAGATCTAAGGGTGGGAATTTTTCATAAAAAGCAACTTGGATTAAGGGCCATTGGATCAAAATTGGTTAGGAAAAACTATAACATTCTAGAGAATTCTATACACCATTCGGCCAAGGCTAAAGGAGAGCGGAATTCAGATTTTTTCAAAGGTTTTAGGGCTGGAAAAAGGGCAGTAGCTATAGGAAAAGAGAGGGGAAAAGAAAGGAGAAAAAGAGAGGAAAAAATTAAGGTTTTGCTTACTACTTTGATTTGGAAAGCTAGAGCAAGGTAGCTATGTTCTTTCATACTTTTCTCTATACTTTGTTGATATGATTTTGTTGTTTTCATTGTTATTTTATTTTCTTTCATGAAATAAAATTGATTTTCAAAACAAGTTCTTAAAGCTCCTATCTTATGCTTTCAAATAAAAATCAAAAACAATTTTTTTGTCTCTAGTTTTCTATGGTGGCCGAATGGCCTTGTTTTTCTTTGTGATTGTGCTTGATTTCATTTTTCATGTTGGTTATGATGTTCTAGCATGTTTTGATATTTTAACCTTTAAAAATAGTTAAGATAGGAGCTTTTTTTTTCACTTTTTTCATTTATTTACTATTATTTTTGTTGATTTTATCATTTTGTTTCCATGTCTACTTATATTGTTTTCTATTTTTAATTTTCTGTTTTCAACATGTTAAGTTGTTCATGTCTTTTGATTTTACTATAGTATGTGTTTGTGAAAATACATAGCTACATTCTTGGCTATGCATCATGTTTGTTTAGTCTAGCTTGTTTCCTTTTTAGTTTTGTATTTAGTATGTCATGTGTTTGTGGTAATGCCATGCTTAGGATTTCATCATTTAGGTCTATGGTCCATTTGGCTACCCCTTCATTTTGTGGTTTGTATGTGCATTTTCATCTTGTTTAGTTGATAGGCTTGCATTTCCATGCCATAATATTGTGTATTTTGATTTAGTATGCCATGTGTTTGTGATAATGTCATGCTAGGATTTCACCATTTAGGTCTAGGTCCATTCGGCTACCTCTTCATTTCTTACATTGTATGTGCATTTTCATCTTGTTAGTTGACATGCTTGCATTTCCATGCCATTATTTTGTGCAATTGATTTAGTATATCATGTTTTTGTGTTATTGCCATGCATTTTTTAGTTCTAGGTTACCTTTGCATTGCCATGCATTTCATGCATCTTTAGGTCTAGGTTGCATTTATTGCCATGCAAGTTCTTGTTAGGTCTAGGTCATATTCTTTATGCCATGCATTTTCTATGTCATTTAGGCCTTAAATCATTCATTTCATACATTAAACTTGCTGTTTGTTCATGCATCTCATGTCATGCCACTTGATTTATGACTTAGGCCGATCAATGGCTCAAAGTCAAGCTCACAAGAGCATGCTTGTGGACAATAAAGAAATTGTCAAGTTAAATTTTTTACCTTTGTGATTTTTTTTACTTAGGCAATTCTTGTCCAAATTTTTAGAAATTTTAGCTACTGTTTGTAGGTCCATAGAAGAGTCTCCAATATTTTTACTTTGATTTTTGAATGATTTTATGAAAGGCTTAAAAATGATTTTTGGCAAAACAGTTTTTCACCCAGTGTTCTGCCTTTTGTGATTTTTCTGGGAGGTTATCCTCATTCTAAAAGTTAAGAAATTTTTCTCCCAAAGAGTTAAACATGTTCTGAGTCTCCTATAGTTTTTTCAGATTTTTCAGATTTTTTTAAATAGGTTAAAAAATCATGTTTAAAAACTGGACAGTAGAGTCATATTTGAATTTAAGGGGAAATTAATTTTCTGTTTGTCTAAGGCATTTAGAGAGGGCTGAGTAGGAACCTTATCTACTGTCCTAGGTTGGGTTCTAAGCCATTTTAATCTTAAAAAATGATTTTATAAAGCTCGGGTCAAGATTGGTCAAGTCCGGGTTTTTAAAGTTAGGAAAAACGAGCCATTTTCAAAAGGGGAATTCGGCCATGTATCATTTTTCATCCAAGATTTTTAGAATTGATTTCAAACAATCACAAAGTATTTTTGATTTTAGAAATTTTAATTTGATTTCTTTTCCTAAGGTAGTCAGATATCTTTCTGGGTATACGGATTTCCTTATTTAAAAGAAAAAAAATACACTTTCATGCATTGCATGTTCCATGTTCATGCATACTATATAATATATGATTTTTGCTATGATAATTTCTATGGTAATGTCATTATTTTGATTTATATTTTATGGTGTTATATTGTTTGATATATGGTTGTGAATATTTTATGGTTATCCTATGCTTTTTGTTTAATCATTTATTTTTGTCACATCATTTAGGATTTATTATGTTCATGCATTATTATTTTTATTTTCACGCATACTCCATGATAACATTATTTTATGTTACATATCATTTCATGTCATTTTAATTATGTCATTTTATTTGGAATATATTATGTTATTTAGGACATATTATTTCATTTAGAATATATTATGTTACTTAGGACATATTATTTCATTTAGAATATATTATGTCACTTAGGTCATATCATATCATTTCATTTAGAATATATTATGTTACTTAGGACATATCATTTCATTTAGAATATATTATGTCACTTAGGATAGATTATTTCATTTAGAATATATTATGACACTTAGGTTATATCATTTCATTTAGATTATTTCATATCATTTAGATTATACTATGTCACACATATTCATATTCATTTTTATTTTTAAATGTTTTAAATTAAGACAATTTTCAATAAAATAAAGATATTCTCGAGTTAAAATAATTCATGAGTTCTCTATTGGGTTTGCTGGGGAGGATATCATCAATTATCATTAATAACGGAATATCTTCATTTAAATCGAGAATGATTCGGAAAATTTTCTAAATAAATAAAAATTTCTATATTTTGCCGTGTTTGTAGGGGGAATATAGGAAAATTTTGAATTAAAAATTCTGAATCATTTTCAATTAAAAATAGAATTATTTTTCTTTAAATTGGGAATTATTTTGAAATGCCAATTTAATACCGACTTTTCTACCGAGACTTGAGATAACACACGATTAATAAGGTACCGTTTTATACGGGCATTGTGGGGCTGCTAATCCTTCCCCGCACGTAACCGAGTACCGAACCCGCTTCTTTGATTTTCTCTGGTTTAAAAACGTAGACTTGAAATTGGTTTTAAAAATGTTTTAATTAATTTTAAAATGTTTTACAAAATCGGTTATAATAGGTGGATGATCACACCTAGCCAAAAAAGATTGGTGGCTACTCCATGTATTTGTTTGAGGTTTTTTTCAAACCCTCATTTTATTTCGAGAGGAATTAAGTCATCCTTTCCTCTATTTCCCGAATGTCACACTTAACGAATAAAGTCTCGTGATGAGACTTTTTATTTTTTAGGTTGCGACAGCTTGGCGACTCCATTGGAGAAATTTAGAGAGTCAGGGCTAGATTTAGTCGTGTGTTATCAAAGTCTCGGTTTTGTTGGTTTTTATTTGGTATTTAATTTTAATTACCACATTTTTCAATAATAAGGAGAATTTTGAAAATAATAAAATATTTTTAAATATGTCCATATTCATGTGCATGCATATATTATTGTTCTCTGGTTATTTTGATGCATATATTTATTCTTTGCTTAATTGATGCTTTACATTGTTTAATCTTGTTGGGGCATTTAGAATAACGGATGTAGAATAGGTGGTGAAAGGTTTGTTATTTCTCCTCACACACTACACGTGCATTTTGCATATCATGAGCCCTATACCCGGGTTCTATCCTTTTAGGCGGGAGCAAAGTAACCAAGCCTTCGTGATTAACAATCCGCATGGGCTAGTGAAACACTTTCGGAGTACTAAATTACCTGAGCCTTCGTGATTAACAATCCGCATGGGCTAGGGAAATATACTCTAACGAATTGAACTCGCTTTTATCGGGGTGCCTTACTAGCCTTCACCGACAACAGTGAGGAATAATTCGGGGCTTTTAGAATTGATTCACCTTCATATAGTGAACCTAGGTGAAGCCATGCCGGATTTTCGATTAGATATCCCGAAGCTAGGAGCACATGGAGGAATATTCCCAATCTTGTTACTTTCTATTCTACATTCCGAATAAGTTTACCTTTGCAAATCGGGCAATGATGAACGCACATCGCCCATAATAAGTTTTGAAAATAACAAAAGGTTTTTGCATGCATTTTATTATTGCTCTTTGGTTGGTTAATGCATTACACTATTCTTGATCTATTGTTTTAATAAATTGTTGGGATATTTAGGATAAGGAGTATAGAATAGGTGTTGAAAGGTTTGTTTTGTTCCTCCACACACATTGCACTTACATTTGCATAACATGAGCTCTATACCCTAGTTCCGTCCCTTTAAGTGGAAGTAGTAGCTACGCTCTCGTGATGATCCTCCGCATAGGCTAGCAAAATACTTCCGGAGTATAAATTACCTAAGCTCTCATGATGATCCTCAGTATGGGTTAGGGAAATATACTCTAACGAATTGAACCCGTTTTTATCGGGGTGCCTTACTAGCCTTTTCAGGCAACAGTGAGGAACAATTCGAGGCCTTTTAGAACTTCGTCCACCCACATATAGTGAACCATAGAGCCAACATAGGCAAAGCTCTGCCGAATTTTTGATAGATATATCGAAGTTAGGAACAAATGGAGGGACATTTCTAATCTTTTGTCACCTATTTTACACTCTGAATAAGGGTTGTAGATCGGGCAACGATGAACGTACATCGCCTGTAATAAATGTGATAATCCCTCCCAAAGACTTTGTGATTCCTAAATAGGTAGATACTGTTGGGGCAAATGTTTATTAACTTTTTGAAATTAAAAAAAAATAAAAAATTCTTTTTTCAAACATTTTGCATTTTGCACATTTCATGCATATGTGAATAGAGCATGTATATTCATGGTTGTATTTTTTGATCTTATTCTTTTCAATAAACAGATGGTAATAAATAATCTCATTTGATGATTTCATAAATATTCATTGGTTGAATAAGAATTGTAGACCGGTAGTGTTGAATGAACATTTGGAAATTGTACCATAGTAGGATCCACTACCTCGAAATTCTTTTGAAAATAATATGTTGGTTTTTCATAGAGAAAACATGTTTCAAAAAATCATAGATTAAATTTGGAGGCAAATCTTGCATAATGAGATTTTTGAATAATCAAGATTTGGTCCCACCAATTTCGTGTAATCATTGATTAATTTCTTTGTATATACCTTTGTGTCAATTCATTTATCCTTTACATGTATCATTTTGACATCATAGCATGTATGGCCATTCATTGTAGAATACGTTTATGACATGCATGGTCATTATTTGTATATACCTGTGTATCAATTTATTCATTCTTTAAATGCATCATGTTGGCATTAGATTGCATCAATGGCATACATAGTCATTATAATTTCTTTGTACACTTCATGCATTAATCATCATTGCAATCATGCACATAAGAATAGAGCATGTATATTCATAATTGTATTCTTGATCTCATGTCAGTTTCATTTGCATGAAAGGGGATCGAGATATGAGGAATGAATTGGAGGAACGATTGGGTGCTTTGGAACACAATCAAGAGGAATTTGGACATGAAATCTGGGAGGTGAAAGACCAGGTCGCCAAATTGATGAAAATGGTTGAGGATATGGGTAAGGGTAAGAGGAAACTTTCTCAGGGCTCTTCATCGTCTTCGGATCAACCAAAACCATCAGGTCCAGAACATACAATCCTTGCTGGGTCCTGCACTTGTCAATGCCACAAAGATTTGAATCTTGATGAAATTATGGACAAAATCGTGGAAATGATTAAACCAGAAAGCCTGATACCAAGGACAGAACCTTAGATCCCAAACAGTCCCTGCAATTGGTCCTAGGTCCAAACCAGTATCCTCACTCAACTATGATCCAGTCATCCATTGGGATGACCGCTACGAGATTCCTATATCATACTCAATCACCACCAATTGACAGTTCGTACTCCTTCCTTCATCAAGTACCTTATCAAGCATTCAGAATAGGAACCTTGAACTATGTACAACCTCCAAGGGTCCCGTGTCCAAATCCATACCCTTACCAATGCTGTTCTGCCACCTCTCCGTGTAAACACTTTGGTTCGAGCCTTAGTGCCACCATCAAGAGCCCCAACCCCTAGGCCATGCATGACCAAGAAACAATCCAATAATAGGACGCAAGAGCAGTATGATCCCATTCCAATCAGCTACCAAGAGCTTCTCCCTATATTGGTACAAGATCACATGATTGCCTGTGTCCCATTGAAACCCTTGTTACCACCGTATCCCAAGTGGCACAACCCAAGTGCAAGATGTGATTATCACTACGGAATTGCTGGGCATAGCATTGAAGACTGTATAGCCTTCAAAAGGAAAGTTCAGTCTCTTATAGAGGTCAAGTGGATCGATCCAACGACACTAATTGATAGAAGGTTGAGAAAGGGTAATTAGGAGTGGGAGATTTACGGTAATGATGTAGAAAGACTTCGGTCTGGTATGATGTAGTAGGATTTCACTTTTCAGTAGCTGGCTCTTATAGCCTTAGGATGCTAGCAAAATAAAGTGCTTGTAAAGACAGTTTTAACCACTGCTCAGATTTTGTAAACATGGTTTATACCATTGTGAACGTTGATATGGGAATGAATTGGTTATACTTTAAATTTATCAGATGATTAAGTTCCTCCGATTCTTATTTCTTCCGTGATATCTTCCCCTTTGCATTTTGCATCCGATCAATTATTTGTCAAACCATACATTCATACATGCATCTTGGTAGCATCAGGTGGTATTCATAACAAACATAGTCAGCATGATTTTTCTGTATATGTTCATGCACTAATTTGCTTATTAAATGCATCATGTTAGCATCAGGTCACATTCATGACATACATGGTCAGCATGATTTTCTTCGTATATACTCTGTGTCAATCATTCTTTGTTTACATGCATCATAATTGACATCGTGTTGCATTCATAGTGTATATGATCATTAATTGGGAAATACATTTGAAATATACATGGTCATTTATTGCATATATCCATGCGTTGATTTGTTTATTCTTTGCTTGCAGCATGTTAGCCTCGTGATTGCATTTATTACATACATGGTCAGCATGTTTCCATTGTATATGTCCATACATCATTTTGTTTATTCTTCACATGCATCAAATGACAATCATGGCTCTTTCATCATGACACGCATTTGGGAAAATAAAACAGAAGTTGGCTCGACTTTAAGAGTCTTTGAAAGAATTTCCATTTCAAATCAGAGGTACAAGAAGTACTGAGTACCTTTTTAATACAGGCTAGAGTTATGGATAATGAACAAGCTGCCCGAATGGAAAGAATACAGGAAGAATTGCAAGAAAAGTTGGCAAAATCTGAAGCAGAATCTAGAGATCAGATGACTGAATTGATGGAGCTGATGTCCGCCGTAATCAAGGGAAAGGATACACTAAAAATTTGACTGCCAAAGAGGGGCCAGAGGCATAAAAAGGTCAGATTGAGGTCATGATGTTGGATGGCCAGAACGTAGTTAACTCCACAACACCCTGAACTTAGACCATCCAGTTGAACAAGAAAAGTTGAAAATGGTTGAGTCAAATAGGGCTGAGTTGGCAAATTCCCGAGGGAAATATCAGTTGTTAGATGAAAGGATCCGGGCAGTGGAAGGTACAGATGTATTTGGGAGTATAGATGCGAAAGAACGTTGCTTGGTCCCCGATTTAGTCATTCCTCCTAAATTCAAGGTTCCCAACTTTGAGAAATATGATGGGACAATCGATCCGTCAGCCCACATCACTATGTTTTGCGGAAGGATGACGAGTCATATAGATAATGATAAGCTTTTGATTCACTGCTTTCAAGATAGCCTCAGCGGGTCCGCAATTAGGTGGTATAGTCAGTTGAGCAAGGATCAGATTCGCTCTTGGAATGATCTGGCTAACACTTTTCTAAGCCAGCACATGCATATGATCGATATGGCGCCTGATCGTCTCACATTGCAAAATATGGAGAAAAGAGCTACAGAGAGTTTCAAAGAATATGCTTAGTGGTGGATGGACATGGCTGCCCAAGTATGACCACCTTTGACACAAAAAGAAATCGCCGTCCTTTTTGTGAATATACTACGGGCCCCGTACTATGATAGACTCGTAGGCAATGCCTCAAAGAATTCTGCGGATATGGTAATCTCAGGGGAGATGATTGAGAATACTATCAAGAATGGGAAACATAAAGGAGAAGGAACATCCAATGCCGAGAGAAATGGGGCACCTAGAAAGAAAGAGGAAGATGTCCAAGCTATGGGAGATTTCGTCCCATATTCCCATTTTTCTTCATACCAATCATGTTACCCTACTAGGGTATCTCCAAGCCTTTATCCTTACCTACCAACCCAAGCACCTAATCCTATACCAGTTCTTGCAACAAGGCCTGCTTCCAGAAAATGACCGCGGGATAACCAAGAAAGAATTCCAATCCCAATCCCTGACCTGCTGCCATTACTAATAAAGAACCAGTACCTTACCCCAGTGCCTTTAAAAATAGCTCCGAATCCATCAGCAATGAGTTATGACCCTGACAGCGAGTATGATTATCACCTGGGGGTAGTTGGGCATTCAACTGAAAAATGCAGACAACTGAGGGAAAGGACTGAAGGTCTTATCCATGATGGCATTTTGACATCGGAGCTTATCAATCAGTGGAAGTTTGCTTTGCCGTAAATCAGTTTCTTTCAGGGTTTTGGGAGGAGAATTACTATCTTTGAAGGATGTCAACGAGAGCATTTTGATGCATGTAGTTTCAGACCTCATGATGAAAATGCTTGTCTCATGTTAACATTCATATGAATTAAATGAATTTTGAATTTCAAATGCTTTGTGTTTGTTGTGTTTTACAAATAATTTGAATATACAAAAACAAGCATTAAGGAAGTTCTAATAATGGACAGTCTCAAGAATATTGATGATCATGTTAGAAATGACCCAATACACTATCCCCTCTCTTTTGGGATTTTCTATGCCTAAACCCTTTGAATCGAGACCACTTGGAAAACCTAATGCTTCAAGGAATATGAATGATTGAACTTCATAAACCATTGTCATTGTAGAATAAGCAAAGATGTAGATTTTAGTCTAGGCTATGAACAAAGGAACGAACTTTTTGAAAAATTTTCGAACTCCTTCAAAATTCAAACAAATGAGACATTCTTTCAAGAATTTAGATCATGGTAATTTGGTGTGTGTCAAGGTTGTGCCAAAACCATTCATGTCATTTCCAACAACCACAAAACACTAATTGCCCAAACATCACTTCATGATTAACACCCTAGGGCACAATGACCAAACCAGATTATCCCATGTCCTAGAGAAAACCTGTTTTCGGGTGATATTTTCCTTGGTACTTCAAACAAACCCAAGATTGAAACTCAGTATTTTCATTATAAATCTAAACTTGCGAAGTTCCTTGTAATGATACAAATTCCCAAAGTTGATCCAATTGGGTCATCATATCTGGAAATGATGAATACGTGGTGAATAAGGATGGATTAACGCATGAATCATTGGGGCATGCGACGGAAAAAAAAAAAGAAAAAAGAAAAAGTGATGCTGTGCATATGAGAATTTGAATGATTTCAAAATGCAAAATGAAATTCTGATTATCTATTCGCCTGGGGATTGCTTTTCAATGAGAATATCCGGGCTTGATATGATGAATGGCCATCTTTCATATCCCTTTCGCAAAAAAGAAATTATCCATTAGTCACCCCTTTTGAGCCAAAAGAATTCTTTCTTCTTTGAACTCTAATCAAGGATCACCCTCTACACTGGAGGGCAAATGCGAGGAAAGATCTTCTCAAAGATCACGAAAAAATGAGTCCTAGCTCGAAGACAAATACAAAGCAAATTGAGCTCCTAAATAAACACGGGCTCACTCTGTCGTAGTAAAGAAAGAGAAAAAGATGGCGAAATGGAAGCCAATAACAAAACAAAACAAAAACAAAAAAAAATGTGAAAAAGTATGGCAAATGAAAGCCAAAAGCAAAGAAGAAAAAGAGCAAAGTCAAAAAAAGGAATGAAAAGTCCAAAAAGGACAAATGCTTCAAAAGGGAATTCTCCTCAAAAAATGATCTTTGATCTGATTACCCTCAAAAACATATTTTGGGCCTATTTACCCTTTCTTTCTGAATCCCGAACCATGGCCTACATTACGTGCTTTAAAAGTCCATTTTGATCAAGCATGAATATTTAATTTGAAGGGTTTTCCTCTGTTTTTATCCCATCCCATCCCATCCCATCCCATCTCATCGAATTATTATTTCACTTTCGAATAATTTAATTTTGAAGTGCATGGTATAACAATAAAAAAAAAAGAGAGAAAAATGGAAAGATTGGGACTCTAGAGTGAAAACCCAAAAATGGGCGGTCTAGATAAAATGGAAATTTTTTATGCCATCTATGATAGTGCCGATACCATACAAGAAAAGGTCATCTTAAAGAAGTGGTCATTGAGGAACATCTAGGAATTCTTAAACGTCCAAAATTGTCAGCTCTAATTCAGAGGATTGACTTCCAAAACTAAGATTTTTTTCCCTCCAAGATTAAACTTTCCAGTTAAAACATCCCAGCCAATCTTGACGCTTGTCAAAATGCCTTGATATGGAAACTAAAATAACGTTGAATTTGTTTAATTCTCAATGAATTCATGATTTATAAAACCTATTCCATTTGTGAGCCTAGAGGGGACATACATTTTTGTTGTGAAAACTTTCTTCGATCAATCAAAATCTCGTCATACCAAGCCTTGCCTAATACACTTAGGGAAATTTCTAATAGTGATCATCAGTCTTCAAAAGATTCGTACATTACACAGTGGGGTTAATATTTTTGGATAAGAAGTTTTCATTAAATGAGCAAGATTTTTTTTCAAAAAAAGGAAAACAAAAATGTTTTTGAAATACCCATTTTGATGTTGATATGAGATAAAGGCTTTTCTAACCCAAAGGTGTGAAACTACTAGGGTTAACCTTGACTTCCAAATATGAGAAGAAGAAATAGAACTCGACAAGCAGACTTCTGTCAATAGGAGTTTGAAAACTGTTGGGGCAAAGAAAATAGCCAAAGATTGAAAAGTGAATTAAAGATATACTCTGACTTGAAGAGGAAAAATGAATTGGAAAGGCTAAGCCAAAGTCTAGAAAAATGATCAAGGGCATTTGCATCTTTTCATAAAGCATTTGCATCGTTATTGATCTTTGCATTCGCATCATGTAGAAGCATTTTGCACATTCTCAATCCTTGCATTTGCATCATTTAGAAGCATTTGCATAATGTCGATTTTTGCATCTGCATCATTCCATGAAGTAGTTGCGTTAACGCCAATTTTTACATTTGCATCTTTTAAGAAGCATTTGCATAATGTTGATTTTTGCATCTGCATCATTCCATGAAGTAGTTGCGTTAACACCAAATTTTGCATTTGCATCATTTACAAGCATTTGCACATTGTTGATTTTTGCATTTGCCTCATTCCCTGAAGTAATTGTATTATTTGAGGATCTTTGCATTTGCATCATTTAGAAGCATCTGCATTAATCTAAGCCATTTGCATGTATACCGTGAAGCATTTGCATCTGTATCAAGAAACATTTACATTTGCAATATGAACTATGTGCATCTTGTTAGTCATTTGCACCAGCATCAAAAAGCATTTGCACCTTCTCAAAATCTTCAAGTTAATTTTCAACAATTCTTTTTCAACATCATTTTTAAAGTCGCATTCGGCACAATTTTCCAAATCATAGATCAGACCTCCGGGCACCATTTTTTAAGACCATCGGGCACCAATTTTCCAAATCATAGGTCAGACCTTCGGGCATCATTTTTTAAGACCTCCGGGCACCAGTTTTCAAAAATCGTATATCAGACCTCTGGGCACCGTTTTTTTTTAAAAAAAAAATTACCTCCGGGCACAAATTTTCAAATCATAGATCAAACCTCCGGGCATCATTTTTAAAGTCGCATTCAGCACAATTTTCCAAATCATAGATCAGACCTCTGTGCACTGTCTTTTAAGACCTCCGGGCACTAGTTTTTAAAAATCACAGATCAAACCTCCGAGCACCTTTTTTTTTAAAAAAAAAAAAAGACCTCCGACCATAATTTTTCAAATCATAGATTAGACCTCCGAGCATCATTTTTAAAGTCGCATTCGGCACAATTTTCCAAATCATAGATCAGACCTCCGGGCACCATTTTTTAAGACCTCCGAGCACCAATTTTCCAAATCATCGATCAGACCTCCGAGCATCAATTTTAAAGTCGCATCCAGCGTAATTTTCCAAATCTTAGATCAGACGCCCAGGCACCATTTTTTAAGACCTCTGAGCACCAATTTTCCAAATCATAGATCAGACCTTCGGGCACCATTTTTTAAGACCTTCGGGCACTAGTTTTCAAAAATCCTAGATAAGACCTCCGGGCATCATTTTCAAAGTCGCATTCAGCACAATTTTCCAAATCACAGATCAGACTTCCGAGCACCATTTTTAAGACCTCCATGCACCAATTTTCAAAAATCAAGGATCAGAGCTCCGAGCACCATTTTTTTAAGACCTCCGAGCACAATTTTCCAAAAATCATGGAAAGACCTCCGTGCATCATTTTTAAGACCTCCGGGCACACCTTTTTTAAGACCTCCGGGCACAATTTTCTTCTTTTGCAAATTGAACTCGTTTTCTTAAGACAGGTCGAGCCTTGATTATTCAAGGAACTCAATTTAAGGACAAAATCTTCTATTTATAGTTTTTTCTTTTTAAAAAAAAAAGGAAAATGAAAAATGAAATAATGAAAATAATGAATTGAAAAATGAAAAAATGAAAAAAAATGAAAGGAAAAATGAAAAAAAATGATGAATGAAAACCCCTTTCCCTTCTCTTCACATGTGATTTCACTAACCGGACAAAATTAGTGTTTGTTTATCTTTGCCTGAGTCCTGATTCTCAGCAATAGCCAAAGAGGGGCAGCTATAGAAACCTAATTTTGTCCGGACCACCAAATGAGATAATTTTCTTCCTAAAATGAGGTTTTAGAATGCAACAAGTATTTTCTCATCCTACAGGTGGTACTATGAGACTTATTTTAAGAAAGCAGGCATAAAAAGTTAATCTTGAAAAAGTCAATCCCGAAAAAGTCAACCCCAAAAAGTCAACTACTAAAAAAGTCAACCCATATTCAAAATCAAGATTCAAAGTTCAATTGAACAATGGTGAAAGAATTTTGATAATCCGAGTTCTACAACGAAAGATATTGAGTCCGGAAGATAGGTGACAGAGATTTAGTTGAAAGAAAACCCTAGTTCAAAAAATTTGGGGAAAAGTGCTTAAACGATCAAATCGGTCAAAATTGTTGGTTCCAAATGAAAGATAAGCAATGACTACGGGTAATGAAGAGGCCATTTAGAGGCAAAATTGAAGGAAAAGTCAATTTGGAAGAAAACCGATAAATAGGGTTTTTGGTGGATTTTGGTGAAATTGGAGAAATTGTAGAAATAGCCCGATTCGATAAAACTAAGATCCCTAATTGATGAGGAGTGAGTAAACAAGGATAGCCCAAGGCTCAGTTTGAAGTAATTCCGAAAAAAGAGCTGATTGGAGGAAAAATGAGGAAATTCCCGATACTGAAAAATGGAAAAATCAAAACGAAAGGGATTTGATAAAAAAAATTGGGCTTTTTGGACCAACTCCAATTCAATAAATAACAAAGGCACGAAATAAGAAAATTCATAAATCGGACTTGTTTTGAGCAAAACTAGGCTTTGGAGATAAAAGAGCAAACTTGGAAAATTCAAGAAAAATAGCAAATGGGCTCCAAAAATTCCCAGAACTTTCAAATATCAATGTTAAATCATTTGGAAGAGATTGGTGAAGAAAAATCCAGATTCAGAGTTCATTTCCAAAATGGCAAATTTCGGGCCTACTAAGCTAAAAATTCCAGAAGATAAACCTTGAAAAAATAGCAAATGAGCTCGAAAAATTCTGAAAACTTCCAGATCTCATTTTTAAATTATTTGGAAGAGATTGTCAAAGAAAAATCTGGATTCGGAGTTCATTTGCAAAATGTCAAATTTCGGGCCCACTAAGCTGAAATTCAAGAAGATAAATCCCGAAAAAATATTTGGAAGATTTTTAAAATCTCCAGATCTGACTTTTAAATTGTTTGGAAGAGATTGGTATATAAAAATATGGATTTTGAGCTCATTTGAAAAATGGTAAAAGTTCGGGTGCATTAAGGGGCAATTTTGGAAATAAATCCGAAAAAATAGCAAATGGGCTCCATAAATTATGAAAACTTCCAGAATTCAATTTTTTATTATTTAGGAAGTATTGAAAAAATAAAATTTGAATTTGGAGTCCGTTTTCTATTTAATTTGGTTTGGGGGTCAAAAAGGTTATTTTACCGAAGAAACCGAAGAAGGCTTTTAAAAATTGGAGTTTGGGCTAGAATTCCAAGGGCCAGCTAGCCAAGCCCATGTTAGAGAGTGATTTTGCTGAGCTCTTGCATCTAAGGGCCAAGAATCGATAGGAAGGTAGTTATTTTTCTTAATCAAGACTTTGCATTTGTGACACATGGACTAATGTATAAGAGGGATGATGTTATATTTATGACATCATATTTATGACATCATATTCTTGACATCATATTAGTTAGGGGCTGATTAGATCTGAGGGTGGAAATTTTTCATAAAAAGCATCTTGGATTAAGGGCCATTGGATCGAAATTGGTTAGGAAAAAACTACATCATTCTAGAGAATTCTATACACCATTCGGCCAAGGCTAAAGGAGAGGGGAATTTAGATTTTTTCAAAGGTTTTGGGGTTGGAAAAAGGGGAGTAGCTATAGGAAAAGAGTGGGTAAAAGAAAGGAGAAAAAGAGAGGAAAAAAGGAAGGTTTTGCTTACTACTTTGATTTGGAAAGCTAGAGTAAGGTAGCTATGTTCTTTCATGCTTTTCTCTATACTTTGTTGATATGATTTTGTTGTTTTCATTGTTATTTTATTTTCTTTCATGAAATAAAATTGATTTTCAAAACAAGTTCTTAAAGCTCCTATCTTATGCTTTCAAAGAAAAATCAAAAACAATTTTTTTGTCTCTGGTTTTCTATGGTGGCCAAATGGCCTTTTTTTTTTTCTTTCTTTGTGATTGTGTTTGATTTCATTTTTCATGTTGGTTATGATGTTCTAGCATGTTCGATATTTTAACCTTTAAAAATAGTTAAGATATGGAGCTTGTTTTTCACTTTTTCATTTATTTACTATTATTTTTGTTGATTCTATCATTTTGTTTCCATGTCTACTTACATTGTTTTCTATTTCTAATTTTCTGTTTTCAACATGTTAAGTTGTTCATGTCTTTTGATTTTACTATACTATGTATTTGTGAAAATGCCTAGCTACATTCTTGCCTATGCATCATGTTTGTTTTGTCTAACTTGTTCCCATTTTATTTTTGTATTTAGTATGTCATATGTTTGTGGTAATGCCATGCTTAGCATTTCATCATTTAGTTCTATGGTCCATTCGGCTACCCCTTCATTTTGTGCTTTGTATGTGCATTTTCATCTTGTTTAGTTGATAGGCTTGCATTTCCATGCCATAATATTGTGTATTTTGATTTAGTATGTCATGTGTTTGTGACAATGCCATGATAGGATTTCACCATTTAGGTCTAGGTCCATTATGTTACCCCTTCATTTCTTGCATTGTATGTGCATTTTCATCTTGTTAGTTGACATGCTTGCATTTACATGCCATGATTTTGTGTAGTTGATTTAGTATATCATGTGTTTGTGTTATTGCCATGTATTTTTTAGGTCTAGGTTACCTTTGCATTGCTATGCATTTCATGAATGTTTAGGTCTAGGTTGCATTTATTGCCATGCAAGTTCATGTTAGGTCTAGGTCATATTCTTTATGCCATGCATTTTCTATGTCATTTACCCCTTAAATCATGCATTTCATACATTAAAATTGCTGTTTGTTCATGCATCTCATGTCATGCCACTTGATTTATGACTTAGGCCAATCAATGGCTCAAAGTCATGCTCACAAGAGCATGCTTGTGGAAAATTAAGAAATTGTCAAGTTGAAACTTCTACCTTTGTGATTTTTTTTACTTAGGCAATTCTTGTCCAAATTTTTAGAACTTTTAGATACTGTTTGTAGGTCCATAGAATAGTCTCCAATATTTTTACTTTGTTTAATCATTTTTTTTTGTCACATTATTTAGGATTTATTATGTTCATGCATTATTAATTTTATTTTCATGCATATTCCATGATAACATTATTTTATGTTACATATCATTTCATGTCATTTTAATTATGTCATTTCATTTAGAATATATTATGTTACTTAGGACATATTATTTCATTAAGAATATATTAAGTTACTTAGGACATATTATTTCATTTAGAATATATTATGTCACTTAGGTCATATCATTTCATACAGAATATATTATGTTACTTAGGACATATCATTTCATTTAGAATATATTATGTCACTTAGGTTAGATTATTTCATTTAGAATATATTATGACACTTAGGTTATATCATTTCATTTAGATTATTTCATATCATTTAGATTATACTATGTCACACATATTCATATTCATTTTTTTAAATGTTTTAAAATAAGACAATTATCTTCAATAAAATAAAGATATTCCCGAGTTAAAATAATTCATGAGTTCTCTACCAGGTTTGCTGGGGAGGATATCATCAATTATCATTAATAACAGAATATCTTTTTTAAAGCGAGAATGATTCTGAAAATTTTTTAAATAAATAAAATTTCTATATTTTACCGTGTTTGTCAGGGAATATAGGAAAATTTTGAATTAATAAATTCCGGATCATTTTCAATTAAAAATGGAATTATTTTTCTTTAAATTGGGAATTATTTTGAAATACCAAATTTAAAACCGACTTTTCTACCGAGACTTGAGATAACACACGATTAATAAGGCACCATTTTATACAGGCATTGTGGGGGTGCTAATCCTTCTGCACGTAACCGAGTCCTGAACCCGCTTCTTTGATTTTCTTTGGTTTAAAAATGCAGACTTGAAATTGGTTTTAAAAATGTTTTAATTAATTTTAAAACGTTTTACAAAACCGGTTTTAATAGGTGGCCGATCACATCTAGCCAAAAAAGATTGGTGGCGACTCCATGTCTTTTTTAGAGGTTGTTTTCAAACCCTCATTTTATTTCGAGAGCAATTAAGTCGTCTTTTTCTCTGTTTCCCCAATGTCACACTTAACGAATAAAGTCTCGCGGTGAGACTTGTTATTTTTTAGGTTGCGACACTCCGGGCACTTTTTTTTTAAGATCTCCGGGCACCATTTTTAAAACCTCTGGGTTATAGTTTTTCAAGACCTCCGGGCACCATTTTTAAAACTTCGAGTTACCGTCTTTCAAGACCTCCAGGCACCTTTTTTTAAGATCACCGAGCACCATTTTTAAAACATCCGGGTTACCGCTTTTTAAAACCTCTGGGTTACCATTTTGAAAACCTCACGGTTACCATTTTTCAAAACCTTCGGGTACCATTTTTTTAAACCTCCAGGTCCGTTTTCAAATCTGATTGAAGTTTCCTCTAGGATAGTCGGATATCCTCCCCATGGGTATTTAGATGTCCCTCGTGGAAAGGGGAAATACATTTTTTTGTTTGGTTGTCTTTTTACTTCGTTTTCATTTTTTTTTCATGTTTGTGTTACATTATAGTTTTGCATATTTATATTCATAATTATCGTTTTTTTAATGCATGAAAATCAATTTTTTATTTTTAATTATAAAACAAGACAATATTCCCAAGTTAAAATAATTCATGAGTTCTCTGTCGGGTTTGTCAAGGAGGATTTCATATCATTAACAACAGAACATCCTTTTAAAAAAAAGGAGAATGATACGGATGGTTTTGAAATGAAGAAAATTTTTATATTTTGTCGGGGAATATAGAAAATTTTATAGTAATAAATTCTGAATCATTCTTAAATAATGTGATTGTTTTTTAAGGAAATTATTTTAAATACCGAAACTAAAACCAATTTTCATTGAGACCAAAGATAACACATGATTAATAGGTACCGTTTCATACGGGCGTTGTGGGGGTGCTAATACTTTCCCTACATGTAATCGACTCTCGAACCCGCATTTGTTTTTCTCTGGTTTTAAACACAGACTTTAAAATTGGTTTTAAAAAATATTTTAATTAATTTTAACATTTTTTCAAAAGCCGGTTTTAGTAGGTGGCCAATCACATCTAGCCGAAAAATATTGGTGGCGACTCCCTTTCTTCGAGGATTTTCAGAACCCATAATGATTATTGAAGACTTGTTATCTTTTGACCACCCAACGTCATTTAGCGGTTGTTGTCGATTTTAATCAGGCAAGTGCACGTATCGTTGACAAGTAATATAATGAAGAGTAGAGTGTCGAACCCACGAGGAATTTCTATTAAATTTTTCTAAGTACTAAAATTAACAAACTTAATCTTATCTAAACACTTAAATAAAGATGATAATCAAAAACTAGATTAAAATAAACTAATATTAAAAGCAAGTAAATTAAAAAGGGTGAATTCAATTAATTATAAAAGCCTAGGATTACAACTTCCCTCAACACTTCGCTTGAATCTCTCTCTAGCTCTTCACTTGATTAATGATCCTGAGTTGTTAACCTAGAGTTATATCTTATTTATAAGGATCTTCCGATGGTCTCATAAGAATATCCTTCTTAACCAATTAACTATATTCCTATGATAATTGAATTAAAAAAGAACTCATTAAGCTTAGGCTCTAACAATGGTTAAACATGACAAGTAAGTGTATTCCTACCCTACCTGCAGATCAATTCATCCTAATAAATGAATATGAAACATGTGTCATTCAATCCATGTCTAACACTAAACTCCCTTTTCCAAGTTGTATTTAGGTTAACAAATCAATCTAATTGGTGGCCAATCAATTAGAAGAATTAAGAACAAGAATGAACAAACAACTCAATAAACCATTAAATTAAGCTAGAGAGAGAAAGTAAATTCAAACTATGTGTTGAGTTCCATAGAAATCCTAGTAAAAGAAATTTAGTTCATGATAATTAATGAAAACAAATAATAAAATAGTTTCACCATCATCAACTACACAAGAAAAATAAAGAAGAGAAAAGAGAAAACTAAGAGTTGTCAGTTCTTAAATCTTTTTGAGAGAGAATTTGATGGTGGCTATCTTGTTGAGAGAGAATTAGGTTTCTAGATGTCTAATCTCCTTTATTCTGACCTAAAAGAGTCATATTTAAAGTGTCCAAGGCCTCATGGAGTCTGAAACTTCGTTCCCAAGCAAAACAAGTAAAATTTGCGTTTTTGCATTTTTTTCCTTTTCAATGGTACTGTTACTTTTGTCAGGTGCCACTGCTACTGCCTCCTTGGTGTTTCTCCTCCATTTGTCCGAATTGGTTCCTGTCGGCTTCTTGAACTTCGTCAGCTATTTTGACTGGGCAAATCTTGTGCGATTTTGACGCACCTTATACCATTGAAAAGGTATGGAAGTCAGATTCAAAAGTCAAGGAGGGAGTTTTCTCATTTGAAGTCTTTACTATCAACTTTTTCTTGAAAGAAGCTCTAGAGGTCGAATCTGCCTGCTCATTGGAATGCACCGATTTTGTCGTTTTGCACCTCGAAGCTCCAGATCACTTTGGACCTATAAAAACACATAAATAACAACCAAATAAATATTTTTAAACATAAAATGGATAATTAAAATAAATATAAAAATATCTAAAACTAATCAAATCCTAATAAAATTCTCAAGGACTTAGCCGATTCAAAAGCATAAAAAGTGGCAAAATAAATATATTTCCTAGAGTTATCACACCCGTAAACTTAATATTTTGCTAGTCCTTGAGCAAAACAAAACTAAACACACTAAATAAATAAATTGACTCAAAACATCACTCAAGATAAATGCACTCAAACAATGATTTCTTAATTTTCCTCAAAAGTTACCTCAAAATCCTGATTTAAAGTAGAACATAAACGTAATCCAAATCTATGATTCAATTCAATCGTAAACTTCATGCTTGAATGGATTTTCAGTGTGTGTGTATAATCTCTTGTCTAATCAATGCATGCAATCCAAATAGGTTTATATCAATGAAAAATACGAATTAGTACTAGACTCTCATATGTTTGCTTTTCATCTCTCTCTCCACTAATGTAGACTAACACTTCATCAAGGATCAAGTAGGTCTTTATTAAGCTTGTAATGTAAGGCTAGGGTCAAGGTAGGATAAAGATATATTTTTGTTTAAGTTCACCCATAGACACTTTAAATTTTTATCAGGATTTTTGAGAGCCATAGTCTTTTCCTCAAATTACATTCTTCATTCTTTCTTTGAATCCACTTCCTTTTTGCTTCACCAATTTATTCATCTTTTTCTTTTATGTTTTCTTTTCTGTTCTTCATTTTCGAAGAACCATAAACTTCTTCTTTTTTTCATCAACGCTATTTCACCCAAATTTGACATGGCTCATAATTGTTTCTTGTAATATCATCACATGCCTATGTAGTGATGGTTAATCATGGTTTTTCTTAGTTGGCTAGGCTAAAAGATGTGGCAATCAAAGAAAATAGGTATATCAATTAAGCTCAAAGAGGTAGACTAAGGATATTAATTATAAAGGTAAGCTCAAAAGGCTCAAACGATCCAAAGATGGCCTAAACCACTTCCTCAACTTAGTGCTGTCTAGGATTCCGCCTTGAGAGAGAATCAAACAAATTCCAGGTTCTAGACATAATTGCAATTCACATCAACATAATCAGTCTTTAAATAAGCAATGCAAATATAAGCAAGAGATTAAGTGCTCAATTTGTGAAAATCACATCCTAACATGAAACTAACAAAAAAATTTAACATAAATTCTTCTCATGCTTATGTTTTCCAAAAAATCAAGATAAATCAATAACTAAAATTCATCATTGGATAAGGATTTCATCATTCTAACTGCAATGTATCTCAAGAAAAAACAAAAAATATATATATATGTATTTTTTTTAGACTCCTAATAATAAAATTAGACAATCACACAAACTAAAATAAATCTAAAGAGACACACCCCCAAACTTAAAACAAACATTATCCTCAATGTTTAGAAATAAAAAGAGTAAGAACAAGAAAACTCCCTTATCGATGCAAGCAAAGCAGGAGAAGCTTTAGTTTTCCTCTTAGACTTTATCATGCTTGTCTAAGTTGGGTGAGTAGTCACTACAAAAGAAAACAAAGTAAAAATAAATTAATAATAATAAAAATACTCTAAAAATTAAAAGAAAAGAAAAATAAACAGTTTAGAACTTGGGTTGCCTCCCAAGAAGCGCTTGATTCATAGTCATCAGCTTGACTATCTCATTTTTCATCATTCTGTATCCAACCACTTGATGATTTTCGATTCATGCCATTTTGCTGTTCTTTCTTTGAACAGTTTAGCAGTCTTGCAAGCTTGAAAGAAAAATTCATCTCTTTCCGTGATAGAATTCAAGAATGCTTTAAGTGGATCAATGGGATAAATCTCTATGAATTCCTCGTTGTTAGCACTCTCTATCCCATCAATTAGTTTTGGTTGTTGGATGCATTGGGGAACATGTTGTGGTGGGTCACACTGGGTCTCCTCTATGTAAACTTTTTCACCTTCTTTTGCATCCACAATTTCTTCTTCATGAAATTTGGTTAGTGGTGGTGGGTCGCACTGAATCCCGACTTCTTGAGATTTCACAAATTCTTCTTCAATAAGCTCAGTTGACAATTCTGGGTTCTTGCTATCCTCATCTATCTCTTGTTCAATCCCAAGTGTATTGGAGTTGCAATGATCTTCTTCTTCGCTCATAAGATTAAGTTCAATATCTCTTGGAAGAGTTTCTTGAAGTTGGTTGTTAATGGCATGAGCAAGCTGGCTTATTTGTGTCTCAAGATTCTTGAGTGTCACTGCTTGACTCTGATTGATAGCTTCCTGATCCACCATGTAGTGCATGATCATCTCTTCCAATATTGATGGCTTTTTTTCTGGGATAGGTGCTTGGGCATATTTCTGAAGTATAGCATCGGTGCTTGCCATGTAATGCATGAACACCTCTTCCAATGATGGCTTGTTTTCTGGAGCCGGTGCTTGAACATATGGTGGAAACCCATGAGGATATGCTTGATTTTCTGAAAAGGAGGACCATTGATTTTTGTTCCCAAAAGAATTTTGGTGATCTCCCCAACCTGGATTGTAGACGTTGGAATAAAGATTATTTTGCTGCATATTGTAGTTTCCAACATACTGCATTGATTCAGCATAGGTTGGGCACCAATGACTATAATGTCCACCCACACAGAGTTCACAAATTACAAACGGGCTTTGGATGGCAGGTACACCCAAATTATGAAACTTCTTGTTAAGTGCAGCCACTTGTGCAGATAAGGCATTGATTGCATCCCGTTTATAATCCCACATAGTGCATCCAAATCAACAAAACCTGAAAATAAAGAAAAATAAAGTTTAAATTAAGACTAAGGTTGCTTGGTATTAATATTAACAAAAATAATAAACAATTCCCTGGCAACGGCGCCAAAAACTTGTTGTCGATTTTAATCAGGCAAGTGCACGTATCGTTGACAAGTAATATAATGAAAAGTAGAGTGTCGAACCCACGAGGAATTGCTATTAAATTTTGAAAGGTACTAAAATTAACAAACTTAATCTTATCTAAACACTTAAATAAAAATGATAATAAAAAACTAAATTAAAATAAACTAAAATTAAAAGCAAGTAAATAAAAAATGGTGAATTCAATTAATTATAAAAGCATAGGATTACAACTTCCCTCAACACTTCGCTTGAATCTCTCTCTACCTCTTCACTTGATTAATGATCCTGAGTTGTTAACCTAGAGTTCTATCTTATTTATAAGGATCTTCCGATGGTCTCATAAAAATATCCTTCTTAACCAATTAACTATATTCCTATGATAATTGAATTAAAGAAGAACTCATTAAGCTTAGGCTCTAACAATGGTTACACATGAAAAGTAAGTGTATTCCTACCCTACCTATAGATCAATTCATCCTAATAAATGAATATGAAACATGTGTCATTCAATCCATGTCTAACACTAAACTCCCTTTTTCAAGTTTTATTTAGGTTAACAAATCAATCTAATTGGTGGCCAATCAATTAGAAGCATTAAGAACAAGGATGAACAAACAACTCAATAAACCATTAAATCAAGCTAGAGAGAGAAAGCAAATTCAAACTATGTGTTGAGTTCCATTGAAATCCTAGTAAAAGAAATTTATTTCATGATAATTAATGAAAACAAATAATAAAATAGTTTCACCATCATCAACTACACAAGAAAAATAAAGAAGAGAAAAGAGAAAACTAAGAGTTGTCAGTTCTTGAATCTTGAATCTTAAAATATTCAATCTTCTTGAGAGAGAATTTGATGGTGGCTATCTTATTGAGAAAGAATTAGGTTTCTAGATGTCTAATCCCCTTTATTATGACCTAAAAGGGTCCTATTTAAAGTGTCCAAGGCCTCTTGGAGTCCGAAACTTTATTCCCAAGCAAAACAAGTAAAATTTGCGTTTTTGCATTTTTTTTCATTTTCGAGGGTACTGTTCATTCCTCTTGGCACCAAGGCACCAGCTTTTGGCATCGCGGCACCACTGCTACTGCCTCCTTGGTGTTTCTCCTCTGCTTGTCCGAATTGGTTCTTATCGGCTTCTCAAACTTAATCAGCTGTTTTGACTGGGTAAATATTGTCCTATTTTGACGTGCCTTATACCGTTAGAAAGGTATGGAAGTCAGCTTCAAAGGTTAGGAAGGAAGTTTTCTCATTTGAATTATTTAAGATCGAGTTTTTCTTGAAGGAAGCTCCAGAGGTCGAATCTGCCTGCTCATTGGAATGCACCGATTTTTGTCGTTTTGCACCTCGAAGCTCCAGATAACCTTGGACCTACAAAAAAAAATAACAACTAAATAAATATTTTTAAACATAAAATGGATGATTAAAATAAATATAAAAAATATCTAAAACTAATCAAATCCTAATAAAATCCTCAAGGACTTAGCCTATTCAAAAGCATAAAAGGTGGCAAAATAACTATATTTCGTAGAGTTTTCAGCAGTCGCGAGATCGTTATGATAGGAATTATAAGTGTCGTAACCTAAAAATAATAACGACTCTAGTCTCATTCGAGACTTTATTATTCGTTAGACATGACAGTAAAAAAAAATTGAGGAAAAGTCGACTATATTCCTCTTGAAATAAAATGAGGGTTTGAAAACATCCTCGAAAAAAGTCATGGAGTCGCCACTAATCTTTTTTAGCTAGGTGTGATCGGCCATCTATTAAAACCAGTTTTACAACACATTTTAAGATTAATTAAAACATTTTTTAAAACCAATTTCAAGTCTGCGTTATAAACCAGAGAAAATCGAATAATCGGGTTCGAGACTCGGTTACGTGCGGGGAAGGATTAGCACCCCCACAACGCCCGTATAAAACGGTTCCTTATTAATCATGTATTATCTCAAGTCTCGGTAAGAAGTTGGTTTTTAATTTAGTATTTCAAGTTAATTCCCAATTTAAAGAAAAATAATTCCATTTTTATTTGAAAATGATCCGAAATTTATTAATTCAAAATTTTTCTAGTCGGCAAAATATAGAAATTTTTATTTATTTGGAAAATCTTCCGAATCATTCTCGTTTTTTGAAAGAAAGATATTCCTTTATTAATGATAATTGATGATATTCCCTCCAGCAAACCCGGTAGAGAACTCATGAATTATTTTAACTCGGGAATATCTTTATTTTTTATTGAAAAGCATTATTTTAAAAAAAAAAAAAACATTTAAAAAAATAAATATGAACATGTGTCACATAGTAAAGATGATATAATAAAGTCTAGTTATTATAATGCAACCTAAATGAGATGATATAATTTAGATGGCATAGCATATTCTAAATGAAATGAAATATCCTAAGTAACATGATATATTCTAAATGAAATAAAATGATTTAAATGACATGGCAAATGTAAATGATATGGCATATTTTCAATGACATGGCATATTTTAAATAATATAATTTGAATGACATGGAATATAATCTAAGTGACATGAAATGACATGGAACATGAAATAATTGTATCATGAAATATGCATGAAAATAAAATAAAAATGCATGAACATAGTATATGCTAGATAATGTGACAAAAATAAATGACTAAATAAAAAGTATAGGATAGCATGAAATATTCAAAAAATCATATAACAAACAATAACCATCATAAAAAGTGAATCGAAATAATAATAATACCATAGAAAAATATCATAGCAAAAATCACATATTAAATAAAATGCATGAACATGGAAAATGCAATGCATGAAAATGTATTTTTCCTCTAAATAAAGAAATTCGTATATCTAAAAAGATATCCGGCTACTTTAGGAAAATATGTCAAATTAGATTTTCTAAAAACAAAACTTGAAAACAATTTTGAAGAAAAACTTGAATGAAGATTAAAACCCCTACCAAACCCTTTTAAAACGGCTCTAATTTTCTAAGTTTAAAAACCCGGACTCTACCACCCTTAACCCGAGATTTATAAAATCATTTTTAAAGTTTAAAAAGGCTTAGAAATTATCCTAAGACAGTAGCTAAAGATTCTAACCAACCCCATCTAAATGCCTTAGCCAAATTCAACCATTGTTTTTCTTTTGAATTCAAATCTGCCTCTATTGTCCGATTTTGACACACGATTTTTTTAGCCTATTTTTAAAAATTAAAAAAAAAATCTAAAACAAATACTGGAGAAGCAGAACATGTAAAACTACATGAAAAAAAATTGTCTTAATTTTCTCATCAAAGATGACTGCCCAAAAAATTCGGGAAAGTATGAGTACTAGGTGAAAAACTATTTTGCCAAAACACATTTTTTTGCCTTTGGTAAAATCATTTAAAAAGCAAAGTAAAATTGTTGGAGATCATCCTGAAGACCTAAAAACAGTAGCTAAAACATTTACAAACGTTGGACAAAAATTGGCTAAGTAAAAAAAATCACAAAGGTAGAATAATCAATTTGACAACCTTTTAATTTTCCATAAGTATGCTCAAGTGAGCATAACTTTGAGCCATTGATTGGCCTAAATCATAATTCATGTGGCATGACAAGAAACGCATGAAAATACAGCAAAGTGAATGCATGAAATGCATGGTTTAAAGCCTAAGTGATATGGAAAATGCATGGCATAAATAACCTAAATGCCTAGCATGAGTTTGCATGTCAATAAATGCTATCCTAACTTAACATGCATGAACTAGTGTCTAAATGACATGGCAAATGACATTAAAAATAATGAAAATGGCCTAGTACATAAATGACATGGGAAATGACATGGCATATGACATGTAAAATGACATAGAATAATAAAATGACCTAAACTTAAATGACATCTAATAACATAAATGGCCTAAGGCTAAATGACATGTGAAATGGCATGGCATATGAAAATGGCCTAATGTCTAAATGTCATGGAAAAATAACATGGCATATGAAAATGGCCTAATGCTTAAAGAAAATGCACATGGCCGAATGGCCTAGGAACCAAAGTGTTGTGAGAAATGTCATGTAAAATAACCTAACTAAATGCTATGGAAGATGATATGAGAAATGGAAATGGCCTAAACTATATGACAATAGCCCCAAGATGCAAAAATATGACATAAGTCAAAAGCACAAGATGGTTAGCAAGAATATAAATATACATAAAGATAAACAATAATAGAAATAAGCAAGTTAAATTAAGCAAATAAATAACCAAGAGATGAGGTCCATGGTTGGTACAATGGACAAAACCCCCCTAACCATTATCTCTTGATTTTCATCAAGGTCATGAAGCCTTTTCATTCTCGAAAATCATAAAAAATAACTAAGGTAAGAAAAAAAATATGGAGATGAGCTCCATGTTTGGTATATTGGACAAAGCCCACCCTAACCATTATCACTTGATTTTCATCAAGATCATGAAGCCTAACCATTGTTTTAATTTTTTTTTTTTTTTAAAACCAAGAACAACAAGAGATATGTAAAAAAAAAAGGTAGGAAATCACATGGAAAACAAGAAATAAAGCATGAGGAAGAAGAAGAAAAAATGTAGTAGTAATGGTAGAATGGCTACCTTAACAAAAGCTTTTCTTCCTTTCTTTAAAAAAACCTTTTTTTTCTCAATTAGCTACTGACTTCCAGCCTTCAACCTTGTGAAAAAACTGATCAGCCCCCTTCCCTAATGACTGGCCTAATGGCATGACCACTATTGGATGATTTTTGCACTTTTTCTCCTCCAATTTTGGCCCTTAGATTAAGATATTTTCATGACAACATAAAAGTGTCATCTTGCCAATTGATAGCAGCCCTTAAGAAGTGTACTCATCCCTTAGATGAAAATGAGGACCAATCCCATGCACTCCCTTGCTTGGCCCTTTGAATGCCTACCCTTGGATGAGTTGTGATCTTCTATTCTTGCCCATTGGATGGGGATTCTTTCATGACAACATAAAAATGTCATCCTGGCATTTAATCCCAGCCTTTACATGTGTACTCAGCCTTCTTACATGGCCTAAGCCTTGGATGAAAAGGAACAATCCCATGAACTTCTTTGCTTGGCCGAATGGATATCCACCTTTGGATGAGTTGTGCTCTTCCATTCTTGGCCATTAGATGAGGGTTCTTTCATGAAATATAAAAATGTCATCTTGGCATTTAATCTTGGCCATTGAATGGTGTATTCAACTTTTCTAGAAGGCACCTAAGCCATTGGATGAAGGGGGAACCATTTGCAAGGTACTAGTGGTAGCATGTGAGCTTGATAGTGACTAAGGAATTAAATTGATCAAGCTTCCTTCTTCTCCTCTATGCTGGCTGATCAAAGGAGGTAAAATCCCAGCAATTCCTTATTCTTTCATATTTTTCTTAATTATAAATTTGCCCTTTTTGGTTTCTTCAGTAAAATGATCTTTTTGACCCCCGAACCTAAATAAATAGCAAACGGACTCCAAATTCAAAATTTATTTTTAAATACTTTCAAAATAATAAAAAATTGAATTTTGGAAGTTTTCAAAAAATTTCGAGTCCATTTGCTATTTATTTCGAATTTATTTCAAAAATTGCCCCTTAATGCACCCGAACTTTTGTCATTTTGTAAATGAGCTTCGAATCTAGATTTTTCTTCACCAATCTCTTCTAAATAATTTAAAAGTGTGATCTGGAAGTTTTCAATATTTTTGGCTCCCATTTGCTATTTTTCGGAATTTATCTACTTGAATTTCTGCATAGGGGACCCGAGATTTGGCCATTTTGCAAACGAACTCTGAATCCTGATTTTCTTTCGCCAATCTCTTTTAAATAATTTAAGAATGAGATCTACAAATTTTTAGAATCTTTGTAGCTCATTTACTATTTTTTTTTGGGATTTATCCTTTTGAATTTCTATAAAGTGAACCCGGGATTTGGCCATCTTGCAAACGAACTCCGAATCAATATTTTATTTCTTCAATCTCTTCAAAATGATTTAAGAATGATATCTGCAAATTTTCAGAATTTTTGGAGTTTATTTTATATTTTTCCCAAATTTTCGAATTTTGCCCTTTTGCCTCCGAAATGCGGTTTTGCTCAAAACAAGTCCGATTTTTTAAATTTTCTTCAAACTGAGCCTTGGGCTATCCTTTTTTAATCACTCCTCATCAATTAGGGGCTTTAGTCTTACCGAATCGGGCCATTTCTGTAATTCTTCCAAATTTCACCAAAATTCACCAAAAATCCTAATTCTTGGTTTTCTTCTGAATTGACTTTTCTTTTAGTTTTTTCTTTCAAGTAGCTTCTCCATTACGGTAGTCAGTGCTTATCTTTCATTTGGAACCTTCAATTTTGAACAATTTTATCATTCAAGCATTTTCCCCCAAATTTCCCGAACTAGTGTTTCCTTTCTACTGAAATTCTGTAACCCAACTTCCAACCTCCGTATCTTTCAATGTAGACCTCGGATTATCAAAATTATGTCACCATCTTTCAATTGAAATTCAAATCTTGATTTTGAAAGTGGGTTAACTTTTTCAGTAGTTGACTTTTTTGGGGTTGACTTTGTTTGAGTTTGACTTTTTTAGTCTGCCTTCTTAGACTAAGTCTCGGAGTACCACCTGCAAGCTGAGAAAAGCCTTTTTGCATTATGAATCATCAATTTAGGGAGAAGACATACTTTATTAAGTGATTCGAACAAAATTAGGTGTCTAAAGCTGCTCATCTTTGACTATTACTGATAATCAGGAATCAGGCAAAGATAAACAAACACTAATTTTGTCCGGTTAGTGAAATCACATGTGAAGATAAGGCAAATGGAGTTTTCTTTTTTTCCATTTTTCATTTTTCATTTTTTCATTTTTTTATTGAAAAAACTGTAAATAGAAGATTTTGTCTTTAAATTGAATTCCCTGACTAATCAAGGCTCGACCGTCTTAAGGAAACGGGTTCGATTTGCAGGAGAAGAAAAGACCTCGACTCAGGGTCTTATCCTGTCTTGTGCTAACCTTATTGGCATGGGTGAAACCAAAAATTGGAAAAGATCTGGATGAAACCAGGGATTGAAATGACATGGGTAAAACCAAAAATTTGAAAAAGATCTGGATGAAACCAGAAATTGAAAAGCATGGGTGAAACCAGAAATTTAAAAATGATCTGGATGGAACTAAAAATTGAAAAGCGTGGATGAAACCAGAAATTTGAAAAAGATCTGGATGAACCCAAAAATTGAAAAGCATAGATGAAACCAGAAAATTGAAAAATGATCTTGACGAAACCAGAAATTGATAAACATGGGTGAAACCAAAAATTTGAAAAAGATCTGGATGAAACCAGAGAATAAAAAGGCATGGTTGAAACCAAAATTTGAAAAATATCTGGATAAAACTAGAAATTGAAAAGCATGGGTGAAACTAGAAATTTGAAAAAGATCTGGATGAAACCAGAGAATAAAAAGGTATGGGTGAAACCAAAAATTTGAAAAAGATCTGGATGAAACCAGAAATTGAAAAGCATGGGTGAAACCAGAAATTTGAAAAATAATCTGGATGAAACAAGAAATTGAAAAGCATGGGTGAAACCAGAAATTGAAAAAGATCTAGATGAAACCAGAAATTGAAAAGCATGGGTGAAACCAAAAATTTGAACAAGATCTCGATGAAACTAGAGATTAAAAAGGCATGGGTGAAACCAGAATTTTGAAAATGATTTGGATGGAACCAAAAATTGAAAAGCATGGGTGAAACCAAAAATTTAAAAAAGAGCTAGATGAAACCAGAAATTGGAAAGCATGGGTGAAACCAAAAATTTGAAAAAGATCTGGATGAAACTAGAGAAAAAAAAGGCATGGGTGAAACTAGAAATTGAAAAAGATCTGGATGAAACCAGAAATTGAAATGGCCTGGAAATTAACCTGAAGGATTTGAGAGAGGATGCAAATGCTTGATGTGTAAATGCAAATGTCTTGGTTTGATGCAAATGCTTCTAAATGCATATGCAGATGCCCTACGAATCATGTGCATGTAAGTGGTGCATGAATGGTGTAATTGTAGCTATAATGAAGATGCAATGATCCTAGAAATGATGCACTTGCTTGAGATGATGCGAATGAAAATATCTATGAAGGATGTACTTGTAAAGGTAGAATGCAAATGCTCATGGAATAGTACAAATGTAAATATCCATGAATGATGCAAATGCTTGCTAACACGGTGCAGATGCAAAGCTTAATAGAGAGATGAGTGTTCATGAATGATGCAAATACCCCCGATCTTTTTTCTTGACTTTGGCTTAGCCTTTCCCATTCATTTTTCCTCTTCAAATCAGAGTATATCTTCAACTCCTTTTTCAATCTATGGCTTTGCCCTAACAGTTTTCAAACTCTTATCAACAGAAATCTGCTTGCTGAGTTTTATTTCTTCTTCTCATATTTGGAAGTCAAGGTTATCCCTAGTAATTCCACACCTTTGGATTAGAAAAACTCTTATCTCATGTCAACATCAAAAATGGGTATTTCAAAAATACTTTTATTTTCCCTTTCTGAAAAACAATTTTGCTTATTTAATGAAAACTTCTGAGTCAAAAATTTTAACCCCACAGTGTGTAATGTACAAATCTTTTGAAGACTAATAATGATCACTGTTAAAAATTTTCCTAAGTGTCAATTTGGGTTTTTCAACTTGAATTGACAAGGCTTGGTACAACATGATTTTGGTTTTTCCAGGAAAACTTCACAACAACAAAATGTATGTCCCTTCTAGGCTCACAAATGGAACAGATTTTATAAATCATGAATTCATTGAGAACCAAACAAATTCAACATTCTTTTAGTTTCCATATCAAGGTATTTTGCCAAGCTTCAAGATTGGCTGGGATGTTTAAACTGGAAAGTTGATTTTGGAGAAAAAAAGTTTCAGTTTTTGAAATCAATCATCCAAATGGGAGTTGATAATTTAGGAGGTTCAGGAATTCCTAGATGTTCCTCGATGACCACTTCTTTAAGATGATTTTCTCTTTTGCGGTATCAGCACTATCATAGATGGCATCGGAAATTCCTATTTTACTCTAGACCGCCCGTTTTTGGGTTTTTGCCCTAGAGTCCCATTCTCTCCAATTATTTTATTTTTTCATTGTTTTACCATGCATTTAAGAATTCTAAATTCTTCCTTAGTGAAATGATAATTCGATGAAATGGGATAAAATCTGAGGAAAAAACCCTTCAAGTTAAATATTCATGTTCAATCAAAATGGACTTTTAAAGCACGTAATGTAGGCCATGGCTCAAGTTTCAAAAATAAAGGATAAATAGGCCCAAATTATGTGTTTGAGGGTAATCAGATCAAGGATCATTTCTTGAGGAGGATTCTCTATGAAGCATTTATCCCTTTTTGGACTTCTCATTCCTTTTTGACTTTTTGCTCTATTTCTTCCTTGCTTTTGGCTTTCATTTGCCATACTTTTTCACATTTCTTCTTGGCTTTTGTTTTGTTCTTGGCTTCCATTTCGCCATCTTTTCCTTTTTCTTTGATAGAGTGAGCCCGTATTTATTCGGGGCTCCATTAACTTTGTATCTGTCTTTAAGCTAGGACTCATTTTTCCATGATATTTGAGAAGATCTTTCCTTGCATTTGCCCCCCCAGTTTAGAGGGTGATCCTTGATCAGGGTTTCAAAGAAGAAAGAATTCTTTTGGCTCAAAAGGGGTAACTATGGATAAATTTTTTTTTTTTTTGCGAAAGGGAGATGAAAGATGGCCATTTCTCATATCCAACACGAATATTCACATTGAAAAGCAATCCTCATGGGAAATAGATAATCAAAATTTCATTTTGCACTTTGGAATCATCTGAATTCTCATATGCACGATATCACAATTTTTTTTTTTTTATTTTTATCGCATGCCCCAATGATTCATGCATTAGGTCTATCCTTTTTCACCATGTATCCATCATTTCCACATATGATGCCCCAATTTGATTAACCATGAGAATTTGTATCATTACGAGGAACATCGCAAGTCTAGGTCTGTACTGAAAAGAATAAGTTTCAATCTTGGGTTTGTTTGAAGTGAATAAGGAAAATATGACCTAAAAATGGGTTTTCACTGGGACATGGGATAATCTAGTTTAATCATTGTGCCCTAGGGTGTCAATCATGAAGTGATGTTTGGGCAATTAGTGTTTTGTGGTTATTGGGAAAGGCATGAATGGCTTTGGCACCACCTTGACACACATTGAATTACCAAGATCTAGATTCTTGAAAGAATGTCTCATTCATTTGAATTTCAAGGAGTTCAAAAAATTTTCCAAAAGTTCGTTCCTTTGTTCATAACCTAGAGTAGGATTTACATCTTTGCTTATTCTGCAATGACAATGGTTTATGAAGTTTAATCATTCATATTCCTTGAAGCATTAGGTCTTTCAAGTGATCTTAGTTTCAGGGATTTAGACATATGGAATCCCCAAAAGAGGGAAGGTATTGGGTCATTTCTAGTAATGATCATCAATATTCTCGAGACTATCCATTATTAGAACCTCCTTAATGCTTGTTTTTGCTCACTCAAATTATTGTTAAGACACAACAAACATAAAAACATTCAAAATTCATTTATTTCATAGGGATGTTAACATAAGACAAGTGTTTTCATCATGAGGTATGAAACTAAATGCATAAAAACTTCCCCTTGACATGTTCTCCCTAATTCAAACTGGCAATTCCTCGGTACTCTTTTCGACCTTACCATCTTCTTCCCCTATTATGACATCCACAATGGTCTCATCATACCCATTCAGTAGATTCTCCATGCTGTCTGACCTTTGTTTCTTCCCTATATGTAATTGCCCTTTATTAATGAGTGCTTGAACCTTCCGTTTCAGACATAGGAAATTTTTCATGGAATGTCCCCGAATCCCAGAATGATAATCACAATATGCATTCTAGTCATACCAGCTCGAATATGGGGGTTGGATAGGCTCGACTGGAACTTTAGTGAGGAGTTGCTGTTTGACCAGCTGGGGCAATAGTTCAGCGTAAGACATGGGGAGTGGCTCAAACTGATCTTTTCTTCGGATATTCTTCGATTTCCTCGGACTGACAAAAGGTTAAAAATTTACTGGATTCTGAGAGGCCATTGGGTATAAGTATGAACCATAGTTCATAGAAGGACAGGGTGGTTGGTATGAAGTAGCCGGAATATAAGGGGCAAAGTCTCCCATGGCTTGGACATCTTCTTCTTTCTTTTGGGGCGTCCTATTTCTCTCTGCCTTAAATGTTTTACCTCCTTCGAGTTTCACAGCCTTGATAGCATTTTCAATCATTTGTCCGGAGATTACCATATCAAAAAAATTCTTCGTGGTGTTGCCAACAAGTCTATCGTAGTATGGGGCCTGTAGTGTATTCACAAAAAGGACAGTGGTTTCCTTCTGAGTTATGGGCGGTTGTACTTGGGTAGCCATGTTCTTCCACCTCTGAGCATACTGTTTGAAGCTCTTAGTAACCTTTTTCTCCATATTTTGCAAGGTGAGACGGTCAGGTGTCATGTCGGTCACATGTTTATACTGGTTTAGAAAAGCCCTGGCCAAATCATTCCAAGAGCGAATCTGATCCTCGCTCAACTGACTATACCACCTAATTGCGGACCCGCTAAGGCTATCCTGAAAGCAGTGAATCAAAATCTTATCATTATCTATGTGACTTACCATCTTTCGGCAGAACATGGTGATATGGGTTGATGGATCGGCCGTCTCGTCATATTTCACAAAGTTAGGGACCTTGAATTTAGGAGGAATGACTAAATTTAGGACCAAGCATCGTTCTTTTGCATCCACACTCCCGAATACGTCTGTATTTTCTACTACCCAGAGCCTTTCATCTAGCAACTGTTATTTCCCATGTGAATCTGCCAACTCAGCCTCATTCGACTCAACCATCTTCAGTTTTGCTTGTTTAGCTGGATCATCTAAATTCAGAATATTGCTGGGATTAACTGTATTCTGGCCATTTAACATCATGACCTCACTCTGACCTTCTTATGCCTCTAACCCTTCTCTAGCGGCCAAGTTTTCAGTGTATCCCTTTCCCTTGATTAAGGCGGACATCAGCTCTATCAATTTAGTCATCTGATCCTTAGATTTTGCTTGAGACTTTGCCAGCTATTCTTGCAATTCTTCATGTGCCCTTTCAATTCTTTCCATTCGGGTAGCTTGTTCATTCTCCATAGCTCTAGCCTATATTAAAAGGGTACTCAGTACTTCTTATACCTCTGATTTGAAATGAAAATTCTTTCAAAGACTCTTAAAGCGAAGCCAACTTTTGTTTTATCCCCCCAAATGTATGTCATGATGAAGGAGCCATGAATGCAATTTGATGCCCGTGAAACATAAACAATGTGATGTTGGACATGTATAGTGGAAACATGCTGACCATGTATGTAATAAATGCAATCACGATGCCAACATGCTACAAGCAAAGAATAAATAAATCAACGCATGGATATATGCAATGAATGACCATGTATATTTCAGTGTATTTTCCAATGAATGATCATATACACTATGAATGCAACACGATGTCAATTATGATGTATGTAAACAATGAATGATTGACACATAGTATGTACAAAAAAAATCATGCTGACCATTTATGTAATAAATGTATCCTGATGTTAATATGACAGATTAATGCATGAGCATATCATGATAACTATGTATGCCATGGATGTAATCTAATGCCAACATGATGCATTTAAAGGATAAATAAATTGATACACAAGTATATACAAATAATGACCATGCATGTCATAAATGTATTTACAATGAATGACCATGCATGATATGACTGTAACATGATGTCAAAATGATACATGTAAAGAATAAATGAATTAACACAAAGGTATATACAATGACCAACGATTTCACGAAATTAATGGGACCAAATTTCGATTATTCAAAAATCTCACTATGCAAAATTTGCCTCCAAATTTAATCTATGATTTTTTGAAACATGTTTTCTCTATGAAAAGCCAAACATATTACTTTCAAAAGAATTTCGGGGTAGTGGATCCTAATATGGTATAATATGCAAATGTTCATGTAACACTACTGGTTCATAACCATCAAATGAGATTATTACCAACTGTTTATTGCAAAGAATGAGATAAAAAAAATACAACCATTAATGTAAATGCTCTATTCACACATGCATGAAATGTGCAAAATGCAAAAATGTTTGAAAATGAATGTTTTGATATTTTCAATTTTAAAGATCTAGTGAACACTTGCCCTAATATTATCGACTCATCTAGGCATCACGATGCCTTCAGGGCGGGATATTAAACTTATTACGGGCGATGTACGTACATCGTTGCCCGATCTACAACACTTATTCAAAGTGTAAATTAGGTAACAAAAGGTTTAGAAATGTCCCTCCATGTGTTCCTATCTTCGGTGTATCTAATGAAAATCCGGAATGGCTTTGGCTAGGTTCACTATATAAGGGCGAATCGGTTCTAAAGGCCCTGATTTGCTCCTTTCTGTTGCGCATGAAGGCTAGTAAGGTACCCCGATTTGTTAGAGTATATTTTCCTAAGCCCATACGGAGGATCATCACGAAGGCATTAGGTACTTTATACTCCGAAAGTGTTTCACTAGCCTATGGAGGATCATCACGAAGGCGTAGTTACTTTACTCTCACCTAAAACGACGGAACCTTGATAGAGAGTTCATGTTATGCAAATGCAAATGTAATGTGTGAGGAGGAACAACAAACCTTTCACCACCTATTGTATACCCCTTATCCTAAATACCCCAACAATTTATAAAAACAACGATCAAGAATAGTGTAACGCATTAACCAACAAGCAATAGTAATATACAACATTAAATAACTAGAAAATAATAATAAAATGCATGTGAATTAATATGAACATATTTAAAACATTTTATTATTTTCAAAATTCTCCTTTATTTTAAAAAATGTGGGAATTAAAATTAAATACCAAATAAACCAACAAAACCGAGACTTTGATAAAACACGACTAATTCTAGGCCTGACTCTCTAATATTCTCCAGTGGAGTCGCCAAGCTGTCGCAACCTTAAAAATAATAACGAGTCTAGTCTCATCGCGAGACTTTATTATTTGTTAGGAATGACATAAAAAAAACAGAGGAAAAGTCGACTTAATTCCTCTTGAAATAAAATGAGGGTTTGAAAACATCCTCGGAAAAAGTTATGGAGTTGCCACCAATCTTTTTTAGCTAGGTGTGATCAGCCACCTATTAAAATTGGTTTTACAAAACATTTTATAATTAATTAAAACATTTTTGTAAAACCAATTTCAAGTCTGCGTTATAAACCAGAGAAAATCGAATAATCAGGTTCGGGACTCAGTTACATGCGGGGAAAGATTAGCACCTCCACAACACCCGTATAAAACAGTACCTTATTAATCATGTGTTATCTCAAGTCTCGGTAAGAAGTTGGTTTTTAATTTAGTATTTCAAGTTAATTCCCAATTTAAAGAAAAATAATTCCATTTTTATTTGAAAATGATCAGGAATTTATTAATTCAAAATTTTCCTATATTCCCCGACAAAATCGCCAAAATATAGAAATTTTTATTTATTTGGAAAATCTTCCGAATCATTCTCGTTTTTTGAAAGAAAGATATTCCTTTATTAATGATAATTGATGATATTACCTCCAGCAAACCCGGTGGAGAACTCATGAATTATTTTAACTCGAGAATATCTTTATTTTTTATTGAAAACCATTATCTTTTTTAAAAAAAAAACATTTTAAAAAAATGAATATGAACAAGTGTGACATAGTAAAGATGATATAATAAAGTCTAGATATTATAATGCAACCTAAATGAGATGATATAATTTAGATGGCATAGCATATTCTAAATGAAATGAAATATCCTAAGTAACATGATATATTCTAAATGAAATAAAATGATTTAAATGACATGGCAAATGTAAATGATATGGCATACTTTGAATGACATGGCATATTCTAAATAATATAATCTAAATGACATGGAATATAATCGAAGTGACATGAAATGACATGAAGCATAAAATAATGCTATCATGAAATATGCATGAATATAGTATATGCTAGATAATGTGACAAAAATAAATGAAAAAATAAAAATATAGGATAGCATGAAATATTCAAAAAATCATATCACAAACAATAACCATCATAAAAAGTGAATAGAAATAATAATAGTACCACAGAAAAATATCAGAGCAAAAATCACATATTAAATAAAATGCATGAACATGGAAAATGCAATGCATGAAAATGTAATTTTTTTCCTCTAACAAAGAAATCCGTATATTTAAAACGATATCCGGCTACCTTAGGAAAATATGTCAAATTAGATTTTCTAAAAAAAAAAACTTGAAAACAATTTTGAAGAAAAACTTGAATGAAGATTAAAACCCCTACCAAACCCTTTTAAAACGGCTCTAATTTCCTAACTTTAAAATCCTGGACTTGACCACCCTTAACCCGAGATTTATAAAATCATTTTTAAAGTTTAAAACAGCTTAGAAACTATCTTAAGATAGTAGCTAAAGCTTCTAACCAACCCCCTCTAAATGCCTTAGCCAAATTCAACCATTGTTTTTCTTTTGAATTCAAATCAGCCTCTATTGTCCGATTTTGACACACGATTTTTTAGCCTATTTTTAAAAATTCAAAAAAATCTAAAACAAATACTAGAGATGCAGAATATTTAAAACTAGACAAAAAAAATTATCTTAATTTTCTAATTAAAGATGACTGCCCATAAAATTCAAGAAAGTACGAATACTAGGTGAAAAACTATTTTGCCAAAACACATTTTTTTGCCTTTGATAAAATCATTTAGAAATCAAAGTAAAATTGTTGGAGATCATCCTAAAGACCTACAAACAGTTGCTAAAACATTTACAAACCTTGGACAAAAATTGGCTAAGTAAAAAAAATCACAAAGATAGAATAATCAATTTGACAACCTTTTAATTTTCCACAAGTATGCTCAAGTGAGTATGACTTTGAGCCATTGGTTGGCCTAATTCATAATTCATGTGGCATGACATGAAATGCATGAAAATATAGCAAAGTGAATGCATGAAATGCATGGTTTAAAGCCTATGTGATATGGAAAATGCATGGCATAAATAACCTAAATGCCTAGCATGAGTTTGCATGGCAATAAATGCTATCCTAACTTAACATGCATGAACTAGTGTCTAATTGACATGGAAAATGACATTAAAAATAATGAAAATGGCCTAGTACCTAAATGACATGGGAAATGACATGGCATATGAAAATGGCCTAATGGCTAAATGTCATGGAAAAATAACATGGCATATGACATGTAAAATGACATAGAATGATAAAATGACATCTAATAATAAAAATGGCCTAAGGCTAAATGACATGTGAAATGACATGGCATATTAAAATGGCCTAATGTCTAAATGTCATGGAAAAATAACATGGCATATGAAAATGGCCTAATGCTTAAAGAAAATGCACATGGCCGAATGGCCTAGGAACCAAAGTGTTGTGAGAAATGTCATGTAAAATGACCTAACTAAATGCTATGGAAGATGATATGAGGAATGGAAATGGCCTAAAATATATAACAATAGTCCCAAGATGCAAAAATATGACATAAGTCAAAAGAACAAGATGGTTAGCAAGAATATAAATATACATAAAGATAAAAAATAATAGAAATAAGCAAGTTAAAGTAAGCAAATAAATAACAAAGAGATGAGGTCCATGGTTGGTACATTGGACAATGCCCCCTCTAACCATTATCTCTTGATTTTCATCAAGGTCATGAAGCCTTTTCAATCTCAAAATCATAAAAATAACTAAGGTAAGAAAAAAATATGGAGATGAGCTCTATGGTTGGTATATTGGACAAAGTCCACCCTAACCATTATCACTTGATTTTCATCAAGATCATGAAGCCTAACCATTGTTTTATTTATTTTTTGAAAAGCAAGAACAATAAGAAAGATGTAAAAAAACAAGGCAGGAAATCACATGGAAAACAAGAAATAAAGCATGAGGAAGAAGAAGAAAAAATGTAGTAGCAATGGTAGAATGGCTACCTTAACAAAAGCTTTTCTTCCTTTCTTTCAAAAACCTTTTTTTCTCAATTGGATATTGACTTCCAGCCTTCAACCTTGTGAAAAAAACTAATCAGCCCCCTCCCCTAATGACTTGGCCTAATGGCATGCCCACCATTGGATGATTTTTGCACTTTTTCTCCTCTAATTTTGGCCCTTAGATTAAGATATTTTCATGACAACATAAAAGTGTCATCTTGCAAATTGATAGCAGCCCTTAAGATGTGTACTCAGCCCTTGTAATAACCTCAGACCTTAGATGAAAATGAGGACCAATCCCATGCACTCTCTTGCTTGGCCCTTTGAGTGCCTACCCTTGGATTAGTTGTGCTCCTCTATTCTTGGCCATTGGATGAGGATTCTTTCATGAAAACATAAAAATGTCATCATGGCATTTAATCCCAGCCCTTTACATGTGTACTCAGCCCTTGTACATGGCCTAAGCCATTGGATGAAAAGGAACAATCCCATGCACTTCCTTGCTTGGCCGAATGGTTGTCCACCTTTGGATGAGTTGTGCTCTTCCATTCTTGGAAATTAGATGAGGGTTCTTTCATGATAAATAAAAATTTCATCTTGGAATTTAATCTTGGCCATTGAATGGTGTATTCAACTTTTCTAGAAGGCACCTAAGCCATTGGATGAAGGGGGGACCATTTGCAAGGTACTAGTGGTAGCATGTGAGCTTGATAGTGACTAAGGAATTAAATTGATCAAGCTTCCTTCTTCTCCTCTATGCTGGCTGATCAAAGGAGGTAAAATCCCATCAATTCCTTCTTCTTTCATATTTTTCTTAATTACAAATTCGCCTTTTTTGGTTTCTTCGATAAAATGACCTTTTTGACCCCCGAACCTAAATAAATAGCAAAAGTACTCCAAATTCAAATTTTATTATTTTCAATACTTCCAAAATAATAAAAAATTGAATTCTGGAAGTTTTCAAAAATTTTTGAGTCAATTTGCTATTTATTTCGGATTTATTTCCAAAATTGCCCCTTAATGCATCCGAACTTTTATCATTTTGTAAATGAGCTCCGAATCCAAAGTTTTCTTCACCAATCTCTTTCAAATAATTTAAAAGTGTGATCTGAAAGTTTTCAATATTTTTGGAGCTCATTTGCTATTTTTTCGGGATTTTTATCTGCTTGAATTTCTACATAGGGGACCCGGGATTTGGCCATTTTGCAAACGAACTCCGAATCCAGATTTTCTTTCGCCAATCTCTTCCAAATAATTTAAGAATGGGATCTGAAAATTTTCAGAACTTTTGGAGCTCATTTACTATTTTTTCGAGATTTATCCTTTTGAATTTCTGCATAGTGGACCCGGGATTTGACCATCTTGCAAACGAACTCCGAATCAAGATTTTATTTTTCCAATCTCTTTGAAATGATTTAAGAATGAGATCTGAAAATTTTTAGAATTTTTGGAGTTCATTTGCTATTTTTCCCAAATTTTCCAATTTTGCCCTTTTGCCTTCAAAGCCCGGTTTTGCTTAAAATAAGTCCAATTTTTAGATTTTCTTCAAACTGAGCCTTGGGCTATCTTTTTTAATCACTCCTCATCAATTATGGGCTTTAGTCTTACCGATTCGGGCCATTTCTGTAATTCTTATCGAAATCTACCCAAAACCCTAATTCTCGGTTTTCTTCCGAATTGACTTTTCTTTCAGTTTTTCTTTCAAGTAGCTTCTCCATTACCCGAAGTCAGTGCTTATCTTTCATTTGGAACCTCCAATTTCGAACAATTTGATCGTTCAAGAATTTTTCCCTAAATTTCTTGAACTAGGGTTTCCTTTCTACTGAAATTTCGTAACCCAACTTCCGACCTCCATATCTTTCAAAGTAGACCTCGGATTATCAAAATTCTTTCACCATCTTTTAATTGAAATTCAAATCTTGATTTTGAAAGTGGGTCAACTTTTTCAGTAGTTGACTTTTTTGGGGTTGACTTTTTTAGGGTTGACTTTTTTGAGTTTGACTTTTTCTGTCTGCCTTCTTAGACTAAGTCTCAGAGTACCACCTGCAGGATGAGAAAAGCCTTTTTGCATTCTGAATCGTCAATTTAGGAAGAAAACATACCTGATTTAGTGGTTCGGACAAAATTAGGTCTCTACAATAAGGATTTTAATTGTGAGATCGTTATACATCAAAGTCATGTTCCTAAACTGTTCTTGGTCATAGTATTGAAAGATAGGGCATTGGCACAAAGACTAGTACATGTTAAACCTTCTTACTTAAGAAGTAAATAATCATTCTCATAGGTTGAAGTATGGGGGATACTTGGGATAACATGTAAGTGCGTGTTAGTTGAACAAGTTCACTGAACATGACCCGCTATGAGAAATCCATTTGGTATGTCACTTAAGTGTCTATGAAAATGTTCTCATGTATTAGTCGAGTAAATAGTCCTCTGACTTGTGATACTAGGTCATCTTGTGTGTGAATTGTCATGCTTTGATTTCATCTAAATAGATTTCAAGATGGAATGCCTAAATAGGGTGATTTTGGGTACAGTATGAAGCATACAAAGATGGATGAGTGATCCAGAGAGGATTCACCACTCCAAGTGACATTGGGAGACTAATATCATATGTTCTTGCTTGTGTTAACTAGTTAAAGTCTTTGGGCAAAGCACGATGAACTTAATAGAAATTGTTTCTCTAACTTCATAAGGTTAACCATAAGCTGTAAGAACTAATATGGATAGATTTCATGAGAACACACTGCACCATGCTCATGGTTATTCTGGGATATATGTTGAAAGGACCGAATTACACTGATAGGCTGATTACTGAAAGGTTTTGTTGAGATCATCTAGACATTTGGTCGTCATGATAAATTGCTAGGTTCTGCTCATGATCTATATTTATGAATTATACTCTTGGTTGAAGATTTTAGATTATACTAATTGCCAACATGTTGAAAACCTAATGGGTCATACACAATAAACCAATATGTCGAATTAAATTTTGGATTTGATTATGTTGGACTTAATTGAATAAAATGTTAATTTTGGAAGACGTAATTGAATAATTCAATTTGGTTAAATAATGACATGATTCAAATTTAATAAAATCTAAATAACGAGGTCTTAATTAATTGTGGATAGATTGTCTTGACATGATTATCTGAATGTAGATCATATCTTAAAGATAACGGTTGGCCGAATATGGATTGTCCAAATAGAAAGATTTTATCTTGATTTGGAGATTGATTGAGAATCAAATTATATCTCCGTATTTCTCTTGACAACCGAATATTGCCTTTAACTTGACTAAGTTCAATCAAGACACTATGGGTTAGTGTTTGACCGAAACTAGGAATGTTTAAAGTGAAAGAGTTTCACTTGAGCAAGGAGTTTAAGGATGAATCAAACTCTTGCCCTTGGTTCCCTAGGTTGCCCGAATACTATAAAGAGACAAGGAGTTGATTTTGAATCAAATACTTTCTCCTTATGGATTAACATGGCCGACCATGCTCTTAGGCAAGTTGTGGGGGGGATTCGACCAATGACACTAAGAGTTAGAGTCATGACCGAATAAGGGAGCATGGGAAGAGAAAAGTTTCTCTTCTAGTGGGAGTTTGAATATGATTCAAACACCCACTTCTCCTCATCCACAAGGCAATTGAACATATACTAGATAGGGAGCAAGGTTCAACCAAGACACTGTGACTTAGTGTTTGGCCGAAACTAAATCACATGAGAAAGGAAGAGTTCCTTTTCTTTAGGGAGTTTCAAATCAGTTCGAACTCTATATATTATCCCTGCCTTGGGTGGCCGATTGTTGCAAGTGGGTTAGTGTGAGAGCTCTTTCAATTTGGGTAAAAATCAGTTTTGCTCTCTCTTCCAAAAAACTTGAAAACTATTCAACCAAAGTGAAAGTAAAAGATTCTGCACAAAATATTTTCCTCCTCCTTGTTTTCTTATTTGTTGCCATACCTAGAGAGAAGTGTTCTCCCTTGTAAGGTTCAGTCAATCCCTAGAAAAGCGAGAAAACTACCTTTTTGATTAAGACAGAGAGTTTGTTCGCTAGCATCGGTGAATTTTCGAAGGCTCCAATAGATTGGTTGTGTGGATTTTCGTTGGAGGTTACACATTTGAGTAGCTTATGGTCTCAACGTACCTTGGCGTTCATCTCTTTCCTGTACAAAAGGAACGACACACTCAAGGTTATGATACTTTGAGTAGGTATAATCTTTATCATATGATTATTTTAAATGTTGTTTTTGATTGCATGAAAAATCACTACCTGCATCCTAAGGGGTTTAGCTGTTTTATGTTTAATTTTCTCTACGTATACTTTCTGTTTTTGTTATTTTACTCATGTATGGGCTTGAGGTCGAATCCCAACAATATGATGTTCATACATGAGCCTTTCTTGGGGGCCAACCTCATTTGATGTCAGTATATGGGTCTCCCTTGAGGATTAAGCTCATTTAATGTCCATACATCGACATTTGATGTTCGTACATGGGCATTTAATGTCCGTACACGATCCTTCCTTGAGGGCCAAGCTCATTTGATGTCTGTACATGAGTGTATGACCTTCTTGGATGTCTTTTGCTTGGCTTGTTCTCCTCATCGGACATCATTTGCTTGATGTCTATCCTCTTTGGATGAGGTTTGCCTTGCACGTTCACCACCTCGGACATAATTTGCTTGATGTCTATCCTCCTTGGATGAGGTTTGCCTTGCATGTTCTCCTCATTGGATGATAACTCGTATAATTATATAGTTTTTAGTTATGTTTTATTATTGGTTTGCGTCAAATACGAGTTATTATTGCTTAGTCTAATTGTGTTTATGATCTTTTATATTTTTATGTAATTTGGTGTTTTTTCACGAGTTTCTTTGAGTGATTTCAGATTACTAGGTTAAATCAACAATTAAGGGCAAATCCAGTTCAGTTCCAGTTCCGACACCTTTTGCCATATCAGCTATATCTGGAGTTTCACTGAAGCAATAAGGCTGCAATTTTAACCGTGCAAAGTTAAGAGGCATATCTATCTTTTTCATGTTTTACACTTCTTGAAACGGAGTCGTTTTCCCTAGCGAAATCAACCATCAAGTTGGCTGATGTGCAATGACATCTGTGCTGACAAGTTTTGGTAATTTGACCATATCTTCTGATCCACATCAGCAAATGAGCTGATTCCAACGGCTATGGATCACCGACTGATAGGGGAACATTTTTCTAGAAGACCATTTGATCAGATCAAGCTTCCAATATTGACAAAATCGACCATCAAGCTGGCTGATCAGAATTGTCATACAATATGACGAAAATTGTTAGAAAAATGCACCCACCTATTATACCTACCTTTGAAATTTATAAAGCTTGTCTCTTGTCATTTAGCTCTCCAAAATGTGTATAAATAGAGGGCCTTGGATGATTGTAAGAGATCATATTGTACATTGGTAGGATATTAGCCATTGTAATAAAATTCTCTAAGTTTTCTTCTTCTTTCTTTTCTCTAGTTTTCTTTTTCTTTATTTTCTTCTTCTTCTTTCTTTCTTTTATTTCCTTCTTAGATTCTCTTTAATTTTATGTTTATGTTTACAATGCCTATGCTAGGTTAAACTTCTATTTAGTTATGGGTGATTTCAAAGCCCTAGACATGTTTTGTGATTGATTTTTAGATTCTATCTATCATTAATTTTCTATCAAAGTTGCTTATGTTCTTCTACAAAAATTGTTCATGATGTTGTCTTGATTTATTTAGGTGTACAACTAGATAGATCTTGATAATTATCTATTGCTAGTTTAGGAGTCTTGATCCGTGTAATTGTCTTGATTTCCTATTCATAAGTGGCAATTTGTGATTAATGATTATGGTCAAGTTTTCAATAATTGCAAAGTGGAACATAACCTAAGTTGAACAATCCGAGCTTATGTGTTTGTTGCTTAGAACAACCTATCTTTCTCATCATAAAGCTGCCATTAAATTGAATTTAGAGAGCTTATTCTAGGTTGTTTAATGCTTAGAGATTAAATAGAGAGCTTGTTCTATTTAACGACAAACTAAGGAAAGATTCGGATAACAGAGCTTGTTGTTATCTACGGTTGTTAACTTTGATAGTTGGTTGATATTGATAGATCTGAAATTGATTCTTAATGATGTCTAGTGGTGGAGAATGAAACCTTAACCATATTTTTCATATTTGATACTTCTTACTTACTTGTTTTCTTACTTTTCTAGTTTGCTTATTTTTAAAAGTATATTTATTTTTATTGGCTGGTTATACCGCCTAATTTAGTATATATATTTTTATTGGCTGGTTATACCGCCTAATTTAGTATATATATTTTTATTGGCTGGTTATACCGCCTTGCATCTTATTCTTATTATTTACATTAGTTTAAATCTGGCTTCAAAAACCCCTTTTCTTTTATTGTTCTTGAATTTAAGTTTTAAACTATTAACTTATAAACTAAAACCCAATCCCTGAGGACTCGACCCTTGCTAACTACTATACTTACAATTTATCTTTTTAGTGCAAGGTTAAATAAGATACACTCTTTTGGGTGCATCAAATTTTTGGCGCCGTTGCCGGGGATTGTTTTCTTTAGTTTATTTGTTACTTGGTTTATTCTTATTTTCAGTTCTAATTAGTTTTATTTTCTTGTACATACAGGTTTTTATTATCAAATTTTAAAAAAAAAAAAAGAAAAAGAAAAAAAGAAAAAAAAAACGATGGAATTGAGCAATCTAACACTTGAAAAGTTGGTGGCATACATGAACATGGAGAATCAACAAGCCAAGCTCACCTCCCCAGTTCAACAATTGGCTATGGGAGGATGTCAAGTCCATCAATGGTTCCAAGACCAACAGTATGATCATTACTCAAACACTTACCATGAGGGATGGTGTGATCATACTAATTATGGCTACTCGAAAAATTACCAAGAAGTAGATCCTTATGCCAATTACACTCATCCATCTAGCTTCAATCAATCATGGTCTCAAGAACCAGATCTTTTTCAACCACCATATATGACTCAAAACTCAGGTACTTCTTTAGAAGATCTTGTATATTCTCTTGTTACTGATACTTTGTAATTTCAACAGGAAACAAGGGCAAGAATCCAGAGTTTGGAAAGGCAAATGAGCCTATTGGCTAGTAGTACGGTGGAATTAGTAGCAGAAAGATCTCTAGCACTCCCTTCCCAAACGGTGATTAACCCAAAGGAGAATGCTACTATTGTGACCTTGAGAAATGAGGAACAAGATGAGGATGAGACAAAACCAAAGATGGATTCACTTCTTGAGGATAATGAAGCCACCATTCAAATTGAGAGTACTTTGACACCTCAGGTAGCTTTTAAGGTTCTTATTTCTACTAATGTTCCTTCTCCACTTTTTCCTAGCAGATTTGCAAAGTCCAAGAAGGAGGAACATGAACAACAATTTTTGGAAACCTTAAACAGCTTGCTTGTGGATGCCATTAGACAAGTACCAAGATATGCACAATTCCTCAAAGAGCTATACCCCACCAAGAATGATGAAATAATACGTGTGGGGGAGAAGGCATTGGCTGTTTTGCAAAGAAAACTTCCTCCAAAACGCAAAAATCCGAGAAGTTTCATGTCTAAGCCAAAAGATCCTAAAAAGCCAAGAAGGGGAATTGGCTAGGCTGAAAACAATCAATCAAGTGCTAATTGGGGGAGGCAGCCTAATTAGTGAAAGCATTGCCAAACTGCCATCCTCAGATTTGCTCTCTTTTTCTTTATCTTTTTCTTATGTTTCTTTGCTAATTGTGTTTAGTGTTTCTAAGTTCATTTAGGCTGCATAAGTTTATTTTGTTTATTAGTTCTTTTCACTTACACATGATTCTTTCATTTGGGAATAATAGCATTACATTAATGACAATGTAAGAATTATGTGTGGGGGGAAGAATTTAGGATTTTATTTAGAGTGTTTTGTTTTTGAGTCTTTTTATGTTGTTTTTCTTTCTGATCCGTGTTTTGAAAATAACTAGATGTAAATATAATTTTAACCCCGGTTAAATGGCGGATAACGGTACTCCGTGATTATTTAAATCGGTTCCATCAGCTACCCACAAAACTGATATTGTATATAAATTTCTCTTCCAATTTCTCTTTCATTTTTTTTCATTTTTTTTCAGGATGGATGATATTCTCACAAGATTGCAGAAACGATTTCCTCCTTTTCCTCGAAATATTTTACTGAAGCTTTACCAAGTTCGATTTGAAAGATTAAGAATGCTTATGCACAAAGGGATTCCTGAAGACATACGTTGGATAATTGAAGCCAAGGTACGTGAAGATGAATATCTTCCTATTTTGCATTTACCAGGTACAGGTAGAAGCACTTTTGCAAAGAAGCGACGAGCAAAGCGCATGAGTTCAAACTGCCACAAATGTGCACGATGGACGTGTAACGGTAAATGTCGTTCTATTGGGATTCCGTCTTCTAATCGAGATGATAAAATTGAATTCATTAAGGATGGACTGAGTAATGAGAATTTGGGTAATATCCAACTTTCTCTTGAGACGCATCCTAGTGGAGACGTACAAAGAGAAATTCTTGATTTATGGCCGCAATTCCAAAGGGAATGGCAACATCTTGGGAATCTGATGTTAAAAGACCCTGTTTGCCAGCTTGTAAGAAAACTGGATGGGAAGCATATCCTCGACTCATAGAAGGCGTTTAAGCCGTTTCTGGACGTAAAACCAGAGGAAGATGCCAAATACACGTTCGACGACATTATTACTCCTGACTTTTACGGTTGATTTTTCTTCTCTTTTTGATTTTCTTCCTGAAATCACGCAAAAATCTTTTGTTAGGTTAACATTTTCTTCTGACAGGTCAGATACACTTTCGGCGACATTATTACTCTTGTCTGATTCACTACTCAGTCCTCTATATATTACACCATGTACTCATTCTCTTTCAGGCACTCGAAAAAGAAAAAAAAATGGAATGTACTTCGTCCCAGCGCATTAAAAAAATTTGTGTCTTTGGAGGTGCTTATCCAGGGAAAAATAACATATTCGCTGATGAAGCCATAAGAGTTGGAGTAATACTTGCCCAACAAAAGATCCAGTTGATTTATGGAGGCGGTAGTACGGGTTTAATGGGAGCAGTCGCTACAGCAGCACACGCCGGAGGAAGTCCAGTTCTAGGAATCGTGCCAAAACTATTCACAGAGTTTTGTGGACCTACCTTGGGTAAGGAAATACAAGTCTGGAGTATCCCTGAACGGATAACAATCATGTACCATTCTGCCGATGCATTCATTGCTTTACCAGGAGGTCTGGGTACATTGGAAGAAATAGCTTGCGTGGCTTCTTGGTCATCTTTGGTCACAAAAAAGAAACCCATTGGTTTGCTTAATATTAATGGTTATTTTAGTAATTTGCTTTCATATTTAGTTAATGCTGTGGATAATGGATTCATGTTTTCAGAGGCAAGGAGAACCATAATTTCTGCTACAACCATTGAAGATTTACTCAAAAAGCTCCAAGCTTATGAGTGTTTATCTGCTACGGTTGTTTCGCAAACGCTCGGAAAAAGAAAAAGAGATATGGACGAGCAAGGAGTGGATTGCACTTTGTCTTTGTGACGTTATCTAACATTTTGTTTGTTGTGTCTCAGTTATAATAAGTGATTAGCAACCTCTGCAGGTAATATCTCCTAAATTCTACCTTTAAAATTTGACATTGGGGACAATGCCATATTTTAGTAGGGGGTAAGGGACATATTTTGGTAATTTAAAAAAAAAAATTGTTGTGTTTTAAGCCATTTAGAAGTATTCATTCTGAACAAGGTCTGAGTAAGGGAGACTTGAGACATACCTTGTCAGTTTGATTTCTTCTTTTCAAAAAAAAAAAAAAATTTGTGTTTTAAGCCATTTAAAAGTATTCATTCTGAACAAGGTCTGAGTAAGGGAGACTTGAGACATACCTTGTCAGTTTGATTTTAATCTTTTTATGTTTACTTGTTAATTTTTGTTTAGTATTTTAGGATTATTTAGGTTGCATGAGTTTGTTTTGTTTTGAGTCTTAGTTGTTCCTATTCTTATGTTATTAGTTCTTTTCTCTTACACATGATTCTTTCATTTGGGTTAATAGACTTACATTGAGGACAATGTAAGAATTAAGTGTGGGGGGAATGATTTAGGATTTCTTTTATTTTTGTCTACTATTTTTTTTATGAGTCTTTATTATTATTTTTAGTGTGTTTTAGTTCCTTTTCAATACTATGATGAGATATGAATTGCATAAGTCTAAAACATATTTATTAGTGAGAAGATTTTCATGAGAATTGAACTTGATATCAATCTTTTTATGAGCCAATGTTAATATGATATGTTGATTGAGAAAGAAGCATGTTTAGACTTAATCTGACTTGTATAATCATCCTTGTGAGTTTTTGAGCCTATAATGATTGATGCATTATACAAATCAATCTAATTTCTTTCTTGAGTGCTCTTATGATTACATGATTCTCTAGAACTTGCTTTAAACCGTTTGAGACTATATTGATACATGTGACAACATGAATATGATAGAAGCATTAGGATTATAACCAGAGCCAAACAGCCATCCATTATTAATGTTCTAAGAGAACATCCCCACTAGTGAGCCAATTTGAGCCTACATTAAATATGTTGTTTTATTGGTAACCACAACTTACACCTAGCCTAAATATACTTATATCCTTACCCTTGTTCTAAAGACGGATTATATATTTTGAGACATATTGCAAAAAAAACAAGGGATATTTTTAGTTAAAAATTTGGGTTAGAAACAAAAAATAAGTGTGGGGGAAGAAAAGAAAAGAAAAAGTCAAGAGAAAAAGAAAGGGATCATTGTCAAATACATTCCCATATTAAAAAAAATATATATCTTCTCTTGAACTTCTAGTTAAAGTAAAGAAAAAGATGTTACAAAGTTGGTTAGAATGATGCAAAGGCTCAACATGAATATTTAGCCTATGTTATTATGTGCTTTATAAGAGTTTTGAGAAGTTTTATTTGTATGATCCTATTATATCTCTAAACTCTATGAACTCTTTGGAACCTTTGTGATATCTTTATCCTTTTGTTCTTTAACCACATTATAACCCTTTGGCCCCATTACAACCTTGAATAAAGACCTCTTGATTTATGAAGTTGTATGATCTAAATAGTGGAGAATAGGTGGACAAGCAAGCATATGGTGGAAGTGTTTTCATGAGATTGATTGAGTGTAAACACTTTACCACTACTTTAAAGAGTGAAATCAAGAGAGTATCCCATGTGAGAAGTTGAGATTAAGTGTGAATATGCACTATTTTGATTGAAATATGTTATGGCTTAACTCAAACTATTTACATTCAAGCAAGATTTTTTGTGAATTTCTTTAAGCTATTGATTAGTTTTTAAGACTTGTCCAATGATTATCTCTAATTTATATTGGAAGGATTAGTTATAATTATTATTTTTAGTTTTTCTTATGTCTTCAATGTTTGTGGGTATCGTCCTAGTAAACCCTCACGAGACTAAACTCGTCCACTAGGGACACCTAGGGGTTTAAAGGCTTGTGTCACATGCTAAGTGCCACCGTGATTTCCTATGAAAATGGATTAGATTAGATTTTCTTATTTTATTTTTATTGAGTCGTTGCTAGGGACTAGCAACAATCTAAGTGTGGGGGTGTGATAACTCGTATAATTATATAGTTTTTAGTTATGTTTTATTATTGGTTTACGTCAAATACGAGTTATTATTGCTTAGTCTAATTGTGTTTATGATCTTTTATATTTTTATGTAATTTTGTGTTTTTCACGAGTTTCTTTGAGTGATTTCAGATTACTAGGTTAAATCAACAATTAAGGGCAAATCCAGTTCAGTTCCAGTTCCGACACCTTTTGCCATATCAGCTATATGTGGAGTTTCACTGAAGCACTAAGGCTGAAATTTTAACCGTGCAAATTTAAGAGGCATATCTATCTTTTTCATGTTTTACACTTCTTGAAACGGAGTCGTTTTCCCTAGCGAAATCAACCATCAAGTTGGCCGATGTGCAATAACGTCTGTGCTAACAAGTTTTGGTAATTTGACCATATCTTCTGATCCACATCAGCAAATGAGCTGATTCCAATGGCTATGGATCACCGACTGATAGGGGAACATTTTTCTAGAAGACCATTTGATCAGATCAAGCTTCCAATATTGACAAAATCGACCATCAAGCTGGCTGATCAGAATTGTCATACAATATGACGAAAATTGTTAGAAAAATGCACCCACCTATTATACCTACCTTTGAAATTTATAAAGCTTGTCTCTTGTCATTTAGCTCTCCAAAATGTGTATAAATAGAGGGCCTTGGATGATTGTAAGAGATCATATTGTACATTGGTAGGATATTAGCCATTGTAATAAAATTCTCTAAGTTTTCTTCTTCTTTCTTTTCTCTAGTTTTCTTTTTCTTTATTTTCTTCTTCTTCTTTCTTTCTTTTATTTCCTTCTTAGATTCTCTTTAATTTTATGTTTATGTTTACAATGCCTATGCTAGGTTAAACTTCTATTTGGTTAAGGGTGATTTCAAAGCCCTAGACATGTTTTGTGATTGATTTTTAGATTCTATCTATCATTAATTTTCTATCAAAGTTGCTTATGTTCTTCTACAAAAATTGTTCATGATGTTGTCTTGATTTATTTAGGTGTACAACTAGATAGATCTTGATAATTATCTATTGCTAGTTTAGGAGTCTTGATCCGTGTAATTGTCTTGATTTCCTATTCATAAGTGGCAATTTGTGATTAATGATTATGGTCAACTTTTCAATAATTGCAAAGTGGAACATAACCTAAGTTGAATAATCCGAGCTTATGTGTTTGTTGCTTAGATCAACCTATCTTTCTCATCATAAAGCTGCCATTAAATTGAATTTAGAGAGCTTATTCTAGGTTGTTTAATGGTTAGAGATTAAATAGAGAGCTTGTTCTATTTAACGACAAACTAAGGAAAGATTGGGATAACAGAGCTTGTTGTTATCTACGGTTGTTAACTTTGATAGTTGGTTGATATTGATAGATCTGAAATTGATTCTTAATGATGTCTAGTGGTGGAGAATGAAACCTTAACCATATTTTTCATATTTGATACTTCTTACTTACTTGTTTTCTTACTTTTCTAGTTTGCTTATTTTTAAAAGTATATTTATTTTTATTGGCTGGTTATACCGCCTAATTTAGTATATATATTTTTATTGGCTGGTTATACCGCCTAATTTAGTATATATATTTTTATTGGCTGGTTATACCGCCTTGCATCTTATTCTTATTATTTACTTTAGTTTAAATCTGGCTTCAAAAACCCCTTTTCCTTTATTGTTCTTGAATTTAAGTTTTAAACTATTAACTTATAAACTAAAACCCAATCCCTGAGGACTCGACCCTTGCTAACTACTATACTTACAATTTATCTTTTTAGTGCAAGGTTAAATAAGATACACTCTTTTGGGTGCATCAAATTTTTGGCGCCGTTGCCGGGGATTGTTTTCTTTAGTTTATTTGTTACTTGGTTTATTCTTATTTTCAGTTCTAATTAGTTTTATTTTCTTGTACATACAGGTTTTTATTATCAAATTTTAAAAAAAAAAAAAAGAAAAAAAAAAGAAAAAAAAAACGATGGAATTGAGCAATCTAACACTTGAAAAGTTGGTGGCATACATGAACATGGAGAATCAACAAGCCAAGCTCACCTCCCCAGTTCAACAATTGGCCATGGGAGGATGTCAAGTCCATCAATGGTTCCAAGACCAACAGTATGATCATTACTCAAACACTTACCATGAGGGATGGTGCGATCATACTAATTATGGCTACTCGAAAAATTACCAAGAAGTAGATCCTTATGCCAATTACACTCATCCATCTAGCTTCAATCAATCATGGTCTCAAGAACCAGATCTTTTTCAACCACCACATATGACTCAAAACTCAGGTACTTCTTTAGAAGATCTTGTATATTCTCTTGTTACTGATACTTTGCAATTTCAACAGGAAACAAGGGCAAGAATCCAGAGTTTGGAAAGGCAAATGAGCCTATTGGCTAGTAGTACGGTGGAATTAGTAGCAGAAAGATCTCTAGCACTCCCTTCCCAAACGGTGATTAACCCAAAGGAGAATGCTACTATTGTGACCTTGAGAAATGAGGAACAAGATGAGGATGAGACAAAACCAAAGATGGATTCACTTCTTGAGGATAATGAAGCCACCATTCAAATTGAGAGTACTTTGACACCTCAGGTAGCTTTTAAGGTTCTTATTTCTACTAATGTTCCTTCTCCACTTTTTCCTAGCAGATTTGCAAAGTCCAAGAAGGAGGAACATGAACAACAATTTTTGGAAACCTTAAACAGCTTGCTTGTGGATGCCATTAGACAAGTACCAAGATATGCACAATTCCTCAAAGAGCTATACCCCACCAAGAATGATGAAATAATACGTGTGGGGGAGAAGGCATTGGCTGTTTTGCAAAGAAAACTTCCTCCAAAACGCAAAAATCCGAGAAGTTTCATGTCTAAGCCAAAAGATCCTAAAAAGCCAAGAAGGGGAATTGGCTAGGCTGAAAACAATCAATCAAGTGTTAATTGGGGGAGGCAGCCTAATTAGTGAAAGCATTGCCAAACTGCCATCCTCAGATTTGCTCTCTTTTTCTTTATCTTTTTCTTATGTTTCTTTGCTAATTGTGTTTAGTGTTTCTAAGTTCATTTAGGCTGCATAAGTTTATTTTGTTTATTAGTTCTTTTCACTTACACATGATTCTTTCATTTGGGAATAATAGCATTACATTAATGACAATGTAAGAATTATGTGTGGGGGGAAGAATTTAGGATTTTATTTAGAGTGTTTTGTTTTTGAGTCTTTTTATGTTGTTTTTCTTTCTGATCCGTGTTTTGAAAATAACTAGATGTAAATATAATTTTAACCCCGGTTAAATGGCGAATAACGGTACTCCGTGATTATTTAAATCGATTCCATCAGCTACCCACAAAACTGATATTGTATATAAATTTCTCTTCCAATTTCTCTTTCATTTTTTTTCATTTTTTTTCAGGATGGATGATATTCTCACAAGATTGCAGAAACGATTTCCTCCTTTTCCTCGAAATATTTTACTGAAGCTTTACCAAGTTCGATTTGAAAGATTAAGAATGCTTATGCACAAAGGGATTCCTGAAGACATACGTTGGATAATTGAAGCCAAGGTACGTGAAGATGAATATCTTCCTATTTTGCATTTACCAGGTACAGGTAGAAGCACTTTTGCAAAGAAGCGACGAGCAAAGCGCATGAGTTCAAACTGCCACAAATGTGCACGATGGACGTGTAACGGTAAATGTCGTTCAATTGGGATTCCGTCTTCTAATCGAGATGATAAAATTGAATTCATTAAGGATGGACTGAGTAAGGAGAATTTGGGTAATATCCAACTTTCTCTTGAGACGCATCCTAGTGGAGACGTACAAAGAGAAATTCTTGATTTATGGCCGCAATTCCAAAGGGAATGGCAACATCTTGGGAATCTGATGTTAAAAGACCCTGTTTGCCAGCTTGTAAGAAAACTGGATGGGAAGCATATCCTCGACTCATAGAAGGCGTTTAAGCCGTTTCTGGATGTAAAACCAGAGAAAGATGCCAAATACACTTTCGGCGACATTATTACTCCTGACTTTTACGGTTGATTTTTCTTCTCTTTTTGATTTTCTTCCTGAAATCACGCAAAAATCTTTTGTTAGGTTAACATTTTCTTCTGACAGGTCAGATACACTTTCGGCGACATTATTACTCTTGTCTGATTCACTACTCAGTCCTCTATATATTACACCATGTACTCATTCTCTTTCAGGCACTCGAAAAAGAAAAAAAAAATGGAAAGTACTTCGTCTCAGCGCATTAAAAAAATTTGTGTCTTTGGAGGTGCTTATCCAGGGAAAAATAACATATTCGCTGATGAAGCCATAAGAGTTGGAGTAATACTTGCCCAACAAAAGATCCAGTTGATTTATGTAGGCGGTAGTACGGGTTTAATGGGAGCAGTCGCTACAGCAGCACACGCCGGAGGAAGTCCAGTTCTAGGAATCGTGCCAAAACTATTCACAGAGTTTTGTGGACCTACCTTGGGTAAGGAAATACAAGTCTGGAGTATCCCTGAACGGATAACAATCATGTACCATTCTGCCGATGCATTCATTGCTTTACCAGGAGGTCTGGGTACATTGGAAGAAATAGCTTGCGTGGCTTCTTGGTCATCTTTGGTCACAAAAAAGAAACCCATTGGTTTGCTTAATATTAATGGTTATTTTAGTAATTTGCTTTCATATTTAGTTAATGCTGTGGATAATGGATTCATGTTTTCAGAGGCAAGGAGAACCATAATTTCTGCTACAACCATTGAAGATTTACTCAAAAAGCTCCAAGCTTATGAGTGTTTATCTGCTACGGTTGTTTCGCAAATGCTCGGAAAAAGAAAAAGAGATATGGACGAGCAAGGAGTGGATTGCACTTTGTCTTTGTGACATTATCTAACATTTTGTTTGTTGTGTCTCAGTTATAATAAGTGATTAGCAACCTCTGCAGGTAATATCTCCTAAATTCTACCTTTAAAATTTGACATTGGGGACAATGCCATATTTTAGTAGGGGGTAAGGGACATATTTTGCTAATTTAAAAAAAAAAAAAAAATTGTTGTGTTTTAAGCCATTTAGAAGTATTCATTCTGAACAAGGTCTGAGTAAGGGAGACTTGAGACATACCTTGTCAGTTTGATTTCTTCTTTTCAAAAAAAAAAAAAAAAATTTGTGTTTTAAGCCATTTAAAAGTATTCATTCTGAACAAGGTCTGAGTAAGGGAGACTTGAGACATACCTTGTCAGTTTGATTTTAATCTTTTTATGTTTACTTGTTAATTTTTGTTTAGTATTTTAGGATTATTTAGGTTGCATGAGTTTGTTTTGTTTTGAGTCTTAGTTGTTCCTATTCTTATGTTATTAGTTCTTTTCTCTTACACATGATTCTTTCATTTGGGTTAATAGACTTACATTGAGGACAATGTAAGAATTAAGTGTGGGGGGAATGATTTAGGATTTCTTTTATTTTTGTCTACTATTTTTTTTATGAGTCTTTATTATTATTTTTAGTGTGTTTTAGTTCCTTTTCAATACTATGATGAGATATGAGTTGCATAAGTCTAAAACAGATTTATTAGTGAGAAGATTTTCATGAGAATTGAACTTGATATCAATCTTTTTATGAGCCAATATTAATATGATATGTTGATTGAGAAAGAAGCATGTTTAGACTTAATCTGACTTGTATAATCATCCTTGTGAGTTTTTGAGCCTATAATGATTGATGCATTATACAAATCAATCTAATTTCTTTCTTGAGTGCTCTTATGATTACATGATTCTCTAGAACTTGCTTTAAACCGTTTGAGACTATATTGATACATGTGACAACATGAATATGATAGAGGCATTAGGATTATAACCAGAGCCAAACAGCCATCCATTATTAATGTTCTAAGAGAACATCCCCACTAGTGAGCCAATTTGAGCCTACATTAAATATGCTGTTTTATTGGTAACCACAACTTACACCTAGCCTAAATATACTTATATCCTTACCCTTGTTCTAAAGACGGATTATATATTTTGAGACATATTGCAAAAAAAACAAGGGATATTTTTAGTTAAAAATTTGGGTTAGAAACAAAAGATAAGTGTGGGGGAAGAAAAGAAAAGAAAAAGTCAAGAGAAAAAGAAAGGGATCATTGTCAAATACATTCCCATATTAAAATATATATATATATATATCTTCTCTTGAACTTCTAGTTAAAGTAAAGAAAAAGATGTTACAAAGTTGGTTAGAATGATGCAAAGGCTCAACATGAATACTTAGCCTATGTTATTATGTGCTTTATAAGAGTTTTGAGAAGTGTTATTTGTATGATCCTATTATATCTCTAAACTCTATGAACTCTTTGGAACCTTTGTGATATCTTTATCCTTTTGTTCTTTAACCACATTATAACCCTTTGGCCCCATTACAACCTTGAATAAAGACCTCTTGATTTATGAAGTTGTATGATCTAAATAGTGGAGAATAGGTGGACAAGCAAGCATATGGTGGAAGTGTTTTCATGAGATTGATTGAGTGTAAACACTTTACCACTACTTTAAAGAGTGAAAATCGAGAGAGTATCCCATGTGAGAAGTTGAGATTAAGTGTGAATATGCACTATTTTGATTGAAATATGTTATGGCTTAACTCAAACTATTTACATTCAAGCAAGATTTTTTGTGAATTTCTTTAAGCTATTGATTAGTTTTTAAGACTTGTCCAATGATTATCTCTAATTTATATTGGAAGGATTAGTTATAATTATTATTTTTAGTTTTTCTTATGTCTTCAATGTTTTTGGGTATCGTCCTAGTAAACCCTCACGAGACTAAACTCGTCCACTAGGGACACCTAGGGGTTTAAAGGCTTGTGTCACATGCTAAGTGCCACCGTGATTTCCTACGAAAATGGATTAGATTAGATTTTCTTATTTTATTTTTATTGAGTCGTTGCTAGGGACTAGCAACAATCTAAGTGTGGGGGTGTGATAACTCGTATAATTATATAGTTTTTAGTTATGTTTTATTATTGGTTTACGTCAAATACGAGTTATTATTGCTTAGTCTAATTGTGTTTATGATCTTTTATATTTTTATGTAATTTGGTGTTTTTTCACGAGTTTCTTTGAGTGATTTCAGATTACTAGGTTAAATCAACAATTAAGGGCAAATCCAGTTCAGTTCCAGTTCCGACACCTTTTGCCATATCAGCTATATGTGGAGTTTCGCTGAAGCAATAAGGCTGAAATTTTAACCGTGCAAAGTTAAGAGGCATATCTATCTTTTTCATGTTTTACACTTCTTGAAACGGAGTCGTTTTCACTAGCGAAATCAACCATCAAGTTGGCTGATGTGCAATAACGTCTGTGCTGACAAGTTTTGGTAATTTGACCATATCTTCTGATCCACATCAGAAAATGAGCTGATTCCAACGGCTATGGATCACCGACTGATAGGGGAACATTTTTCTAGAAGACCATTTGATCAGATCAAGCTTCCAATATTGACAAAATCGACCATCAAGCTGGCTGATCAGAATTGTCATACAATATGACGAAAATTGTTAGAAAAATGCACCCACCTATTATACCTACCTTTGAAATTTATAAAGCTTGTCTCTTGTCATTTAGCTCTCCAAAATGTGTATAAATAGAGGGCCTTGGATGATTGTAAGAGATCATATTGTACATTGGTAGGATATTAGCCATTGTAATAAAATTCTCTAAGTTTTCTTCTTCTTTCTTTTCTCTAGTTTTCTTTTTCTTTATTTTCTTCTTCTTCTTTCTTTCTTTTATTTCCTTCTTAGATTCTCTTTAATTTTATGTTTATGTTTACAATGCCTATGCTAGGTTAAACTTCTATTTGGTTAAGGGTGATTTCAAAGCCCTAGACATGTTTTGTGATTGATTTTTAGATTCTATCTATCATTAATTTTCTATCAAAGTTGCTTATGTTCTTCTACAAAAATTGTTCATGATGTTGTCTTGATTTATTTAGGTGTACAACTAGATAGATCTTGAAAATTATCTATTGCTAGTTTAGGAGTCTTGATCCGTGTAATTGTCTTGATTTCCTATTCATAAGTGGCAATTTGTGATTAATGATTATGGTCAAGTTTTCAATAATTGCAAAGTGGAACATAACCTAAGTTGAACAATCCGAGCTTATGTGTTTGTTGCTTAGATCAACCTATCTTTCTCATCATAAAGCTGCCATTAAATTGAATTTAGAGAGCTTATTCTAGGTTGTTTAATGGTTAGAGATTAAATAGAGAGCTTGTTCTATTTAACGACAAACTAAGGAAAGATTGGGATAACAGAGCTTGTTGTTATCTACGGTTGTTAACTTTGATAGTTGGTTGATATTGATAGATCTGAAATTGATTCTTAATGATGTCTAGTGGTGGAGAATGAAACCTTAACCATATTTTTCATATTTGATTCTTCTTACTTACTTGTTTTCTTACTTTTCTAGTTTGCTTATTTTTAAAAGTATATTTATTTTTATTGGCTGGTTATACCGCCTAATTTAGTATATATATTTTTATTGGCTGGTTATACCGCCTAATTTAGTATATATATTTTTATTGGCTGGTTATACCGCCTAATTTAGTATATATATTTTTATTGGCTCGTTATACCGCCTTGCATCTTATTCTTATTATTTACTTTAGTTTAAATCTGGCTTCAAAAACCCCTTTTCTTTTATTGTTCTTGAATTTAAGTTTTAAACTATTAACTTATAAACTAAAACCCAATCCCTGAGGACTCGACCCTTGCTAACTACTATACTTACAATTTATCTTTTTAGTGCAAGGTTAAATAAGATACACTCTTTTGGGTGCATCATTGGACATCATTCACTTGATGCCTAACCTCCTTGCATGAGGTTTGTGTCGAAACCTAAAAAAATAACAAGTCTCACCGCAAGACTTTATTATTCGTTAAGCGTAACATTAAAAAAAACGAGGAAAAGTCGACTTAATTCCTCTAGAAAAAACAAAGCTGTCGATACGTGATCCCGATCGCGAGGACCCGTTCGAGTAAGGGGGAAACAGAAGGAGAGGAAAAGACTACTTAATTCCTCTAGATTGAAATAAAAGGTCGAGGGTATGAAAACGGCCTCGGAAAAAGACATGGAGTCGCCACCAATCTTTTTTAGCTAGGTGTGATCGGCCACCTATTAAAATCGGTTTTATAAAATATTTTAAAATTAATTAAAACATTTTTAAAACCAATTTCAAGTCTGCGTTATAAACCAGAGAAAATCGAAGAATCGAGTTCAGGACTCGGTTACGTGCGGGAAAGGATTAGCACCCCTAAAACGCCCGTATAAAACGGTACCTTATTAATCATGTGTTATCTCAAATCTCGGTAAAAGTTGGTTTTTAATTTAGTATTTCAAGTTAATTCCCAATTTTAAGAAAAATAGTTCCATTTTTAATTGAAAAAATCCGGAATTTATTAATTCAAAATTTTCCTATATTCCCCTACAAAATCGGCAAAATATAAAAAAATTTATTCATTTGGAAAACTTTCCGAATCTTTCTTATTTTTTTGAAAGAAAGATGTTCCTTTATTAATGATAATTGATGATATTCCTTCCAGCAAAACCGGTAGAGAACTCATGAATTATTTTAACTCGGGAATATCTTTATTTTTATTGAAAATCATTATCTTTTTCAAAACATTCAAAAATATGAATATGAACATGTATGACATAAATAAATGATATGGCAAAGTCTAGAAAATATAATGCAACCTAAATGATATGACATAATTTAAATGGCATAGTATATTCTAAATAATGTAAAATCCTAAGTATCATGGTATATTCTAAATGAAATAAAATGATTTAAATGACATGGCAATTTTAAATGATATGGCATATTTTAAATGACATGGCATATTCTAAATAATGTAACCTAAATGACATGGAATATGGCATATTATAAAATGTGAATCAAAGTAATAATAATACCATGGAAAATATCATAGCAAAATTCACATATTAAATAAAATGCATGAACATGGAAAATGCAATGCATGAAAATGTATTTTTTTCCTCTAATAAAGAAATCCGTATATCTAAAAAGATATCCGGCTACTTTAGGAAAATATGTCAAATTAGATTTTCTAAAAAAAAAAAAAAAGCAAAACTTTGTGATTGTTTGAAAACAATTTTGAATAAAAACTTGAATGAAGATTAAAACCTCTACCAAATTGTTTTAAAATGGCTCTAATTTCCTAAGTTTAAAATCTCGAACTTGTCCACCCTTAACCCGAGATTTATAAAATCATTTTTAAAGTTTAAAAAGGCTTAGAAACTACCCTAAGACAGTAGCTAAAGTTTCTAATCAACCCCCTCTAAATGCCTTAACCAAATTCAACCATTATTTCTCTTTTGATTTCAAATCTGCCTATACTGTCCGGTTTTGACACATTATTTTTTAGCCTATTTTTAAAAATTCAAAAGAATCTAAAAAACTGGAGACTCAAAACATGTAAAACTACACGAGCAAAAATTTGCTTAATTTTTTTATTAAATAAGACTGCCCAAACAATCAGAGGAGTTCGAGTATTGGGTGAAAAAAACTGTTTTGTCAAAACACATTTTTTGCCTTTGATAAAGTCATTCAAAAATCAAAGTAAAAATTATTGGAGATCATCCTAAAGACCTAAGAACAGTAGCTAAAACATTTAAAAATCTTGGACAAAAATTGGCTAACTAAAAAAAATCACAAAGGTAGAATAATCAATTTGACAACTCTTTAATTTTCCACAAGTATGCTCAAGAGAGCATGACTTGGAGCCATTAATTGGACTAGTTCACAAATCAAGTGGCAATGACATCGAATGCATGAACATACAGCAAATGAAATGTATGAAATGCATGGTCTAAAGCACAAATGTAAAGGAAATACATGACAATTCAAAATAACCTAAATGCCTAGCATGAATTTGCATGGCAATAAATGCTATCCAACCTTAATATGCATGCAATGCTTGATAATGCAAATATGACTTGGACCTAATATATTGTGAATATGCATGAAAATGCTAATGTAAACTAAGACCTAAGTAGCATAGCAATGCATGGCAATACCAATATGATTTAAGACCCAATATGCATGGCAATACCAATATGGCCTAGACCTAAAATATAGTGAAAATGCATAGCATTACTATGAACATACCCTGACCAATGAATTTAATGCTAATGCTGGAACAAACAGCAACTAATACACAATTTAAGATATGATAATGCAAAGCATGTTACCTAAACAAAATGCAAATGCATGACAAGGTAAGGAATGCATGAAGAGGCTCAATGGTCACATGATACTCTAATGCAATCCTATCTAGTAAATGGTACAAGTACATGACAAATCATATCAAGATGCATAATGCCATGACATTTTCACAAGCATATGACATACTAAAATCAAAATGCACAAGCTCATGGCATGGAGATGCAAACAAGTCAAGAGGCAAGATGAAAATGCACATGCAAGGCATACTAAATATCAAGATATGCTAACTCATGGAATAGAGATGCAAACAAGCCAAGAAGCAAGATAAAAATGCACATGTAAGGCATAGCAACATGGAATAGCCGAATGGCCATATGACAAAAATATGAAAATGCAAACATGTGTATAATATAAGACATGATATATGAAAAAAATGCACAATATGAGCATATAAACAAAATGGCCGAATATGCAAGGGAAAATTATTAAGCATGGAAATGAAATATAGAAACAAATATAGCATAGAAAATAATGTAAAGAACATATAAAAAATTAAACATAGACATGCAAAGCATAGCAAATAACAAGCAAAACTAGTAAATAAAACAAGGAAAGTTAATCTCCATGGTTGGTATAAATTAGGCATAGCCTCTCACCTAACTATAATCACTTGGTCTTGCCAAGATCATGAAGCCTTTCCATTTCAAAAATCAGAAAATAAACCATGCTAAACAGAAAAATTAAGGTGAGCTTCATGGTAGGTTAAAATGGGCATAGCCTCTCCCCTAACCATGGTCTTGCCAAGATCATGTAGCCATTTCAACCTTTTTTGCTTCATCCTTTTGTAAAAATTAGAATATAAAAATACTTAAACAAACCTTCTAAAAATCATTTTTCTCACAACAACATGCAAGGAAGAAAAAAGAAAAGACCAAAGCCAACAAACATCCACATTCGGCTAAGCATAAAACTATGTAAATTCAATTGTTTTCAATCATTTTAATGGAGAAGAAGAGATAAAAACTTAAGTAAACATTTAAAAACCTTTATTTCTATGAAAAATGTAGTAGGAAAACAAGATAGAAAATCAAGAAATCACCATAGAAAACAAGAAGAAACCATGCTAGAGCTTGGTAGAGATGACTACCTTTAAGCTCTCCTATTGAAAACATTTTTATTTCTTTCTTTCAAAACCTTTTTATTTGCTAAATTGGCTACTGACTTCAGCCAAAAAACTTTTGAAAAAAATGAAACCAACCCCCCTCTAATGGCTTGGCCGAATAGCCCTCTCACCCTTGGATGAAATTTTCACTTTTTCTCCTCCAATCTTGGCCCTAAGATTAAGATATTTTCATGACAACATAAAAATGTCATCTTGCCAATGTGTACTTAGCCCTTGTATTAACCTCAGCCCTTAGATGCAAAAGAGGACCAATCCCATGCACTCTCTTACTTGCCCCTTTGAGTGCCTACCCTTGGATGAGTTGTGCTCTTCCATTCTTGGTCATTGGATGAGGACAACATAAAAATGACATCTTATGGATTAAATCCAGCCCTCAACATGTGTACTCAGCCCTTGTAGATGGCCTAAGCCATTGGATGAAAAGAGACAATCCCATGCACTCCCTTGCTTGGCCGAATGGATGCTCACGTTTGGATGAATTGTGCTCATCTTTTTTCTTCCATTCTTGGCCATTAGATGAGGGTTCTTTCATAACAAATAAAAATCTCTTCTTGGCATTTAAACTTGGCCATTGGATGGCGCATTCAACTTTCCTACAAGCCACCTAAGCCATTGAATGAAGGGGGGACCATTTCCAAGGTGTTAGTGGTAGCATGTGGCTTGATAGTGACTAAGGAATTAAATTGTTCAAGATTCTTTCTTCTCCTCTATGCTGGCTGACCAAGGGAAGAAAAATCCCAGCATTTCCTTCTTCTTTCATATTTTCCTCAATTACAAATTTGCCCTTTTTGGTTTCTTCAATTAAATGACCTTTTTGACCCCCGAACCTAAATAAATAGAAAACGGACTCCAAATTCAAATTTTATTTTTTCAATACTTCTAAAATAATAAAAAATTGAATTCTGAAAGTTTAAAAAAATTTTAAATCCATTTGCTATTTATTTCGAATTTATTTCCAAAATTGCCCCTTTTATGCACTCGAACTTTACCATTTTTTAAACGAGATCCGAATCCAGATTTTTCACCAATCTCTTCCAAATAATTTAAAAATATGATCTGGAAGTTTTCATAATTTTGGAGCTCATTTGCTATTTTTTCGGGATTTATCTGCTTGAATTACTGCATAGGGGACCCGAGATTTGGTCATTTTGCAGATGAACTCCAAATCAAGATTTTGTTTTGTCAATCTCTTCCAAATAATTTAAAAATGATTTGCAAATTTTCAGAATTTTTGGAGTTCATTTGCTATTTTTTCGGGATTTATCTTGTTGAATTTTTGCATAGAGGATCCGGGATTTGGCCATTTTGTAAACGAACTCCGAATCAAGATTTTCTTTGCCCAATATCTTCGAAATGATTTAAGAATGAGATTTGCAAGTTTTCAGAATTTTTGGAGTTCATTTGCTATTTTTCCCATATTTTCTAATGTTGCCTTTTTGCCTCTGAAACTCGGTTTTGCTCAAAACAAGTTCGATTTTCAAATTTTCTTCAAACTGAGCCTTGGGCTATCCTTGTTTAATCATTCTTCTTCAATTAGGGGCTTTAGTCCTACCGAATCAGACAATTTCTGTAATTCTTCCAAATTTCACCGAAACCCACCAAAAACCCTAATTCTCGATTTTCTTTCGAATTGACTTTTCTTTCAGTTTTTCTTCCAAGTGGCTTCTCCATTACTCGTAGTCAGTATTTATCTTTCATTTGGAACCTTCAATTCTGAACAATTTGATCGTTCAAGCATTTTTCCCCAAATTTCCCGAACTAGGGTTTCCTTTCTACTGAAATTTCGTAACCCAACTTTCGACCTCCATATCTTTTAATGTAGACCTCGGATTATCAAAATTCTTTCACCATCTTTCAATTGAACTTCAGACCTTGATTTTGAAAGTGGGTTGACCTTTTAGTAGTTGAGTTTTTTGGGGTTGACTTTTTTTGGGGTTGACTAATTTTTTTTTGGGTTTGACTTTTTCTGTCTCCTTTCTTAGACTAAGCCTCGGAGTACCACTTGCAGGATGAGAAAAGCCTTTTAGCATTCTGAAAACATCAATTTAGGAAGAAAACGTACCTGATTTAGGGGTCCGGACAAAATTAGGTGTCTATAGCTGCTCATTTTTGGCTATTGCTGAGAATCAAGAATCAGGCAAAGATAAACAATCACTAATTTTGTCCGGTTAATGAAATCACATGTGAAGACAAGAGAAACTGAGTTTTTTTTTTTGTTTTGAAAAAGCTGTAAAATAGAAGATTTTGTCTTTAAATTGAATTCCCTAACTAATCCAGGCTCGACCCGTCTTAAAAAAACGAGTTTGATTTGCAAAAAAAGAAAAAATTATGCCCGAAGGTCTTAAAAATAGTGCTCGGAGGTCTTAAAAATGGTGCCCGAAAGCCTTACCCGTTATTTGAAAAATTATGTCCGAAGGTCTTAAAAATGGAGCCCGAAGGCCTTACCCATGAAAAAAATGCGTTGTATGCGACTTTAAAAATGATGCTCGAAGGTCTTAAGAATGGTGCCGGGAGGTCTTAAAAATGGTGCCCAGAGGTCTTAAGAATGGTGTCCGGAGGTCTTAAAAATGGTGCCCGAAGGCCTTACCCATGATTTTAAAAATTATGCCTGAAGGTCTTAAAAATGGTGCCCGGAAGCCTTACCGGTGATTTGAAAAATTATGCCCTAAGGTTTTTAAAATGGTGCCCGGAGGTCTTAAAAATGGTGCCCGAAGGCCTTACCTGTGATTTGAAAAATTATGCCCGGAGGTCTTAAAAATGGTGCCCGGAGGTCTTACCCGTGATTTGAAAAATTATGCCCGAAGGTCTTAAAAATGGTGCTCGGAGGTCTTAAAAATGGTGCCCGGAGGCCTTACCTGTGATTTGAAAATTTATGCCCTAAGGTCTTAAAAATGGTGCCCGGACGCCTTACCCGTGATTTGAAAAATTATGCCCGAAGGTCTTAAAAATGGTTTAAAAGCAAATACCTTGACGACAGTCCCAAGGCTTGACTTATTTGAGAAGCATAATGAATTTGATTTAAAACAGAAGAAATACCTCAGTGATGGTCTCGGGGCTCGACTCATTTGATAAAACAGAATAAATTCGATTTAAAACAAAAGGAAATACCTCGACGATGGTCTCGGGGCTTGATACATTTGATAAAACAGAATGAATTCTATTTAAAACAAAAGGAAATACCTCGATGGTGGTCTTAAGGCTCGACTCATTTGATAAAACAGAATGAATTCGATTTAAAACAAAATGAAATACCTTGACGGTGGTCTCGGGGCTCGACTCATTTGATAAAATAGAATGAATTCGATTTAAACAAAAGAAAATGCTAAGAATGATCCTGGGTTTGATTCTTTTGGGAAAATAAATTTAATCTGAAAATGAAAGGAACATACCTCGACGGCGGTCTCGGGGCTGGACTCATTTGAGAAGCAGAACGAGTTCGATTTAAAAGAAACATACCTCGACAGTGGTCTCGGGGCTCGACTCATTTGAGAAACAGAATGAGTTTGATTTGGGGAAGCCAGAGCTTTCCTGATTCCTGCAATGTTAGCTAAATGCAATGATGAGAATGACATGCTTTGCAAATGCTTGTATGCTTCCTGAGGATTAATGCAATCAAATGAATGTATCATGATTTCTAATCCATGGTTTCTTTGAGGTTCATAGATCATCTGAATTCATGACGGAGTCTTCAATTATTCACTGATGCCCCACTTAAGGAACCCTTTACTTAAGATAAATTGTCAAACAGTCCCAGTTTCTGACTTCGCTGAAATTCACAAATTTCTGACTTCATGACGGAGTCTCCAACACATTCACTGTTTTCCTTTACTTGGTGAATTTTCCATCAGGATTAGTGGTTTCCAAACCTTTTCTAAGATTTAGATCTATTCCTTAGTAATACTTTTAAACTCCCTTTTATTTAAAAAATTTTATGCTTACTAATCATCATTCAATTTAATAACAAACAAAATGCATCTCAAAAATGTATGAAAAAGAGTATGAAACAAGCAATTGTCATAAAATGGGTAACTAAAATTTATTGCAACAAAATGTTTTAAAATGATAAAAGTGGATATCAAGGATATAAGAAACAAATGTAAAGTTATATGGCATAATCTATATGAAATGCAATATCCTAAGTCATATGGCATAATCTAAATTAAATAAAATATTCTAGATGACATAATATACCCTAAATGAAATGAAATGACCTAGGTAATATAATATATTCTACATGAAATGCAATATCCTAAGTCATATGATATAATCTAAATGAAATAAAATATTCTAGATGACATAATATATCCTAAATGAAATGAAATAATTTAAATGACATGACAAATATGAATGATATGGCATATAATTTAAATGACATGGAATAAAATAATGCTATCATATAATATGCATGAATATAAAAATAACAATGCATGAACATAGTATATGCTAAATAAAAATAACTAAATAAAAGCATAGGATATCATGAAATATTCAAAACCATATAATAAACCATATAACATCAAAAAATATAAATCAAAATAATAACAATATCATATAAATGATTATAGCAAGAATCTCATATTATATAAAATGCATGAATATGGAAAATGCAATGCATGAAATCTATTTTTTCCTTTAATTAAGGAAATCCGTATATCTAAAAAGATATCCGGCTACCTTAGGAAAATATGTCAAATTAAATATTCTAAAACCAAAATACTTTGTGATTGTTTGAAAACAATTTTGAAAAGCTTGAATTAAAAATAAAAACTGGGCTAAATCTTTTTTAAATGGCTCTAATTTCCTAAGTTTAAAAATCCGAACTTGACTACCCTTAACCTGAGACTTGAAAACCCATTTTTAGAGTTTAAAAAGGCTTAGTAACTACCCTAAGTCAGTAGCTAACCCTCCTAATCAGCCCACTCTAAGTAACTTAACCAAAACAGAAAAATGATTTTTCTTTAAATTCAATTCTGACTCCACTGTCCAGTTTTAAGCCACGATTTTTTACCCTATTTTTAAAAATGCAAAAAATTCTGAAACCATTAGTGAAGACTCAGGACATGTAAAACTACACGGAAAAAAATCGGCTTAATTTTCTGATTAAAGATGAATTCCCAGAAAAATCGGAAAACTACAAAAATTGGGTGAAAAAACTGTTTTGCCAAAATACATTTTTGCCTTTGATAAAATCATTTAAAAATCAAAGTAAAAATATTTGAAACTCATAAAATGACTTACAAACAGTATCTAGGACTTTTTGAAAGTTAGATAAAAATTGGCTAAGTAAAAAAAAATCACAAAGGTAGAATAATCAACTTGACAAACTTAATTTTCCACAAGTGTGCTCAAGAGAGCATGACTTTGAACCATTAATTGGCTCAAGTCATTATTCAAGTGGCATGAACATGAAATGCATGAAAAATTACAGCAAACATAGTGCATGAAATGCATGAGCTTAAACCTAAATGTCATGAAAAAATGTATGGCATTCATGAAGTGTCCTAGACCTAAATGAACTTGCATGGCATTTAATATAACCTAGACCTAGAATGCATGAACATGCATGGCAAATAAATCTAACTTAATAACTAAAATATGCATGGCATTTTCACAAACATAAAGCATGCTTAAACCAAAAACTCAACCAAATATCATGCAAATGCTAACCTATCAACTAACATGGCAAGAATGCACATAAAATGCAAAAATTCCAAGGGTGGCCGAATAGCATAATGTAACTAGCAAACATGGCATTTTCACAAACACTTGGTATACTAGCATGCAAAACTAAATCAAATGTCATGAAAATGCAAAAACCTACCAACTAACATGGCAAAAATGCAACACACAATGCAAAACACTTGGAGTAGCCAAATGGCCTCAAGCTCCAACAAGCATGGCATTTTCACAAACACTTGGTATACTAACATGCTCAACTAAAATATAACACTCAAATCATGCAAAAACCACACAAGCATTTTCACAAACACTTAATATACTAAATCTAAAACATGCTCAACTAAGATACAAAACTCAAATCATGCAAAGACCACACAAGCATTTTCACAAACACTTGATATACTAAATCTAAAACATGCTCCAATTAAAACATTATGAAAACAGAAAATTAAAAATGCAAAAACATGATATTTAAAACATAAATGGCAACAAACAAAGCAACCAAATTAAAATATAACTCAAGAATATGAAGTAAAATAACATTTAAAACACCAAGATCAAAGAAAATAACATAAACAATATGGTAAAATAAACCAAAACAGCAACTTAAATAAATAATGTAGGCCATTTGGCCATGGTAAGTTTATTGTAAAAAAAAATATATTGTAAAAAATATATTCAAGAAAGAGATAAAGGAAGAACTTAAAAAGAAAAATAAAAAACATTTATTTAAAATGGAAACTCACCAAACAGTAATCAAAATAGCAAAAATAAGAATGGAAAATCAAGAAAGTGCAAGAGTTGGTGCTCAAGAGCAACCTCAAGAAGCTATATTTCAAGCTTTATCTCTTCAAACTTTCCTTTCTTTTCTAAACTTTTCTTTTTTTGCTTTCAACCAAGGAGAGAAAAACCAAGTAAAAACTAAAAGAACTCAGCAAAATAAAGATGAAAAAATGAATTTTCTGCCCCCCTCCAAGGCTGGCCGAATGGTCCTTAATATTCTCAAGGTGTTGTCATTTTTTTGTAACCAATTTCCCATCAAATGGCTAATAATTCAAGTTGAAAAGTCATGAAATTACCACCTTTAGATTAGCATATCAGCTATCTCAAATTACATCTGTTCAAGAATAATGTTGACATCTCTCTTGGCCTATGTGGCTTAATCACCATGGCTTGATCAAAGAGAATCTCTAACTAACTCTTGATTTTTAGCCATTTGATTGAAAAATCAGAAGCTTCCTCCTATCTTTGGGCCTAGGCAGGCCAGCACTTCTCTTTTCCAGCCCAACTCTGAATTTTTGAAAGGCCCAAAGAAGCCCTTTTCGGTTGCTTGGGTGAAATGACCGTTTTGCCCCCCGGATGCAAATAAATATCAAACGGACTCCAAATTCAATTTTCTTTTTTAAATACTTCAAAAATAATAAAATACTGAGTTCTGGAAGTTTTCAAAATTATCCGAGTCCGTTTGCTATTTATTTGGATTTTTTCTTCCAAAAATGCCCTTTTATGCCCCCACATTTTACCATTTTTTAAACGAGCTCCAAATCAAGATTTTTCTTCACCAATCTCTTCAAAATAATTAAAAAGTGTGATTTGAAAGTTTTCATAATTTTTGGAGTTCATTTGGTATTTTTTCGAGATTTATCGGCTTGAATAACTACATAGGAGCTCGATATTTGGCCATTTCGCAAACCGACTCCGAATCAAGATTTTATTTCGCAATCTCTTCCAAATAATTTAAAATTGATATTTTCAAAATTTCAGAATTTTTGGAGCTCATTTGCTATTTTTTCGGGATTTATCTTCTTGAATTATTGCATAAGAGGCCCGGGATTTGGCCATTTTGCAAACGAACTCCGAATCAAGATTTTCTTTCACCAATATCTTCCAAATAATTTAAAAATGAGATTTGAAAAATTTTAAAAGATTTGGAGCTCATTTGCTATTTTCCGGGATTTTCCTTTTTGAATTACTACATAAGAAGCCCGGGATTTGGCCATTTTGCAAACGAACTCCAAATCAATATTTTCTTCCGCCAATCTCTTCCAAATAATTTAAAAATGAGATTTGCAAAATTTCAGAAGATTTGGAGTCCATTTTCTATTTTTCCTAAATTTTCTAATTTTGCCCTTTTACCTCCGAAACTAGGTTTTGCTCAAAACAAGTTCGATTTTTAGATTTTCTTCAAGCTGAGCCTTGGGCTATTCTTTTTTAATCATTCCTCATCCATTGGGGCTTTGGTCTTACCAAGTCGGGCCATTTCTGTGATTCTTCCCGATTTCACAGAAATCCACTAAAAACCCTAATTCTCGATTTTCTCCCGGATTGACTTTTCTTTCGATTTTTCTTGCAAGTGACTTCTCTATTACCCGTAGTCAGTGCTTATCTTTCATTTGGAACCTTCAATTTCGACCAATTTGATCGTTTAAGCATTTTTCCCCATATCTCTCGGATTAGGGTTTCCTTTCTACTGAATCTTCAAATCCCAACTTCCGAACTCCATATCTTTCAATGTATACCTCGGATTATCAAAATTCTTTTGCCATTTTTCAATTGAACTTAAAATCTTGATTTTGAAAGTGGGTTGACTTTTTTAGTAGTTGACTTTTTGAGGTTGACTTTTCGAGGTTGACTTTCTTCGGGGTTGACTTTTTCAAGTTTGACTTTTTATGCTCACCCTCTTAAACTAAGTCTCGGAGTAACCACCTGTAGGATAAAAAAAGTCTTTTTACACTAAGAAACATCAATTTAGGAAGAAAACATACCTATATTAGTGGTCCGGACAAAATTAGGTGTCTACATAGTGTGTGCGGAGGAACAAAACAAACATGTCACCACCTATTCTACACCCCTTATTCTAAATTCCCCACTAAAATCAAACAATGTAAAGCATTAGTCAAGCAAACATAAAAATATACGCTACAAAATAAACATAGAACAATAATAGTATGAATGCACATGAAGATGAACATATTTAAAACATTTTATTATTTTCAAAATTCTCTTTATTATTTCAAAAAATATGGGAATTAAAATTAAATACCAACTAAACCAACAAAACCGAGACTTAGATAACACACGACTAATTCTAGGCCTAACTCTCTAAAAAGTCCCCAGCGGAGTTGCCAAGCTGTCGAAACCTAAAAAAATAACAAGTCTCACCGCAAGACTTTATTATTCGTTAAGAGTGACATTAAAAAACAAAAAAAAAAGGAAAAGTCAACTTAATTCCTTTGGAAAAAACGAAGCTGTCGATACGTGATCCCGATCACGAGGACCCGTTCGACTAAGGGAGAAACAGAAGCAGAGGAAAAGATGACTTAATTCCTCTAGATTGAAATAAAAGGTCGAGGGTATGAAAACGGCCTCGGAAAAAGACATGGAGTCGTCACCAATCTTTTTTAGCTAGGTGTGATCGGCCACCTATTAAAACCAATTTATAAAATATTTTAAAATTAATTAAAACATTTTTAAACCAATTTCAAGTCTGCATTATGAACTAGAGAAAATCGAAGAATCGGGTTCGGGACTTGGTTACTTGTGGGGAAGGATTAGCACCCCCACAACGCCCGTATAGAACGGTACCTTATTAATCATGTGTTATCTCAAGTCTCGGTAAAAGTTGGTTTTTAATTTAGTATTTCAAGTTAATTCCCAATTTTAAGAAAAATAATTCCATTTTTAATTGAAAATAATCCAAAATTTATTAATTCAAAATTTTCCTATATTCCCCGACAAAATTGGCAAAATATAGAAATTTTTATTCATTTGGAAAACTTTCCGAATCATTCTCATTTTTTTGAAAGAAAGATGCTCCTTTATTAATGATAATTGATGATATTCCCTCCAGCAAACCCGGTAGAGAACTCATGAATTATTTTAACTCGGGAATATCTTTATTTTTATTGAAAATCATTATCTTTTTCAAAACATTTAAAAATATGAATATGAACATGTATGACATAAATAAAATGATATGGCAAAGTCTAGTTAATATAATGCAACCTAAATGATATGACATAATTTAAATGGCATAGTATATTCTAAATAATGTAAAATCCTAAGTATCATGGTATATTCTAAATGAAATAAAATGATTTAAATGACATGGCAATTTTAAATGATATGCCATATTTTAAATGAGATGGCATATTCTAAATAATGTAACCTAATGACATGGAATATGATCTAAGTGATAAGAAATGACATGAAACATAAAATAAAGCTATCATAAAATATGCATGAAAATAAAATAAAAATGCATGAACATAGTATATGCTAAATAATGTGACAAAAAATAAATGACTAAATAAAAGATATAGGATAGCATGAAATATTCAAAATCATACGGAAAACAATATAACATTATAAATTGTAAATCAAAGTAATAATAATACCATGGAAAATATCATAGCAAAATTCACATATTAAATAAAATTCATGAACATGGAAAATGCAATGCATGAAAATGTATTTTTTTCCTCTAATAAAGAAATCCGTATATCTAAAAAGATATCTGGCTACCTTAGGAAAATATGTCAAATTAGATTTTCTAAAAAAAAAAAAAAAGCAAAACTTTGTGATTGTTTGAAAACAATTTGGATAAAAACTTGAATGAAAATTAAAACCTCTACCAAACCCTTTTAAAATGGCTCTAATTTCCTAAGTTTAAACTCCCGGACATGACGACCCTTAACCCGAGATTTATAAAATCATTTTTAAAGTTTAAAAAGGCTTAGAAACTACCCTAAGACAGTAGCTAAAGCTTCTAACCAACCCCCTCTAATCTGCCTTTACTATCCGATTTTGACACATGATTTTTTAGCTTATTTTTAAAAATTCAAAAAAATCTAAAAACAATACTGGAGACTCCGAACATGTAAAACTACACGAGCAAAAATTGGCTTAATTTTCTGATTAAAGATGACTGCCCAGAAAAATCAGAGAAGTTCAAGTACTAGGTGAAAAAAACTGTTTTGTCAAAACACATTTTTTGCCTTTGATAAAGTCATTAAAAAATCAAAGTAAAAATTGTTGGAAATTATCCTAAAGACCTAAGAACAGTAGCTAAAACATTTAAAAACCTTGGACAAAAATTGGCTAAGTAAAAAAAAATCACAAAGGTAGAATAATCAATTTGACAACTCTTTAATTTTCCACAAGTATGCTCAAGAGAGCATGACTTTGAGCCATTAATTGGCCTAAGTGACAAATCAAGTGGCAATGACGTGTAATGCATGAACATACAGCAAATGAAATGTATGAAATGCATGGTCTAAAGCACAAATGTAAAGGAAATGCATGACAATTCAAAATAACCTAAATGCCTAGCATGAATTTGCATGGCAATAAATGCTATCCTACCTTAATATGCATGCAGTGCTTGATAATGCAAATATGACTTGGACCTAATATGTTGTGAATATGCATGAAAATGCTAATGTAACCTAAGACCTAAGTAGCATAGCAATGCATGGCAATACCAATATGATTTAAGACCCAATATGCATGGCAATACCAATATGGCCTAGACCTAAGATGTAGTGAAAATGCATAGCATTACAATGAACATACCATGACCAATGAACCTAATGCTAATGCTAATGCTAGAACAAATAGCAACTAATACACAATTTCAAGATATGATAATGAAAAGCATGTTACCTAAACAAAATGCAAATGCATGACAAGGTAAGGAATGCATGAAGAGGCCAAATGGTCACATAATACTCTAATGCAATCCTATCTAGTAAATGGCACAAGTACATGACAAATCATATCAAGATGCATAATGTCATGACATTTTCACAAGCATATGACATACTAAAATCAAAATGCACAACCTCATGGCATGGAGATGCAAACAAGTCAAGAGGCAAGATGAAAATGCACATGCAAGGCATACTAAATATCAAGATATGCTAACTCATGGCATGGAGATGCAAACAAGCCAAGAAGCAAGATAAAAATGCACATGTAAGGCATAGCAACATGGAATACCTGAATGGCCATATGACAAAATATGAAAATGCAAACATGTGTATAATATAAGACATGATATATGAAAAAAATGCACAATATGAGCATATGAACACAATGGCCGAATATGCAAGGGAAAATTATTAAGCATAGAAATGAAATATAGAAACAAATATAGCATAGAAAATAATGTAAAGAACATATAAAAAATTAAACATATACATGCAAAGCAAAGCAAATAACAAGCAAAAGTAGTAAATAAAACAAGGAAAGTTAAGCTCCATGGTGGTATAAAATGGGCATAGCCTCTCACTTAACCATAATCACTTGGTCTTGCCAAGTTCATGAAGCCTTTCCATTTCAAAAATCAGAAAATAAACCATGCAAAACAGCAAAATTAAGGTGAGCTTCATGGTAGGTAAAAATGGGCATAGCCTCTCCCCTAACCATGGTCACTTGGTCTTGCCAAGATCATGTAGCCATTTCAACCTTTTTTGCTTCATCTTTTTGTAAAAATCAGAATATAAAATACTTAAACAAACCTTCTAAAAATCATTTTTCTCACAACAACATGCAAGGAAGAAAAAAGAGAAGACCAAAGCCAACAAACATCCACATTCGGCCAAGCATAAAACTATGTAAAAAAATTGTTTTCAATCTTTTTGATGGAGAAGAAGAGATGGAAACTTAAGTAAACATTTAAAAAACTTTATTTCTATGAAAAATGTTGTAGGAAAACAAGATAGAAAATCAAGAAATCACCATAGAAAACAAGAAGAAACCATGCTAGAGCTTGGTAGAGATGACTATCTTCAAGCTCTCCTATTGAAAACCTTTTTTTCTTTCTTTCAAAACCTTCTTCTTTTCTAAATTAGCTACTGACTTCAGCCAAAAAACTTATGAAAAATGAAACCAACCCCCCTCTAATGGCTTGGCCTAATGGCCCTCTCACCCTTGGATGAAAATTTCACTTTTTCTCCTCCAATCTTGGCCCTAAGATTAAGATATTTTGATGACAACATAAAAATGTCATCTTGCCAATTGATAGCAGCCCTTAATATGTGTACTCAGCCCTTGTAGTAACCTCAGCCCTTAGATGCAAAAGAGGACCAATCCTATGCACTCCCTTGCTTGGCCCTTTGAGTGCCTACCCTTGGATGAGTTGTGCTCTTCCATTCTTGGTCATTGGATGAGGAAAACATAAAAATGACATCTTGTGGATTAAATCTAGCCCTCAACATGTGTACTCATCCCTTGTAGATGGCCTAAGCCAATCCCATGCACACCCTTGTTTGGCCGAATGGATGCTCACCTTTGGATGAATTGTGCTCATCGTTTTTCTTCCATTCTTGGCCATTAGATGAGGGTTCTTTCATGAAAAATAAAAATGTCATCTTGGCATTTAAACTTGGCCATTGGATGGTGCATTCAACTTTCCTCCAAGGCACCTAAGCCATTGGATGAAGGGGGGACCATTTGCGAGGTGTTAGTGGTAGCATGTGGCTTGATAGTGACTAAGGAATTAAATTGTTCAAGCTTCCTTCTTCTCATCTATACTGGCTGACCAAGGGAAGAAAAATCCCAGCAATTCCTTCTTCTTTCATATTTTCCTCAATTACAAAATTGCCCTTTTTGGTTTCCTCGATGAAATGACCTTTTTGCCCCCAAACCTAAATAAATAGAAAACGGACTCCAAATTCAAATTTTATTTTTTCAATACTTCCAAAATAATAAAAAAATTGAATTCTGAAAGTTTTCAAAATTTTCCAAGTCCATTTGCTATTTATTTCGGATTTATTTCCAAAATTACCCCTTTTATGCACCCGAACTTTACCATTTTTTAAACGAGCTCTGAATCCATATTTTTATTCACCAATCTCTTCCAAATAATTTAAAAATGTGATCTGGAAGTTTTCATAATTTTTGGAGCTCGCTATTTTTTCGGGATTTATCTACATGAATTACTATATAGGGGACCCAGGATTTGGCCATTTTGCAAACGAACTTCGAATCAAGATTTTCTATTGCCAATCTCTTCCAAATAATTTAAAATTGAGATATACAAATTTTCAGAATTTTTGGAGTTCATTTGCTATTTTTCCGGGATTTATCCTGTTGAATTTTCTGCATAGGGGACCCGGGATTTGGCCATTTTGCAAACAAACTCCGAATCAAGATTTTCTTTCTCCAATCTCTTTGAAATGATTTAAGAATGAGATTTGAAAATTTTCATAATTTTTGGAGTTCATTTTCTATTTTTCCCGTATTTTCCAATTTTGCCCTTTTACCTTCGAAACCCGATTTTGCTCAAAACAAGTCCGATTTTCAAATTTTCTTCAAACTGAGCCTTGGGCTATCCTTGTTTAATCATTCCTCATCAATTAGGGGCTTTATTTCTACCAAATCGGCCCATTTCTGTAATTCTTCCAAATTTCACCGAAATTCACCAAAAATCCTAATTCTCGATTTTTTTTTGAATTGACTTTTCTATCAGTTTTTCTTCCAAGTGGCTTCTCCATTACCCGTAGCCAGTACTTATCTTTCATTTGGAACCTTCAATTTCAAACAATTTGATCGTTCAAGCACTTTTCCCTAAATTTCCCGAACTAGGATTTTCTTTCTACTGAAATTTCGTAACCCAACTTTCGACCTCCATATCTTTCAATGTAGACCTCGGATTATCAAAATTCTTTCACCATTTTTCAATTGAACTTCAAACCTTGATTTTGAAAGTGGGTTGACTTTTTTAGTAGTTGACTTTTTTAGGGTTGACTTTTTTGAGGTTGACTTTTTTTTTGAGTTTGACTTTTTCTGTTTGCTTTCTTAGACTAAGCCTCGGAGTACCACCTGCAGGATGAGAAAAGCCTTTTATCATTTTGAAACATCAATTTAGAAAGAAAACATACCTGCTTTAGGGGTCCGGACAAAATTAGGTGTCTACAGTTTGCCTTGCATGTTCTCTTTAGATATCATTTGCTTGTTACTTAGTTTTATTTTTCATAATGCATTGGAGGATGATGTCGTCCACTTCCCTCTTCTTTCCTTCCTTCAAAGTCGGGTGTCATTTAGACATGATCGAGTCAATCCTTCCTTGGCTTGGACATTGATATGTCCTTTATTGACTTTGACCTGTTGACTTTGACTTTAGAGGGTTGACTTTTCGCTTTGACTTTTGGGATGGAGTTTTTGGAGAAAGGATCTTTTTAGGGGTAATTTGGTCTTTGTCCCATTTTTTTCTCCTTTTAGCTCACCTTACCTTTTCCTTCCCATAAATTTTGATTTTCACTTTTTGGATTTGGCTTTTTGGAAGGATTTTTGAACTTGTGGTTGAATCTTGACTATTCACTCAAAGTAATCTTGGCCCTTGTATTATTTTTCCCATCCTTATAAAGGTAGTCATTCTTCCTCACCTCATCTCATTTATGTCTTCCCACCAACTTTTGGAAGAGTGAGAAAGTGAAAGAGCAAAATTCTTTGGTGGAAGAGTGAGCAAGTGGCGTGGAGTCTCTTTGGTGTGGTTATCTGATAACTCTATAAAATAGAGTTATTTTACCATTTTTTATATAGCTAAGTCCTTGTAGTTTAAAGTATTAATTAATTATTTTTAGTTACTTTTATTTATTTTTAATTTCATTTTATTTATTTATTTTATGTTTAATTTAGTTATTTATTTAATGACTTTTGTATTTTTGTAGAGTTCTAAAGTAATAAGGAGAATATCAGTTCATATATGGAAAGTCAAAGCTGAAAGCTTTACTTGCCCACAAAAGTTTTCCTACTTCAAGCTTTTGGAGTTCTATAAATAGGAACCCTTAAGGACTTTATAAAAGACTTCTCCCTAGCTGTCAAATCTGAAACTTGTAAATAACCTAATTTTCTTAAGAGGAGAGCAACCACCACAAAATTGCAAGGAGCAATAGAGATTTTGAAGGATTGAAGAGAGAAGATCTGACAACCCTTAGTCTTCTCTTATCTCTTATCACTTATCTTCTTTATCTTTCTTGTAATATTTATGATGATGTAACTCCTTTGTTTTATATTATTTATTATGAACTAATTTATTTTTCTAGGGTTGCAATGGAACTCAACATGTAGTTTGGATTATTTTACTTTCTTTCTTGATTTAAGGATGGTGCAACCTAAAAATAACAAGTCTCATTGCAAGACTTTATTATTCGTTAAGCGTGACATTAAAAAAAATAAAAAAGGAAAAGTCGACTTGAAAAATAAAAGTTTTGAAAATGACCTTGAAAAAGACATGGAGTCGCCATCAATCTTTTTTAGCTAGGTGTGATCGGTCACCTATTAAAACCGGTTTTGTAAAATATTTTAAAATGAATTAAAACATTTTTTAAAACCAATTTCAAATCTGCGTTATAATCTAGAGAAAATCGAAGAATCGAGTTCGGGACTCGGTTACGTGCAGGGAAAGATTAGCACCCCCACAACGCCCATATAAAACTGTACCTTATTAATCGTGTGTTATCTCAAGTCTCGGTAACAAGTCGGTTTTAAATTTAGCATTTTAAATTAATTCCCAATTTAAAGAAAAATAATTCCTTTTTTAATTGAAAATGATCCGGAATTTATTACTTCAAAATTTTTCTATATTTCCCAACAAAGTGGAAAAATAAAGAAATTTGTATTTATTTGGAAAATTTTCCGAATCATTCTCATTTTAAAGAAGATATTCCGTTATTAATGATAATTGATGATATCCTCCCCAGCAAACCCGACAGAAAACTCATGAATTATTTTAACTCAGGAATATCTTTATTTTTTTGAAAATCATTATCTTTTTCAAAACATTTTAAAAAATATGAACATGAATATGTATGACATAGTAAAGATGATATAACAAAGTCTAGACAATATAATGCAACCTAAATGATATGATATAATTTAAATGGCATAGCATATTCTAGATGAAATGAAATATCCTAAGTATCATGATATATTCTAAGTGAAAAGAAATGACCTAGGTAACATGATATATTCTAAATGAAATATCCTAAGTGACATAACATATTCTATATGAAATAATATGTCCTAAGTAACATGAAATATTCCAAATGAAATGAAATATCCTAAGTGACATGATATTCTAAATGAAATGAATGTAACCTAAGTAAAATAATATATTCTAAATGACATGAAGTGAATATGAAATATAAAATAATGCTATCATGAAATATGCATAAAAATAAAAATGATAATGCATGAACATAGTATATGCTAAAAAATGTGACAAAAATAAATAACTAAATAAAAGCATGGGATAGCATGAAATATTCAAAACCATATGACAAACAATATAACACCATAAAATTTAAACCAAAATAATAACAATACCATAGAAATTATCATAGCAAAAATCACATATTATATAATATGCATGAATATGGAAAATGCAATGCAAGAAAGTGTATTTTTTTCCTTTAAATAAGGAAATCCGTATGCCTAAAAAGATATCCGGATACCTTAGGAAAATATATCAAATTAAATTTTCTAAAATCAAAATACTTTGTGATTTGTTTGAAAACAATTTTGAAAATCTTGGATAATAAAACGTCTTAGCCGAATCCCTTTTAAAAATGGCTCTAATTTCCTAAGTTTAAAATCCCGGACTTGACCACCCTTAACCCGAGCTTTATAAAATCATTTTTAAAGATTAAAATATCTAAAAACCAAGCTAGGACAGTAGCTAAAGTTCCTAACCAACCCCTTCTAAATGCCTTAGCCAAATTCAATAATTGTTTTTCTTTTGAATTCAAATCTGCCTCTACTGTCCAATTTTAAATCATGATTTTTTAACCTATTTTTAAAAATTCAAAAAACTCTAAAAAATAAAAATACTAGAGACTCAGAACATGTAAAACTACACGGGAAAAAATTTGTTTAATTTTATGATTAAAGATAACTTCCAATAAAAATCGGGAAAGTTATAAAACTAGTGAAAATTGTTTTGCCAAAACACATTCTTTTGCCTTTGATAAAATCATTTAAAAAAACAAAGTAAAAATATTGGAGACTCTCTTAAGGACCTAAAAACAGAAGCTAAAACTTCTAAAAACTTGGACAAAAATTGGCTAAGTAAGAAAATCACAAAGGTAGAATAATCAATTTGACAACTCTTTAATTTTCCACAAGTATGCTCAAGTGAGCATGACTCTGAGCCATTAATTGGCCTTAGTCACAAATCATGTGGCATGATATGATATGCATGAAAATACAGCAAATTGAATGCATGAAATGCAGGATTTAAAACCTAAATGATATGGAAAATGCATGGCATAAAGAATATGGCCTAGACCTAACATGAACTTGCATGGCAATAAATGCAACCTAGGTCTAAACATGCATGAAATGCATGGCAATGCTAATGAAACCTAGACCTAAAAATACATGGCAATAACACAAACACATAGTATGCTAAATCAAAATACACAAAGTTATGGCATGAAAATGCAAAGCTATCAACTAGCATGATGAAAATGCATATAGGAGACATAAAAAAAGGGAGGTAGCCGAATGATCTATAGGTATAAATGGGCATGGCATTTTCACAAAAACATGGCACACTAAATCAAAATACATAAAATCATAGCATGAAAATGCAAACCTATCAACTAACAAGATGAAAATGCACATGCAAAGCATAGAAAATGGAGGAGGCTGAATGGTCACATGCTCACAATGATGGTATTCTAACATGGCATTTTCACAAACACATGGCATGGTTTAGAACTAAGCTACCACAATCAAGCTAACCTACCACAATCAAGCTAATCTAACACAAGTAAGCTAATCTAATACAAGAAAGCTAACCTACCACAACAAATCACATGAGTAAAATCAAACACAAAATCATTTAACAAAAAACAACCCATTCGGCCAACATGAAAAATAAAGAAAGAAAAAAACTTGTTTTCTTGATTTTTTTTTTAAAAAAACAAAGTAGAAGCTCCTTAGAACTTATTTTAAAAACAAATTTATTTCATAAAAGAGAATAAAATAACAATCAAAATAAGAAAATCATGTCATTTTCGACCAATTTGATTTGGAACCTTCAATTGGAACCTTCAATTTCGACCAATTTGATCGTTTAAGCATTTTTCCCCCAAATTTTTTAAACTAGGGTTTCTTTTCTACTGAATCTTCGTAACCCAATTTTTGAACTCCATATCTTTCAATGTAGACCTCGGATTATCAAAATTCTTTCACCATTTTTTTAATTGAACTTCCAATCTTGATTTTGAAAGTGGGTTGACTTTTTTAGTACTTGACTTTTTGGGGTTGACTTTTCTGGGGTTGACTTTTTCAAGTTTGACTTTTTATGCTTGCCTTCTTAGACTAAGTCTTGGAGTACCACCTGCGGTAGGAGAAAAGCCTTTTTGCATTCTGAAACATCAATTTAGGAAGAAAACATGTCTGATTTAGTGGTCTGGAAAAAATTAGGTGTCTACAGCTGCCCCTCTTTGACTATTGCTGAGAATCAGGAATCAGGCAAAGATAAACAAACACTAATTTTGTCTGGTTAGTGAAACCATATGTGAAGAACAGGGAAATAGAGTTTTCATTCATCATTTTTTTCATTTTTTTCCATTTTTTTCATTTTTCCATTTTTCCATTTTTTCATTTTTTTCATTTTTTCATTTTTCTCATGTCATTTTTATTATTTTTAAAAAAAGCTATAAATTGAAAATTTTATCCTTAAATTGAGTTCCCTGACTAATCAAGGCTCGACCTGTCTTAAGGAAACGAGTTTGATTTTCAAAGTGATGACTTGAGCGAAACTAGAAGTCGAAAAGTTATCTAGGCGAAACCATAGATAATTTTCAAGGTGATGACTTGGGAAAAACCAGAAGTCGAAAAAGACCTGGGTGAAACCAAAAGTCGAAAAAAACCTGGGTGAAACCAGAGGTACTTTCTTAATATGGCGTCCGAAGGTCTTATCCATGATTTTGAGTAATTATGCCCGGAGGTCTTAAAAATGGTGCCCGAAGGTCTGATCTATGATTTGGAAAATTGCGTTGTATGCGACTTTAAAAATGATGCCCGGAGGTCTTAAAAAATGGTGCCCGGAGGTCTGATATATGATTCGAAAAACTGCACTATATGCGACTTTAAAAATGATGCCCGAAGGTCTTAAGAATGGTTTGGAAAATTGATTCCCGGAGGTCTTAAAAAATAGTGCCTAGAGGTCTGATATATGATTTGGAAATTGCACTTTATGTGACTTTAAAAATAATGCCCGGAGGTCTGATCTATGATTTGGAAAATTGATGCCCGGAGGTGTTTTTAAAAAACAGTGCCCGGAGGTTTGATCTATGTTTTGGAAAATTACGCTGTATGCGACTTTAAAAATGATGCCCGGAGGTCTGATCTATGATTTGGAAAATTACGCTGTATGCGACTTTAAAAATGATGCCAGGAGGTCTGATCTATGATTTGGAAAATTGATGCCAGGAGGTCTTTAAAAAATGGTGCTCGGAGGTTTGATCTATGATTTGGAAAATTTCGTTGTATGTGACTTTAAAAATGATCTTTGAAGAATTGTTGAAAATTAACCTGAAAGATTTTGAGAAGATACGAATGCTTTTTGATGCTGGTTCAAATGATTAACAGGATGCACATACCTCATATTGCAAATGTAAATGTTTTGAATTGATGCAAATGTTTATTGATGCTGATGCAAATATTGGATAAGATGCAGATGCTTCATGGTGTACATGCAAATGGCTCAGATTGATGCAAATGCTTATTGATGCAGCTACAGATGTTGAATAAGATGCAGATGCTTCTAAATGATGCAAATGCAAATGATCCTCAAATAATGTAATTACTTCATAGAAGGATGCAAATGCAAAGGTCAACAATGTGCAAATGCTTCTATATGATGCAAATGCAAAGATTGATAATGATGCAAACGCTTCATGAAAGGATGCAAATGCCCCTGATCATTTTTCTAGACTTTGGCTTAGCCTTTCCAATTCATTTTTCCTCTTCAAATCAGAGTATAACTTCAATTCATTTTTCAATCTTTGGCTATTTCCTTTGCCCCAACAGTTTTCAAACTCTTATTGACAGAAGTCTGCTGGCCGAGTCCTATTTCTTCTTCTAATATTTGGAAATCAAGATTAACCCTAGTAGTTCCACACCTTTGGGTTAGAAAAACCCTTATCTCATGTCAACATCAAAAATGGGTATTTCAAAAAAAATATCTTTATTTGTTTTCTTATTTTAAAAACTTCTGAACAAGAATATTAACCCCGTAGTGTGTGATGTACAAATCTTTTGAAGACTGATGATCACTGTTAAAAATTTCTTTAAGTGTCAATCTGGGTTTTTCAATTTGAATTGGCAATGCTTGGTATAACAAGATTTTGGTTGATCAAAGAAAATTTCATAACAAAAATGTATGTCCCTTCTAGACTTACAAATGGAACAGGTTTTATAAATCATGAATTCATTGAGAATCAAACAAATTCAACATTCTTTTAGTTTTCATATGAAAGCATTTTGACAAGCGTCAAGATTGGCTGGGATTTTTAAACTTGAAAGTTTAATCTTGGAGGGAAAAAATCTCAGTTTTTGAAGTCAATCCTCCGAATAGAGTTGACAATTTAGGAAGTTCATGAATTCCTAGATGTTCCTCAATGACCACTTCTTCAAGATGACCTTCTCTTTTGTGGTATTGGTACTAACATAAATGGCATCAAAAATTTCATTTTACTCTAGACCGCCCATTTTTGGGTTTTCGCCCTAGAGTCCCATTCTTTCCATTTTTTCTTCTATTTCTTTTTTTTATTGTTTTACCATGCACTTGACAAATCTAAATTCTTCCTTAGTGAATGATAATTCGATGAGATGGGATAAAATCTGAGGAAAAACCCTTCAAGTTAAATATTCATGCTTAATCAAAATGGACTTTTAAAGCACGTAATGTAGGTCATGGTTCGGGGTTTAGAAAGAAAGGATAAATGGGCCCAAAATATGTGTTTAAGGGTAATCAAATCAAGGATCATTTCTTGAGGAGGATTTTCTTTGAAGCATTTGTCCCTTTTGGACTTTTCATTCCTTTTGACTTTGCTCTTTTTCTTTTTTTTGCTTTTGGCTTTCATTTGCCATACTTTTTCACATTTTTTTGTTTTTTTTTTGCTCTTGGCTTCCATTTCGCCATCTTTTCCTCTTCATTTTTCTTTACTTCGACAGAGTGAGCCCGTATTTATTCGGGGCTCAATTTCCTTTGTAGATGTCTTTGAGCTAGGACTCATTTTTTCATGATCTTTGAGAAGATCTTTCCTCACATTTGCCCCCCAGTGTAGAGAGTGATCATTGATCAGGGTTCAAAGAAGAAAGAATTCTTTTGGCTCAAAAGGGGTGACTATGGATAATTTCTTTTTTGAGAAAGGGATATGAAAGATGGCCATTCATCATATCAAGCACAAATATTCTCATTGAAAAGCAATCGCTAGGGGAAATAGATAATCAAAGTTTCATTTTGCACTTTGGAATCATCTTAATTCTCATATGCATGATATCACAATATTTCCTCTTTTTTTTTTTTTGTCGCATGCCCCACTGATTCATGCGTTAGTCCCATCTTTTTTCACCATATATCCATTATTTCCACATATGATGCCCCAATTTGATTAACCATGAGAACTTGTATCAACGAGGAACATAGGAAGTGTAGGTCTATTTTGAAAAGGCTGAGTTTCAAATATGAGTTCTTTGAAAAGACAAGGAAAATATGACCCAAAAACGAGTTTTCTCTGGGACATGGAATAATCTAGTTTAATCATTGTGCCCCAGGGGACAATCATGAAGTGATGTTTGGGCAATTAGTGTTTTGTGGTTGTTGAAAATGACATGAATGGTTTTGGCACAACCTTGACACACAACAAATTACCATGATCTAAATTCTTGAAAGAATGTCTCATTTGTTTGAATTTCAAAGAGCTCAAAAAAATTTCAAAAAGTTTATTACTTTGTTCATAGCCTAGACTAGGATCTACATCTTTGCTTATTCTATGATGACATTGGTTTTATGAAGTTCAATCATTCATATTCCTTGAAGCATTAGGTTTTCCAAGTGGTCTTGGTTCAAGGGATTTAGGCCTAGGAAAGCCTAAAAGAGAGGGTATTGGGTATTGGGTCATTTGTAACAATGATCATCAATATTCTCGAGACTATCCATTATAAAAACTTCCTTAATGCTTGTTTTTGCAAATTCAAAATATTGTTAAAACACAACAAACACAAAGCATTTAAAATTCAAAATTCATTAATTCATATGAATATGAATATCGACATGAGACAAGTGTTTTCATCATAAGGTCTGAAACTACATGCATCAAAATGCTCCTATTGACATCCTTCAAATGTAGTAATTCTCCTCCTAAAACCCTGAAAGAAACTGATTTACGGCAAAGCGGCCTTCCACTGATTGATAAGTTCCGGTGTCAAAATACCATCGCGGATAAGACTTTCAATCCTTTCCCTTAATTGTCTGCATTTTTCAGTTGAATGCCCAACTACCCCCAGGTGATAATCACACTTGCTGTCAGGGTCATAACTCCTTGCTGATGGATTCGAAGATATTTTCAAAGGTACTGGGTAAGGTATAGATTCTTTATTAGTAATGGCAGCAGGTCAGGGATTGGAATTCTTTCTTGGATATCCCGTGGTCATTTTCTGGAAGTAGGCCTTATAGCAAGGACTAGTATAGGATTAGGTGCTTGGATCGATAGGTAAATATAAAGGCTTGGAGATACCTCAGTAGGGTAACATGATTGGTATGAGGAAAACTAGGAATATAGGACGAAATCTCCCATAGCTTGGACATCTTCCTCTTTCTTTCTAGATGCCCTATTTCTCTCGGCATTCGATGTTCCTTCTCCTTCAAGTTTCCCATTCTTGATAGCATTCTCAATCATCTCACTTGAGATTACCATCGCGCAAAATTCTTCGAGGCATTGTCGACGAGTCTATCATAGTACGGGGCCCATAGTGTACTCACAAAAAGGACGGTGATTTCCTTTTGTGTCAAAGATGGTTGTACTAGGGTGGACATGTTCCTCCACCTCTGAGCATACTCTTTAAAGCTCTCAGTAGCTCTTTTCTCCATATTTTGCAAGGTGAGACGGTCAGGTGTCATGTCGGTCTTATCTTGTACTTGTTTTGAAAAGCCCTGGCCAAATCATTCCAAGAGCGAATCTGATCCTTGCTCAACTGACAATACCACCTATTTGCGGACCCGCTGAGGCTATCCTGAAAGTAGTGGATCAGAAGCTTATCATTATCTATATGACTTGTCATCTTTAGGTAGAACATAGTGATGTGGGCTGATGAATCAATCGTCCCATCATATTTCACAAAGTCAGGAGCCTTGAATTTAGGAGGAATGACTAAATCGAGGACCAAGCATCGTTCTTTCGCATCCACACTCCTAAATATGTCTGTATTTTCTAATTCCCAGAGCCTTTCATCTAGCAACTGATATTTCCCTTGGGAATCTGCCAACTCTACCTCATTTACTGCAACCATTTTCAACTTTGCCTGTTCAGCTGGATCATCTGAATTTAAGATATTGACGGGATTAACTGTGTTCTGGGCATCCATCATTACGACCTCATTCTGACCCTTTTGTGCCTCTAACCCTTCTCTGGCGGCCATGTTTTCAGTGTATCCCTTGATTACGGTGGACATCAGCTCCATCAATTTAGTCATCTGACCTCTACATTCTGCTTCAGATTTTCCAATTTTTCTAGCAATTCTTCCTGTGTCCTTTCATTCGGGCCGCTTGTTCATTCTCCATAGCTCTAGCCTGTATTAAAAAGGTACTCAATACTTCTTATATCTCTGATTTGAAATGGAAATTCTTTCAAAGACTCCTAAAGCCAAGCCAACTTCCATTTTATCCCTTCAAATGCGTATCGTGATGAATGAGCCATGAATGCAATTTGATGCCCGTGAAACATAAACAATGTGATGTACGAACATATACAGTGGAGACATGCTGACCATGTATGTAATAAATGGAATCACGATGCCAACATGATACAAGCAAAGAATAAACAACAACGCATGGATATATGCAATGAATGACCATGTATATTTCAGTGTATTTCCCAATGAATGATCATATATACTACGAATGCAACACGATGTCAAATATGATGCATGTAATCAATGAATGATTGACACAGCGTATATATAAAGAAACTCATGCTGACCATGTGTGTTATGAATGCGACCTAATGCTAACACGATGTATGTAATAAGAAAATTAGTGCATGAACATATACAGAAAAATCATGCTGACTATGTTTGTCATGAATACCACCTGATGCTACCAAGATGCATGTATGAAAGTATGGTATGACAAATAATTGATCAGATGCAAAATGCAAAGGGGAAGATATCACGAAGGAAATAAGAATCAGAGGAACTTAATCATCAACATCTCATAAATTTTAAGCACAACCAATTCATTCCCATATCAACGTTCACAATGGTATAAACCATGTTTGCTAAATCTGAGCAATGATTAGAACTGTCTTTACAAGCACTTTATTTTTTCCTAGCATCCTAAGGCTATAAGAGCCGACTACTGAAAAAGTAAAATCCTATTACATCATATCAGACCGAAGTCTTTCTACATCGTTACCGTAAATCTCCACTCCTAATTACCTTCTCCTAGCCTTCTATCAATCAATGTCGTTGGATCGATCCACTTGATCTCTATAAGAGATTGCACTTTCCTTTTGAAGGCTATACAGTCTTCAATGCTATGGCCAGCAATTTTGCAGTGAAAATCACATCTTGCACTTGGGTTGTACCACCTGGAATACGGTGGTAACAAGGGTTTCAACGGGAAACAAGAAACCATGTGATCTTGTACCAATATAGGGAGAAGCTCCTGGTAGCTGATTGGAATAGGATCGAAATGCCCATAGGTCTTGTCCTTGGATTGTTTCTTAGTCACACACGGCCTAGGAGTTGGGGCACTTGGTGGTGGCACTAAGGTTCGAACCGAAGTGTTTACATGGAGAGGTGGCAGAACAGCATGGTAAGGGTATGGATTTGGACACGGGACCCTTGGAGGTTGTACATAGTTCAAGGTTCCTATCCTGGGTGCGCGATAAGGTGATTGATGAGGGAAGAAATATGAACTGCCAATTGGTGGTGATGGAGTGGGATTCAGGGGTCCCGTAGTGATCATCCTAGTGGACAATTAGGCCATAGTAGGGTGAGGATACTGGTTTGGACCTAGGACCAATTGCAAGGACTGTTTGGGATCTGAGTTTTCTATCCTTGGTATCAGGCTCTCGGGTTTAATCATTTTCACGATTTTGTTCATAATTTCATCAGGGTTGCAACCTTTGTGGCATTGACAAGTGCTGGATCCAGCAAGTATTGTATGTTCTGGACCTGATGGTTTTGGTTGATCCGAAGACGATGAAGAATCCTGAGAAAGTTTCCTCTTAACCTTACCCATATCCTCAAACATTTTCATCAATTTAGTGAGCTGTTCTTTCACCTCCCGGATCTCATGTCCAAATTCCTTTTGATTTCGTTCCAAAGCACCCAATTGTTCCTCCGATTCTTTCCTCATATCTCGAACCCCTTTCATGCAAATGAAAATGTCATGAGATTCATAATACAATTATGAATGTACATGCTCTATTTCTATATGCATGAATATACTGATGACTAATGCATGAGCATATACAGAGAAATTATGATGACTATGTATGCCATGGATGCAATCTAATGCCAACACGTTGCATTTAAAAAATGAATAAATTGACGCATATGTATATATACAAATAATGACCATGTATGTCATAAACGTATTCTACAATGAATGACCATGCATACTATGATTGTAACATGATGTCAACACGATGCATGTAAAGAATTAATGCATTAACACAAAGGTATATACAAAGAAATTAACCAATGATTACTCGAAATTGGTAGGACCTAAATCTTGATTATTCAAAAATCTCATTATGCAAGATTTGCCTCTAAATTTAATCTATGATTTTTTGAAACATGTTTTCTCCATGAAAAACCAAACAATATTATTTTCAAAAGAATTTGGGGTAGTGGATACTATGATGGTACAATATGCAAATGTTCATGTAACACTACCGGTTTATGAAATCACCAAATGAGATTATTATCACCATCCATTTATTGCAAAAAATGAGATCAACAATACAACCATAAATGTACATGCTCTATTCACACATGCATGAAATGTGCAAAATACAAAAATGTTTGAAAAATAATAATTGTATTTTCAATTTCAAAAAGTTAATGAACACTTGCCCCTACAGTATTGACTCATTTATGCCTTCAGGACGAGGTATTAAACTTATTACGGGCAATGTACTTACATCGTTGCCCGATCTACAATATTTGTTTGAGATGTAAAATAGGTAATAAAAGGTTCGAAGTATCCCTCCATGTGTTCCTAACTCCGGTATATCTATCAAAAATTCGGCAGAGCTTCGTCCAGGTTCATTATATGAAGATGAATCGTTTCTAAAAGGCCCCGAATTGTTCCTCCCTGTCGCCGATGAAGGCTAGTAAGGCACCCCGATAAAAATGGGTTCAATTCGTTAGAGTCTATTTCCCTAGCCCATGCGGATTGTTAATCCCGAAGGCTTAGGTAATTTAGTACTCTGAAAGTGTTTCACTAGCCCATGCAGATTGTTAATCACGAAGGCTTAGTTACTTTGCTCCCACCTAAAAGGACGAAAACTGGGTATAGGGCTCATGATATGCAAATGCACGTGTAGTGTAGTGTGTGAGGAGAAATAACAAACCTTTCACCACCTATTCTACATCCCTTATTCTAAATGCCCCAACGAGATTAAACAATTTAAGCATTAATTAAGCAAAGAATAAATATATGCACCAAAATAACCAGAGAATAATAATAATATGCATGCACATGAATATGGACATATTTAAAAACATTTTATTATTTTCAAAATTCTCCTTATTTTTTTGGAAAATGTGGGAATTAAAATTAAATACCAATTAAACCAACAAAACCGAGACTTTGATAACACATGATTAATTCTCGGCCTGGCTCTCTAATTGTCCCGTGTGGAGTCGCCAAGCTGTAGCAACCTAAGAAATAACAAGTCTCATCGCAAGACTTTATTATTCGTTAAGTGTGACATTAAAAAAAAAAAAAAAAAAAAAGTCGACTTAATTCCTCTTGAAAAATAAAGGTTTTGAAAATGACCTTGAAAAAGACATGGAGTCGCCACCAATCTTTTTTAGCTAGGTGTGATCGGCCATCTATTAAAACCGATTTTGTAAAATATTTTAAAATGAATTAAAACATTTTTTGAAACCAATTTCAAGTCTGCGTTATAAACCAGAGAAAATCGAAGAATCGGGTTTGGGACTCAGTTACGTGCGGGGAAGGATTAGCACCCCCACAACGCCCGTATAAAACGGTACCTTATTAATCGTGTGTTATCTCAAGTCTCGGTAACAAGCCGGTTTTAAATTTAGCATTTTAAATTAATTCCCAATTTAAAGAAAAATAATTTCATTTTTAATTGAAAATGATCCGAAATTTATTACTTCAAAATTTTTCTATATTTTCCGACAAACGTGACAAAATATAGAAATTTTTATTTATTTGGAAAATTTTCTGAATCATTCTCATTTAAAGAAGATATTCCGTTATTAATGATAATTGATGATATCCTCCCCAGCAAACCCGGCAGAGAACTCATGAATTATTTTAACTCGGGAATATCTTTATTTTATTGAAAATCATTATATTTTTCAAAACATTTTAAAAAATATGAACATGAATATGTATGACATAGTAAAGATGTTATAACAAAGTCTAGACAATATAATGCAACCTAAATGATATGATATAATTTAAATGGCATAGCATATTCTAGATGAAATGAAATATCCTAAGTAGATATATTCTAAGTGAAATGAAATGACCTAGGTAACATGATATATTTTAAATGAAATATCCTAAGGGACATAACATATTCTATATGAAATAATATGTCCTAAGTAACATGAAATATTCCAAATGAAATGAAATATCCTAAGTGACATGATATTCTAAATGAAATGAATATAACCTAAGTAATATAATACATTCTAAATGACATGAAACATAAAATAATGCTATCATGAATATGCATAAAAATAAAAATAAAAATGATAATGCATGAACATAGTATATGCTAAATAATGTGACAAAAATAAATGACAAAATAAAAGCATATGATAGTATGAAATATTCAAAACCATATGACAAACAATATAACACCATAAAATATAAACTGAAATAATAACAATACCATAGAAATTATCATAGCAAAAATCACATATTATATAATATGCATGAATATGAAAAATGCAATGCATGAAAGTATATTTTTTCCTTTAAATAAGAAAATCCGTATACCTAAAAAGATATCCGGCTACCTTAGGAAAATATATCAAATTAAATTTTCTAAAGTCAAAATACTTTGTGATTTGTTTGAAAACAATTTTGAAAATCTTGGATAATAAAACCTCTTAGCCGAATTCCTTTTAAAAATGGCTCTAATTTCCTAAGTTTAAAATCCCAGACTTGACCACCCTTAACCCAAGCTTTATAAAATCATTTTTAAAGATTAAAATATCTAAAAACCAAGCTAGGACAGTAGCTAAAGCTCCTAACCAACCCCTTATAAATGCCTTAGCCAAAATCAACAATTGTTTTTCTTTTGAATTTAAATCTGCCTCTACTGTCCAGTTTTAAATCACAATTTTTTAACCTATTATTAAAATTTCAAAAAAAAATATAAAAAATTTTGGAAACTCAAAACATGTAAAACTACACGAAAAAAAATTGTCTTAATTTTCTGATAAAAGATAACTTCCTAAAAGAATTTGGGAAAGTTAGAACACTGGTGAAAACTGCTTTGCCAAAACACATTTTTTTGCATTTGATAAAATCATTTAAAAAAACAAAGTAAAAATATTGGAGACTCTCTTAAGGACCTACAAACAGTAGCTAAAACTTCTAAAAACTTGGACAAAAATTGTCTAAGTAAAAATATCACAAAGGTAGAATAATCAATTTGACAACTCTTTAATTTTTCACAAGTACGCTCAAGTGAGCATGACCTTGAGCCATTAATTGGCCTAAGTCACAAATCATGTGGCATGTATGATATGCATGAAAATACAGCAAATTGAATGCATGAAATGCATGATTTAAAACCTAAATGATATGAAAAATGCATGGCATAAAGAATATGGCCTAGACCTAACATGAACTTGCATGGCAATAAATGCAACCTAGGTCTAAACATGCATGAAATGCATGGCAATGCTAATGAAACCTAGACCTAGAAAATGCATGGCAATAACACAAACACATAGTATGCTAAATCAAAATACACAAAGTTATGGCATGAAAATGCAAACCTATCAACCAGCATGATGAAAATGCACATAGGAGACATTAAAAAAAGGGAGGTAGCCGAATGATCTATAGGCCTAAATGGGCATGGCATTTTCACAAATACATGGCACACTAAATCAAAATACATAAAATCATAGCATGGAAATGCAAACCTATCAACTAACAAGATGAAAATGCACATGCAAAGCATAGAAAATGGAGGAGGCTGAATGGTCACATGCTCACAATGATGGTATTCTAACATGGCATTTTCACAAACACATGGCATGGTTTAGAACTAAGCTACCACAATCAAGATAACCTACCACAATCAAGCTAATCTAACACAAGTAAGCTAATCTAACACAAGAAATCTAACCTACCATAACAAATCACATGAGTAAAGTCAAACACAAAATCATTTAACAAAAAACAACCCATTCGGCCAACATGAGAAATAGAGAAAAAAAAAACTTGCTTTCTTGATTTCTTTTAAAAAAAACAAAGTAGAAGCTCCTTAGAACTTATTTTAAAAACAAATTTATTTCATAAAAGAGAATTAAATAACAATCAAAATAGCAAAATCATGTCAATAAAGTATGGAAAAACCATGAAAGAACATAGCTACCTTGTTCTAGCTTTCTAAATGAAGAAGAAGCAAGCAAAAACCTTTCTTTTCCTTCTCTTTTGTTCTCCTCTTTTTTTCCTTTCTTTTTTCTCCCCTTTTCCCCTAGCTACTGCATTCTTTTCAGCCTTCTAAACTTGTGAAATAATGAAATCAGCCCCCTCTATAGTGATGATCGAGTGGCCCTTAGTAGTGTAGAAGGTTCTAGGTTTTTTTACACCAATTCTCATCCAATGGCCTTCAATCCAAGATGCTTTCTACATAGAATTCTCACCCTTGGATTGGAATAATCAGCTCCTAAATATGATGTCATGAAGATGATGTCATAAATAGGATCATAAATATGACATCATCCCTCTCCATCCATTGGTCCATGTGTTGTAATTTCAAAGGCTTGATCAAGAAAAATAACTACCTTCCTCATCACTCTTAGCCCTTTGATCTAAAATCTAAGCAACATCACTCTCCATTGTGGGCTTGGCTGATTGCTCTTTTAAAATCCAGTCCAATCTCCAATTCTTTAAAGGCCTTCTTCAATTTCTTCAGTAAAATGACCTTTTTGACCCCCAAACCAAATTAAATAGCAAACGGACTCCAAATCCAAATTTTTCTCCACCAATCTTTTCCAAATAATTTAAAAGTGAGATATGCAAATTTTTAGAATTTTTGCAACTAATTTGCTATTTTTTCGGGATTTATCTACTTGAATTTGTGCATAGTGGGCTCGGAATTTGACATTTTGCAAACGAACTTCGAATCCAGATTTTCTTTCGCGAAACTCTTCCAAATAATTTAAGAATATGATCTGCAAATTTTCAGAATTTTTGGAGCTCATTTGGTATTTTTCCCAAATTTTCCAGTTTTGTCCTTTTGCCTCCGAAGCTCGTTTTTGCTCAAAACAAGTTCGGTTTTCAGATTTTCTTTTTTTGGGCCTTTGTCATATATTGAATTGGAATTTGTCCAAAAATGCCCAATTTTTACAATCAAATTCCCTTCCGATTTGTTTTTCCTTTTTTCTCTATCGGGAATCTCCTAGTTTTTCTTTTTTTTTCTCCTATCGGCTCTTTTCTCGGAATTTTTTCAAACCGGGCCTTGGGCTATCCTTGTTTACTCACTCCTCATCAATTAGGGGCTTTAATTTTACCGAATCAGACTATTTCTACAATTTTTCCAATTTCACCAAAATCCACGAAAAAATCCTAATTCTAGGTTTTCTTTCGAATTGACTTTTCCTTCAGTTTTTCTTCCAAGTAGCTTCTCCATTACTCGTAGTCAGTGCTTATATTTCATTTGGAACCTTCAATTTCGACCAATTTGATCGTTTAAGCATTTTTCCCCAAATTTTCCGAACTAGGGTTTCCTTTCTACTCAATCTTCGTAACCTAATTTTTGAACTCCATATCTTTCAATGTAGACCTCGGATTATCAAAATTCTTTCACCATTTTTCAATTGAACATCAAATCTTGATTTTGAAAGTGGTTTGACTTTTCCATTAGTTGACTTTTCAGGGTTGACTTTTTTAGGGTTGACTTTTTCAAGTTTGACTTTTTATGCTTGCTTTCTTAGAATAAGTCTTAGAGTACCACCTGCGGGATGAGAAAAGCCTTTTTGCATTCTGAAACATCAATTTAGGAAGAAAACATACCTGATTTAGTGGTCCGGACAAAATTAGGTGTCTACAAAGGATATTTGATGTTGTTTATTCAATCTTGTTCTTAATGGTTCTAATTGCTTAGCTACCAATTAGATTGATTTGGTAACCTAGATACAACTTGGAAAAGGGAGTTTAGTGTTAGACATGGATTGAATAACACATGTTTCATATTCATTTATTATGATGATTTGATCTGCATGTAGGGTAAGAATACACTTACGTGTCAGGTGTAACCAATTTTAGAGTCTAAGCTTAATGAGTTTCTCTTTAATTCAATTATCATAGAAATATAGTTAATTGGTTAAGAGAGATATTTTTTTAAGACCATCGGAAGATCCTTATAAATAGATTAGATCTCTAGGTTAACAAATCAATATCATTAATCAAGTTAAGAGGGTAAGAGATGTTCATACGAAGTGTTGAGGGAAATTGTAATCCTAGGCTTTTCTCAATTAATTAATCTATCTTTTAATTTGCCTTCTTTTATTTATTATTTTCTTTTGTTTAGTTTTTAGTTTATAATTTCTAATTGTTTGTTTGAATAAGATTAGGTTATTTTAATTTTAGTACTTAACGAATTTGGTAACAATTTCTCGTGGGAACGATACTCTACTCTTCACTTTATTACTTGTTAACGATACGTGCACTTGCGTGGTTAATCTGACAACAAGTTTTTGGTGTCGTTGCTGGGAAATTGTTCTACTATTTTTGTTAATATTAATACCAAGCAATCTTAGTCTTGATTCAAACTTTTAATTTATTTTATTTATTTTATTTTTCTTTTCAAGTTTTATTGCCAGTTGAATGCAAAAGGGGTGCACTATGTGGGGTCATGAACAAGATGCAATCACTACTATATTTGCATAGATAGCTGCATTTAACAAGAAGCTTGACAATTGGGGTGTACCTGCCGTCCAAAGTTCGTTTGTGATTTGTGAATTATGTGGGGAAGGACATCATAGTGATTGTTGTCAATATGTTGGAAACTACAATATGCATCAAAATAGTTTCTATTCCAACAACTACAATCCAGGTTGGGGAGATCACCAAAATTTTTCTTGGAGTAACAATCAGTGGTCTTCCTACTCAGACAATCAAGCATATCCTTTTGAGTTTCCACCATATGCACAAGCACCTATCCCAGAAAAGAAACCATCATTGAAGGAGGTGTTTATGAAATTCATGGCAAGCCAAGCATTGATCAATCAGAATCATTTAGCATTACTTCATCCTTCTTTGGTAAGTCTCCAAATTTCCTTCTTTGATTTTTGGTTCCTTCTATTTCCATTAGCTAATATTCCTTGACTTTCCTCTTCCTTATATCTTGTTAAATTGTTGTTAAGTCAAGTATTCATTTCTTTACAACCTTTTTGAGCCATGCTTTCTTCATGTACTCTTGTGTTTTCAGACTTTGTCTTGATATTAGTCCTTAATTGATTGTTTCCATGCTACAAGGGGATTTTTAGACTTGGCTATTTGTGTTGCTTTATAAGGGTTTGCTTCTTGATCGTGCTTTATATAGTTTGTATCCCATGAAGAGTTCTTTAATTATGCTTACTTGTGCTTCAAAATTGTACTTTAAAAGTCTTCCGGATATGTTGTCTCATGAGGCCTTTTTGGTCATGCTTGCTTGTGTTTTGAAAACTTCGAGGTTTAAGCATGTTTGTTTTCTCATGAAGCCTACTTGATTTTTCTTTCTTGTCCGATCTTGGATTGTTTTCTTCATCATGCTTGCATGCCCATATTTGCTTCATTTGCTTGGTCATGCTAGCACCCATCTTTGCATTACTTCCTCAGTCATGATTGCACGCCCATCCTTGCATTGCTTCCTTGGCCATGTTTGCATGCCCACCCTTGCATTTTTTGATAGATGCTCATGCCTTAGCTACTTTATTTGTTTGGAAGTTAATCAAATGACTGGTTCTTGGGTAGGTTCGGACTTGAGTTATAGTAGCTCATTGCTTCTCCTTTCATCCTTGCATGCGGACTTTAGATAAGTTTGATTTTTCTTCCTCGAGTAGCTCTTCTAGTAGTTCTAGCAAATGTAATTTCGGGGGAGCATCTAATGCTTCTTCGGAAGACTCTTCCCATGTAAACCTACTTTTCTGTTTGGAAGTTAATCGGATTGTAAGTTTGGGTACTTGATTGAATTTTTTATAGTACATGTACCACATTAAAAGTTTTCTCAACTATATGGACCATATAAGACATTAATCCAAAATTTTACTAGTTATAAATCATATAAAGCCTGGTATGGCAAAACTTATAAAGGAGCAAGAGTAATGTTATTAGTACCATACCGGTACCAGCCGTATCAATTTTGAGGAAAATCAATATATTTAGGTCTATATATTCTTTCACTTTTCGTAACAATCTATACTGATATCGACCTGTACCAATTCGTATTGATCATTTTATCCATAACAATTGTATCGATCGATACGATTTTTCCCTTTATCTAATTTTTCTTTTAATCTTTTCACTTATTTTATTTTTTAATCAATTTCTAATATTTTCTATCTGATAATCATTTTTATTTTTCATAATTTTATCTAAAATAATATATTCATTAAATTAAACTATTAAACAATAACCTACTATATTTTTCCAATATTTTTATATTTATTTCATTTATTTAAGGTTTGAAATTTTTAGATATTAAATGTTTATAATTTGTAAAAGCTACATTTGCATATAAATTTATATATGTATGTAATTGAGATGTGTAGACACCTAATTTTGTCCGTACCACTAAATCAAGTATTTTTCTTCCTAAAATGATGTTTTAGAATGCAAGAAATCTTTTCTCATCCTGCAGGTGGTACTCCGAGACTTAGTTTAAGGGGGCAAGCTTGAAAAGTCAATTTGAAAAAAGTCAACCTCGAAAAAGTCAACCCTAAAAAGTCAACTACTAAAACAGTCAACCCACATTCAGAATCAAGATTCAAAGTTTAATTCAACAATGGTGAAAGAATTTTGATAATCCGAGCTCTATAATGAAAGATATGGAGTCAGAAAGATGGGTTACAAAGATTCAATAAAAAGGAAACCCTAGTTCAAAAATTTTTGGAAAAAGTGCTTAAACGATCAAATTGGTCGAAACTGGAAGTTCCAAATGAAAGATAAGCAATAACTACAGGTAATGGAGAGGCCATTTGGAGGCAAAACTAAAGGAAAAGTCAATTTGGAAGAAAACCGAGAATTAGGGTTTTAGGTGTATTTTGGTGAAATTAGGAAAATTGCAGAAACGGCCCGATTCGGTAAAACTAAAGCCCTTAACTGATGAGGAGTGAGTAAACAAGGATAGCCCAAGGTTCAGTTTGAAGTAATTCCGAGAAGAGAGCCGATTGGAGGAAAACGAAAAAACGAGGAAATTTCAGATACTAAAAAACGGAAAAATCAAAACGGAGGGTAATTTGATCGTAAAAATTGGGTGTTTTTGGACCAACTCCAATTCAATATATGACAAATGTACAGAAAAAGAAAATCTAGAAATTGGACTTGTTTTGAGCAAAATCGGGCTTTGGAGACAAAAAGGCAAACTTGGAAAATTCGGGAAAAATAGCAAATGAGCTCCAAAAATTCCCAAAACTTCCGAATCTCAATCTTAAATCATTTGGAAGAGATTGGCGAAGAAAAATTCGGATTCGGAGTTCATTTGCAAAATGGCAAATTTCAGGCCCACTAAGCTAAAAATTTCAGAAGATAAATCCCAGAAAAATAGCAAATGAGCTCCAAAAATTACAAAAACTTCCAGATCTCAATCTTAGATCATTTGGAAGAGATTGGTGAAGAAAAATCCGAAATCGAAGCTCGTTTGCAAAATGGAAAATTCTAGGCCCACTAAGCTGAAACTCAAGCAGATAAATCCCAAAAAAATAGCAAATGAGCTCGAAAAATTATGAAAACTTCTAGATCTCACTTTTAAATTATTTGGAAGAGAATGGTGAGAAAATCTGGATTCGGAGCTCGTTTGAAATATGGTAAAAGTTCAGGTGCATAAAGGGGCAATTTTGGAAATAAATCCAAACAAAAATAGCAAATGGGCTCCAAAAATTATTAAAACTTCCAGAATTCAATTTTTTATTATTTAGGAAGTATTGAAAAAATAAATTTTGGATTTGGAGTTCGTTTGCTATTTAATTTGGTTTGGGGGTCAAAAAGGTCATTTTATCGAAGAAAACGAAGAAGGCTTTTAAAAATTGGAGTTTGGGCTGGAATTCCAAGGGTCAGCCGGCCAAGCCCATGTTAGAGAGTGATTTTGCTGAGAAGGTAGTTATTTTTCTTAATCAAACCTTTGCAATTATGACACATGGACCAATGCATGAAGAGGGATGATGTCATATTTATGACATCATATTCATGACATCATATTAGTTAGGGGCTGGTTAGATCTAAGGGTGGGAATTTTTCACAAAAAGCATCTTGGATTAAGGGCCATTGGATCAAAATTGGTGAGGAAAAAACTACAACATTCTAGTGAATTCTATACACCATTCGGCCAAGGCTAAGGGGGGAGGGGAATTCAGATTTTTTCAAAGGATTTGTGGGGCTGAATAGAGGCAGCAGCTAAAGGAAAATGAAGAGAAAAAAGAAAGGAAAAGGAGAGGAGAGGACAAAAAATGAGAAGGAAAAAGAAAGGTTTTGGCTTGCTACTTCTTGATTTGGAAAGCTAGAGCAAGGTAGCTATGTTCTTTCATGGTTTTCTCATACTTTGTTGACATGATTTTGCTATTTTGATTGTCATTTTATTCTCTTTTATGTAATAAACTTATTTTTAAGATAAGTTCTAAGAAGCTTCTACTTTGTTTTTTTTAAAGAAATCAAGAAAGCAAGTTTTCCTCCATTTTCCATCATGGACGGATGGACCATTTTTTGTTAAATGATTTTGTGTTTGATTTTGTTCATGTGATTTGTTGTGGTAGGTTAGCTTACTTGTGTTAGATTAGCTTGATTGTGGTAGGTTAGCTTGATTGTGGTAGCTTAGATATACACCATGCCATGTGTTTGTGGAAATACCATGCTAGATATATGTTATCATTCGGCCATGATGAGTATAGGTTACCATGCTTGCATTTTTTTATGTTTACTTGCTTAATATGCTTCCATTTATGTTCATATATTTAGACCATGCCATGTGTTTGTTATATGACATTGCTATGTTCATGAGTTATGTTAGTCACCATGTTTGCATTATTATCATGTTTGCTAGTTTATTATGCTTCCATGTGTTTGTGTTATTGTCTAGCTAGGATTTCACTATGATTGTTTAGTGACCATTCGGCCAACATGTTCTTTTTTGTTTTGAGTGTGCATTTTCATCTTGTTTAGTTGATATACTTGCATTTCCATGCCATAATATTGTATATTTTGATTTAGTTTGCCATGTGTTTGTGTTAATACCTTGCTACATTTCTTTACATAGGATTAGTGACTATTCGGCCTCTACATGTGTTCCTTGCTTTGTGTGTGCATTTGCATTTTGTTTAGGTATCATGCTCTGCATTATTATACCATGAGATTGTGTATTGGTTGTGCCATGTTCATGCATTAGTATTAGGTTTATTTGGTCATTATATGTTCATGATATTTTCATGCATTTTCATAACATTTTAGGTCTAGGCCATCTTTGTATTGCCATGCATATTCCCATGCATATTGGGCATTAAGACAACCTTGTATTGCCATGCATTTTCATGTCACTTTAGGTCTAGGTTACATTTGCATTACCATGCTTCTCATGCATATTAGGTAGGTAGCATTTATTGTCATGCAAATTCATGCTAGGCATTAGGAGAACTTTGTATTGCCATGCATTTTCATGTCACTTTAGGTATAGGTTACATTTGCCTTACCATGCATCTCATGCATATTATGTCTATGCATCAGGATAATTTTGTCCTGCCATGTATATTCATAACATTTTAGGTCTAGGTTACATTGGCATCACTATGCATCTCATGCATATTTAGGTTAGGGTAGCATTTATTGCCATGCAAATTCATGCTAGGCATTCGGTCATTTTGAATTGCCATGCATTTCCTATATCATTTAGGTTTTAGATCATGCATTTCATACATCAAATTTTCTGTTTGTTCATGCATCTCATACCATACCACTTGATTTTTGACTTAATCCAATCAATGGTTTAAAGTCAAGCTCACATGAGCATACTTGTGGAAATTTGAGAAGTTATCAAGTTGAAATTTCTATCTTTGTGATTTTTTTTACTTAGCCAATTTTTGTCCAAATTTTTAGAAATTTTAGCTACTGTTTGTAGGTCCCTAGAAGAGACTCCAATATTTTTACTTTGATTTTTGAATGAGTTTATCAAAGGCTTAAAAATGATTTTTGGCAAAACAGTTTTTCACCCAGTGTTCTGACTTTTGTGATTTTTCGGGGAGGTTATCCTCATTCTAAAAATTAATCCAATTTTTTCCCAGAAATTTAAACATGTTCTAAGTCTCCTATAATTTTTTTATATTTTTTAGAATTTTTTTTAAAATAGGTTGAAAAATCACGTTTTAAAACTGGACAATAGAGTCAGATTTGAATTTGAGGGAAAAATAAATTTTTGTTTTGTCTAAGGCATTAAGAGAGGGCTGAGTAGGAACCTTAGCTACTGTCCTAGGTTGGTTTCTAAGCCATTTTAATTCTGAAAAATGATTTTATAAAGCTCGGGTCAAGGGTGATCAAATCCGGGTTTTAAAGTTAGGAAATAGAGCCTTTTTCAAAGGGGGTTTCGGCCATATGCCATTTTCATCCAAGAATTTTCAAAATTGTTTTCAAACCAATCACAAAGTATTTTTTATTTCATAAAATTTAATTTGATGTCTTTTCATAAGGTAGTCGGATATCTTTTTAAGTACACGGATTTCCTTTTTTAAAGGAAAAAAATACACTTTCATGCATTACATTTTCCATGTTCATGCATACTATATAATATATGATTTTTGCTATGATAATGTCATTATTTTGATTCATGTTTTATGGTGTTATATTGTTTGATATATGATTGTGAATATTCTATGTTATCCTATGCTTTTTATTTAGTCATTTATTTTTGTCACATCATCTAGCATTTACTATGTTCATGCATTATTATTTTCATGCATATTTCATGTCATTTAGGTTATTCATTTCATTTAGAATATATTATGACACTTAGGCTATTCACTTCATTTAGAATATATTATGTCACCTAGGTTATATCACTTCATTTAGAATATATTATGTCACTTAGGTTATATCATTTCATTTAGAATATATTATGTCATTTAAATTATATCATGTCATTTAGGTTGCATTATATTATCTAGATTTTTTAATGTCATCTTTATTATGTCACACATGATTCATATTCATCTTTTAAAATGTTTCTAAAATAAGATAATGATTTTCAATGAAAATAAAGTTATTTCCGAGTTAAAATGATTCATGAGTTCTCTGCCGGGTTTGTTGGGGAGGATATCATCAATTATCATTAATAAAGGAATATCTTTCTTTCAAAAAAGAGAATGATTCGGAAAATTTTCCAAATAAATAAAAGTTTCTATATTTTGCCGCGTTTGTCGAGAAATATAGAAAAATTTTGAATTAATAAATTCCGGGTCATTTTCAATAAAAAATTGAATTATTTTTCTTAAAGTTGGGAATTAATTTGAAATACCAAATTTAAAACCGACTTTTTACCGAGACTTGAGATAACACACGATTAATAAGGTACGATTTCATACGGGCGTGGTGGGGGTGCTAATTTTTCCCTACACGTAACCGAGTCTCGAACCCGTTTCTTTGATTTCTCTGGTTTAAAACGCGGACTTGAAATTGGTTTTAAAAATTGTTTTAATTAATTTTAAAATGTTTTACAAAACTGGTTTTAATAGGTGGCCGAACACACCTAGCCAAAAATGATTGGTGGCGACTCAATGACTTTTTTAATGTCATTTTCAAATTCTCGTTTTATTTCAAGAGGAATTAAGTCGTTTTTTTCTCTATTTTCCAATGTCACGCTTAACGAATATTAAGTCTCGCGATGAGACTTGTTGTTTTTTAGGTTGCCACAATATGTATTGTATGTATATATATATTTTATAGATAAAATATTAGATAATATCGATAAACCCGAAACTATACGTCAAAACATATTGGTACTGATACTTATAGATATTGATACGTATCAGTACTAGAGCAAAAAAAAAATACGTCTACCGATATGGTACTAACTTATTTGAACAAGAGCCCAAATTTATGATGACTGAATTTAGAATTGGTAATTAGACGGATCAAGTTTGTATTAAATCATTTTAAAATTGGATCATTTCATGTTGAGGAAAATTTAGATTATTTTGGAATCAGCTTTTTCGAGTTTAACACTCAAGTTATTTAGATTCAAATTTTTTCAAATTAAAATATTAAATTTTAAAATTAAATCAATTTAATTTATGATTATTTCATGTTAATTTTTTGTGTCAATTGAATCATTTCAAATTTGTAACATTTTAAGTTTTAACTGTCAACTTATATATATATATATATATATATATATATATATATATACTAGTCATTGTATCACATGCGTTACATGTGAAATTACACGTTAATTATCTTTTATTTATTAAATAATTTATGTTTAACAAACTAAATGGAAAAAAAAAAAAACTATGAACATTTATCTATTTTAAAAAAAATCAAAACTCCTAAACCTTTTCCACACTTTATGTGACGAATAGATTAAAATAAAAAGTTTTCATAATATATATAATCACATGAGATTTAGTTACTGAGTAAATCCTAAGTCCTAACTTTGCAATTGTTGTTTTATAAAATTTAACTAAAAAGTTTTACACATAATATAATTGTTAAAAGCATTATGTTAGATGTTTTAATAATTATTTTTTTCTAAAAAAAATCTATCATGATATTAAAATTTTCAATGATAAATTTTATTAATATTTATAATATAAAATCGTAAATAAAAATGGAATAAATCTATTCCTATTTATAATATAAAATATTTATATTATAAAAACTTATTTATTTATAAAAAAATAAATATTTATGTTGAGCTTAAAGTTACATATTAAATAAATAATCAAAATTTGTATTAACATTTAAAATTATATTAATATAATATTTTTATTTTTTTAAGGTTAATGAAAAAATATAATTTTGAAGATAAAATAATTCAATGTAAATTTTAACTATTTTTTTATTTATTATCAAACTAATCCATTTAATTAAAGTCTAGAATTAGAATTCTGATTTATAAATTGGATAACTGTTATTAATAATAAACAATATTCGTAAATTAGAATGGAATAAATCTTATTACTATTTATAATGTAATATAAAATATTTATATTATAAAAACTTATTTATTTATAAAAATTTATATATTGTGCATAAAGTATATATTACATAAATAATCAAAAATTGTATGAACATTTAACATTAGATTAATATATATATTTTATTTTAAATTTTAATAAAGAATTATAATTTTGAAGGTAAAGTAATTTATTTTAAATTGTAAATATTTTTTATTTATTATCAAAAAATCCATTTAATTAAAGACTTTCAATTGAATTAGAATTCTTATTTATAATTGGATAAATCTTATTAATAATAAAATATTTAAAATGGTAAATTAATAATATAATAAAAATCAATGGATATTTTCGTCAGTTCAAAAGATAAATTGGATAAATGTTATTAATAATAAACAATTTCGTAAACTAGAATGGAATAAATCTTAATTACTGGTTTTTTTATTCAAATATAGCCAAACAAAAATAAATACTAAAATACCGTTCTTTTCAGATTAATTCCCAAAATCTGCTCCTTTTTTTTCTAGCTGGGAAATCGCCATCCCCCATGGCGATTTCCCAGTTTAAAAATTTGAATTTTGGCAAAAAAAACCAAGGAAAATCGACATGGGGGTGGCGATTTCCCTTGGTGTTTTTTTCCAAAATTGAAAAAAATACCAAGGAAAATCACCACCCCCCATGGCCATTTCCCTTGGTACTTTTTGCAAATATCGCAAAATTTATCAAGGGAAATCGCCATGGGGGGTGGCGATTTCCCTTGATACATATATATATATATATATATATATTACTTAAATAAAAAAAATTGTAATTTTTTTTAAAATTTTGTATTTTAATTTTAAAAATTGTAAATTAAATTAAAAATATTTTCTAGGTTTGGTTATTTATTTTTTAAAAAAATATTTGTTTATTTTTTTAAATATATATTAAAAATGTAATTTAATTTATTATTAAAATTTTATAAAAAATAAAATTATATTTCTTATTAAAATTTAAAAAAGAAAATTATATTTCTTATTAAATTTTTATATCAAAAATTGTATTTCTTATCATTTTTTAATATTATAAAAAGTAGAATTTAATTTATGATTAAAATTTTATAAAAATAAAATTTTATTTCTTATTAAAATTTAGAAAAGAAAATTAGATTTCTTATTAAATTTTTATATCAAAAATTTTATTTCTTATTAAAATTAAAAAAAGAAAATTATATTTCTTATTAAATTTTTATATCAAAAATTTTATTTCTTATACTTTTTTAATTTTATAAAAAATAAAATTTAATTTATTATTAAAAATTTATAAAATATACTACTTTATTGCTTATTAAAATTTTAAAAATAAAATTATATTTCTTATTAAATTTTTATATCAAAAATTTTATTTCTTATACTTTTTTAATTTTATAAAATATAAAATGTTATTTATTATTTAAAATTTATAAAATATACAATTTTATTGCTTATAAAAATTTTAAAAAGAAAATTATATTTGTTATACAATTTTAATTTTATGATGTAGAAAATATTGGAATTGGATTCCTTCTGCAATGGATGGGACTAATGATTTAGGGTTTGGGAGAGGTTTCAGCTATTTTTCAGTCAATCAAATGCTGTAGAAAATATTGGAATTGGATTCCTTCTGCAATGGATGAGACTGATGGTTTAGAGTTAGGGATAGCTTACAACTATTTTCCAGTCCATCAAATGTTGCAGAAAATATTGGAATTGGATTCCTTCTACAATGGATGAGACTGATGGTTTAGAGTTAGGGATAGCTTACAACTATTTTCCAGTCCATCAAATGCTGCAAAAAATATTGGAATTGGATTCCTTCTTCAATGGATGAGACTGATGGTTTAGAGTTAGGGATAGCTTACAACTATTTTCCAGTCCATCAAATGCTGCAGAAAATATTGGAATTGGATTCCTTCTGGAATGGATGAGACTAATGGTTTAGAGTTAGGGATAGGTTTCAGCTATTTTCCAGTCAATTAAATGCTGTAGAAAATATTGGAATTGGTTTCTTTCTGCAATGGATGAGACTGATGATTTAGAGTTAGGGATAGGTTTCAGCTATTTTCCAGTCAATCAAATGTTGCAGAAAATATTGGAATTGGATTCTTTCTGCAATGGATAAGACTGATGATTTAGAGTTAGGGATAGGTTTCAGCTATTTTTCAGTCAATCAAATGCTGCAGGAAATATTGGAATTGGATTCTTTCTGCAATGGATGAGACTAATGATTTAGGGTTAGGGATAGGTTTTAGCTATTTTCCAGTCAATCAAATGCTGCAGAAAATATTGAAATTGGATTCCTTCTGCAATGGATGGGACTATTGGACAGTCTAGTACAAAGGATGGGATTTATCAATCAGATTTTGCATTGAATAAGTTATCACTTTTTCAGTCAAATAACCCTAGCCAGAATATGAGAATCGGATTCCATCCTATACAAAGGATGGGATTTGTCATCTGGTACAACATAATGAACCATTATAAATTCATAATACTTATGAAGGTTTACAATACCCCCTACAACAGTTTTTCAATCAGATTTTTCCTGAGTGCTAAAACCTCCTCATTCTCATCCTTCTATATTTCTTCTTTCTTTTGCGGAGTGATAATACCTACATTCTCATATTTCTTAGTTGCATTACTACACAACATGAGCAATAGAGTGATCACATTGGTCTACTATAATGGCCAAATTCATAATACTGACGAAGGTGCTACCTTTGATTGTGAACGTCTTTTCGTGTTGAAGAAGACGTCACATTAGAGGAACTAAAGCTGCAAATTCATACAAAAATTAAAGCTGGAAATAGAAAAAGAGTTTCAGAGGTTAAGTATAGGCATCCTCTTTCTATTGGTGAAGGATGTGTCGGATATAGAACATTTCCACTTGAAGATGATGATGATGTCAGATTCATGTTTTATGCTCATGAGACATTTGTAAATGTTGGTGTACTTGAGTTATATGTTGACATAGAGGATGTTGACGATGATTGTGGGCCTTCAAATGTTCGCACAATAGAAAACTTTCCCATAGAAGATGATGATTCTGGGCCGTTCTATGTTCACACTACATACAACGTTCCCACAGAAGAAGTCGTGCCGTTATCTCAAGCTACAACATTTCAGACTTCATTAGTCTCACAAACAATTCCTACTACCCTCGAAGATGAGCCAGCTGGTGTTGATCCTGTTCCTCTACGTGGAGTCCATGGTGAATATGTTGGTGAATTTATTGAGCAGGAAGAGGATGCTGAATTTGCAAGTGATGACAACAGTGATTCTGACCCAGACGTCGTCCCTGCTGAGATCAACACTTGTGGAGATCTTCCCCCATATGAGGCTGCATCCCATATGCATACCCTGGATCTGGAGGCAATGCAAGTGCCGAAATTTCCTGAGTATGCTCATACATTAGCTACGCCTCTGACATTTGATCCATCTGCAGTTGATCTGTGTGTTGGGTTACAATTCCCAACGAAAGAGGCTGTGCTTTCAGCTATTAAGCACTATAACATCAAAAACTTTGTAGATTACAGAGTAATTGAATCTGAGCAGACCAAATATTATGCCAAGTGCGTAATGTATGGAAATGGGTTAATTGGAGAATAAGGGAAACTTTAATGAAGAAGAAAAAGCATGGGAGATTAGAAAATATGAAGGGCCTCATACTTGCACATCGGGGAGGATTTCACAAGATCATTGCAAGTTAGATTGTAACATGATCTGTTCATGCATTCTGTCATTGGTCCAAGCAAATCCGGAGATCTCCGTTTCAGTTTTGATCGCTGAGATGCGAATCCGTTATGGATACATCACCTCCTACAAGAAAACGTGGAAAGCAAAGCAAAAGGCAATTGTTCGAGTTTTTAGCGATTGGGAAAGATCGTACAATGGGCTACCTAAATGGTTAGGTGCAATGCAACATTTCGTGCCTGGTACAATTGTGGAATTGCAAACGGTACCTGCATATCACGACGATTGACTGGTCCAGAGTAAGAGAATATTCCATCGACTATTTTGGACATTTAAGTCGTGCATTGAAGGGTATCCATATTGTAAACCTATTGTGCAAATAGACGGTACTTTCTTATATGGAAAATACAAAGGAACATTATTGTTAGCTATTGCACAAGATGGCAACCGAAACATACTGCCAATTGCCTTTGCCATTGTGGAGGGTGAGACAACAGAGGCTTGATCATTCTTTCTCACTAACTTGCGTACACACGTGACAAAACAGCCTGGCATTCGCTTGATGTCTGATCGACATGAAGCCATCAAAGCTGCGATTAGATGCGATGATAGTGGATGGAATCCTCCACATGCATATTCAGTGTACTGCATTCGATACATTGCAGCGAACTTTATGAAAAAGTTTAACAATAAGGAATTGCGTCGACACATTGTTAACATGGGTATGGAATCAAATCATAGTTATTTTATCTCTTATATTTCGTTTAGTATATAAAATAATACTGAAATTCACAAGTCTTTTGTTTTTAAATTTATTAGGATACGAGTTGAGGCAACCGAATTTTCATTTCATGTATGAGAATCTTCGTGGAGAAAATGCAGAGGCGGCTAATTGGCTTGATAGGATCCCCAAGAAGAAGTGGGCCCAATCATATGATCAAGGAAGACATTATGGCCATATGACAACCAACCTAGCTGAATCTATCAATTCGGTGTTGAAGGGAACGCGTCATCTTCCCATTTTTGCTTTAGTGCAATCAACATATTATAGGTTGGCTGTACTTTTTGTTAAGATGGGGAACAAGCAAATTGCAATGATCGAGGGAGGGCACACATACTGTGAAACAGTCACACAGGCTATGCAAGAAAATCGCAGGAAAGCTAACTCCCACTTTGTTCGTAATTTTACGCGAGCAAATCAATCTTTTTTGGTTGAAGAGTTAGTTGATACACAAGAGGGTGTTTCTGCAATGAAGTACAAAGTCAAGCTTAGTGACATGTGCTGTAACTGAGGAAAGTTTCAAGCACAAAGGTTCCCTTGTTCACATGTAGTTGCTGCTTGTGCACATGTCCATGTAGATTGCATGCAATATGTGGACAAAGTCTATAGACTGGAAACTATATTGAATGTTTATAGACATGAGTTCGAAGCTGTTGGAAATGAAGGTTACTGGCCTCAATATGATAGTCCAAAAGTGTGTCCCAATCAAGAAATGCGGAGAAATCCACATGGTCGGCCAAAATCAAGTCGTATTCGTAATGAAATGGACCTCAGGGAGAAAGGCCAACCAAAACGTTGTGGATTATGCAGAAATGAAGGTCATAACCGTCGAAATTGTCCGCATCGATCTGGCACATTGGGGGAGACTTCGTATCAACAATAAATGAATTACATGTTTTCATAACCTGTAATATTTACATATTTTGCCATTAAGGGAAAATGTTATGCAAGTTTTTGTCAACTTATCATGTAATTTGGATTATTATTTTATTTAAAATGAAAAACAAATTATAAAAATATAACTCAATTATATTTATTTTTACAATTTTATAAATTAAATAACAACATTAAGATTTTAGTTACACATGCTGAATAAAAAAATAAAATATAACAATTAATTTCCCAACAAATTTAAAATAAATAACATGAAATGCAAAACATATAAATTTATATATTAGAAATTTAAAACACATTATTCTCGTTATATTGATAAAAGTACATTTATTCTAATTATTGCGTGGTGTAGAGCAACAGTGTCGAGCTCTTCTAGTGCGTAGTGGTTGCACCCGTCGTTCAACCTCGTCAGTGGCACGTATTCGCGGTCGACCACGACCGTCATCAGTCATTTCTTCCGTATCAAAAATTTGAAACCCACTGCTGGATGAGCCAACACCTAGTTCACCCATAACGGGAACCTGACTACTAGATGGACCCATAAATGATGTACCATCAAATGCTGACGAAGGGGTTCCAAACTGATACATTGATGTTAGATATGCTGAACTTGGACTTAGGATGGGGAGCGGGTCATCTAACCTCGCTGTTGGCGGCGATGGTCGATAACACTCATCAACGTCATATCCGGGGTGACTTACGGAATAACGATGACTGGATGGTACTCCATGATCCCGTTCAGGTTCAGGATGATTAAATGACATCCTCGGTGCTGTGAACTCCGATGAGGTCGGTTGACGCGTTCGCCCATGTTGTCGGCTAGGTCTAGGAGCTTCCATATCCTGTGTAGGAGGGACTGGAGCTGAAGTTTGTCTGGTAAATGGCATACTTCTAACATCCTCATACATCGACGGTGGACAAACGAAAGGCCGACCTTCATTTTTATACCATCCTATGTAATCATCAGATGGGTTGAAATTATTACCAACAATCGGATAACCTGTCGAAATTCGTTGAAAACGTATATTCCACCAATGGATCCAATGTTCATGCTTCGCAGGCCAGAATTCCTCATGACGACCACGCATGTCGATCTTGTGAAGCTTATCAAGGTTCACCGGGGCTGCAGGAATTGGTTGTTGCATCCCAAATTGTCGCAACACCCTGTCAGTTTGGTGCCACTCTACATATGAAAAGCATATCAATGCTGTGTTTGCTTTCCATATATTACAATTATTGTAGACATCCAATGGGAGGTATGCCATAATTTAACTTGAGGAATATGGCATCCACAGAAACTGCGAATAATTATTACAAATTATTAGTTTCATATGGATTAAATAAAAAAAAAAAACTTGAATGTAACAATCGAAATATTTACCTTATCATATCCTACTCGATCTAGTCGTACTCTTATACTTGCAAGGTCGGTCGGAGTCTCTGTAAGATCTCTACTCCTACTCCTACTCCTACTCCACCTGTTAAAATGCATATAATATCTTAATGACCTATAAAATTACAAGTTCGTACAAAATTAATAAATTAGTAAAGATTATTACCTGCTTGCAAGGGTGTATACAGCCGAAATATCCACGCGCGGAGCAAGAAATGGTAGCCGATACCAAGCCCATGATTGTAGAAGCACTAAACATCCACCTATGTCATGGCTTTTTGGAACTGTAGCCCGGCAAAGTTCTCTATACAAAACCGCCAAACACGCAGAAGCCCAACTATAATTTGCCGCATGCTCTAAATCACGTAGTATTGGAAGATACATTAAACATACCCGACTGCTCGATTTGTCAGGCATCAGTAATCCTCCAATCAAACGTAAAATATATGTTCTAGCAGCATATTGTATCTGTTGTTCAGTTGCGTGTAATGGAAGATTTTGAAAGGATTTCAACCAATTTAGTCTCACCGTTGAGCCAGATACATACTCATCTGGAGGTACCGAGCCCAATAGATTTTGACACACTTCATTCCAATCTAGCAAGCTTCTGCCTATAACTGCATCGCCATGGACCGGAAGTCCAAGTTGAAGCACAACATCTTCTAGAGTTACCGTGCATTCACCAAATGGAAAATGAAAAGTGTGCGTCTCGGGTCTCCATCGTTCGATCAACGCACTGATTAAGTCGGGTTGTATAAAAAATCGTCGAATTTGAGTTGCGTGATAAAATCCGGCTCTTCTTAAGTGGTCGATAATAGATGGATGCGGGTCCTCCAATGTAAATTTCTTCGAACGTAACACGCGACGAGTTTCCTGTTATAATAATAAAAATTAATATATTATAAAACTATATGAATTAAAAATTAATAAAAAAAACTCTAAAACTCTAAAATAACAAAACAATAATAATAAAAAATTTTATTTTTTTATATAATTATTAAATAATTAAATTATATAATAAATAAATAACTATAAAATGAAAAGACAATAATAATTACAAAATTATAAAACAATAATAATATAATATAAAAATTAAAATTAAAATTATATAAAACTATAAAATGAAAAAACAATAATAATTAAACAATTATAAAACTATAATAATAATAAAATAATATAAAAATTATAATTATATAAAACTATAAAATGAAAAAACAATAATAATTACAAAATTATTATTGTATATAATAATAAAAAAAATATTATAATATAAAAATTAAAATTATATAAAACTATAAAATGAGAAAACAAAAATAATTAACAAATTAAATAACTATAATAATAAAAAATTAAAAAATATAAAAAATAAATAATTATATAACTATGAAATCAAAAAACAATACTAATTAATAAATGATAAAACTATAATAAGCACTATAACATTAAAAATATAAAAATTATAAAACTATAAAACTATAAATTTACAAAATTCTAATAATTAAAAAATAACTAAAAACTGATAATGTAATACAAATAATATTATAACAATTTACTTACCTCTTTAAATATAATCTCCGATATGTGATTTTCTTGCAACCTCAATAGTGATGATGAAGCCATTTTTAAATATTGTTGTAGAAAAAAAATATTGTTGTAGAAAAAAATTTTGTTGGTAGAAAGAAATTTGATTGTAGAAAGAAGAATTGAAAATGAAGGGTATTTATAGAAGAGTGGTATGTGTGGGGGGGGGGGAGGGGATGGATTTGAAGGCAACGGTCAAGTTTTCAAAAAAATTTGAATTTTTTTTTTTTTAAATTTTATATACTACAAATCAATTAAAAAAATTTTAAAAAATATTTCATAAATTTTAAATAAAAAAATATACCTTTGGACTTTTATTTTTTTTTAAATTATAAAAAAAATATTTTTAATTTAATTTACAATTTTTAAAATTAAAATACAAAATTAAAAAAAAAATTACATTTTTTTTAATTTAAGTAAAAAAAAATGTATCAAGGGAAATCGCCACCCCCCATGGCGATTTCCCTTGTTTTTTTTTTTTTGCAATTTTGGAAAAAAACACCAATGGAAATCGCCACCCCCATGGCGATTTCTCTTGGTGTTTTTTGCCAAAATTCAAATTTTTACACTGGGAAATCGCCATGGGGTATGACGATTTCCCAGCTAGAAAAAAAAGAGCGAATTTTGAGAATTAATCTGAAAAGAACGGTATTTTGGTATTTTTTTTGGCTATATTTGAATAAAAAAACCTCTTATTACTATTTATAATATAATATAAAATATTTATATTATAAAAACTTATTTATTTATAAAAATTTTATATATTGAGTATAAAGTATATATTACATAAATAATCAAAATTTGTATGAACATTTAAAATTAAATTAGTATATATATTTTTTTATTTTAAAGTTGAATAAAAAATTATAATTTGAAGATAAAGTAGTTTATTGTAAATTTTAAAATTTTTTATTTATTATCAAAAAATTCATTTAATTAAAGAATTTCAATTGAATTAAAATTTTTATTTATAAATTGGATAAATCTTATTAATAATAAAAATATTTAAAATGATAAATTAATAATATAATGAAAATCAATGAATATTTTAATCAATTTAAATTTTTTTTATATTCGTACTTTTATATAAATTATAAATAAAAAAAAAAATTGAACCATTGAGCGGTTTTATTTTATTTTATTTTTTTGAATTTCACGGGTCTAAATTGAGGTACATTTCAACATACGCTAAAAGCGATAGAAGGCCTACCACTGCACATCTTGTTATGTGCGTTACATATGGCTAACGCGACAATGAGTCGTTTGTTCTCTTACTTTCAAAACTACTTGGTAACTTCATCAATATTTAGTCTTAGTATGATTAATTACAATAAAAAATCTACTTTTAGTTCTGACCCAAAAAAATCTATTTCTAGTAGTGTTTTTTTTTTTTTTTTTTTTTTCCTTCTTTTTATTATCAATTTAATTTTGGGCTGTTCCTCCAAGGTTTTGGTCCATCCTTTCTTCTATCTCTGTTTTCTTCTCCTATCTAGAATTTGATTGACTTTGGCTGGAAATTAAACTGTAAAATTAATCACCCAAATGCATATGAATATCAATGTTTAAGATCCTCAAAACATTTGAATGTCAGGTCTGAGGTCTGCCCTTCAATTTTTTTTCCCCAACATTTATGGAATTCCTAAAATTCATTAATTTGCCTTTTTTTTTTTTTTTTTCCTTCAAATCTTTGAAAAGCATCAAGTTTTCTGATATTCTCATAAATTAACGACTTGGGTCTTTCTTGATTTCTGTATTTTTTCTGAAAGTTGTTTCTTTTCAGAATTGAACTCGTTAAGATTTTGTTTTTGTGCATTATATGGTTTTTTGGTGATATAGTCTCCTCTTTTGATTTATTTTTGGATGCAAATATTCTTGCTTGTGGTATGAAGAAGAGTTAAAAGAATCAGAAGATTCACTAGGGAAGAGAGAGAACGTTTAGAATCTTTGCATTTCTCTATTTGATTGATGTCTGCTGATATGGAACTTCTCATGGGTTCAGACCCATATAAAAAAAAAATCTGGCTAATTTATTGTAATTTATATATATCCGGCTTTGAAATAGCTTCTTGTTTTTTTAGTTCCTAGTTAAATTAGTTTATGGATATTATAGAAAGTTTTGAGAGCAATTTGAATGCTGATTGCCTGATATTTGATGCTGTCACTTGCATTCACATGTATTGGTACACCTTCATTTTCATGCAAATTGTGTTAATGGATTAGAGTAACTTTTTTTTTTCCATATTTTTCAGGTTCCTCAGCTTTTACGGAAATGTACAGTGGCACCCATTGCTCTGGCAATGATCTTAATATTTTAGTAGAGTTTCAGTATTGTTAGCGATGCAATTGGTATCAAATGATAGTCGAAAGGAAGATATTTCAGAAAGAGAACCCATCTTATGCCAGTCTGATTTTTCCCAAAGATCTGAAGAATGTGAAATTACTGCTGTTGGAGGGGATTGTGTTGTTATCAGTGAAGATTTGGAAGATATTAATGTTGATGAAACTAGCCATCTGGTGAATGCAGACCACCCACAATGCCGTATATGTCTTGATATTGAAGGTGCTTACCACTTGAATATATTTTTTCTATGTACTAAGTTCGCTATAACCATTTTGGAATGGTGAATTTTCATTTATCTGAGAAAACTGAAGATGACTTGTGCAGACTGCAGAGCAAAAAACTATAAAACTGATCCACTTATGTTGAGGCACATGGTTACTTGTTTTTCAGGGGACGACTTAATCGCACCGTGCCACTGCAAGGGCACTCAGAAGTATGTCCATAGATCCTGTCTTGATAACTGGAGGTCAACTAAGGTTAATTCTTGTTTCTTTGCTGTCTTCTCTTGTACTTGAGTAGAAAATTAGTGTTGGAAATTACTTGATTGAGCCGCTTGTGGAATATTCATGTTTGAAAAGGAAGTTTGGCACACTCACAATTTGAGTCTCACATTCGGCTTGTTTAAAGTACAAGATTTCAATTCTTGCAATAAGATAATGCATCACATATTAGAATTACAATGTGTAGTATAAACATTATTTTTTATTTTACACAATATAATTTTGTATCCAGCCAAACTTGGATATCAAATTCTCTTGTTGAACAGAATTGGAGTTTCTAACTGATGCCTGCTCAGGTTGTCTAAATACTCCTTAGAATAATGAATATTGAATACCTATGAGTTCATCTACTTTTGCACATGTAGCTAAAATAAATGTACAATTTTACTATCTTTATGTAGTAAATTTTATATTTGATTTTGATAATTAATACTATTTCTTGTACTTTCTTTTGTTTTTCTAGGAGGGCTTTGCATTTGCTCATTGTACAGAGTGCAGGGCATTGTTCATCTTACGTGCAAATGTCCCACCTGATCGCTGGTGGTTGAGATTAAAATTTCAGTTCCTTGTTGCAAGGGACCATGCATTCATCTTTGTAATGGTTCAGCTGGTATGATGATTGACTATCTCATGCCATTTAATTTGTCTTGCACTTTCCTCTAAATGTTGATTCAATTGAACTTTTTTGAGCTAGTTATCTGCTACTGTTAGAAGTTTAAGAAAATCAAAAGTCACAGAACGAATTCTGGGATTATTGTCAACAAAAACTTGTTTGGTTTGCTGAACCCTGAGTCTAAAACCATGTTTGATCAAGTAACTATGCTACTTGTTTAGTTTATTTATATTCTCCTCAATTTTCTTGATTCAGGGATATTAGGTTGTGATTCTAGATTTACTGTAACTTGGCAGTTGTGTCAGCCTCTGCATTCTGACTGAGTGGAATTAGGTTTTCTAGTTGTTACATGTCAATTTTATTAGTTTATAGTTGTAATGTTGATAAATTCATAACTGTTCTAACCTGCAAGTTGAGTCCTATAAGCATTAGGGGAATTCAGACGTGTGTGCGTGCATGCAAAACTTTTATACATAACACATGCTCATTTTTGTAACCTGCCAGTTGAAAGCAAAGAATAATAATAAAAGCTTTGAAACTATGTGGCATCATTAAGGTGTGATTTCTTCCATTTTCAAAGTTTATTTGCCCAAGCAATGTGATTGCCTAGGGCTCTTTTATCTCTTATTTCCTTTTGTTCTTATTTTATTTTACTGCACATTAGGTACTTCTATCGTGAGCTGTCTTTTTTGCTTGAGCACCTTAAGCCTTGAACTCTAGCCTTTCACCTTTTCTGTACTAGACAATTAAACTCCAGATTATCCCTTAAGCCTTCGACAACATAGAGCAAAAGTGCTAATCTGAAGACCTTGGTCTGGGCAAGCATCCATTGTATCATCTATAATATTTGCACAATTTATCCATTCTGATGCATCTAACCCTTTTACTTTGAAGTCAAACCTCTGGAAACAACATTGCGTCTAGACATGCTGCTATATTCTCCCATCATTCTTCTAGTGTGCATCCTACAGTAACTTCTGCAAGTCTTTTGTTCTTTGCTTTGTTCCTCAGACTTGGGTTCAAGTGTAAGATGTGGTGATATTTGTCTATTCCAGTGTGTTCATCTTTTGAAAAAAAAAAATCTTCACAGCCTTGTATATTTTTGACGTGTCCAACATTCATTTGACACTGGTTAGGAAAAATGAAGAGTTGAAGTAACATAGCTTCACTGGAGTTCATTGGGTCAACACCTTATGTGTAAATATAATAACTGTTTGTGCTGTGTAAATTCAGGCAGAATCTGTAACTTGTTGAAAATCCATTCACTGCTTTTGATTCCTACATTTTACATCCAGGATGTTTTACTTGCATTTGTCTACTGATTCATATGAATACTTGGATCAACTTTGAAGTGTCCTTCTGTGTTACAATAGACATATCATGCAAATTGAAACCTTGTTTTGAACAGATTGTGGCATTCTTAGGGGTGCTGGTCTACAAGTTTTATGGAGAGGAACTAAGAGAAATGTTTGGTTATGATGAACATCCTTATGGGTTCTATACTATGGCAGGTACTGCTTTCTCTCTCTCTCTTTATCTGGTTTTGATAAAGGCACTCAGGCACACATATGGACATACAAGCTTTGTGCTTAGTTCCACTCTTTTTTAATCCTTCTTTGAATTTATAAAAACTGCTTGAAATGAACATTTGCATAATCTTTGAATTTCCCATGCAGTGTTTATAGATGCTTCATTTTTTCCTCCTGTGTATATCGTACACATTTGCATAGTTGATTTTGTAGCATGGTGGTTGTACAGTTTCAACTTTTTAGGGATTATGATGCTTTGAAACTTCATTTCTCTCCTCTTTTCTGTTTTTGTTACCTCTCTTCAATTTTATGTTGAAATAAATAATAAATTAAGATTACTTTTTTCCATTTTCAAATTAAGTAAGAATTACATTTATATGAAATTAATTAAATCAGTTGTAAATAAATGTCTGGAGTAGAAAAAATCACTATTTGAATTTCCAGCCAAAACACATTGCTGTAAATCTCAACAGGGAAAGCAATTTTTTGTTTTCATACTTTTATTATGTAACTTTATTCAACTATTAAGGTTACTTTTACTGCTAGACCAATTGGAATTATAACTTGGAAAATATTGCACGTAACTTTAATTTAAGCAATAAGAAAGCATATTACCGTGACATGTAGGCTTATTGTTAAATTTTTTGGTTGCCTACATGAACTGGGAAAGGATAAACAATATGCCATTTTGAGCTGAAACTGGGAGAAAGTAATAGTGAACATGTAACTTCTTAACTCTATGAAACTTCAGGATAACTGATTGTGCTCTCTGACAAAGTTTTTTACTGAAATCCTGGGTATAAATGTTATTTTGTTGCTTGATTAAACTTGGTGGTTTATTGAAAAGGTGAAGGGTGTTTTGGTAAAATGACAAGTAATATATTATGGCAGAAGCATCCACTTTAAGGTGTGAGGAAATGCTTTTTAGATTAAACTGAAGGCAAAGAATAAAGAAAAACTTTTGTGGTCTTTTCTAAATATCATAGGCTCAACTTGGATTCATGCAACCCAAAGAACCAAACTAAAGCGATTAATATTGGTTGTTTATATCCAGACATTTCTTTTCTTACTTGTGGGTAGCTGCGTGCGTAACATTATTGTAACAAAATCCTATAGTAGTTCAATCAGAGACGGTTCTGCTCCTCATGACTTGCTAGAAGATTGCACTACTGGTCAGCATGCAGACTTTACCATCTTGATGTGATACTATCAAAATAAAGATTTTATAGTATTTTGTTTTGATGTGCAGTTTTAGCAATTGTTTTGGTGGGTTTGCTCTACGGTTTCTTCATTGCTATTATATGTGGACAGAGGATCAATGAACGGCATTATCACATTCTTGCGAAACAGGAATTAACAAAGGTAGGCCATAAGAATTAAATGAGAAACCCTGGTTTTGGTGTTTTGTTTTGATCTGTTTTCAGGTTTACAATATTCTACTTCAAAATTAAAATGGTGGAATACTTTTGTTTCAATTAAAAGTTGAGAGTGCTATTGAATATTTAGTGTTGCATTCATCAACTTATTTTAAAACAAAACTTCTTTGTGCTTCATTTCATTGCTTATATGCAGAGCTAATCACATTTTGATATTGCAATATAGTGGTCTCCTTGAACTAGTTTAACTAAGATATTCTGTTTATTCATAATATCATCTTGAAATGGGAGGTAAATTTTGCTCCTTTTTTTTTTCTTGCCTTTCTATCTGGTCTTCCCAAGGTTGTAATCTAATGTCTAGCCATCCACTCACCCCCCCCCCCTCTTTAACAAAAAAAGGGGGCTTGGGCAGTTCCCCATTATGAATCTTCTGGCTTTGTTTATTAATGTCAAAGCAGCATATTTTTGTCCTATCACTTTCCCTGATGGAAGATCATAATGTCAGGAATATGTCGTTGAAGATCAAAAAGATAATAAGAATACCCCGGATCTAGACCCCAGCCATGTGAAAGAGCTAAGAATGTTGGGCCTCTATTAATTTGGTAGCTGTACATTTCATTTGTTTTCCTGGTGAGCAATTTTAACTTTTACTAATTGATTTTCATTACTATTACTCTTGTTCACTAGGCCTTTCTCACAAATGGATCAGATTTTGACGTGTATTTGTGTAGTGTTCATGTATTTTTCGTGTCATAATCATGTTTAAGGTGTTTTATGTTAATAGAATTTTTGACGGGTTAATAATTTGTTATATAGATTTTGATACATTTGTGTATTTGTGTTGTGTCCGTGTTTCTTTTTCTGTCGTGTTTTAGTTATTTTTTTCGTGTCGTGTAATCATGTCGTGTTCAATATTGCTAGGTTTTGCATCAGTAATGTGTCACTCTCCTTTTGTGGAGGTTGAAGTTTGTTTTGAGGGGGTTGGCCAAGGGTGCACAGCACACCAACGGTTCAGCTCCCCATCCTGCGGCCATTTAGTTGTCAGTTGATATGTTGTTATGAACATGCTATTTCTTCCATTTGGGACAGCTGAGCTGAGACTTCATGCTATTTCTTCCATGGATAGTGATAGCTATCTATGTTACTTGGACTTGGGTATGAGTGTCGGACACGGGTATGTTCATTTTTTTTTAAAGTTTTTCCATGTATTTGGGAGGTCCTTAGAGGGTCATATCCCCAAACTTATGTCCGGATATGCGTCGGACACGGGTGTCGGACACGGATACTTCAAGAAAAATGAAGAGTCGAAGCAATATAGATAGCTATAATGAGGATTGGTTGTCGCCCCTCTTTTTTCTATGTATTGGATGAACCATTCACATGTATTTTACATAATTTAGTTATTTTCATTGGAGTTAGTTTCATAAATTTGCCTCCTATTTGCTTCAGTGTCTTTTTTCATGATACGGCCGGTGGCCTTCTTGACATAAGAATTTAAGATCTCACAAGCATTGAACCAGGAAGTTAGACCAGTCGCCATGCTCGGAACTGAGCTATGTGCACTAGGCATTCCATCAAACTGGTTTGTCCTTTGAATACCTTGATCCGTATATGGTCAGTGTTTGTTTGTGCATTAGTCATTGGTTTCACTGAGAAATATTTTTTTATGTTCTTTATACTTGTCTTTTTGTTTCTTTTTACAGATTATTATTATAAGAGAAATGCGCCAAATGAATCTTTTTTTTTTTTTTTTTTTGATAGTTACCAGAATGGCTAGCTTCTTAATATTACCGAAATCAGGTTGTTACATACTTGATTTTGCAACCAACAGATATCGATGCTTGAATGAGAGGGTTTTTTTTTTTTTTTTTTTTTTTTTTTTTTTTTTTTTTTTTATGGATAGGGGAATTTAAGTATGTTTTGAGTAAGAAGATACATGCAGTTCCTGAAAGAGATTATTGAAAAAGTAATGTTTTAACAGGAGATAAATGAATAAAAAATAAAAAAAAAAGGATTTTTTTAGTGTACATCATAATGAAATTACAAGTAACAAAATGCTTTAAGTCGGAGGTCAACCTCATTAGTCAAAAAATATTGATTGCTGTGATTTGGATTAACTAAGTTAAACCCCAAAGCTAAGCCCGGATGAAAACTTACTTTTCTGTTTTTGAGAAAGGATGAAAAATTACTACCATTAAGATTAGGAAAAAAAAAAAAAACACTTGGTACTTTTGTTTGTTACTACAGGTACTTAGTAAAAGAGTTAAATGTATATTTAGCCCTTGAACTATAATATTTCTATCAGTTTGGTACGTAGAGAATAAAATTGATCAGTTAGATATTCAAATTTTCATTTCATCATTCACATTGGTTCTTTGGATTAACATTATTAGTTAAATAGTTGATGTGATAATAAACATCTAATGAGAGCATGATATGTGAAAAAAATGTTATTTCAATGTCATATCATCAGTGTCATTTCATCTTGAAAAAAAAAATCAAAACAAAACAGAAAATTTCATCAAAATTAAAAACTTATTTAAAAAAAAATCAAAAAATCAAAATTTGAAAATTTGAAAATCTTAATTTTTTTTTTTAAAAAAAAATTATGGAAATCAAACAAATTATGAAAATGAAGAACTAAAATTCAAAACAAATTATAAAAAATAAAAAGGAAAATTCAAAAGAAAAATACAAATATAATTTTTCTAAGTTCAAAATTAAAATTTTTAAAAATATAAAAATTTCAAATTAAAAAAAGAGATAATGTCATGAATAGTTCTTGAAGTTTATCAAATTTGTCAATGTGGTACCTGTATTTTAAAAATATATATTTTTGTACTTAACGTTTTCACTCCGTGTGTTATTGTAGTACCTTGTCAGTAATACAGTTAAATATTGATGACGTGAGTTTTGTATCCAATTAAAACTTTGACATGTGGCACCATAAAATGATGCCACGTGTATTACCAAAAAACTTTTACTATTTTAATTTTAAAATAAAAATCATATTTTTTTTTCTTTACACGTGGCACCACATAGTGATGCCACGTGTAATAATAAAAAATTATTATTTTAATTTTAAAAAATATTTTTTTCTCTCTCCACCTATTAATTTTAATAAATATTTTTTAACAAAAATTAAAATAATAAAATATTTTAATTTTTGTAATTTTTAATAAATATTTTTTTAAAAATTAAAACAATAAAATAAAATATTTTGATATTTGTAATTTTTAGAAATATTTAAAAAAAAAAAAAAATCAGATATCATTACTTTTTTAACAAGTAATTTAAAAAAAAATTTATATTTTAAAAATAATTTTAATTTAATTTTTAAAATTTTAAATTTTTTTAAGGAAAAAACATATTTAATTTTTAAAAATATAATTTTAAATTTTTAAAATTTTTAATATATACTTTTTTTAAAATAGATATTAATTTTTAAAAATATAATTTAATTTTTTTTTCCTTTTTTAAAATTTTTTTACAAAAATTCAATTATTAATTTCTAAAAAATCAGATGCTATCATGTGTCATCACTTAATTGGTCAATGCCACATCATCATCTATATTTAACAGTGTTAGGTCAAGGTATCACATTGATACATGGTTTGATAGTACAAGTACCACATTGAACATTTTTATAGTACAAGTACTACATTGAACATTTTGATAAACTTCAGAGGCTATTTATGACATTATCCCATAAAAAAATTATGAAAATTCAAAATTTAAAATAAAAAAAATTTATAAAAAAAAAAAAAAGAAAGAGGGGAAAAATCGGGGAGAGAGAAGGATGAGGAAGGAGGATGAGGGAAGGCACCATCGGCATTGATCTGCCTTAGACCAGGTAGTCGGCGTCGATCTGCTGGAACCGAGGTAGATCGACGTCGATCTGCTTGGGCTGGGGCAGATCGACCATGTGCCCACTAATTGACGTCGTTGGCGTCTCCCCTTTTCCCTTCCCCTTCTCTCTCCTCGTTTTTTTTTTCTCTCCTCTCTATTTTTTAATTTTAATTTTATTTTTGATTTTATTTTGAATTAAAAAAATTTAGATTATATTTTTTAAATTTTTTTCTAATTTTTAAAATTTTAAAATTTTAAAATTTTTTTCTTTATGCTGACGTGGCACTGATGATGTGTGGCATTTACAAGATATTTTTGTCACGTGTCATGCTCTTATTGGATGTTTATTGCCACTTCAGTTATTTAAATAACAGTGTTAATCCAAGGGGTCAATGTGTATGACGGAATGAAAGTTCGAGTATCTAAGTGATTGTTTTCACTTCCCGGATTTCATGTCCATATTCCTCTTGATTGCGTTCCAAAGCACCCAATCGTTCCTCCGATTCATTCCTCATATCTTGAATCCCTTTCATGCAAATGAAAATGTCATAAGATTAAGAATACAATTGTGAATGTACATGCTCTATTCCTATGTGCATGAATATACTGATGATTAATGCATGAACATATACAGAGAAATTATGATGACTATGTATGCTATGGATGCAATCTAATGCCAATATGATGCGTTAAATAAATTGATGCACAGGTATATACAAATAATGACTATGCATGTCATAAACGTATTCTACAATGAATGACCATGCATGCTATGATGTCAAAATGATACATGCTAAGACTAAATGAATTAATACAAAGGTAGGTACAAAGAATGACCATGTATATCACAAATGTATTCTACAATGAATAACCATGCATGTTAGGACTGTGACATGATGTCAACATGATACAAATAAATTAACCAATGATTACACGAAATTGGTGGGACCTAAATCTTGATTATTCAAAAATCTCATTATGCAAGATTTGCCTCCAAATTTAATCTACAATTTTTTGAAACATGCTTTTTCTATGAAAAACCACACATATTATCAAAAGAATTTCGGAATAATGGATCCTACTATAGTACAATATGCAAATGTTCATGTAACACTACCGGTTTATGAAATCATCAATAGAGATTATTATTACCAACTGTTTATTGCAAAGAATGAGATAAAAAATACAACGATAAATGTACATGCTCTATTCACACATGCATGAAATGTGCAAAAATGCAAAAATGTTTGAAAAAGAATGTTTGTATTTTGAATTTCAAAAGGTTAGTGAACACTTGCCCCATTATATCTACTTATATAGGCATCACGGTGTCTTTGGGACGGAGTATCACACTTATTACGAGTGATGTACGTTCATCTTTGCCCGGTTTACAAAACTTATTTGAGATGTAAAAATAGGTAATAAAAGGTTAGAAATGTCCCTCCATGTGTTCCTAACTTCGGTGTATCTAACGAACATCCGGCATGGCTTCGCCTAGGTTCACTATATGAGGGTGAATCGATTCTAAAGGTCCCGAATTGCTCCTCACTGTTGCCGGTGAAGGCTAGTAAGGCACCCCGATAAAAGCGGGTTCAATTCGTTAGAGTATATTTTCCTAAGCCCATACGGAGGATCATCACGAAGGCTTTAGGTACTTTATACTCCGAAAGTGTTTCACTAGCCCATACAGAGGATCATCACGAAGGCGTAGTTACTTTACTCCCACTTAAAAGGACGGAACCCGGGTAGAGAGTTTATGTTATGCAAATGCAAGTGAGTGTGTGTGGAGGAACAAAACAAACCTGCCACCACCTATTCTACACCCCTTATTCTAAATACCCCACTAAAATCAAACAATGTAAAGCATCAATCAAGCAAACATATAAATATACGCAACAAAATAACCAGAGAACAAATAATAATATGAATGCACATGACTATGGACATATTTAAAACATTTTTTTATTTTCAAAATTCTCTTTTATTTTAAAAATATGGAAATTAAAATTAAATACCAATTAAACCAACAAAACCGAGACTTAAATAACACACGACTAATTCTAGGCCTGGCTCTCTAAAAAAAGTCCCCAGTGGAGTCGCCAAGCTGTCGCAACCTAAAAAAATAACGAGTCTCATCGCAAGACTTTATTATTCGTTAGGCGTGACATTAAAAAAAAATTGAGGAAAAGTCGACTTAATTCCTCTCGAAAAATGAAGGTTGTGAAAATGACCTTGAAAAAGACATGGAGTCGCCACCAATCTTTTTTAGCTAGGTGTGATCGGCCACCTTTAAAACCGGTTTTATAAAATATTTTAAAAATTAATTAAAACATTTTTAAAACCAATTTCAAGTTTGCGTTTTAAACCAGAGAAATCAAAGAAACGGGTTCGGGACTCGGTTACGTGCGGGGAAGGATTAGCACCCCCACAACGCCCATATAAAACGGTACCTTATCAATCGTGTGTTATCTCAAGTCTACGTAAAAAATCGATTTTAAATTTAGTATTTCAAGTTAATTCCCAATTTAAAGAAAAATAATTCCATTTTTAATTGAAAATGATCCGGAATTTATAAATTCAAAATTTTTCTATAATCCTCGACAAACGTGGCAAAATATAGAAATTTTTATTAGTTTTGGAAAACTTTCCGAATCATTCTCTTTTTAAAGAAGATATTCTGTTATTAATGATAATTGATGATATCCTCCCCAGCAAACCCGGTAGAGAACTCATGAATTATTTTAACTCGGGAATATCTTTATTTTATTGAAAATCATTACCTTTTTGAAAACATTTTAAAAGATATGAATAGGTATATGCATGACATAAATAAAATGACATCGCAAAATTTAAATAATATAATGCACCCTAAATGATATGATATGATTTAAATGTCTTATCATATTATAAATGAAATGAAATATTCTAAGTTATATGACATATTCTAAATAAAATGAAATGACCTAGGTAACATAATATATTCTATATGAAATGTAATATCCTAAATCATATGATATATTTTAAACGAAATAAAATATCCTAAATGACATAATATATCCTAAATGAAATGAAATGACCTAGGTAACATAATATATTCAACATGAAATGAAATGACCTAAGTAACATAATATATTCTATATGAAATGAAATAATTTGAATGACATGGCAAATATGAATGATATGGCATATAATTTAAATGACATGGAATATAAAATAATGCTATCATATAATATGCATGGAAATAAAAATGAAAATAATAATGCATGAACATAGTATATGCTAAATAATATAACAAAAAATAATTAAATAAAAATCATAGGATATCATAAAATATTCCAAATCATATAATAAACAATATAACATAACTCAAAATCATAACAATATCATAGAAATTATCATAGCAAAAATCACATATTATATAAAATGCATGAATATGGAAAATGCAATGCATGAAAATATATATATTTTTTTCCTTTAATTAAGGAAATCTGTATATCTAAAAAGGTATCCGGCTACCTTAGGAAAATATGTCAAATTAAATATTCTAAAACCAAAATAATTTGTGATTGTTTGAAAACAATTTTGAAAAGCTTAGATTAAAAATAACAAATTAGCTAAATCCTTTTTTAAATGGCTCTAATTTCCTAAGTTTAAAACCCCGGACTTGACCACCCTTAACCCTAGACTTAAAAAATCATTCTTAGAGTTTAAAAAGGCTTAGAAACTATCCTAAGTCAGTAGCTAAACTTCCTAATCAGCCCCCTCTAGGTAACTTAAACAAAACAGAAAAATGATTTTCCTTCAAATTCAATTCTGACTCCACTGTCCAGTTTTAAGCCACCATTTTTATCCTATTTTTAAAAATTCTAAAAAATCTACAAAAATACTGGAGACTCAGGACATGTAAAACTACACAGGAAAAAATCAACTTAATTTTTTCATTAAAGATGAATGCCCGAAAAAATCGGGAAAGTACGAGTACTGGGTGAAAAAAACTGTTTTGCCAAAACACATTTTTGCCTTTGATAAAATCATTTAAAAATCAAATAAAAAATATTTAATACTCAAAAAATGACTCATAAACAGTATCTAGGACTTTTGAAAAGTTAGACAAAAATTGGCTAAGTAAAAAAAATCACAATGGTAGAATAATCAATTTGACAAACCTTAATTTTCCACAAGTATGCTCAAGAGAGCATGACTTTGAACCATTAATTGGCCTAAGTCATTAGTCAAGTGGCATGGACATGAAATGCATGAAAAAATAAAGCAAATATGATGCATGAAATGCATGGTTTTAAACCTAAATGTCATGAAAAAATGCATGGCATCAATATAGTGACCTAGACCTAAATGAACTTGCATGGCATTTAATGCAACCTAAGTCTAAAATGCATGAACATGCATGGCAAAATAAACCTAACCTAACATCTAAAATATGCATGGCAATAACACAAATACAAGGCATGCTTAAACTAAATACTCAATAAAATGTCATGCAAATACAAACCTATCAACTAACATAGCAAAAATGCAACACACAATGCAAAATAACATGGTAGCCGAATGGCCTAAGGTTCTAAACAAGCATGCATTTTCACAAACACTTGATATACTAACATGCTCAACTAAAACATAATACTCAAATCATGCAAAAACAAAGTAGAGATATTAAAACTAACAAGCATTTTCACAAACACTTGATATACTAACATGCTCAACTAAAATATAACACTCAAATCATGCAAATACAAAGTAGATGTATTAAAACTAACAAGCATTTTCAAAAACACTTGATATACTAAATATAAAACATCAACAAACTTAAAAATTATGAAAACAGAAAATTGAAAATGCAAGAATATGATAATAAACTCATAAATGGCAACAAACAAGCATCCAAATTAAAGCAAACTTCAAGTATATGTAGTAGATGAAGATTTAAAGCATCAAGACTAAGAAAATAACAAAAATAACATGATAAATCAAGGCAAAACAGCAACTATATAAAAAAAATCTGGGCCATTCGGCCATGGTGAAAAAAATAAGAAAAAAAATGAAGAAAGAACTTAAAAAGAACATAAAAAACATTTATTTAAATAGAAAACTCACCAAATAATAATCAAAAACAGCAAAAACAAGAATGGAAAATCAAGAAAGTGCAAAAGTTGGTGCTAAAAGCAACCTCAAGAAGCTATCTTTCAAGCTTTTTCTCTTCAAACTTTCCTTTCCTTTCTTTTCTAAACTTTTATTTTTTGCTTTCAACCAAGGAGAGAAAACTAAGCAAAAACCAAGAAGAAATCTGAAAATCCTGTGCTGAAAATAAAAAATTAGAATCCCTCCTATAGTGCTGGCAGAATTTTACCTCTCTCCTCCCTAGGATGTTGTCATTTTTACGCCAACCAATTTCCATCCAAGGTCTAGTGATTCAAGGTGAAAAATCATGAAATTATCACCCTTAGATTAGGCCATCAGCTGTCCGTAATTACAGCTGTTCAAGAATAATGTTGACACTCTCCCTCTTCATGCATTGGCCCATGTGGCTTATTTGCAATGGCTTGATCAAAAAAACCACTAACTAACTCTTAATTCTTGGCCTTTTGATTGAAAAATCAGAAGCTGGCCAGCACTCCCTTTTCCAGCCCAAGTCTAATTTTTTTGAAAGGCAAGAAAAAATCCTTTTCGGTTGCTTGGGTAAAATAATCGTTTTGCCCCCCGGATGGAAATAAATGGCAAACGGAATTCTAATTTTCTTTTTTAATACTTTCAATATAATAAAATATTGAATTCTGGAAGTTTTCAAAATTTTTCGAGTCCTTTTGCTATTTATTTGGATTTTTTCTTCCAAAAATGCCCTTTTATGCCCCCACATTTTACCATTTTTTAAATGAGCTCCAAATCAAGATTTTTCTTCACCAATCTATTCCAAATAATTTAAAATCTAATCTGGAAGTTTTCATAATTTTTGGAACTCATTTGGTATTTTTTGGGGATTTATCTGCTTGAATTACTACATAGGAGGCCCGGGATTTGGCCATTTTGCAAACGAACTCCGAATCAAGATTTTATTTCTCCAATCTCTTCCAAATAATTTAAAAATGAGATTTGCAAATTTTTAGAATTTTTGTAGTCCATTTGCTATTTTTCTGGCATTTATCTTCTTGAATTACTACATAAAAGGCCCGGGATTTGGCCATTTTGCAAACGAACTTCGAATCAAGATTTTTTTTTGCAAATCTCTTTCAAATAATTTAAAAATGAGATTTACAAATTTTCAAAAGATTTGGAGTTATTTTCTATATTTTTGGGATTTATCTTCTTGAATTTCTACATAAGAGACCTAGGATTTGGCCATTTGCAAACGAACTCCGAATCAAGATTTTATTTCGTCAATCTCTTCCAAATGATTTAAGAATGAGATTTGGAAATTTTTAGAATTTTTGGAGTCCATTTTCTATTTTTCCCAAATTTTCTAATTTTGCCCTTTTACCTCCAAAACCCGGTTTTGCTCAAAACAAGTCCGATTTTCAGATTTTCTTCAAATTGAGCCTTGGGCTATCCTTTTTTAATCATTCCTCATCCATTAGGGGCTTTGGTCTTACCAAGTCGGGCCATTTTTGTAGTTCTTCCCAATTTCACCGAAATCCACCAAAAACCCTAATTCTCGATTTTCTCCCGGATTGACTTTTCTTTCAGTTTTTCTTTCAAGTGGCTTCTCCATTACCCATAGTCAGTGCTTATATTTCATTTGGAACCTTCAATTTTGATCAATTCGATCGTTTAAGCACTTTTCCCTAAATTTCTCGGATTAGGGTTTTCTTTCTATTAAATCTCCAAATCTTAACTTTCGAACTCCATATCTTTCGATGTAGACCTCGGATTATCGAAATTCTTTTGCCATTTTTCAATTGAACTTCAAATCTTGATTTTTAAAGTGGGTTGACTTTTTCAATAGTTGATTTTTTGGGGTTGACTTTTCGGGGTTGACTTTTTCAAGTTTGATTTTTTATGCTCGCCCTCTTAAACTAAGTCTCGGAGTACTACCTGCAGGATGGAAAAAGTCTTTTTACATTCTAAACATCAATTTAGGAAGAAAACATTCCTGTTTTAGTGGTCTGAACAAAATTAGGTGTCTACATGCAATCTCCTTCCATCATCAGCCAATAATATCCTGCACTCATAATCTGCTTAGCAAGCATGTGACCATTAGCATAGGTGCCACATATCCCTTCATGGACTTCCTCTATGATTCTTCGAGCATCGACAGACCTGACACATCTCAATAGGACTTGGTCTTTCCCTTTCTTGTAGAGAATCTCGCTATCTAGAACAAAACCCATTGCTAGCCTTCTCAGAGTGCTCTTGTCATTTTTTGTTGCTCGTTCTGGGTACTGTTGATTCTTGATGTACTGCAAGATGTCGTTGTACCAAGGGAGACCATCTGCTTCTTCTTCAATACTCAAGCAGTGGGCAGGAGACTCATATATGCTCATCTTGATCGACATAACTTCCACTTCTTCATTCACTTTAAACAATGACGACAAAGTAGCCAGAGCATCTGCCATCCAGTTTTCTTCTCGGGGGAAGTAATTGAAACTTACTTCTTCAAACTCCTCTAATTAACTCAGTATGAGTTCTTGGTATTTGATTAATTTTGTATCTCGGGTTTCCCATTCTCCGCGCAAATGATATATCACTAAAGCCGAGTCTCTGAAAACTTCCAAAACTTTGATTTTTCTATCCACTGCTGCACGAAGGCCCATAGTACACGCCTCATACTCAGTCGTATTGTTTGTACAATCAAAATCCTATCTGGCGGTGAAGGGATAATAATCTTCTTCTGGGGATATGAGCACTGCACCAATTTCGTGCCCCATGGCATTGGATGCCCTGTCAAATACATCTTCCATATTTTCTTCTTTGGGGGAACCTCATCCGCTTGCAAAACATACATCAAATCTTCATCTGGAAAATCAAAGTTCAACGGTTCATAATCTTCCACTGCCCGACTTGCTAAAAATTCAGCCACTGCACCGCCCTTGATAGTTTTCTGACTCACATATACAATGTCGTATTCCGACAACAAAACCTGCCAACTTGTCGTCCTCCCTGACAAAGAAGGTGCTTCCAACATGTACTTGATCGGATCTAGCTTGGCGATCAACCACATCCTGTAGTATAGCATGTATTGTCTGAGCTTCCGAGCAGTCCAAGCTAAGGCACAGCACAGCTTTTCTACCGACAAATATTTCAACTCATAATCTGTAAACTTTTTGCTGAGGTAAACCGCTTGTTCTTTCCACTCTCATCAAGCTGCCCCAAAACACAACCCATGGATCTCTCAAATACTGATAGATACAATATCATCGGCTTATCCGGAGCCGATGGCATTAATACTGGTGGGTTTGATAGATAATGCTTAACCTTTTCAAAAGCAATCTGACACCCTTCATCCCACTCTCCTGGATCACGTTTTTGAAGTAGCTTAAATATTGGATCACATTTATCGGTTAACTGAGAAATAAACTGAGCAATGTAATTCAATCTCCACAGAAAATCTCTTACTTCTTTTTGCGTACGTGGAGGTGGCAAATTCTGGATGGCCTTCACTTTATCCGTATCAATCTCAATTCCCCTTTTGCTAACAACAAAAACCCAACAATTTCCTCGAAGTGACTCCAAAAGTGCATTTTGCCAGGTTTAACTTGAGTTGAAACTTTCTTAGTCTTTCAAAGAGTTTTCTAAAATTTGCAATATGCTCATCTTCTCCTAGTGACTTTGCAATCATATCATAAACATAGACCTCAATTCCCTTATGCATCATGTCATGAAACAAGGTCACCATGGCTCTCTGATATGTTGCCCCAGCATTCTTCAACCCAAATGGCATTACCTTGTAGCAGAATGTTCCCCACATTGTAACAAATATGGTTTTCTCCATATCTTCCGGTGCCATCTTAATCTGATTATATCCCGAGAATCCGTCCATGAAAGAAAATAAGGAATTCTTTGCCGTATTATCCACCAAAGTATCAATGTGAGGCAAAGGGAAATTATCTTTGGGACTGGCTTTGTTCAAATCTCGATAATCAACGTACATACGCACCTTGCAATCCTTATTTGGTACTGAAACAATGTTTGCCACCCATTCCGGATATTTTGCCACCTCTAAGAATCCAGCATCAAACTGCCTCTTCACCTCCTCTTTTACCTTTAACAGCATGTCCGGCCTCATTCTTCTCAACTTTTGTTGTATTGGCTTGCACTCTGGCCTTAAAGGGAGCTTATGTACCACAGTATTTGGATCCAGACCCGGCATGTCTTGGTATGACCATGCAAATATATCTACATATTCCCGAAGCAAGGCTATGAGTTCACCCTTTATTGATAACGACAATGTAGTCCCGATTTTAACCTCTTTTATCTCCTCACTACTTCCCAAATTCAACAATTCCAAATATCTCCTCATGAGGAAGTACTTGCTTATCTTCTTGTTCTATTTTTCTTAATAAGTCCGAAGGTAGACCATAATCCACAATATCTTCGTCGCCTCAAAATCACCCGTGCAAATGGGTCTCTCAAAATCATTTTCAGAATTACTGACAGGGAGGTCCTCATATTCCGCATCCGTACACCTGTAAATAGGTGGGGAAGAAAAAATATAGGAAAACATATATACAATGGAAGAAAAATAAATAGCATAAATGAAAGAGTATGGACACATCAATATGAAGGAAATGCATTGTGTTTGTTATTTATTGAATGAAGATTTTTAGAGAAAAACCCATTACAAAAAAAATTCTTAATATCTTCAGGCAAAAATATTTAAGATTTGTTTAAAAGCATTATGTTGGAATAGACTTAAAAACTATGGGCAGCTCGGTTGCACTCCAATTGGTCAGTCTATATCCTAGTGGACAAGGTCGCACCATCCAGTTAGCATTCTCACTTTCAATTCTTTCCTCCCTGGTCATGCAGATCTCGATATCATATATATGTTCATCCCTATTCACCTGGAATCTCTCGAAGGCTTGCTCAATCATTACGAGTACATCATCATAATTATTTTCTCCGAACAGAGAATCGGCTGAGCGAAAGCTGTGAAGGATAAGTGGGAAAGTCATAGGCTCCCAACCGATCTTCCTTTCCCACTACTTCTATTGCTCGGGCCATACCCTAGAGATATTTTTCGAGACCTTTTCCAGCCCTGCAGCCTTTTCCCAGGGTAGTTTTTAACCCCCAGCCTTGTGTTCTTGGACAACATTGGTTTTGGAAATTTTCATCCTTCAGCGACGAAAACCGCATTTACAAATTCCAAAGACCGAAAGAAACATTGTACGGCATCTTCATTGGGTTCAACAGAAGGAGATTCAGTATATGCAAAGGCTATTACGTACTCTTCTCCCGATACAGTGACCAAACGCCCCTCTATCACAAATTTTAGCTTTTGGTGCAGAGATGAAGGTACAACCCCTGCTGAATTTATCCACGGCCTTCCCAATAAGCAATTATAGGACGGATTAATATCCATGACCTGAAAGTTCACCGTATAGGTACATGGGCCTATTTACAGAGGAACCTTAATAGTTCCCATTACATCTCTCCTGGTGCCATCAAAAGCTCTAACCACCGTGCAACTTGGCTGCATATAAGAAATATCCACTGGCAATTTGGACAGGGTTGCCAAGGGCATCACATTTAATGAAGAACCATTATCCAAAAGGACCCTTGGTAATATGTGCCCCTTGCAAGTGGTAGTTATGTGAAAAGCCTTTGTTGACCCAATACCATTGGGTAGTACTTCCTCATAACTGAAATATATATGGTTGTCTGCCGCGATGTTTCCCACCAGCCTGTCTAATTTTTCTACCGATATGTTGTTAGCCACATATGCCTGATTCAACACTCAATAGGGCATTTCTGTGTGGCACCGATTCAAAAGCAAAGATAAGATTGAAATTCTAGCTGGTTGACGTTGCAGTTGCTCAACCACTCTATACTCACTATGCTTTATGAATTTCAAGAACTCGCAAGCTTTCTTCTCATACGCCGGTTCTTTTATCCTATTTACTGGGGCTGACCCCCTTTCTACTTCTTTTGACAAATCAATCTCAATATGGATTGGTTCAACTACTTTCTTCCCTTTGTCCATTCCTCTATCTTTTCCAATTAATCCCTGTTCAACAGCCTCAGGAGCATAACACCTTCCACTTCAAGTTAAGTGCCCCACACTTGTGATATCTTGCTGACTCGAAGACCCAGGCATAACCATGCTGCAGTCATATTTCCATGGTGCAGCTTTGTTTTCCTTGTACTAAAAGGAAATAGGCAAATCTATGATTAACTTAAGCGCGCTTTCCTCAATAACTGGCATGATTTTCTCCGTTGGTTTATCATAATAGATGATCAAGGGTCTTCCTATCCCGTAGCCAGTTGCATTCTCAATAACCTCTATTTTCTCCTCTGTCTCCTCGTAAAACTAGGCCTCCCCATCATCCATCATATTTTGGGCTTTAGCCAGAAAGTCCCCGTAGTCCTGTATGATATGACCTCCACACTTATGGAAAGGACACCAATTCTGCACCCTCTTTGCAACCATTTTTAAACTGTCTGCATCCCCCACCATTCCTTCCTTAACCATCTCGACCCATACTGTTAACATTGGAGTCTTGACTTTCCTGGCATCCTTTTTTACCCTTCTGACTTCCCCTGTCCATACCGCATTTACCCGTTCTCAGCATGATCGGACAATGGGTTTCCCGCTACATTCGGCCCATTCTTTGTCCCAAACTTCACAACTCTGGCGTTGATCAAGCTTTGGACTTTCTTTTTAAAGGCCAAATAATCTTCAGTCAAACGTCCTTGAATTCCTGCGTGGTATGCGCAGTTAGTATTTGCATTGTAACACCTTGGATATGGTGGTGTCAGAGGTTTGATGTATATGGGTGCAAGAAGTTGACCCTACAACAGTTTGGGATATAGCTCACCATAGGTGGTAGGAATTGGATCAAATTGGGGTTTTTGATCGTTCCTTGGTTAACGTTGGTCATTGCGCCCGGCTCCCTGAGTGTTTGGGGCAGTGTTTCGGGGAAGGTTTATTTGTTGGGATATGCTAGTTGGAAACGGCTGTTGTGGTATATTGGTATAAGGGAAAGGATTTTGGGTAAGGTGGTTCATATTGGGGTAATAAGGATTATATCCCAGGTAAAGTGTGTAGGGTGTAGGAGGTGAATAAGATGTAGTACGAGTATAGGGCCTTGGTGGTGTATATGGTGTGGGAGGTGCATATGGGTATTGGTTGATACTAACTGCGTGGGTCTCTTCTTTCTTCCTGGCAGGGAATACCTTCTCCGGAGTAGCAGACTCGCCCCTTTCTATTTTCCCATTAATAATGGCAGACTCTATCATCTCCCCGTATATCACCATGTCTGCAAAGTCCTTGGTGGCACTCTCCACCAATTTATCATAATAGGGTGCTTTCAAGGTATTGATGAAAAGCACTATAGTTTTTTTGCTAGATAAAAGGGTTTGCACTTGTGTGGCCAGATCCCTCCACCTTTACGAGTATTCCTTGAAACTCTCAGTAGTCATCTTTTCCATGTTCTGTAGTGACAGCCTATCGGGTACCATATCCATACATGCTTATAATACTCTATGAAATCCTTGGCTAAATTCGTCCATGACCGAATCTTGGTACGACTAAGTTGATTGTACTATCGAGTTGCAGACCCTGTCAAGCTATCTTGGAAACAATGGATAAGCAGTTTTTAATTATCATCGTGCCTCGTCATTCTTCTGCAGTACATGGTCAGATGTGCTGATGGGTTGGTTGTCCCATTATATTTCTCAAAGTCTGGTACTTTGAACTTTGGGGGAATTACTAGATCGTTACTAAACTCATCTCTTTGGCATCTAGACTGCCAAATAACTTCGCCACTTCAACGGCCCTTAGCCTCTCCTCCAGCACTTGATACTTTTTCTGTGATTCTGCCATTTCGACCCTCTTCAGCTTAGTCATTTTTGCCTTTTCCTTTTCAGCTAGTTCCTCAAAGTTTGGAACGTTAACATCATTTGGGTCGGCTCCCATATTACCTTTTCCGGGAACATAGTTCTGTGCCTCAGCAGCTAGCTGGATATAAACATAGGAGGCTGCCCCAATTGGCAGCTCCTGGCTCTTTTGCTGTATGTTTTCAGGTTGATCGTCTTCAATTACCACCCTTTTCCCGGTGACCGAATTCTCTCGCGGCCCTTTTTGTTTCGTCATGGCACTCATCATTTCCACGAGTTTAGTCATCTGTTCTCGTGACTCCTCTTGAGATTTAGCCAACTGTTCCTGCAGTTCCCTTTGATTTCTTTCCATTCTTTCAATTCTAGCAAGTTGATCGTTCTCCATAGCTCTCGCTTGAGATCGAGTATTGTAAGGGTGTCGGAAATTCGATTCTTTCTGAGTGCGACCAATTGTACCTTTAGTTTTGAAAACCATGAATTATAATTTATTGACTTATCTTTTTTAATTTTTATAAAAAATGAATGAATGAATGACTAAATGTGAATGAATGAATCAAATAAAATGAATAAGTACATGACTACGTATATGAATATGAAAGAATAAATAAATGAACAAGCGAAATGAACAAATAAGTGGTTAAGTGTATGAATATGAATGAACGAACAAGTAAAAAGAATAAATAAGTGGTTAAGTGTATGAATATGAATGAATTTCAAAAATGAATGATTATAAATATGAGTAAATGTACAAATGAACAAACAAAATATATAAAATATGAATGCATTTGAAAGTTTTGGCCCCGGGATAATTTCAGCCGAACGGTCTTTCATTGATTTCCTGGAACTAAATACATCACAGATAAAATAAAAAGATCACAGCCTAAGATAAATCTGTAATTCGCCTTTCAAAGTGCTATTACAAAATTAGTCCTATAGTGACTTCTTCGGGTCTTGGACTTTCTTTCACAGTCTTCTTTTGATTGCCTTGCTCTTCAATCTGACCCCTACTTGTACACGGCCCCTTGACATGTTAGCAGAAGCATCACCGTGTAAGCTTTCCTTAGATTGCTTCTCCAGTTGATTGGCTCGGGCTTTCTCATGCTTCGCTCTCTCTTTCCAGTAGTTATTCTCCTTCTTGAGGTTTCTGACCTCCTACTCCCATTCCCCGGAAGTCTCGAGGGTCCCCTCAAATTTGAGCTCGAAGCGTACCTTTTGTTTCCAAGTGCAAATCCCTGAGATCTCCCTTGACAGTGTCTCTTTCTCTCTTGATCTTTTCCTTTTCTCTTTCTCGAGCTGATTCCTTATTTTTCATGTCCTCAAGCTTTTCTTGTATTTGGGCAATCTCCTTGCTCATCTGGGCCTTTTCTTTTTCAAATTCTGCCCTTGCGATTTCTAGCTCTGATGGCACTTCCCTCGATGGCGGATTCATGAACTGGACCACTTCCCCATCCGATGTCAACAACCTATCATTAACCCTTAATTCCTTCCATACCAGGTAATCAGGTGTGACGATATCGGCATATCTGGCCACTTTTATCCGTTGAGTTTTCTTCCATGCTTCAATCACTGCCCGCACCTTTCCAGAATACCCATCCTCTCCATAAGTGAATTCTGATGATCCTAGCTTATGAGTCACGGGTGTGAATTGCCGAGACTCAACCTGTCTTTGCACCAACAGAGGTGCATTACTCACAGACCCCCAAATTCGGAGTAGTGGAACTCCCGGGTTGTCCCCATATTTATACATAATTGGCATAGGAACCATCCATGGAGCTCTCCAAGTTACCATCTCCCCTTTTAAATTCCGGAACATGTTGACCCATTTCTCTTCCTCTCCGGCTTCAGGCCAATCATTTCAAAGAAATTCCCTAATCGAAACTAAAGACTTCATGTATGGTTTGAAGGAAACCTTTTCTATCTTCCAAAAGTGACTTTGAATCCAAATATAAAGGAGTTGTACACACCCCTTGATTCTCCCTTGTCCTTCCCTTTTACAAAAATTCAAAGATTGGATAGTTTCAGCTATGATGGCTGAAGATGGGTTGATCTTCTGTTCCAACTTTTCAAAGAAATCAAACACGGCTATATCCACATAACCCAATATCTTCGGGAATATGATTAATCCATAGATGGCTAGAGCGAAGATGTGCATGGCTTTTTCTTTGTCAGAATAACCCAATATCAACTGTCGGAGAGTTTCCCACGGAATGCATCCATTTTTTTGCTTTGTATCCACATGACTCTCAACCCATGTTGTATCCATTCCTGTGATCCTAGCCACTTTCCTCTTAAAACCTGAAGGTTTCGCTTCCTTCAAATATACCCGATCAGGATTAGGACATTCAATACGTAACAATGCTAAATATTCTTCAATCAATGGGGTCATATCCTCCTTGTTAAAAGTAAAACATCTATAAGCAGGATTCCAAAACTGTACCATAGCCTGAATCAACCCACTATTGACCCTAATCAGAATTAAGAGTGCTATATCTCCATATTTTTTAGTGAAAGCTTCTTTCTCTGATACATTCCACTGATTCCAAATAGTGGCTAACCCTCAGAGATTATTCTGTCTAGAATCCACTTTGACCCTTTCCGACAATACTGACACATAATCTTTCTTCAGGCAATCACCATCTTCCCTCTGATCTTTTTTCGACCATACCCTGACTACTGCATGATCTTCTATCACTGAAATAACCTGACACTCCATGAAAGTCCTTTGGGTTGATGACTATCCCGAGGCCAATAAACTTCAAGTGTATGATGGTGTCTATGATGCATGTCAAAGAAAAGAAAACAGAAAGAAATAAATTAGTAAAGAAATGACTTCACAAATATAACATAAATAACAACATGTGTTTTTTTTAAATGTCCTGAAAATTTTAATAGAGCTTCGACATTATGACGCCTTTGGGACAAAATAGTACATTTATTACGAGCGATATGATAATCGTTCATCATCACTCAATTTCTAAAATCTAACATATAGAAAGATGGTAAAAGGTTGAAAATGTTCCTCCATGTGTTCTTAAACTTCGGGTATCTAACAGAAATCCGGCATGGCGAAGGTGAATCGATTTTAAGGCCCCGAATTATTCCGCACTGTCGCTGGTGAAGGCTAGTAAGGCACCCCGATAAAAGCGGGTTCAATTCGTTAGAGTATATTATCCTATGCCCGTACGAAGGATCATCACGAAGGCATTAGGTACTTTATACTCCGGAAGTGTTTCACTAGCCCATACGGAGGATCATCACGAAGGCGTTGATAACTCGTATAATTATATAGTTTTTAGTTATGTTTTATTATTGTTTTGTGTCAAATACGAGTTATTATGGCTTAGTCTAATTGTGTTTATGATTTTTTTATATTTTTATGTAATTTGGTGTTTTTCACGAGTTTCTTTGAGTGATTTCAGATTACTAGGTTAAATCAAGAATTAAGGGCAAATCCAGTTCAGTTCCAGTTCCGACACCTTTTGCCATATCAGCTATATCTGGAGTTTCACTGAAGCAATAAGGCTGAAATTTTAACAGTGCAAATTTAAGAGGCATATCTATCTTTTTCATGTTTTACACTTCTTGAAACAGAGTCGTCTTCCCTAGCGAAATCGACCATCAAGTTGGCTGATGTGCAATGACGTCTGTGCTGACCTGTTTTGGTATTTTGACCATATCTTCCAATCCACATCAGCAAATGAGCTGATTCCAACGGCTATGGATCACCGACTGATAGGGGAACATTTGGCTAGAAGATCATTTGATCAGATCAAGCCTCCAACATTGACAAAATCGACCATCAAGCTGGCTGATCAGAATTGTCATACAATATGATGAAAATTGTTAGAAAAATGCACCCACCTATTATACCTACCTTTGAAATTTATAAAGCTTGTCTCTTGTCATTTAGCTCTCCAAAATGTGTATAAATAGAGGGCCTTGGATGAGCATGAAAGATAGATTGGTAGGATATTAGCCATTGTAATAAAATTCTCTAAGTTTTCTTTTTCTTTCCTTTCTCTAGTTTTCTTTTTCTTTATTTACTTATGCTTCTTACATTTCTTTTCATTTTATTCATATCTAGTATGTGTTGCTAATCATATTGTTGAGGTGATGAGGTGAAGCTTTTGGTAAATGCTAAGGTTAGTCTCTTAAACATGAGCTAAAATGAATCATCATTTATAAACACTAGTATAGATAATATTTTTTTTTGGTTTAAAATCATACTTGCAAAGTAGGGATCTTGATTCATTATTGACAAGGAAAATGGCACAGTAAATGCTTGGTTTCATAACCTTGATTTGTTGTAGACATATACCTTGGCATAAGGAATGCTTGGACTCTTTTTATGAGTTTTGAGGACACCAAATGAACATAATATCATATGCTATGGACGTTGGACAATTTGGACTGAATTGCTAAACCTTCCGATTGGAACCTCCTTTATGTGTGGATTTCAATTGTGTAATAAAACAAGATTAATCTTAGCATAACACCAAGAGTGGATTCTCTAACCTCAACATCTTTTCTTATTGTTTTTTATATCTTGTTTAATTTCTTTTATATTTTGTTTATTTTGTTCTCTAATATCTTGTTTATCTTATTTTGTTGTTGATTCCCTAATATCTTGTTTACTTTCTTTGTCTTATATATTTATAAACTTATACTTACTAATACGCTTCCCTGTGGTTCGACCTCGGACACCCGAGAATTTATTACTTGAACATAACCTGCACTTGGGTTTACAACTCTTAATTGAGTCTCCATCAAGTTTTTGGCGCCGTTGCCGGGGAGGCAATACTAAGTATATAAGTTTATAAGTATATTTATTTTTATTGGCTGGTTATACCGCCTAATTTGTATATTAACTTTGATTTATTTTGGCTGGTTATACCGCCTAATTTTCTATATATTTATATTTATATTGTATATTAACTTTGTTTTATTTTTATTGGCTGGTTATACCGCCTAATCTATATATTAACTTTGTTTTATGCTTGTTTGGCGACGTGATTTTAGATCTCGTCGTTTAGTTAGATTTTATTGTGAAACTTTTTCAGGTAATCTTTCTAATACAACTCCTACCATGTGCACGATGGACGTGTAACGGTAAATGTCGTATTATTGGGATTCCGTCCTCTAATCGAGATGATAAAAATTGAATTCATTAAGGATGGACTGAGTAAGGAGAATTTGGGTAATATCCAACTTTCTCTTGAGACGCATCCTAGTGGAGACGTACAAAGAGAAATTCTTGATTTATGGCCGCAATTCCAAAGGGAATGACAACATCTTGGGAATCTGATGTTAAAAGACCCTGTTTGCCAGCTTGTAAGAAAACTGGATGGGAAGCATATCCTCGACTCATAGAAGGCGTTTAAGCCGTTTCTGGACGTAAAACCAGAGGAAGATGTGAGCCACAGTCACAACTACAATAAATGACTTCTCAGCTTTTGGTTTGATTTGCAATAACTTCATTTGGTTTAATTTACGTGTTGTTCGATTTGTGTAATTATTCTCGATTTTTTTTTTTGCATTGGTCTTTTACGGTTGATTTTTCTTCTCTTTTTGATTTTCAACCTGAAATCACGCAAAAATCTTTTGTTAGGTTAACATTTTCTTCTGACAGGTCAGATACACTTTCGGCGACATTATTACTCTTGTCTGATTCACTACTCAGTCCTCTATATATTACACCATGTACTCATTCTCTTTCAGGCACTCGAAAAAGAAAAAAAAATGGAAAGTACTTCGTCCCAACGCATTAAAAAAATTTGTGTCTTTGGAGGTGCTTATCCAGGGAAAAATAACATATTCGCTGATGAAGCCATAAGAGTTGGAGTAATACTTGCCCAACAAAAGATCCAGTTGATTTATGGAGGCGGTAGTACGGGTTTAATGGGAGCAGTCGCTACAGCAGCACACGCCGGAGGAAGTCCAGTTCTAGGAATCGTGCCAAAACTATTCACAGATTTTTGTGGACCAACCGTGGGTAAGGAAATACAAGTCTGGAGTATCCCTGAACGGATAACAATCATGTACCATTCTACCGATGCATTCATTGCTTTACCAGGAGGTCTGGGTACATTGGAAGAAATAGCTTGCGTGGCTTCTTGGTCATCTTTGGTCACAAATAAGAAACCCATTGGTTTGCTTAATATTAATGGTTACTTTAGTAATTTGCTTTCATATTTAGATAATGCTGTGGATAATGGATTCATGTTTTCAGAGGCAAGGAGAACCATAATTTCTGCTACAACCATTGAAGATTTACTCAAAAAGCTCCAAGCTTATGAGTATTTATCTGCTACGGTTGTTTCGCAAACGCTCGGAAAAAGAAAAAGAGATATGGATGAGCAAGGAGTGGATTGCACTCTGTCTTTGTGACATTATCTAACATTTTGTTTGTTGTGTCTCAGTTATAATAAGTGGTTAGCAACCTCTGCAGGTAATATCTCCTAAATTCTACCTTTAGTAGGGGGTAAGGGACATATTTTGCTAATTTTTAAAAAAAAAAAAAAAAAATTGATGTGTTTTAAGCCATTTAGAAGTATTCATTCTGAACAAGGTCTGAGTAAGGGAGACTTGAGACATACCTTGTCAGTTTGATTTCTTCTTTCAAAAAAAAAAAAAGTTTGTTGTGTTTTAAGCAATTTAGAAGTATTCATTCTGAACAAGGTCTGAGTAAGGGAGACTTGAGACATACCTTGTCAGTTTGATTTTAATCTTTTTATGTTTACTTGTTAATTTTTGTTTAGTATTTTAGGATTATTTAGGTTGCATGAGTTTGTTTTGAGTCTTAGTTATTCCTATTCTTATGTTATTAGTTCTTTTCTCTTACACATGATTCTTTCATTTGGGTTAATAGACTTACATTGAGGACAATGTAAGAATTAAGTGTGGGGGGGACGATTTAGGATTTCTTTTATTTTTGTCTACTATTTTTTTTTTATGAGTCTTTATTATTATTATTATTTTTTTAATGTGTTCTAGTTCCTTTTTAATACAATGATGAGATATGAATTGCATAAGTCTAAAACAGATTTATTAGTGAGAAGATTTTCATGAGAATTGAGCTTGATGTCAACCTTTTTATGAGCCAATGTTAATATGATATGTTGATTGAGAAAGAAGCATGTTTAGACTTAATCTGACTTGTATAATCATCCTTGTGAGTTTTTGAGCCTATAATGATTGATGCATTATACAAATCAATCTAATTTCTTTCTTGAGTGCTCTTATGATTACATGATTCTCTAGAACTTGCTTTAAACCGTTTGAGACTATATTGATACATGTGACAACATGAATATGATAGAGGCATTAGGATTATAACCAGAGCCAAACAGCCATCCATTATTAATGTTCTAAGAGAACATCCCCACTAATGAGCCAATTTGAGCCTACATTAAATATGCTATTTTATTGGTAACCAGAACTTACACCTAGCCTAAATATACTTATATCCTTACCCTTGTTCTAAAGATGGATTATATATTTTGAGACATATTGCAAAAACAAGGGATACTTTTTGAAAATTTGGGTTAGAACGAAAGATAAGTGTGGGGGAGGAGAGAGGCAAAAGTCAAGAGAAAAAGAAAGGGATCATTGTCAAATACATTCCCATATTAAAAAAAAAAAAAATCTTCTCTTGAACTTCTAGTTAAAGTAAAGAAAAAGATGTTACAAAGTTGGTTAGAATGAAGCAAAGGCTCAACATGAATATTTAGCCTATGTTATTATTTGCTTTATAAGAGTTTTGAGAAGTTTTATTTGTATGATCTTATTATGTCTCTAAACTCTATGAACTCTTTGGAACCTTTGTGATATCTTTATCCTTTTGTTCTTTAACCACATTATAACCCTTTGGCCCCATTACAACCTTGAAAAAAGACCTCTTGATTTATGAAGTTGTATGATCTAAATAGTGGAGAATAGGTGGACAAGCAAGCATATGGTAGAACTGTTTTCATGAGATTGATTGAGTGTAAACACTTTACCACTACTTTAAAGAGTGAAAATCATGAGAGTATAGTGAGAAGTTGAGATTAAGTTGAATATGCACTATTTTGATTGAAATATGTTATGTTAATATTGGCTTAACTCATTTATTTACATTCAAGCATGAATTTTTGTGAAATTCTTTGAGCTATTGATTAGTTTATAAGACTTGTTCAAAGATTGTCTCTAATTTATATTGAAAAGATTAGGAGTAAATATTTTTAGTGTATGTAGTTTACTTATATTTTAGTTTTTCAATGTTTGTGGGTATCGTTCTAGCAAACCCTCACGAGACTAAACTCGTCCACTAGGGACACCTAGGGGTTTAAAGGCTTGTGTCACATGCTAAGTGCCACCGTGATTTCCTACGAAAATGGATTAGATTAGATTTTCTTATTTTATTTTTATTGAGTCGTTGCTAGGGACTAGCAACAATCTAAGTGTGGGGGTGTGATAATTCGTATAATTATATAGTTTTTAGTTATGTTTTATTATTGTTTTGTGTCAAATACGAGTTATTATTGCTTAGTCTAATTGTGTTTATGATTTTTTATATTTTTATGTAATTTGGTGTTTTTCACGAGTTTCTTTGAGTGATTTCAGATTACTAGGTTAAATCAAGAATTAAGGGCAAATCCAGTTCAGTTCCAGTTCCGACACCTTTTTCCATATCAGCTATATCTGGAGTTTCACTGAAGCAATAAGGCGGAAACTCTAACAGTGCAAAGTTAAGAGGCATATCTATCTTTTTCATGTTTTACACTTCTTGAAACGGAGTCGTTTTCCCTAGCGAAATCGACCATCAAATTGGCTGATGTGCAATGACGTCTGTGCTGACCTGTTTTGGTATTTTGACCATATCTTCCGATCCACATCAGAAAATGAGCTGATTCCAACGGCTATGGATCACAGACTGATAGGGGAACATTTTACTAGAAGATCATTTGATCAGATCAAGCTTCCAACATTGAGAAAATCGACCATCAAGCTGGCTGATCAGAATTGTCATACAATATGACGAAAATTGTTAGAAAAATGCACCCACCTATTATACCTACCTTTGAAATTTATAAAGCTTGTCTCTTGTCATTTAGCTCTCCAAAATGTGTATAAATAGAGGGCCTTGGATGAGCATTAAAGATAGATTGGTAGGATATTAGCCATTGTAATAAAATTCTCTAAGTTTTCTTTTTCTTTCCTTTCTCTAGTTTTCTTTTTCTTTATTTACTTATGCTTCTTACATTTCTTTTCATTTTATTCATATCTAGTATGTGTTGCTAATCATATTGTTGAGGTGATGAGGTGAAGCTTTTGGTAAATGCTAAGGTTAGTCTCTTAAACATGAGCTAAAATGAATCATCATTTATAAACACTAGTATAGATAATATTTTCTTTTGGTTTAAAATATACTTGCAAAGTAGGGATCTTGATTCATTATTGACAAGGAAAATGGCACAGTAAATGCTTGGTTTCATAACCTTGATTTGTTGTAGACATATACCTTGGCATAAGGAATGCTTGGACTCTTTTTATGAGTTTTGAGGACACCAAATGAACATAATATCATATGCTATGGACGTTGGACAATTTGGACTGAATTGCTAAACCTTCCGATTGGAACCTCCTTTATGTGTGGATTTCAATTGTGTAATAAAACAAGATTAATCTTAGCATAACACCAAGAGTGGATTCTCTAACCTCAACATCTTTTCTTATTGTTTTTTATATCTTGTTTAATTTCTTTTATATTTTGTTTATTTTGTTCTCTAATATCTTGTTTATCTTATTTTGTTGTTGATTCCCTAATATCTTGTTTACTTTCTTTGTCTTATATATTTATAAACTTATACTTACTAATACGCTTCCCTGTGGTTCGACCTCGGACACCCGAGAATTTATTACTTGAACATAACCTGCACTTGGGTTTACAACTCTTAATTGAGTCTCCATCAGGCGTAGTTACTTTACTCCCACTTAAAAGGACGAAACCCGGGTAGAAGGTTTATGTTATGCAAATGCAAATGCAAATGTAGTGTGTGCGGAGGAACAAAACAAACCTGTCACCACCTATTCTACACCCCTTATTCTGAATACCCCACTAAAATCAAACAATGTAAAGCATCAGTCAAGCAAACATATAAATATACGCAACAAAATAACCAGAGAACAAATAATAATATGCATGCATATGACAATGACCCTATCCAAAAACATTTTATTATTTTCAAAATTCTCTTTATTATTTTTTTAAACAAAATGGGAATTAAAATTAAATGCCAAGTAAAAACCAACAAAACTGAGACTTTGATAACACACGACTAATTCTAGGCTTGACTCTCTAAAGTCCCCAGCGGAGTCGCCAAGCTATCGATACGTGATCCCTGTCGCGGAGACCCGTCCTAGTGAGGGGAAACAGAAGCAGAGGAAAAGATGACTTAATTCCTCTAGATTGAAATAAAAGGTCGAGGGTATGAAAACGGCCTCGTAAAAAGACATGGAGTCCGCACCAATCTTTTTTAGGTAGGTGTGATCGGCCACCTATTAAAACTGGTTTTGTAAAACATTTTAAAATTAATTAAAACATTTTTAAAACCAATTTCAAGTCTGCGTTTTAAATCAGAGAAAATAAAAAAATTGGATTCGGGACTCGGTAATGTGCGGGGAAGGATTAGCACCCCCACACCGCCCGTATAAAATGGTCCCTTATTAATCATGTGTTATCTCAAGTCTCAGTAAAAAAAAAATTCGGTTTTTAATTTAGTATTTCGAGTTAATTCCCAATTTAAAAAAAAAAAATTCCATTTTTAATTGAAAATTATCCGGAATTTATAAATTCAAAATTTTCCTATATTCCTTCACAAAATCGGCAAAATATAGCAATTTTTATTTATTCAGAAAACTTTCCGAATCATTCTTGTTTTTTGAAAGAAAGATATTCCTTTATTAATGATAATTGATGATATTCCCTCCAGCAAACCCGGTAGAGAACTCATGAATTATTTTAACTCGGGAATATCTTTATCTTTTATTGAAAATCATTATCCTTTTTTTTAAAAGAAAAACATTTAAAAAATGAATATGAACATGTATGACAAAAATAAAATGACATAGCAAAGTCTAGATAATATAGTGCAACCTAAATGATATGACATAATTTAAATGGCATAGTATATTCTAGATGAAATGAAAAATCCTTAGTGTCATGGTATATTCTAAATGAAATAAAATGATTAAATGACATGGCAATTTTAAATGATATGGCATATTTTAAATGACATGGCATATTCTAAATGACATGGCATATTCTAAATAATATAACCTAAATGACGTGGAATATGATCTAAGTGACAAGAAATGACATGAAACATAAAATAATGCTATCATAAAATATGCATGAAAATAAAATAAAAATGCATGAACATAGTATATGCTAAATAATGTGACAAAAATAAATGACTAAATAAAAAATATAGGATAGCATGAAATATTCAAAATCATATGGAAAACAATATAACATCATAAAATGTAAATCAAAGTAATAATAATACCATGGAAAATATAATAACAAAAATCACATATTAAATAAAATGCATGAACATGGAAAATGCAATGCATGAAAATGTAATTTTTCCTCTAAATAAAGAAATCCGTATATCTAAAATGATATCTGGCTACCTTAGGAAAGTATGTCAAATTAGATTTTCTAAAAACAAAACTTTGTGATTGTTTGAAAACAATTTTGAAGAAAAACTTGAATGAAGATTAAAACCCATACCAAACCCTTTTAAAATGGCTCTAATTTTCTAAGTTTAAAATCCCAAACTTGACCACCCTTAACCCGAGATTTTTAAATCAAAAGTTTAAAAAGGCTTATAAACTATCCTAAGATAGTAGCTAAAGCTTCTAACCAAGCCCCTCTAAATGCCTTAGCCAATTTCAACCATTGTTTTTCTTTTGAATTCAAATTTGCCTCTACTGTCCGGTTTTGGCACACAATTTTTTAGCTTATTTTTAAAAATTCAAAAAAAAAATATAAAAAAAAATACTGGAGACTCCGAACATGTAAAACTACACTAGAAACATTGGCTTTATTTTTTGATTAAAGATGACTTCCTAGAAAAATCGGAGAAGTTTGAGTACTGGGTCAAAAAAACTGTTTTGTCAAAACACATTTTTTTGCCTTTGATAAAGTCATTTAAAAATCAAAGTAAAAATTGTTAGAGGCTATCCTAAGGACCTACAATCAGCAGCTAAAACATTTAAAAACCTTGGACAAAAATTGGCTAAGTAAAAAAAAATCACAAAGGTAGAATAATCAATTTGACAACTTTTTAATTTTCCACAAGTATGCTCAAGAAAGCATGACTTTGAGCCATTAATTGGCCTAAGTCATAAATCATGTGACAATGACATGGAATACATGAACATACAGCAAAAGAAATATATGAAATGCATGGTCTAAAGCATAAATAGTAAAGGAAATGCATGACAATTCAAAATAACCTAAATGCCTAGCATGAGTTTTAATGGCAATAAATGCTATCCTAACTTAATATGCATGCAATGCTTGATAATGCAAATATGACTTGGACCTAACATGTTATGAATATGCATGAAAATGCTAATGTAACCTAAGACCTAAGAAGCATAGCAATGCATGGCAATACCAATATGATTTAAGACCCAATATGCATGGCAATACCAATATGGCCTAGACCTAAAATATAATGAAAATGAATAGCAATACTATGAACATACAATGACCAATGAACCTAATGCTAATGCTGGAACAAACAACAACTAATACACAATTTCAAGATATGATAATGTAAAGCATGTTACCCAAACAAAATGCAAATGCATGACAAGGTAAGGAATGCATGAAGAGGCCAAATGGTCACATGTCTCTAGTGCAATCCTATCTAGTAAATGACACAAGCACATGACAAATAATATCAAGATACATAATGTCATGACATTTTCACAAGCATATGACATACTAAAATCAAAATACACAAGCTCATAGCATGGAGATGCAAACAAGTCAAGAAGCAAGATGAAAATGCACATGCAAGGCATACTAAATATCAAGATATGCTAACTCATGGCATGGAGATGCAAACAAGTCAAGAAGCAAGATGAAAATGCATATGTAAGGCATAGCAAAAGGGAGTAGCCGAATGGTCATATTACCAAATATAAAAATGCAAACATGTTTATAATATAAGACATGATATATGAAAAAATGCATAATATGATTCCAATGAACACAATGGCCGAATCTACAAGGAAAAATTATTAAGCATGGAAAAGAAATATAGAAACAAATATAGGATAGAAAATAATGTAACGAACATATAAAAAAATTAAGCATAGACATGCAAAGCATATAACAAGCAAAACTAGTAAATAAAACAAGGAAAGTTAAGCTCCATGGTTGGTACAAAATGGGCATAGCCTCTCACATAACCATAATCACTTGGTCTTGCCAAGATCATGAAGCCTTTTCATTTCAAAAATCAGAAAATAAACCATGCTAAACAACAAAATTAAGGTGAGCTTCATGGTAGGTAAAAATAGGCATAGCCTCTCCCCTAACCATGGTCACTTGGTCTTTCCAAGATCATGTAGCCATTTCAACCTCTTTTGCTTCATTTTTTGTAAAAAATCAGAACCTTAAAATACTTAAATAAACCTTCTAAAAATCAGTTTTTCACAACAACATGCAAAGAAGAAAAACAGAAAAAACCAAGGCAAACAAACATAACACATTTGGACAAAGCAAGAATATAAAAAAAATTGTTTTCAACCATTTTTTTTTTAAGAAGAAGAGATGAAAAATTTCTATGAAAAATGTAGTAGGAAAACAAGATGGAAAATCAAGAAATCAACATAGAAAACAAGAAGAAAACCATGCTAGAACTTGGTAGAGATGACTACCTTCAAGCTCTTCTATTGAAAAACTTTTTTTCTTTCTTTCAAAAACTTTTTCTTTTCTAAATTAGCTACTGTTTCCAGCCAAAAAAACTTATGAAAAAATGAACTCAACCCCCCCTTTAATGGCTTGGCCGAATGGCCCTCCAACCCTTGGATGGAATTTGCACTTTTTCTCCTCCAATCTTGGCCCTTAGATTAAGATATTTTGATGACAACATAAAAATATCATCTTGCCAATTGATAGAATCCCTTAAGATGTGTACTCAGCCCTTGTAATAACCTCAGCCCTTAGATGCAAAAGAGGACCAATCCCATGCACTCCCTTGCTTGCCCCTTTGAGTGCCTACTCTTGGATGAATTGTGCTCTTCCATTCTTGGTCATTGGATGAGGACAACATAAAAATGTCATCCTGTAGATTAAATCCAGTCCTTAACATGTGTACTCAGCCCTTGTAGATGGCCTAAGCCATTGGATGAAAAGAGACAATCCCATGCACTCCCTTGCTTGGCCGAATGGATGCTCACCTTTGGATGAATTGTGCTCATCTTTTTTCTTCCATTCTTGGCCATTAGATGAGGGTTCTTTCATGACAAATAAAAATGTCATCTTGCCATTTAAACTTGGCCATTGGATGGTGCATTCAACTTTCCTATAAGGCACCTAAGCCATTGGATGAAGGGGGGACCATTTGCAAGGTGTTAGTGGTAGCATGTGAGCTTGATAGTGACTAAGGAATTAAATTGATCAAGCTTCCTTCTTCTCCTCTATGCTGGCTGATCAAAAGAGGTAAAATCCCAGCAATTCCTTCTTCTTTCATATTTTTCTTAATTACAAATTTGCCCTTTTTGGTTTCTTCGGTGAAATGATATTTTTGCCCCCCGAACCTAAACAAATAGAAAAAAAACTCCAAATTCAAAATTTATTTTTTCAATTCTTCGAAAATAATAAAAAAATTGAATTCTGGAAGTTTTCAAAATTTTCCGAGTCCATTTGCTATTTATTTTGGATTTATTTCCAAAATTGCCCCTTTTATGCACCCGAACTTTACCATTTTTTAAACGAGCGCCGAATCCAGATTTTTTCACCAATCTCTTCCAAATAATTTAAAAATGTGATCTGGAAGTTTTCATAATTTTTGGAGCTCTTTTGCTATTTTTTCGGGATTTATCTGCTTGAATTACTGCATAGGGGACTTGGAATTTGGCCATTTTGCAAACGAACTCCAAATCAAGATTTTATTTTTCCATTCTCTTCCAAATAATTTAAAAATGAGATCTGCAAAGTTTCAGAATTTTTGGAACTCGTTTGCTATTTTTTCGGGATTTATCCTGTTGAATTTCTATATAGTGGGCCCGGGATTTGGCCATTTTGCAAACTAACTACGAATCAAGATTTTCTTCTTCCAATCTCTTCAAAATGATTTAAGAATGAGATTTGCAAATTTTTAGAATTTTTGGAGTTCATTTGCTATTTTTTCGGGATTTATCCTGTTGAATTTCTACATAGCGGGCCCGGGATTTGGCCATTTTGCAAACGAACTTCGAATCAAGATTTTATTTTTCCAATCTCTCCAAAATGATTTAAGAATGAGATTTTCAAATTTTTAGAATTTTTGGAGTTCATTTGCTATTTTTCCCAAAATTTCCAATTTTACCCTTTTGTCTCCGAAACCCGGTTTTGCTCAAAACAAGTCTGATTTTCAGATATTCTTCAAACTGAGCCTTGGGCTATCCTTTTTTAATAACTCCTCATCAATTAGGGGCTTTAGTCCTATCGAATCGGGCCATTTCTATAATTATTCCAAATTTCACCAAAATCCACCAAAAAACCCTAATTATCGGTTTTCTTTCGAATTGACTTTTCTATCAGTTTTTCTTCCAAGTAGCTTCTCCATTACCCGTAGTCAGTACTTATCTTTCATTTAGAACCTTCAATTTCGACCAATTTGATCGTTTAGGTACTTTTCCCCAAATTTCCCGAACTAGGGTTTCTTTTCTACCGAATCTCCGTAACCCAACTTCCGAACTCCATATCTTTCAATGTAGACCTCGGATTATCAAAATTCTTTCACCATTTTTCAAATGAACCTCAAATCTTTATTTTGAAAGTAGGTTGAATTATTTAGTAGTTGACTTTTTTGAGGTTGACTTTTCGGGGTTGACTATTTTGAGTTTGACTTTTTTTGTCTGCTTTCTTAGACTAAGTCTCAGAGTACCACCTGCAGGATGAGAAAAGCCTTTTAGCATTCTGAAACATCAATTTAGGAAGAAAACGTACCTGATTTAGGGGTCCGAACAAAATTAGGTGTTTACAACAAGCATTAAGGAAGTTCTAATAATGGATAGTCTCGAGAATATTGATGATCATTGTTAGAAATGACCCAATACCCTGTCCCTTCTCTTTTAGGCTTTCCTATGCCTAAATCCCTTGAACTAAGATCACTTGAAAGATCTAATGCTTCAAGGAATATGAATGATTGAACTTCATAAACCATTTTCATTACAAAATAAGAAAAGATGTAGATCCTAATCTAGGCTATGAACAAAGGAACGAACTTTTTGAAAAAATTTCGAACTCTTTGAAATTCAAACAAATGAGACATTCTTTCAAGAATTTAGAACATGGTAATTTGATGTGTGTCAAGATTATGCCAAAGCCATTCATGTCCTTTCCAATAATCAGAAAATACCAATTGCCAAAGCATCACTTCATGATTAACACCCTAGGGCACAATGACCAAATCAGATTATCCCATGTCCTAGAGAGAACCTGTTTTTTGGTAATAATTTCCTTGGTATTTCAAACAAACCCAAGATTGAAAGTCAGCCTTTTCAAAATAGACCTAGACTTGCTATGTTCCTCGTAGTGACACAAATTCTCAAGGTTGATCAAATTGAGGCATCATATTTGGAATTGATGGATACATGGTGAATAAGGATGGAACCAATGCATGAATCATTGGGGGCATGCGACGAAAAAAAAAAAAGAAAAAAAAAGGAAAGAAAAAAGAAAAAATTGTGATATCATGCATATGAGAATTCATATGATTTCAAGTGCAAAATGAAATTCTGAGTATCTATTTCCCCCGGGGATTGCTTTTCAATGAGAATATTTGTGCTTGATATGAGAAATGGCCATCTTTCATACCCCTTTCACAAAAAGAAATTATCCATAGTCACCCTTTTTGATCCGGAAGAATTCTTTCTTCTTTGAACCCTGATTAAGGATCACCCTCTACACTGGGGGGCAAATGCGAGGGAAGATCTTCTCAAAAAACCACTGAGAAATGAGTCCTAGCTCAAAAACAGATATAGAGCAAATTGAGCTCCTAAATGAATAAGGGCTCACTTTGTCAAAAGGAAAATGAAAAGATGGCGAAATTAAAGCACAGAACAAAACAAAAGAAATGGAAAAAGAAAAAGAAAAAAATGTGAAAAAGTATGGCAAATGGAAGCCAAAAGCAAAGAAGAGAAAGAGAAGGAAAGAAAAGAAAAGTCCAAAAGGGACAAATGCTTCAAAGAGAATCCTCCTCAAGAAATGATCCTTGATCTGATCACCTTCAAACACATGTTTTGGGCCTATTTATCCTTTCTTTCTGAACCCCGAACCATGGCCTACATTATGTGCTTTAAAAGTCCATTTTGATCAAGCATGAATATTTAACTTGAAGGGTTTTTCCTTAGTTTTTATCCCATTCCATTCCATCCCATCTCATCGAATTATTATTTCACTTTGGAAGAATTTAGAATTCTCGAGTGCATGGTAGAACAACAAAAAAAAAATAGAAGAAAGAAAAATGGAAAGAATAGGACACTAGGGCGAAAACCCAAAAATGGGCGGTCTAAAGTAAAATAAAATTTTTTGATGCCATCTATGTCAGCACCGATGCCATAACAAAAGAAGTGGTCATCGAGTAACATCTAGGAATTCCTAAACTTCCTAAACTGTCAACTCTCATTTGGAGGATTGATTTCAAAAACTAAAACTTTTTCCCTCCAAGATTAAACTTTCCAGTTTAAACATCCCGACCAATCTTGACACTTGTCAAAATGCCTTGATATGAAAACTAAAAGAGTGTTGAATTTGTTTGGTTCTCAATGAATTCATGATTTATAAAACCTGCTCCATTTGTGAGCCTAGAAGGGACATACATTTTTGTTGTGAAGTTTTCTTCGATCAACCAAAATCTTGTTATACTAAGCCTTGCCAATTCAAATTGAAAAATTCAGATTGACACTTAGGGAAATATCTAACAGTGATCATCAGTCTTCAAAAGATTCATACATCACACACTATGGGGTTAATATTTTTGGATCAAAAGTTTTTATTAAATAAGCAAGATTTTTTTTCAAAAAGCAAAAATAAATTTTTTTTTTTTGAAATACCCATTTTTTGATGCTAACATGAGATACCAAAGGTGTGGAACTACTAGGGTTAACCTTGACTTCCAAATATGAGAAGAAGAAATAGAACTTGGCAAGCAGACTTCTGTCAATAAGAGTTTTAAAACTGTTGGGGCAAAGAAAATAGTCAAAGATTGAAAAATGAATTGAAGATATACTCTGATTTGAAGAGGAAAAATGAATTGGAAAGGCTAAGCCAAAGTCTAGAAAAAACGATCGGGGGCATTTGCATCTTTTCATGAAGCATTTGCATCATTATTGATCTTTGCATTTGCATAATGTAGAAGCATTTTACACATTGTCAATCCTTGCATTTGCATCATTTAGAAGCATTTGCATAATGTCGATTTTTACATCTGCATCATTCCATGAAGTAGTTGCGTTAACACCAATTTTCACATGTGCATCATTTAGAAGCATTTGCACATTATTGATCTTTGCATTTGCATCATTCCGTGAAGTAATTGCATTATTTGAGGATCATTTGCATTTGCATCATTTAGAAGCATTTGCATCAATCTAAGCCATTTACATGTACACCATGAAGCATCTGCATCTTATTCAACATCTACATCAATAAGCATTTGCATCAATCTAAGCCATTTTCATGTACACCATGAAGCATCTGCATCTTATTCAACATCTGCACCCGCATCAAGAAGAATTTGCATCCTTTCAAAACCTTCAGATTAATTTTCAACAATTCTTCAAAACCATTTTTAAAGTCACATTCGGCATAATTTTCTAGATCATAGATAAGACCTCCGGGCACCAGTTTTCAAAATCCTCGGGCATCATTTTTAAAGTCGCCTCCGAGTACAAATTTTCAAAACCATTTTTAAAGTCGCATTTGGCACAATTTTCTAAATCATAGATAAGACCTCCGGGCATCTTTTTTTTAAGACTTCCGAACACCAGTTTTCAATATCCTAGATAAAACCTCCGGGCATCATTTTTAAAGTCGCCTTCGGGCACAAATCTTCAAAACCATTTTTAAAGTCGCATTCGGTACAATTTTCCATATCATAGATAAGACCTCCGGGCACACATTTTTAAGACCTCCGGGCACCAGTTTTCAAAATTCTAGATAAGACCTCCGGGCATCATTTTTATAGTCGCCTCCAGGCACAAATCTTCAAAACAATTTTTGAAGTTGCATTCGGCACAATTTTCCATATCATAGATAAGACCTTCGGGCATCGCTTTTTTTAAGACCTCCGGGCATCAGTTTTCAAAATCTTAGACAAGACCTCAGGGCATCATTTTTAAAGTCGCCTCCGGGCACAAATCTTCAAAACCATTTTTTAAGTCGCATTCGGCACAATTTTCCAGATCATAGATAAGACCTACGGGCACCGTTTTTTTAAGACTTCCGGGCACCAGTTTTCAAAATCCTAGATAAGACCTCCGGGCATCATTTTTAAAGTCGCCTCCGGGCATAAATCTTCAAAACCATTTTTAAAGTCGTATTCGGCATAATTTTCCAAATCATAGATAAGACCTCCGAGCATCGTTTTTTTAAGAGCTCCAGCCACCAGTTTTCAAAATCCTAGATAAGACCTCCGGGCATCATTTTCAAAATCGTCTCCGGGCACAATTCTTCCATCCTTTTTAAAGTAGCATCCGGGCACAATTTTCCAAATCCTTGATAAGACCTCCGGGCACCATTTTAAAGACCTTCGGGCACTATTTTTAGGACTTCCGGGCACACCTTTTGTAAGACCTTCGGGCACCATTTTTAAGACCTCCGGGCACAATTTTATTTACTTGCAAATTGAACTTGTTTCCTTAAGACGGGTTAAGCCTTGACTAGTCAAGGAACTCAATTTAAGGACAAAATCTTCTATTTACAACTTTTAATTATAAAATAAAAAAAAATGAAAAAACTGAAAACTCTATTTCCTTTTCTTCACATGTGATTTCACTGACCGAAAAAAATAGTGTTTGTTTATATTTTCCTGATTCTTGATTCTCAACAATAGCCAAAGAGGGGCAGTTGTAGACATCTAATTTTGTCCGGACCCCTAAATCAGGAATTTTTCTTCCTAAAATGATGTTTTAGAATGCAAAAATTCTTTTCTCATCCTGCAAGTGGCATTCCAAGGCTTTGTTTAAGAAATCATGCATGAAAAGTCAACTTGAAAAAAGTCAACCCAAAAAGTCAACTACTGAAAAAGTCAACCCACATCCAAAATCAAGTTTCAAAGTTTAATTGAACAATGGTGAAATAATTTTGATAATCCAAGGTCTACAATGAAAGATATGGAGTTCGAAAGACGGGTTACGAAAATTTAGTGGAAAGGAAACCCTAGTTCAAAAAATTTGGGGAAAAGTGCTTAAATGATCAAATTGGTCGAAATTGGAGGTTCCGAATGAAAGATAAGCAATGACTATGGGTAATGGAGAGGCCATTTGAGAGCAAAAAGGAAGGAAAAGTCAATTTGGAAAAAAATCGAGAATTAGGGTTTTTGCTGGATTTTGGTGAAATTGGGGAAAATTACAGAAATGGCCCGATCTGGTAAAAATAAAGCCCATAATTGATGAAGAGTGAGTGAACAATGATGGCCCAAGGCTCAGTTTGAAGTAATTCTGAGAAAAGAGCCGATTGGAGGAAAAAAAAAAAAAACAAGGAAATTCCCGATGCTGAAAAAAGGAAAAATCAAACCAGAGGGGAATTTGATCGTAAAAATTGGGTATTTTTGGACCAACTCCAACTCAATATATAACAAAGGCACAGAAAAAGAAAATCTAGAAATCAGACTTGTTTTGAGAAAAAACGGGCTTCGGAGGTAAAATGGCAAATTTGGAAAATTTTGGAAAAATAGCACATGAGCCCGAAAAATTATGAAAACTTCCAAATCTCAATTTTAAATTATTTGAAAGAGATTGGCGAAGAAAAATCCGGATTCGGGGCTTGTTTGCAAAATGACAAATTTCGAGCCCACTAAACTAAAATTCTAGAAGCTAAATCCCAAAAATATAGCAAATCAGCTCAAAAAATTATGAAAACTTTCAAATATCAATTTTAAATTATTTGGAAGAGATTGGTAAAAAAAAAAATTTGGATTCGGAGCTCGTTTAGAAAATGGAAAATTTCGGGCCCACTAAGTTGAAATTTTAGAGGATAAATCCCGAAAAAATAGCAAATGAGTTTGGAATATTATGAAAACTTCCAGATTTCAATTATAAATTATTTGGAAGAGATTGGTGAAGAAAATTTCAGATTCAAAGCTCGTTTGCAAAATGGCAAAGTTTGGGCCCACTAAGTTAAAATTCCAAAAGATAAATCTCGAAAAAATAGAAAATGGGCTCGAAAAATTATGAAAACTTCCAGAACTCATTTTTATATTATTTAGGAAGTATTGAAAAAAGAAAATTTTGATTTGTATTTGGAGTCCATTTTCTATTTAATTAGGTTCGGGGGCTAAAAAGGTAATTTTATCGAAAAAATCAAAGAGGGCCTTTCTTGCATTTAAAAAAATAGAGATTGGGTTGGAAGTTGAAGGGTCAGCCGGCCATGCCCGAGGGGAGGATGATTTTTTGCTGAGTTCTTGTATCTAAGGGCCAAAAGTGGACAGGAAGGTAGTTATTTTTTTTATCAAGCCTTTATAATTGTGCCACATGGTCGAATGCATGAGATGGGAGGATGTCAACATAATGGCAATAGATTTTTGAACAACTGTATTAGTGAGAGGCTGATCACTTAATCTAAATATGATAATTTTACATTTTAAGCATCTTGGATTAGTAGCCTTTGGATCAAATTTGGCTAGGAAAAAATGACAACATCCTACACCATCTAGAAGGCCATTCGGCCACTAAAACGGGGATGGGTATTTTTCATTTGGCTCACTTCTTTTGGCTGATCACATTTGATTTTGGGAACAAATAGCTAAGTTTTGAAAAGGAAAGAAAGTTAGAAGAGAACAAAGGCTTGAAAAATAGCTTTTGAAGGTACCCAAAGGGCACCTAGCTCTTGCATTTTCTTTCCTTTTCCATGCTTAACTTGCTGATTTTCTTTGATATTTTGTTGTTTTTGGTGTAGGATAGCTTTTGAAATAAATGTTTTAAATCATTCTTCTTAAGCTCCTATCTTATGGTTTCTCAAAAGAAATAAAAGAAAAACCCATTTTCTTGAGATGGCCGAATGGCCTATTATTGTGGATGGCTTGTGTTTGATTCTTTTTCCTTGTTGGTTGTGATGTTCTAGCATGTTTTGATGATTAAACTTTTTAAAACAGTTAAGACATGGAGCTTGTTTTCAATCTTTTTCATTTATTTACTATTATTTTTTGCTGATTTTATCATTTTGTTTCCATGTCTACTTATTTTGTTTGCCATTTTTAATTTTCTGTTTTCAACATGTTAAGTTGTTCATGTTTTGTGATTTTACTATACTATGTGTTTGTGAAAATGTCTAGCTACATATTTGCATTTGCATCATGTTTGTTTAGTCTAGCATGTTTCCTTTTGAGTTTTGCATATACTATGCCATGTGTTTGTGTTAATGCCATTTTAGGATTCCATCATTTTAAATATGTCCATTCGGCTACCCTTGTTGTTGTGCCTTGTATGTGCATTTTCATCTTGCTAGTTGACATGCTTGCATTTCTATGCCATGATTTTGTGTATTTAATTTATATTGCCATGTGTTTGTGTTATTGCCATGCATTTTCATTAGGTCTAGGTCTCATTTGCATTGCCATGCATTTCATGCATGTTTAGGTCTAGGTTGCATTTATTGCCATGCAAGTTCATGTTAGGTCTAGGTCACATTCTTTATGCCATGCATTTTCTATGTCATTTAGGCCTAAATCATGCATTTCATACATTTAACTTGCTGTTTGTTCATGCATCTCATATCATACCACTTGATTTTTTACTTAGGCCAACCAATGGCTCAAAGCTAAGCTCCCATGAGCATGCTTGTGGAAACTTAAGAAGTTGTCAAGTTGAAATTTCTACCTTTGTGATTTTTTCCTTTAGGCAATTCTAGTCCAAATTTTTAGAAATTTTAGCTACTGTTTGTAGGTCCTTAGAAGAGTCTCCAATATTTTTGTTTTGATTTTTGAATAATCTTATCAAAGGCTTAAAAATGTTTTTTAGCAAAACAGTTTTTCATCCAGTGTTCTGACTTTCGTGATTTTTCTGGTAGGTCATCCTTAGTCTAAAAATTATGCCAATTGTTTCCCATAGAGTTCGATATGTTCTGAGTCTCCCATATACTTTTCAGTTTTTTATTTTGAAATTTTAAAAATAGGTTAAAAAATCACGTTTTAAAACTGATAAGTAGAGTCAGATTTGAATTCAAGGGAAAAATAATTTTCTGTTTTGGCTAAGGCGTTAAGAGAGGGCTGATTAGGAACTTTAGCTACTGTCCTAGGTTGATTTCTAAGCTATTTTAATCTTAAAAAATGATTTTATAAAGCTCGGGTCAAGGGTGGTCAAGTTCGGGTTTTTAAAGTTAGGAAAATAGAGCCATTTTAAATAGGAATTTCGGCTATGGTATTATTTTTCATCCAAGATTTTCAAAATTGTTTTCAACCAATCATAAAGTATTTTTGATTTTAGAAAATTAAATTTGATGTCTTTTACTACGGTGGTCGGATATCTTTTTTAGGTATACGGATTTCCTTATTTAAAGGAAAAAATACACTTTCATGCATTGCATTTTCCATATTCATGCATATTATATGATATATGATTTTTGCTATGAATATTTCTATGGTAATGTTATTATTTTGATTTATACTTTATTGTGTTATATTATTTGTTATATGGTTGTGAATATTCTATGTTATCCTATGCTTTTTACTTAGTCATTTATTTTTGTCACATCATTTAGGATTTAATATGCTCATGCATTGTTATTTTTATTTTCATGCATATTTCATGATAATATTATTTTATGTTTCATATCATTTTATGTCACTTAGATTATATTGCCATATCATTTTAATTATATTGTCATTTAGAATATGCCATGTCATTTAAAATATGCCATGTCATTTAGATTTGCCATGTCATATAAATTAGATTAGGTCATTTAGAATATATTATGTTACTTAGGTTATACCATGTCATTTAGGATATACTATGTTACTTAGATTATATTATGTCATTTAGAATATACTATGTCACTTAGATTATATCATGTCATCTAGGTTATATTATATCATTTAGATTTTGCTATGTCATCTTTATTATGTCACACATGTTCATATTCATCTTTTTAAAATGTTTTTAAAATAAGATAATTATTTTCAATAAAATAAGGATATTCCCTAGTTAAAATAATTCATGAGTTCTCTGTCGGGTCTGCTGGGGAGGATACCATCAATTATTATTAATAAAAAAATATCTTTCTTTCAAAAAACGAGAATGATTTAGAAAATTTTCCAAATAAATAAAATTTTCTATATTTTACCACGTTTGTTGGGGAATATACGAAAATTTTGCATTAATAAATTTCGGATAATTTTCAATTAAAAAATGGAATTATTTTTTAAATTGGGAATTATTTTGAAATGCCAAATTTAAAACCGACTTTTTTACCGAGACTTGAGATAACAAACGATTAATAAGGTACCGTTTTATACGGGCATTGTAGGGTGCTAATCCTTCCCCGCACATAACCGAGTCCCGAACCCGCTTCTTTGATTTCTCTAGTTTAAAAACGCTGACTTGAAATTGGTTTTAAAAATGTTTTAATTAATTTTAAAATGTTTTACGAAACCGATTTTAATAGGTGGCCGATCACACCTAGCTAAAAAAGATTGGTGGCGGCTCCATGTCATTTTCGAGGTTGTTTTCAAACCCTCATTTTATTTCAAGAGGAATTATGTCGACTTTTCCTCTATTTTCCAATGTCACGCTTAACGAGTATGAAGTCTCGCGATGAGACTTGTTATTTTTTAGGCTGCGACAATGCCATTTGGACTTACAAATGCTCCTAATACTTTCATGAGATTAATGAACCATGTATTACGTTCGTTCATAGGCAAATTTGTAGTCGTATACTTTGATGATATTCTAGTGTACAGCAAGAACTTAGATGAACATATTGAGCATTTGAGATGTGTGTTCGATGTTTTGAAATGTGAAAAGTTTTATGCTAATTTTAAGAAATGTACCTTTTGCATGGAAAGAGTTGTTTTTTTTTTTGTTATGTTGTTAGTACCCAGCAAAATATGAAGATTTTCTCATTTTCAAAATCTCCGTATCATTCTCATTTTTTTTAAAAGGATATTCCTTTGTTAATGATAATTGATGAAGACCCAGCAGAGGATTCAAGAATTATTTTAATTCGGTGATATTGCCTTATTTATTTAAAACGTCAATTTGCATTCAAACTCATTTATTATGAACATGAATATGCAAACATTATTAAAATGCAACATAAGAGAAAGAATGTGAATACTAATTATCTCATGGCATAAACAAGAAATCAACAAGGATACTAATCATCACATGGCTAAAATATAGCATGGCCTTAATTGTCTCATGGCATAACAATTTTAACATGGACATTACGTATCACATAGCTTGGACCAACAAAATTAATATGGCATTTATTATATCATGGCATAAAAATCTAACATGGACATTAAGCATGGATAACATGAATTAACAAAAAAATTAACATGACATAAATTATTTGATAGTCATGAAAATGAAACTAACACGAATAGCAATCATAGGAAATATATGAACATTAATCATCAAATAATATAACCAAGATCATACTATAAGCAATAATTACTAAACAATATAAAGAAGCAATAGGCAAACAACCCTAATTAAAAAAATCTTTTTCATGTACATTTTTTTATGTACGAAATTACGTAAATGACATACATCGGAACATTTTACCGAACTCCCCAGCAATCTCGGCCAAGCTTTGGAAAAACATCCTTTCGATTAACACTTATGTGATTACGAATAAAACGAAAACCATAATTTACAATTTCATAAACACGTGCGTTGAAGGATTTCCTGACCTCCCCGGCAAACTCGACAAATATTAAGAAATAATTCTCGCCAAATGCTTATGTAATCGAGAAAGCACGTTTTTATGATGGCTTAGGAAACAACATTTGTCAAAGTATGCAATGCATGAAAATTGGACCATTATTTGAGTGTGTTTCTCTCTCTAAGAGAAGGCATTCGAATACGTAAGGAGGTATCCTAATACCATTGAAAGAAACTTAAGTTGGACTTAGAGAAAAAAGATTTTCTGGGCACGGATTTGCTCAGATTAGAGAAGATATTCGAATGCCCTTGTTTGGCACCCGAATATCTCTAAATGAACTTTAATGCAATGTTTTAAAACCAAAAAAAAAAAAAAAAAAAAAGATGCAATTTTTTAAAAGGAAAACATGTGTTGGTCGAATTCCCCTAGGGCAAAATGCCAAAAATTTGACTCGATTTTGAAACTCGTTTTAAGTACCCATAATTTGGTTGATCAAAATCATATTATTTTAACTTTAAAGGACTATAAAACATCTTAGAAACAGCCCCCCTTGTGTTCAGCCAGCCCCTCCTAGTGCAGAAGAAAATTGAAACTTTTGCTAGTTTTAAAACTCATTTGAGCTACCCAAAATCGATTTTATCAAAACTATTTTTTTTTTACCCTTTAAGGAAAATTCAAAAAAATCTGAAATTTTAACCATTGGTTCAGCCAAGGGTGTATTATATGGGATTAAAACAACTTTTTATTTGGATAAAAATGCATTTGACTTATGATGCCCAAAATCTCACATCCAAGCTTTAAAATATTGATTTTTCAAACACTTTGAAAAACAAGATTTTGGCTATGGAGCATTGATTAATCCTAACCAAAATTATGTTGGAAATCATTTTAAAAACATATTTTAATGCAAACAAAATGATTGGCTCAAGGTTGACCTCATGGATGTTAATCTGGCCTAACCATCACTTAGAAGAATCCAAGGTCATCAAGCTCATAATCAATTTTCCAAAGAAAATAGATGATATGCAACATAAAGGATGCTCCATAATAGACCATATTTAGAAAATATGCACATGAAAAATGACAAGATATAAGAAAAATCATAGATAAGCAAAGAAACAAAGGTTGGCTCAAGTTGGCCTCTTGGATGTTTAATCCGGCCTAACCATCACTTGAAAGAACCAATATCATCAAGCTCATAACCTCTTCATTTCAAGAAGGAAAAAAGAAGAACATAACATCAAATAACCCAATAGACCAACAAACATTATATATCAAAGATGAAAGCATGAAAATTATATGACAAAAAGAAGCAAAGGTTCGACCACCTTAAAAGAAAAGGAAAAAATTTTGTGAAACTTTGTTTTTGAAAAAGAGAAGAGGAGAAGAAAAGCTCTTTGAAAACCTTTTTAAAACCTTTTATTTTGAAGAAAATAATATGAAAATCACATAAAAAAGAAGAATAAAAGAGCTTGAAATGAATAGAAAAGCAAATGAAGAAGAAAATAAAGAAAGCTACATTAGGTAAGCTTCTCAAAAAACCTCTAAACTTTCTCCTCTTTTCTCCTTTTTCTCTATTACTTTCCTTTTCTCCTTAGTGATTTTTAGCTACCGCTTAAGCCTCCAAATGAGAGTGAATGAATGAAAAAAATGGCCTCCCCCTTTGCCTATAGACCCCTTGGCCGAATAGTCCCTTCTCTATGCTTCTAGTGTCACCTTTTGTTAGCCACTTGGCAACATCACATGCTTTAGCCAATGGGATTCAACCCTTCCTCATTAAGTTTTCCATCCATTGGCTAGACAAAGGTCATCCAACTTAGCCTCCAAGAATGGCCCTCATTGACCAAAAATGCTAACTCATTTACTAATAAGATGACTCATGTCCTTACTCTTATCACCTATCCATTTATTTACTACCATGCCATTTAGCCCTTCAAGGATATCCTCCTCTTTTTCTTTTTATTACAAGTTTACCTCAATTATTTATACAAATCTCTTACAGCTTTTGTTTATTTCTAAACTCACCCCTCTTCCTCTCATCCATTTTCCTACATGGACCTTAAGTTGGGGCCCTCCACCAAAAAAAATTCTACATGGATTCTTAAAGTTGGGCTCTCCATATTTTTTCACACAAGTTGGGCTCTTAATTTCCTACCCATCTTCCTTCTTCTTCGTCTTGAAAAATGGGCCATCCTTTTCCACCAAAAATTCCTACCACTTGGTCATTAAAGAATGAACTTTCATACTTCCACCAAAATTTCCATCAGTTAAGTAAAAAAATGGGCTTCCAAATTTCTACCAAAATTTTGCCATCCACTTAGAAAAATAGGCTTCCATATTTCCATCCACTTAGAAAAATAGGCTTCCATATTTCTATCCACTTGGATAAAAATATTGGGCTTCTCCCTTGCTGAATCACCTTGGCCGAATTCAACATGGTGTTCTATACCATTTTCATTCACTTCATTTTGATGTAATCTCATCACTTCAACATTCAAACTTGACTTTAAAATCATCAAGATTACTTCTTTAACACCCAAATTTCCTTTTTAATCTTGGTTTTTCAAAGTTGACTTTTTGACCTTTGACTTTGGATTTTTGGTCAACTTTGACTTTTTCAATCCGAAGTATCGAAAACGTCATACCTGCTTCACCGAACCCAAATGTTAAGTCACTAGGTCATGAAGAAGAGGTAAGCTTAGAAAAATCTAAATTGAAGGAAAGCGTGCCTTGTTTAAGGGTCTGGACAAAATTAGGTGTCTACACCGTGCATCAAGGTTGTGTCAAAATCATCCATATCCCTTCCAATAACCGCAAAACACAAATTGCCCAAACATTACTTCATGACTGACATCTCGGGGCACAATGACCAAACAAGATTATCCCATGTCCCTAGAAAAACTTAGTTTGGGCCATATTCTTTCTTGTCACTTCGGACAACCTAGAAAAGACTTGAGATATTTCTCGTAATGATATGAATTCTCATAGCCAATCAAAATGGGGCATCATTTGTAGATATGGTGGATAGCTGGTGGATAAGGATGAAGTAATGCATGAATTTTTGAGGCATGCATCAATAAAAATATGCAAAAAATGAGTGTGACATCATGCATTTAAAAAATTCAAGATGGTTTCAAGAAAAACCCTTTTCAACATATTTCCCTCTAAAGAATGACTCTTCAGTTTAAGTTAGTTTTTTTTAGATTAAAAATGACCATTTTCCATCATCCTTTTACACACTAAAAATTATTCCCTTTGCTACCCTTTTGAGCCTAAGGAGTACTTTTTCTTTGAACCTTGATCAAGGATCACCCTCCACACTGAGGAACAAATGCGAGGAAGGATCTTTCCAAAGATCACGGATAAATGTGTTCTAGTTCAAAGATAGATAAGAGCAAATTGAGCTCCAAAATAAGTACAGGCTCACTCTATCAAAAAGAAAAAAAAATTATGGAAAAGATTGCGAAATGAAAGCCCAAAAAAATCAAAAGATGAAGGGAGAAGCTCAGAAAGGACAAATGTTTCGAAAAGAATCCTCCTTAGGAAATGATCCTTGATTTGATTACCCTTAAACACATGTTTGGACCTATTTATCCTTTCTTTCTAAACCGAACCTTGGCCTACGATACGTACTGAGAAAAGACTATTTTGATCGAGCATGGCCATTTAAATTGATGAGTTTATCCCTAGAAAAATGGATGAGGGTTCGGTCTCATTTTTAGCTAACACTATTATTTATGAATAAGTTTTGAATTCCTAAATGCATGATGAAGCAATCAGTGAAAAAATGAAATGCAAAAATGGAAAGAATGAGACTCTAGGGTGAAAACCCAAAATAGGCAGTCTAGAGTAAAATTGGAGTATTTTCGATGCCGTCTATGGCATTGCCGAGGCCATGACAAAAAAGGAAGACATTTTGAAGAAATCGAGGGACATCAGGGAATTCCTAAACATCCCAAACTGTCAGCTATTATTTGGAGGATTGACTTTGAAAACTAAACTTGTTTTTTTCCCTTTCCAAATTGATCTTCCAACCTTGAACATCCCAGCTAATCTTGACGTTTGTCAAAATGCAATGATTTGGAAGCTAAAAGAATGTCAAATCTGTTTGATTTTTGATGAATTCATATTTTATAAAACATGTTCCATTTGTGAGCCTAGAAAGGGCATACGTTTTTCTTGCTAAGGAGTTTTCTTGGGTCAACCAAAATCCTATTTCACCAAGACCTTCAAATTGTCATTCAAAAAATTTTCTAACAGTATCATCAGTCTTCAAGATATTTGGATATTACACACTATGGAGATAAAATTTTTTGCTCAAGAGTTTTCAATAAATGAGCAACTTTTTTTTTAAATAAGGAAAACAAAGAAAAGAATGAAATGACACACTTTTTGGATATTACACACTTTGAAGTCACCATTTTCGAAGAAAAATGATGTTGACATGAGACGAGGTTTCTTCTGACCCAAAGGTATGGAACTACTGGGTAGATATTGACTCCCAGAAATGTGAAAAGGGAATGAACATTCGACAAACAAACTTCTGCGGATAAGAGTTTGGAAACTATCAGGGTAAAGAGATAGTACAAGATTTCAGAAAGGGATGATCTCTTCTAGGGCACGAGTATTCAAGATATGCTCTAATTTCAAAAGGAAAAATGAATTGGAAAGGATAAGCCAAAGTCAAGAAAGACAACTCAAGGATATTTGCATTTGCATCATTCATAAGCATTTGCATCTTTGTTAGTTTCTGCATCATGAAGCATTTGCATCAATCAAAGATATTTTGCATTTGCATCATCTCATGAAGCATTTGCATCTTTGTTAATCTCTGCATCTGCATCATGAAGCATTTGCATCAATTGAAGACATTTGCATTTGCATCATCTCATGAAGCATTTGCATCTTTGTTAATCTTTCGCATATGCAACATGAAGCATTTGCATCAATCAAAGACATTTACATTTGCATTATTCATAAGCATTTGCGTCTTTGTTAGTCTCTACATCTGCATCCGGAAGCATTTGCATCAATCGATGATATTTTGCATTTGCATATTTGTTAATCTCTGCATCTACAACGTGAAGCATTTGCATCAATCGAAGATATTTGCATTTGCATCATTCATAAGCATTTCCATCTTTGTTAATATTTGTATCTGCATCAAAAGGCATTTGCATTATTCGAGGACATTTGCATCATTCTTAAGCATGTGCATCTTTGTTAATCTCTGCATCTGCATCATTGAAGCATTTGCATCGTTCGTGGGTACTTGCACGTGCATCATTAGGGGGCATATGCATCATTTTATATTGGCATCACATAACATTTTCTATATGCATTGCATTTCATTCATGACATTGGGTGTAGCTACATACACGCATGGCATTGATTGTTTGGAATTTTGAGATTGGAATTTGAACCTTCAAATGAGATTTTCTTCAAAGATATAATTTTGAATGAGCGATTATATAAGACCTCCGGGCATCCTTTTTCAAACCTTTGAGTATAATCTTTTAAAACTATTCTCAAAATCTCCTGATTCCATTTTTCAAAACCGTTATCAAGACTTTCGGGCACCCTTCTTTAAAACCCTTTTTTCTAAGACCTTTGAGCATCTTTCATCAAAACCTCAGGGTATCATCTTTTAAAAACAATTTTCAAAATCATGAAAAAGACTACCGGGCACCATTTTCAAAATCATGGATAAGACTTTTGGCACCATTTTCAAGAATCGTGGATAAGACCTCTAAGCATCATTTTCAAAATCATAGATAAGACCTCCGAGCACTATTTTCAAGAATCCCGGATAAGACCTTCGGGCACCCTTTTCCAAAATAATGGATAAGACCTACGAGTACCTTTTTCAGGAATCGTGGATAAGACCCCCTGCACCATTTTCAAAAATCATGGATAAGACCTCCGGGCACCATTTTCAAATAAGCAACACTTTTTTAAGACCTCTAGGCATCTGTTTTCAAAACCTTCGGAATCATCTTTCAAAATGGTATTTTTCAAGACCTTCGGACACCATTTTCAAAGACGAGTTTCTTGCAAAGTCGAACTCGTTTCCTTAAGATGGGTCGAGCCTTGATACGATAGTCAAGGTAATCACTTTAAGGAAAAATCATTTTATCACAAGTTTCCAAAAAAATAAAAAAGAAAAATACTCTCTTTTCTCCCACTCATGTGAATTCCACGACCGGACAAAATTATTATCATTTTTCTTTGCCTGATTCTTGATTCTCAACAATAGCCAAAGAGGGGCACCTGTAGACACCTAATTTTGTCTGGACCACTAAACCAAGTACGTTTTCCCTTTATTCCCGGGTTTCTAAAATTTCCCTAATCCCGTAATCTGGTTTTGACACTTTGATTCAAAAAGTCAACATGAAAAAGTCAACATTGGTAAGTCAAAGTCAAAATAAAAAAAGTCAACTTTTGAAAATCAAGATTAAAAAGGAAATTTTGACGGTGATGAGGCAATCTTGATAATTGGAGAGCTATATTTGAAAATTTAAAGGCGAAATTGAAAGATGAGACTAAAGAGAAATAGTGGAGGACTAAATCGAAAAAAAAAATCAAAAGTTAAAATTAGAGGTGTAGAAGCAATTTGAGATGTCAAAAAGGATAATTAGGACAAATGGAAGATGATGGAAGAAGAAATTGAAAGAAATGGAATATTGAAAGGTGTGATTGAAGGATTAAAATGGTAAAAGGACTAAACCGAACAAATTGAAAGTTTAATTTCAACGAGGATTATAGAAAAGATTAAATTGAATGAAATTGAAAGTTCAATTTAAAGGAGAATCAATAAAGGAATGGGATTGAAAAGCTCAATTACAAAGAGAATAAGGGGAGGAATTAATTTGAAGAAGAATTAGAAATAAGGGGACTAAATTGCACAAATTAAAAGTTTGGAATTAAAGTGAGGGTTGAAATTGAAAAGAAAATAATTTAGGAAATGATGGAGGGATGAATAAGAGACAATTGGAAAGTTTGAGGGAAAATATGGAATTATCCTAAGGTAGAAGTGTAGTAAAACGGAGGAATGAAGGTCATTTTAGGAAAAATGCAAAATAGCAATTTGGTGAATAAATGGATGAGTAGGAGAGAGAGGGAGCAAGAGGTTCATAAGTTGGCAAAGCTTGGCCAATAGGGTGATAGCTTAATGAGGAATGAGGCAATAGGATTGCTACTTGGTGAGCAAGAATAGGAAATGGGGGACTATGAAAGGGGGGACCATGAGAGGGGGACCACTTGAAGAAGGAAAAAAATATGAGAGCCTTGAGAATACACCATTCCACCAAGAGTTTTTCGAGAAGGGGGATGAGTCACGGAAAGAATAGAAAAAGGGGAAAAGAAGAGGAAAAAAAAAGGAAGAAAAAAAGGAAGAAAAAAATGAGGAAAAAGGAGAAAGTTTTTGGTTTTTTTTGGAAAGCTAAGAAGGTAATCTTCCATTCTTGCTTTTCATTTTCTTTGATTTTCTTTCGTTCTTCATTTTTCATATTTTGAAAATTCTAAAAAGTTTTAAGAAGATGACATGTTTCTTCTTTTTTTTTTTAAAAAAAAAAAAGAAAACTTAAAGTGTTCGTCAAAAAATGTTTCTCAAAAGAAAATTCTTTCTTTTCTTCTCTTTTAAAATTTCTCAAGTTTTAAAAATGGTTTTTAAATAACTTAGTTGCTTTTTCTATTTGAAAAATAAAAATATAGTGTGGTTGATGTGTCTTGATAAATTTTGTTTTGCTTATGCTTGCCATTAGATTTTGCTCATGTTGCTTGCCTTGAAGTATGGTGTATCGCGGTGTATGTTCTATGTGTTTGCTTTCATTTTTGTTGCAATGGATTTATAAGGCAGAATGGGTTATGAGCTTGATAATCCTTGGCCGTTTCAATTATAGGTGATAGTTGATCCAGATTAACAATCCATTCAGCCAATTTGAGCCAACCACTTTGTTAGAAAAAAATAGTTTTTTGAAAAATGCTTTCGGTAAATCTTGGTTCAGATTAAGCAATGGTCTGTAACCAAGTTTCTTTGTGTTATTATGATGTACTGTATATATTAAACTTAGTTTTGGGTTGGATAATACGACTATGGGCTAAATTTTCCTCTCCACCCTATTGTCACCCAAAAACAGTTTTCGAAAAACACTCCCGGTGAATCTTGGTTCAGATTAAGCAATGGTCCATAACCAAGGTTCTTTTGTCTTCTTATGATATACCAGATATATTAAACTTAGTTTTGGGTTGGATAATGCGATTATGGGCTAAATTTTCCTCTACATCCTGTTGTCATCCAAAAATAGTTTTTTGGAAAAACCTCCGAGAATTCTTGGTTCGAATTAAGCAATAGTCCATAACTAAGTCCATTTTTTGTTCTCTTGATATACTCGAGCATATCAAACTTTCTTTGGTCTAATTACGTGATTACAGACTCAAGTTTCCTAACCACCATTTGTTTTCCCGAAAACGTTATGTAAGCCCAAAAATAACTTATCAAGGCCTCCGGGCATCATTTTTAAAACCTCCAACCGTTTTTCAAGACCTCCGGGCACTATTTTTAAAACCTCCGGGTTACCCTTTTTCAAGACTTCCGGGCACCCTTTTTTTCTCAGGATCTCCGGGCACCGTTTTTAAAACCTACGGGTTACTGCTTTTTAAAACTTTGGGTTACCATTTTTAAAACCTCTAGGTTATCATTTTCCAAAACCTCCGAGTATTGCTTTTTAAAAACTTCAGGTCCATTTCGCTAAGTCTGACTTAAGTTTCTTCAAAGGTATTCAGATACCTTTATAGGTATTCAGATGCCCTTTCCTCAAGAGAGAAACACATTCCCGACAATGGTCCATTTTTAATGCATTTTATATTTTTCTAAAAAGTGTTTTAAAATCTTTCATAAAAACGTACTTTCTCGGTTACATAAACATTTAGCGAGAATAATTTCTTAACTTTTGCCGGGTTTGCCAAAGAGGTTAGAAAATTCTCCGACGCATGTGTTTATGAAATCGTAAAGTATGGATTTCATTTTACTCGAAATTACATACGTGTTAAACGCATGATTATTTTTCCAAGCTTTATCAGGTCTGCAGGGGAGTTCGGTTAAATTTTTCGGCGTTTTCCATTTATGTAATTTCAAACAAATAAATACATAAAAAATATTTTCAAAATATTATTGTAAGCATATATTTGTTTATGATGTTTAATGATTGATTTTAATGATTGATTTTAATGTTAATTTCATGTTCATGATATTTGTTAATTGATGTTCATATGATTTTTTTTTATAATATCATTTTGATTATACCATGTGATAATTGTTGCTTAGGTTAATTTCTTGTTTATGCCGTGTTATATTAAATGTTCATGTCTTTTCTTTTATATATTGGCATGTTAATATTGTTCTTGCATATTCTTGCTTATTTAAATAAGTTTTAATGCATAAAAAATGAAAATTTTAATAATAAACGAGGCAATATTCCCGAGTTCAAATAATTCATGAGTTCTCTGTTGGGTCTACCGAGGAGAATGTCATCAATTATCATTAACAAAGGAATACCCTTTTCTAAAAGGAGAATGATGCGGATAATTTCAAAGCGAGAAAAATTTTATATTTTGCCGAGTTTCCCAGGAAATATAGAAAATTTTATGTTAATAAATTCCGGATCATTCTTAAATAATATGATTATCTTTTGAATAGGAATTATTTTTAAATACCGAATCTAAAACCAAATTTATCGAGACTTAAGATAACACATGATTAATAAGGTATCGTTTTATACGAGCGTTGTGGGGGCGCTAATATCTTCCCCGCACGTAACCGACTGTCGAACCCGCCATTGTTTTTCTCTGGTTTTTAAAGCACAGACTTTAAAATTGGTTTTTAAAAAGATTTTAATTAATTTTAAATTCTTTATAAAAATTGATTTTAATAGGTGGTCACATCTAGCCAAAAAGATCGGTGGCGACTCCATTTTCAAGGTTTTTCAAAACCGTTATTATTTATGAAGACCAAATATTTTCCTCCCCCACTTGACTTCATTTAGCAGTCGCGAGATCATTATGACACAATCGATCTCATAAGTTGAAGTATAGAGATACTTGGGGATAACATATGGGTGCTTGTTAGTTGAACAAGTTCACTGAACATGGCCCTCTATGAAAGTTCTATTTGGTATTTCAATCAAGTGTCTATGGAAATACTCTCATGTGTCAGTAGTTTAAATAATCCTTTGACTTGTGACACTAGGTTATCTTGTATATCAATTATCATACTTTGATTTCATCATTTATGGGTCTCAACAAGGGATGCCTATGGTAGGATGATTTTGGGTATGGTATGAAACATACGAAGATGAATGAGAAGTCCAGAGAGGATTCATCACCCCAAGTGATATGAGGGGACATATCTCACATGTTCCTGGCTTATATTAACTCAAGGAAGCCCTTGGCCAAGGCAATACTTAAGGAGTTAATATGAAAGTTGTAAGACTAATATGGAAAGGGTTAAAGAGTAGGCACTGCACCATGCTCTTCCTTTTCAGGGATATTTGATGAAAGGATCAAATTACACTGACAAACTGTACATTAAAGGCTTGTCAAACCATGTTGACTCTCCTGACATTTGGGTAGCCATGATGCATTACTAGATGCCGCTCGTGGTCTATAAATATAAAAGTTAATTCTTAATTGAATTAATTTATATTTATTGTCAACGTGTTGTGGGCCTAACGGGTCACACACATAAAGGTGATTATTGGAATTAAAATGAGATTAGGGCTTAATTGAAGAAATTATGAATTTCTGAAGGACTTAAATGAATTGTTCAATTAATTGCAACGGCCTAAGTGCAATTAGACCAAAAGTTGGCATAGATTTAACCTAATTATAAATAACATGTTTTTAGTCGCACCCCTTGAAGGCTTCTTGCGTTATTCTCTTCCTCTTTTGCTCTTGGCCGACTCTTTTTGAAAAAGGAGAAAAACTGTTTTCATCCTTTTAGATTTCGGTTTTAGCAAGAAGGGAAAGGGTGTGGTTTTATGAAAACCAAAACTACTAGCATAGTTTTCGGCTAAACACAATCTCCACCTTCTTGAAGGTTTGTCGAGTCACCTGTGTGGATAACCGTTGGAGGCCGGACAATAGGACGGCTTTGGTTTGCGACAACGGAGCTCGGTGTGCAAGAACAAGTGGAGCTACAATATCTTTTGGGGTCTCAGCAATTCCAAATTCAAAGGTACAAAATTTTCAGATCTTGTTTTTTCTTTGTCGCAACCTAAAAAATAATAAGTCACATCGCAAGACTTTATATTCGTTAAGCGTGACATTAAAAAAAATCGAGGAAAAGTCGACTTAGTTCCTCTTGAAAAATGAAGGTTTTGAAAATGACCTTGAAAAAGACATGGAGTCGCCACCAATCTTTTTTAGCTAGATGTGATCAGCCACCTATTAAAACCGGTTTTGTAAAACATTTTAAAATTAATTAAAACATTTTAAAAACCAATTTCAAGTCTGCGTTATAAACCAGAGAAAATCGAAGAATCGGGTTCGGGACTCGATTACGTGTTGGGAATGATTAGCACCCGCACAACACCCGTATAAAATGGCACATTATTAATCATGTATTATCTCAAGTCTCGGTAAAAAGTCGATTTTTAATTTAGTATTTCAAGTTAATTCCAAATTTAAAGAAAAATAATTCCATTTTTAATTGAAAATGATACGGAATTTATAAATTCAAAATTTTCCTATATTCCCCAACAAACGTGGCAAAATATAGAAATTTTTATTAATTTGGAAAACTTTCCGAATCATTCTCGTTTTAAAGAAGATATTCCGTTATTAATGATAATTAATGATATCCTCCCCAGCAAACCCGGCAAATAACTCATGAATTATTTTAACTCGGGAATATCTTTATTTTTTGAAAATCATTACCTTTTTCAAAACATTTTCGAAAATATGAATATGTGTGACATAAATAAAATGACATAGCAAAGTCTAGATAATATAATGCAACCTAAATGGTATAATATAAGTTAAATGTCATAGCATATTCTAAATGAAATGAAATATCCTAAGTCATATGATATATTCTAAATGAAATGAAATAACCTAGGTAACAATATATATTCTATATGAAATGAAATATCCTAAGTCATATGATATATTCTAAATGAAATGAAATGACCTAGGTAACATAATATATTCTATATGAAATGAAATATCCTTAGTCACATGATATATTCTAAATGAAATGAAATATCCTAAGTGACATAATATATTCTAAATGAAATGAAATGACCTAGGTAACATAATATATTCTATATGAAATGAAATATCCTAAGTCACATGATATATTCTAAATGGAATAAACTGATTTAAATGACATGGCAAATATAAATGATATGGCATATAATCTAAATGATATGAAATGACATGAAACATAAAATAATGCTATCATATAATATGCATGAAAATAAAAATAAAAATAATAATGCATGAACATAGTATATGCTAAATAATATCACAAAAATAAGTAAATAAAAAGCATAGGATATCATGAAATATTCAAAACCATATAATAAACAACATAACATCAAAAATATAAATAAAAGATAATAACAACACCATGGAAATTATCATAGCAAAAATCACATATTATATAGTATGCATGAATATAAAAAATGCAATGCATGAGAATTTATTTATTTTTCCTTTAATTAAGGAAATCCGTATATCTAAAAAGATATCAGGCTACCTTAGGAAAATATATCAAATTAAATATTCTAAAACAAAAAAACTTTGTGATAGTTTGAAAACAATTTGGGAAAACTTAGATTTTGAAAAAATAAAAACCTAACTAAACCCTTTTTAAATGGCTCTAATTTCCTAAGCTTAAAATCCCGGACTTGACCACCTTTAACCCAAGGTTTATAAAATTATTCTTAGAGTTTAAAAGACTTAGAAACTACCCTAAGACAGTAGCTAAACTTCGTAATCATTCCCCTCTAAGTAACTTAGCCAAAACAGGAAAAATAATTTTCTTTAAATTCAAATCCGACTCCACTGTCCAGTTTTAGAACACGATTTTTTAACCTATTTTTAAAAATTCAAAAAAAATCTAAAAAAAAAAGAGAATTTGAACATGTGAAACTACAAGGGAAAAAATTGTCTTAATTTTCTGGTTAAAGATTACTGCCCAAAAAATCAGGAAAGTACGAGTACTGGGTGAAAAAACTATTTTGCCAAAACACATTTTTTTGCCTTTGATAAAATCATTTAAAAATCAAATTAAAAATGTTAGAGACTCTCCTAAAGACTCACAAACAGTAGATAACACTTTTGAAAAGTTAGGCAAAAATTGGCTAAATAAAAAACAAAAACACAAAGGTAGAATAATCAATTTGACAACTCTTTAATTTTCCACAAGCATGCTCAAAATGAGTATGACTTTGAACCATTGATTGGTCTAAGTCATAAATCATGTGGCCATGACATGAAATGCATGAAAATACAACAAATATGATGTATGAAATGCATGATTTAAAATCTAAATGACATGAAAAATGCATAGCATACATAAAATGACCTAGACCTAACATGAACTTGTATGGCATTTAATGTAACCTAGGTCTAAAATGCATGACATGCATGATAATGCAAGCACAAACTAAAGCTAAAAAATGCATGGAAAATACACAAACATATAACATTCAAACTAAATACACAACAACATATCAAGGGAATGAAAACCTATCAACTAGCATAACAAAAATGCACACACAAAGCTTAAAAGAGAGGGGTAGCCGAATGGTCAAGGTAACATGACATTTTCACAAACACTTAACACAATAACATGCATAACTAAAGAATAATACTCAAATCATGCAAATATAAAGTAAAGGCATGAAAACCAATAGGCATTTTCACAAATACATGGATTAACAAAATGTAAAACATAAACAAACTTAAACATTTTGAAAACAGAAAATCAAAAATGCAAGACAAGTAAAATAAACATGATAACAAGATAATAGACTAAAAAATGGAAACAAGCAAACAACTAAATCAAAACAAGCTTAATGTTTATGTATTTGAAGAAGATTTAAAGCATCAAAACTTGTTAAATATCATGAATAACATGAAATAAAAATGCAAACAGCAACTATATAAAAAACAAGGGCCATTCGGCCACCCCTCTAAATCATGAAAAAAAAATTCTCAAAGCTTTTTCCAAGAAAGTATAAAGAAGAACTTAAAGGAGAAACTTAAAAACACTTATTTTACAAAGGAAAATCAAAAGAAACTCACCAAAATAGCAATCAAAATAGCAAATCAAGAATAGAAAATCAAGGAAAGTGCAAGAGTATGGTGCTTAAAACAACCTCTAGAAGCTATATTGAAAGCTTTTTCTCTTCTAACTTTCTTTTCTTTTCTTTTTGCCTTTCAAAAATAGAGAGCATTGAGCAAAAATCAGAATGTGAATAGAGTGTAAATGAAAGAGAGAACCCCTCCCCCCTTGTAGCGGCCGGCTAGCCCCTTGGAAGAACCTAGGAGGTTCTACAAATTTTTTCAACAAATTTGATCCTATGGCCTTCAATCCAAGATGCCTTCTATGTAGGATTCTCACCCTTAGATTAGAATCATCAGCCCTTGAATTATGATGTCATAAAAATGTCATAAATATATTCTCTCTCCAACCATTGGTCCATGTGTTGCAAATTCAAAGGCTTGATCACAAAAAATAACTACCTTCCTCTTCATTGTTGGTCTTTTGATTAAAAATCAAAAATATCTGCCCACCATTGGGCCTTGGCTAGATGACCCCTCATCTTCTAGCCCATGCTTCATTTTTTTAAAAGCAAGAAAAGCCATTTTCGGTTTCTTGGGTAAAATGACCTTTTTGCCCCCCAAACATAAATAAATAGCAAACGGACTCCAAATTCAAAAATTCTTTTTTTAATACTTCCAAAATAATAAAAAATTGAATTCTGGAGGTTTTCAAAATTTTCAAGCCCATTTGCTATATATTTGGATTTTTTCATCTAAAATTGCCCTTTTATGCTCCCAAACTTTACCATTTTTTAAACGAGCTCCAAATCTAGATTTTTCTTCACCAATCTCTTCCAAATAATTTAAAAGTATGATCTGGAAGTTTTTATAATTTTTGGAACTCATTTGGTGTTTTTTCGAGATTTATGTGCTTGAATTACTACATAGTGTGCCCGGGATTTGGCCATTTTGCAAACGAACTCTGAATCCGGATTTTCTTTTTCCAATCTCTTCCAAATAATTTAAGAATGAGATCTGAAATTTTCAAAATTTTTGGACCTCATTTACTATTTTTTCGGGATTTATCTTCTTGAATTTCTACATAGAGGACCCGAGATTTGGCCATTTTGCAAACGAACTCTGAATCCGAATTTTCTTTCACCAATCTCTTCGAAATGATTTAAGAATAAGATCTGCAAATTTTCAAAAATTTTGAAGTTCATTTGCTATTTTTTCCAAATTTTCCAATTTTGCCCTTTTGCCTCCGAAACTCGATTTTGCTCAAAACAAGTCCGATTTTTAGATTTTCTTCAAACTGAGCCTTGGGCTATCCTTGTTTAATCACTCCTCATCAATTAGGGGCTTTAGTTTTACCGAATCGGGCCATTTCTGTAATTCTTCCAAATTTCATCGAAATCTACCAAAAACCCTAATTCTCGGTTTTCTTCCCGATTGACTTTTCTTTAAGTTTTTCTTCCAAGTAGCTTCTCCATTACCCGTAGTCAGTGCTTATCTTTCATTTGGAACCTTCAATTTTGACCAATTTGATCGTTTAAGCACTTTTCCCCAAATTTCCCGAACTAGGGTTTCCTTTCTACGGAATCTTCGTAACCCAACTTTCGAACTCCATATCTTTCGATGTAGACCTCAAATTATCAAAATTCTTTCACCATTTTTCAATTGAACTTCAAATCTTGATTTTGAAAGTGGGTTGACTTTTTTAGTAGTTGACTTTTCAGGGTTGACTTTTTCAAGTTTGACTATTTATGCTCGTCTTCTTAGACTAAGTCTCGGAGTACCACCTGCAGGATGAAAAAAAATCTTTTTACATTCTGAAACATCAATTTAGGAAGAAAACATACCTGTTTTAGTGGTCCTGGACAAAATTAGGTGTCTACAGCTGCCCCTATTTGGCTATTGCTGAGAATCATGAATTAGGCAAAGATAAATAAATACTAATTTTGTCCGGTTAGTGAAATCACATATGAAGGAAAGGGGTTTTCATTTTTTCATTCTTTTTCATTTTTTCATTTTTCATTTTCTTCATCAAAAATTTTTTTTTTGAAAAAGCTGTAAATTAAAGATTTTGTCCTTAAATTGAATTCCCTGACTAATCAAAGCTCGACCCGTCTTAAGGAAACGAGTTCGATTTGCAAGAGAAGAAATGACCTCGACGATAGTCTCGGGGTCTTAACCTGTCTTGTTCTCAGCTGTCTTTAGAATTCTGGGTATCTCTTCCAGAAGCTTCGGCTATCACCACCAAAGACTTGCTCAAGCAAATGTAAAACTCTAGATATCTCCACCAGAGGCTTTGTCTATCACCACCAAAGACTTGTTCACTTCTAAAGCTGAAAAACTCTGGATATCTCCATTAGAAGCTTTGGTTATCACCACCAAAGACTTGTTCATTGTTTAAAACTGTAAAAACTCTGAAACTTGTGCCTGGAGGTCTTAAGAATGGTGCTCGGAGGTCTTAAAAATGGTACCCGGATGCCTTACCCATGATGAAAATACCTTGACGACGGTCTCAAGGCTCGAGTCATTTGATAAACAGAATGAATTCTATTTAAAACAAAAGGAAATACCTCGACGATGGTCTCAAGGCTCGACTCATTTAATAAAACATAATGAATTCGATTTAAAACAAAAGGAAATACCTCGATGGTGGTCTCAAGGCTCGACTCATTTGATAAAAGAAAATGAATTCGATTAAAAACAAAAGGAAAAACCTCGATGGTGGTCTCGAGGCTCGACTCATTTGATAAAATAGAATGAAATCGATTTAAAACAAAAGAAAATACCTCAACGATGGTCTAGGGGCTCGACTCATTTGATAAAACAGAATGAATTCAATTTAAAACAAAAGGAAGTACTAAGAATGATTCTGGGTTTGGTTCATTTGGAAAAAATAAATTTAACTTGAAAATGAAGGAACATACCTCGACGGCGGTCTCGAGGCTCAACTCATTTGAGAAGCAAAACGAGTTCGATTTGAAAAGGAACGTACCTCGACGGTGATCTCAGGGCTTGACTTGTTTGAGAAGCAGAACGAGTTCACTTTGGGGAAGTCCAAGTTTTCCTGATTTCTGCAATGTTAGCTAAATGCAATGATGAGAATGACATGCTTTGCAAATGCTTGTATGTTTCCTAAGAATGAATGCAGTCAAATGATTGTGTCATGATTTCTAATCCATGGTTTTTTTGAGGTTCACAGATTATCCGACTTCATGACTGAGTCTTCAATTGTTCACTGATGACCCACTTAAGGAATCCTTCACTCAAGATAACTTGTCAAACAGTCTCAGTTTCTGACTTTTGCTGAAATTCACAAATTTTCTAACTTCGTGATGGAGTCTCCAACACGTTCACTGTTTTCTTTTACTTGGTGAATTTTCCATCAAGATTAGTGGTTTCCAAACTTTTTCTAAGATTTAAATCTATTCCTTAGTAATACTCTAAATTTCTTTATTTAAAGACTTTTATGCTTACTAATATGATCATTCAATCTTATAACAAATAAGATGCAATTTCAAAAATGTATGAAATAAAATATGAAACAAGCAAGATGTCATGAAAAGGATAACAAGAATTTATTGCAACAAATGTTTTTTAAAATTGTAAAAGTGAATATCAAGGATATAAAAAACAAATATAATGTTATGGGTTGTAGATGCCCCTGATGTGGAATTTCTTGGACCCTGCTTTTTCAAACCATCTGAAATCTCTCTTGAACGAGGCAATTTACTTGGGTACCTCGGCTTCCTTAGTTACGTCAGACAGAGTTATTCCCCTTTCCTCTGATTTTCAAATATTTTCTCCCCCTTTACACGGAGCATTGATTCAAACTTTAATCAGTACCTGAGCCACCCTTTTCAGGTTTTCAACTCAAGTGTCCTCCATTCGGTATTAAGTCGCCCTTTGCGGGTTTTCGGCTTAAACCTCTCCTTTTACATTCTTTTTTCATTTTCATTTTTTTGTTTTCTCTTTTTTCTTGTATTCTACCATGCATCTGAGAATTCTAAATGCTTCCAAGGTAAAAATATCAATTCAAAAGATGGGATGAATTCTGAGAATAACCTTTCAAATTAAATATCCATGCTTGATCAAAATGGGCTTTTAAAGCACGTAATGTAGGCCAAGGCTCAGGTTTAGAAAGAAAGGATAAATAGGCCCAAAATGTGTTTAAGGGTGATTGGATCAAGGATCATTTCTTGAGGAAAGTTCATTCTTGAAACATTTGTCCCTTTTTTTGACTTTCTTTTCTTTTTTTTCTTTTTTGCTTTGTTGGCCGTCATTTGCCATTCTTTGATTTTCACATTTTTCGATGGCTTTTCTTTTTGCCATAATTTTTTATTATTTTTCCTCGCATTTGCTTTCCAGTGTAGAGGGTGATCCTTGATCAAGGTTTAAAGAAAGAAATAATTCCTACGGCTCAAAGAGGTGACTTAGGAAAATTTCTTCTTAGTGAAAAGAATATGAAAGATGGTCGTTCATCATATCAAGCATGAATATTCTCTTTGAAAAGCAATTCTCAGGGGAGATAGATATATAGAATTTCCATCTTTACACTTGGAATCATTCGAATTCTCATGTGCATAGCATCACACTTTTTTTTTAAAACATAATACTTCTTCAATTCATCAGCATTCACGGGATTTCTGAAATCCTTCCCGTCCATTCTAGTTAAAATCAATGCTCCTCCAGAAAAAGCTCTTTTTACCACATAGGGTCCTTCCCAATTTGGAGCCCACTTTTCTCGTTGGTCTTTTACTATAGGGAGAATTTTCCTCAGAACCAACTCCCCCTCTCGGAACTGTCAGGGATGAACTTTCTTGTTGTGGGCTCGAATCATCCTTTTCTGATACAACTGCCCGTGACAAATTGCTTTCAATCTTTCCTCCTCGATGAGATTCAGATGTTCATAACGAGCTCTAACCCATTCTGCTTCTTCTAGGCTAACTTCCATCAAAACCCGTAATTAAGGGATTTCAACTTCAATAGGTAGCACTACTTCCATCCCGTATACCAAAGAAAATGGCATTGGCTTTGTAGATGTGCGAACTGAGGTACGATATGCATGAAGAGCAAAAGGCAAGATCTCATACCAATTCTTATACACATCGGTCATCTTCTCAACAATCTTCTTGATGTTCTTATTGGCTTCTTCTATTGCCCTATTCATCTTCGGATGGTAAGGTGCCAAATTATGATGTGTGATCTTGAGCTGAGTACACACTTCTCTCATCATCTTATTGTTCAAATTGAGATCATTATCCGAAATAATTCTTGCTGGCAACCCATAACGGCATATGATTTCTTTCTTAACAAATCTACATACTACCGACTTTGTTACATTCGCATAGGAAGCAACTTCTACCCACTTTGTGAAATAATCTATGGCCACCAAGATGAAACGATGTCCAATTGAAGCTTTCGGGGTAATAGGCCCGATCATATCCATTCCCCACATTGAGAATGGCCATGGTGAAGTCATGACATGCAATGGCGATGGCGGCATATGGATTTTGTCCGCATATATCTGGCATTTATGGCACTTCCGGTAATAACTGATACAATCTCCTTCATTGTCAACCAATAATACCCTACCCTCATAATCTGCTTAGCAAGCATGTGACCATTAGCATGAGTGCCACATATCCCTTCATAGACCTCTTTTATAATTCTCCAAGCTTCGGCAGATCCGACACATCTCAATAAGACTTGGTCTTTTCCTTTCTTGTAGAGAATCTCACTATCTAGAACAAAACCCATTGCTAGCCTTCTCAGAGTCCTCTTTTCATTTTCTGTTGCCTGTTCTGGATACTGTTGACTCTTGATATATTGCAAGATATCGTTATACCAAGAGAGACCATCTGCTTCTTCTTCGATACTCAAGCAGTGGGCAGAAGACTCATATATATTCATCTTTATTGGCACAACTTCAGCCCCTTTATTCACTGTAAACATTGATGACACTGTAGCCAGAGCATCTGCCATTCGATTTTGTTCTCGAGGGAAGTAATTGAAATTCACTTCTTCAAATTCCTTCAATAAACTCAGTATGATTTCTCGATATCGGATTAGCTTTGTATCTCGGGTTTCCTATTCTCCCCGTAGCTAGTATATCACTAGGGCTGAGTCTCCGAAAGCTTCCAATATTTTGATCTTTCTGTCCACTGCAGCACGAAGGCCTATAGTACACGCTTCATACTCAGCAGTATTATTTGTACAATCAAAATCCAATTTGGCAGTGAAAGGATAATAATTTTCTTCTGGGGATATGAGCACTGCACCGATTCCATGCTCCATGGCATTAGATGCGCCATCAAAGTACATTTTCCATACTTTCTTCTTCAGGGGAATCTCATTTGCTTGCGAAACATACATCAAATCTTTATCCGAAAAGTCAAAGTTCAATGGCTCATAATCTTCCACTGCCCGACTTGCTAAGAATTCAGCCACTGCACTGCCCTTGATAGCTTTTTGGCTTACATATAAATTGTCGTACTCTGACAATAAAACCTGCCATCTTGTTCTTCTCCCTGTGAAGAAGGTGCTTCCAACATGTACTTGATTGGATCTAGCTTGGCAATCAACCACGTTTTGTGGTACAACATGTACTGTCTGAGTCTTCGAGCAGTCCAAGCTAAGGCACAGTACAACTTTTCTATCGACTAATATTTCAACTCATAATCCGTGAACTTCTTGCTGAGGTAGTAAACTGCCTATTCTTTCTTTCCAGTCTCATCAAGCTGCCCCAAAACACAACCCATGGATCTCTCAAATACTGATAAATACAGTATCATTGGTTTATCCGAAACGGGTGGCATTAATACTGGTGGGTTGGATAGATAATGTTTAACCTTTTCAAATGCAATCTGACAACCTTCATCCCATTCTCCTAGATCACGTTTTTGAGGTAACTTAAATATTGGATCACATTTATCGGTTAATTGAGAAATAAATCGAGCAATGTAATTTAATCTCCCCAGAAAGCCTCTTACTTCCTTTTGAGTACGAGGTGGTGGCAAATTCTGAATGGCCTTCACTTTATCCGGGTCAATCTCAATTCCTCTTTTGCTAACGACAAAACCCAGCAATTTTCCCGAGGTGACTCCAAAAGTGCATTTTGCCAGATTTAGCTTGAGTCAAAAACTTTCTTAGTCGTTCGAAGAGTTTCTTAAGATTCGCAATATGCTCCTCTTCCCCTTGTGACTTTGCAATCATATCATCAACATAGACCTCGATTCCCTTATGCATCATATCATGAAACAAGGTCACCATGTTTCTCTGATATGTTGCCCCAGCATTCTTCAACCCAAATGGCATTACCTTGTAGCAGAATGTTCCCCACATTGTGACAAATGTGGTTTTCTCCATATCTTCCGGCGCCATCTTAATCTGATTATATCCCGAGAATCCATCCATGAAAGAAAATAAATAACTCTTCGCCATATTATCCACGAGAGTATCGATATGAGGCAAAGGGAAATTATCGTTGGGACTGGCCTTGCTCAAATCTTGGTAATCAACGCACATCCGCACCTTGCCATCCTTCTTTGGTACTGGAACAATATTTGCCACCCATTATGGATATTTTGCCACCTCTAAGAATCCAGCATCAAATTGTTTCTTCACCTCCTCTTTTATCTTTAACAGCATGTCCGGCCTCATTCGTCTCAACTTTTGTTGAATTGGTTTGCATTCTGGCCTTAAAGGGAGCTTACGAACCACAATATCCGGATCCAACCCTGGAATGTCTTGGTAAGACCATGCAAATACATCCACATATTCCCAAAGCAAGGTTATCAATTCACCCTTTTTTGATGATGACAATGAAGTCCCAATTTTGACCTCTTTTATCTCCTCACCATTTCCCAGATTTATCATTTCCAAAGGCTCCTTATGAGGAAGTACTTGTTTCTCTTATTGTTCTATTTTCCTTAATAGATCTAGAGGTAGACCATAATCTTCAGTATCTTCGTCGGACTCAAAATCACCTCTGCAAATAGGTCTTTCAAAATCAATTTTAGAATTACTGACAAGAAGGTCCTCATATTCCGCATCTGTACACTTGTAAATAGGTGGGGAAAAAACAATATAGGAAAATATGTATATATAATGAAAGAAAAATAAATAGCATGAATGAAAGAATATGGACACATCAATATGAATAAAATGCATCGTGCTTGTTATTTATTGAATGAAAACTTTTAGACAAAAGCCCTTTACAAAAGAAATTCTTAATATCTTCGGGCAAAGATATTTAAGATTTTTTTAAAAGCATTACGTTGGAATAGACTTAAAGACTATAGGCAACTTAGTCGCACTCCAATTGGTCAGTCTATATCCTGGTGGACAAGGTCGTACCATCCAATTAGCATTTTCACTTTCCATTCCTTCTTCCCCGGTCATGCAGATCATCCTCTCCTGTATCTGTTCGCCCTTATTCACATGGAACTTTTCAAAAGCTTGCTCGATCATTATGAGTACATCTTCTGATTTTTTTTCACCGAATAGAAAACCAACAGAGCGGAAGTTGTGAAGCATTGGCGGGAAAGTCATGGGTTCCCATTCAATATCCATACCCGCGAGACGGGTCATCCTCCTTTGTCGGTTCCTTTCAACTTGTTTCCTCTTCTCATGGGCCTTCGGAAGACACCCTAAGCCAAATCGATCTTTCTTTCCCACTACTTCCATTGTTCGAGTCATCCCTTGAAGATATTTTCCAAGACCTTTTCTAGCCCTGCAGCCCTTTCCCACTATGGTTCTTACTCCCAGCCTTGTGTTCTTGTACAAACTTTGGTTTTGGAATTTTTCGTCATTCAGTGACGAAAATCGCATTTATGAATTCCAATGACCGGAAGGAGCATTCTACGGCATCGTCATTAGGTTCAACATAAGGAGATTCGGTAGATGCAGAGGCTAGTATGTCCTCTTCTCCTGATACAGTGACCAAACGGCCCTCCATCACAAATTTTAGCTTTTGGTGGAGAGATGAGGGTACAGCCCCTGCTGAATGTATCCATGGCCTTCCCAACAAGCAATTATAGGACGGATTAATATCCATGACCTGAAAGTTCATAGTATAGGAGCATGGGCCTATCTCCAGAGGAACCTTAGTAGTTCTCATTACCTCTCTCCTGGTACCATCAAAAGCTCAGACTACTGTGCAACTCGGCAGCATATAAGAAATATCAATTGGCTACTTAGACAAGGTTGCCAGGGGCATTACATTTAATGAAGAACCATTATCCAGAAGCACCCTTGCTAGTATATGCCTCTTGCAGGTGGTTGTTATGTGAAGAGCCTTTGTGGACCCAATACCATTAGGTGGTATTTCATCATAACTGAAATATATATGATCATCTACCACAATGTTTCCCACCAGCCTATCTAATTTTTCTACTGATATATTGTTAGCGCTACATATGCTTGATTCAACACTCTCAATAGGGCATATCTGTATGGCTCCGAGTTTAATAGCAAAGATAAGATGGAGATTCTTGCTGGCTGACGTTGCAATTGCTCAACCACACTATACTCACTATGCTTTATGAATTTTAAAAACTCGCAGGCTTTCTTCTCATTCACCGGCTTTTTTATCTTGTTTACCGGGGCTGATCCCCTCTCTACTTCTTTTGACAAATCCATCTCAATATGGATTGGTTCAGCTGCTTTCTTCCTTTTGTCCAGTCCTCCATCCTTTCTTGTTGATCTCTGTTCAACAACCTCAAGGCATAACATCTTCCACTTCGTGTTAAGTGTCCCACACCTGTAATATCTTGCTGACTTGAAGGCCCGAGCATAACCATGTTGCAGTCATATTTCCATGGTGCAGTTTCATTTACCTTGTATGAAAAGGAAGAAGGCAAATCTATGATTAGCTTAGGTGCGATTTCCTCAACAACCGGAGTACTCTTTTCTGGTTCATCGTAATAGATGATCAAAGGTCTTCCTACCCCGTAACGAGCTGTATTCTCAATAACCTCTATTTCATCTTCTATCTCTTCATAAAACTGGGCTTCCCCCTCATCCATCATCTTTTGGACTTTAGCTAGAAAGTCCTCGCATTACTATATGATATGACCTATGCATCCATGGAACGGGCACCAATCCTCCACCCTGTTTGCAACCATTTTTAAACTATCACCATCCTCCACCATTCCCGCTTTTACCATTTTGACCCATACTTTTAGCATTGGGGTCTTGACTTCATTGACATGTCTTTTCAAACTTCTTTCTTCCTCTGTCAATACTGCATTTACCCGATTCTCAGCATGATCGGGTAATGGATTTCCTGCTACATTCGGCCTATTTCTTGTCCCGAACTTCACCACCCCAGTATTAATCAAACTTTGGACTTTCTTCTTAAAGGCAATACAGTCCTCAGTCGAATGCCCCTGGATCCCTGCGTGATATGCACAGCTAATATTTGCATTGTACCACCTTGGATATGTTGGTGTCAGAGGTTTGAGGTATACAGGTGTAATAAGTTGACTCTACAACAGTTTAGGATATAGCTCACCATACGTGGTAGGAATCGGATCAAATTGGGGTTTCTGATCATTCCTTGGTGAACGTTGATCATTGCGTCCAGCACCTTGGATGTTTAGGACAGTGTTTCGGGGAAGATTTATTTGTGGGGATATGCCAGTTGGAAAAGGTTGTTGTGGTATATTGGTATAAGGAAATGGATTTTGGGTAAGATGGTTCACATTGGAATAGTAAAGACCATACCCCGGATAAGGTGTGTAGGGTGTAGGAGGTGCATAAGATGTAGGAGAAGTATAGGGCCTGGGAGGTGTGTATGGTGTAGGAAGTGCATAGAAATATTGATTAAAGCTAACTGCATGTGTCTCCTCCTTCTTCTTTGCAGGGAAAACCCTCTTCGTGGTAGAAGACTCACCCCTTCCATTTTTCCATTCTTAATAGCCGACTCTATCATCTCCCCAGATATTACCATATCCGCAAAGTCCTTGGTGGCATTCGCCACTAATTTATCATAATACGGTGCCTTCAAGGTATTGATAAAAAGTATTGTGGTTTCTTTGCTAGTTAAAGGGGGTTGCACTTGTGTGGCCAGATCCCTCCACCTTTGCGAGTATTCTTTGAAACTTTCAGTGGTCTTCTTTTCCATGTTCTGTAGTGACAGTCTATCAGGTACCATATCAGATACATGCTTCTAATGTTCCATGAAAGCCCTGCTAAATCCGTCCATAAACGAATCTTAGTACGAGTCAATTGATTATACCATCGGGTTGCAAACCCTGTCAAGCTATCTTGGAAACAATGGATAAGCAGTTTATCATCATCATCATGCCCTGTCATTTTTCTGCAATACATGGTCAGATGTGCTGATGGGTTGGTAGTTCCATTATACTTCTCAAAGTCTGGTACTTTGAACTTTGGAGAAATCACCAGACCATGTACTAAACTCATTTCTTTGGCATCTAGATTGCCAAATAGCTCCGCCCCTTCGACTGCCCTCAATCTTTCCTCTAGCAGCTGATATTTTTCTAGGATTCTGCCGTTTCAACCCTCTTCAACTTAGTCATCTTTGCCCTTTCCTTTTCAGCCAATTCCTCAAAGTCTCGAACATCCATATCAATTGGATCAACCCCAATATTACCCTTTTTAGGACTAAAATACTGTGTTTCAGCCGCTGGTTGGATGTAAACATAGGATGCTGCGCAGTTGGAAGTTCATTCCCATATGCTGGGATATCTGGCCATTCTGCTGTACCACCTCTGGTCGGCTTTCCTAGTTTACTGCCCCCATTCCTGTAACTAAATTTTCCCCTGGCCATTTTTGCCTCATCATGGTATTCATCATCTCCATGAGTTTGGTCATTTATTCCCGTGACTCCTCCTGAGACTTAGCCAATTGTTCCTGTAGTTCCCTTTGAGTTTTTTCCATCCTTTCAATTCTAGCAAGCTGATCATTCTCCAAAGCTCTGGCTTGTGATCTAGTATTGTAAAGGTGTCAAAAATCCTATTCTTTCTAAGTGCGACCAATTGTACCTTTAGTTTTAAAAACCATGAATTAGAAATTATTGACACATTTTTTTATTTTATTTTATAAAAATGAATGAATGAATGAATAAATGACTAAATGTTAATGAATAAACAAATAAGTAAATGACTAAGTATATGAATATGAATGAATGATTGTAAAAAATAAATGAATGGACAATAAACAAATGACTAAGTGTATGAATAATTTATGAAGAATAAATGAATGAATAATATAAATATAAATAAATGAATGATCAAACAAAATATATAAGGGAAAGAGCAAATGAATGATGAATGAATTAAAAAGTATTGGCCCCGGGATAATTCCAACCAAACGGTCTTTCATTGATTTCATGGAACTAAATACATCAAAGATAAAAAAATGACTGCTTAAGACAATCTGATAATCTGTCTATCCTAATTCAAAATGTTATTACAAAACACTTGTCCTAATAGTAACTCCCTCGGATCCTGGACTTTCTTTCATTGTCCTCTTTTGATTGCCTTGCTCTTGAATCTGACCCCTACTTGTTCTCGACCCTTTGACATGCCAGCAGAAGCATCACCATGTAAGCTTTCCTTAACTTGTTTCTCCAGTTGATTAGCTCGGGCTTCCTCATGCTTCGCTCTCTCTTTCCAATAGTTATTCTCCTTCTTAAGGTTCTTGACCTTTTGCTCCCATTCCCCGAAAGTCTTGAGAGTCCCTTCAAATATGAGCTCGAAATGGTACCTTTTGTTTTCCAAGTGCAATTCCTGAAGATCACTCTTAGCAGTGTCCCTTTCTCTCTTGATCTTTTCCTTTTCTCTTTCCCGAGCTGATTCCCTGTTTTTCATGTCCTCAAGCTCTTCTTGCAATCGGGCAATTTCCTTGCTCATTTGGGCCTTTTCTTTTTTGAATTTTGCCCTTGCAATCTCTAACTCCGATGGCGCTTCCTTAGGTGGTAGACTCATGAACTAGACCTCATTTCCATCTGATGTCAACAACCTATCATTAACCCTCAATTCCCTCCATACCAGGTAATCAGGTGTGACAATGTCGGTATATCTAGCTACCTCCACCCGATGAGTTTCCTTCCATGCTACTACAATCTCACGTACCTTTCCCAAGTATCCATCTTCTCCATAAGAAAATTCCAAATCACTAAGGTCATGGGTCGTAGGAGTAAACTAACGAGATTCCGATTGTCCTAGTACCAGCAGTGGTGCACAGCTCACTCCTCCCCATACTCCCAATAATGGAATAGAAGCTTTATCTCCGCACTTGTACAATGTCGACATAGGAGCTACCCATGGAGCTCTCCAAATTATCATCTCAGTTCTATTTTCAGGCCAATCCCTCTTAAGAAATTCCCCAATTGGTGCAAAAGACTTCCAATACGAGCGAAGAGGGAAATTCTCCTGTTTACAAAAATGGCTCTGAACCCATATGTAAAGAAGCTGTATACAACCTATAAAACGCCCTTTTCCTTCCCGTCTATAGAAATTTAGAGATCGGATTGTTTTTTCTATAATTGCCGGGGCTGGGTTTATCCTCTGCTCAAGCCTCTCAAAAACATCAAATACCGCCACATCCACATACCCTAATGTCTTTGGGAAGATAACTAAACCATAGATAGCCAGAGCAAAAATATTTCTAAATATCTCCCTACTTGAATGGTCGTGAATTAAGGTCTGTAAAACATCCCATGAGATACAGTGACTTACCCCTTTCTAGACAACATGGCTTTTGACCCAATTTCTTTCCACTCCTAGAATCTTAGACACCTTTTTCTTGAAACCCGGTGTCTTTGTATCCTTCAAATAAATACGGTCGAGAATAACATTCTCAATATGCAGCAAGGTTGAATATTCCTCTATGGTTGGAGTCATATCCTCTCGGTTGAAAGTAAAACACCGATAAACGGGATTCCAGAATTGCACCACAGCCCGGATCACTTCTCCACTGATCTTAACTAACAGTGCTATGTCCCCATAAGTTTGAGTGAAGGCTTCTTTTTCTGATATGTTCCATTGATTCCATATATCCATCAATTCCCGGAGATCATTTTGCCTGATAGTAAGATCAACCTCAGCTGGCAATACTGACACATATCCCATTTTCAATCAATCCCCATTATCCTACTGACCTTTCTCGGACTGTTTCCTAACCTCTAAATGTTTCTCGACCACCGAGACATTCTGACCTTCCATAAAAGCCCTTTTGGTTGAATATTATCCCGACACCAATAACCTTCCATGTGCAAAATTATGACAAGAATGCAAAAAAAAAAAAAAACAAAAAACAACAACAAAAAGAAAATGAATTAGTAACGGGAATAAATTCGAATAGTACAAAAAACATATAATTCAAAACAATAATTATCCTTGAGGATGCCAACAAAATTTCAGCATTATAACGCCCCTGGGACGAAATACCAACATTTATTACGGGCATTGTGATGTACGTTCATCTTTGTTCGATTTTCAAAAATAAACTTATTTGGAAAGTAGAATAGAAGGTAAAAGGATTGGAAATATTCCTCCATGTGTTCTTCACTTCGGGATATCTAATTGGAAATCCGGCATGGCTTCGCCTAGGTTTACTATATGAAGGTGAATTAGTTCTAAAAGCCCCGAATTGTTCCTCACTATCGCCGGTGAAGGCTAGTAAGGCACCCCAATAAAAGCGGGTTCAATTCGTTAGAGTCTATTTCCCTAGCCAATGCTGATTGTTAATCACGAAGGCTTAGTTACTTTGCTCCCACCTAAAAGGACAAAACCCGGGTATAGGGCTCATGATATGCAAATGCACGTGTAGTGTGTAAGGAGAAATAACAAACCTTTCACCACCTATTCTACATCCCTTATTCTAAATGCCCCAACAAGATTAAACAACATAAATCATCAATTAATCAATAAATGAATAAATGAATATATGCACCAAAATAACCAGAGAACAATTATAATATGTATGGACATGAATATGGACATATTTAGAAACAGTTTATTATTTTCAGAAATTTTCTTTATTATTTAAAAATGTGGGAATTAAAATTAAATACCAATTAAACCAACAAAATCGAGACTTTGATAACACACGACTAATTCTAGGCCTGACTCTCTAAATGTCCCTAATGGAGTTGCCAAGCTGTCGCAACCTAAAAATAACAAGTCTCATTGCAAGACTTTATATTCGTTAAGCGTGACATTAAAAAAAAATCGAGAAAAAGTCGACTTAATTCCTCTTGAAAAATGAAGGTTTTGAAAATGACCTTGAAAAAGACATGGAGTCGCCACCAATCTTTTTTAGCTAGGTGTGATCAACCACCTATTAAAACCGATTTTGTAAAACATTTTAAAAACCAATTTCAAGTCTGCATTATAAACCAGAGAAAATCGAAGAATCGGGTTCGGGACTCGATTACGTGTGGGGAAAGATTAACACCCCCACAACGCCCGTATAAAACGATACCTTATTAATCATGTGTTATCTCAAGTCTCGGTAAAAAGTCAATTTTTAATTTAGTATTTCAAGTTAATTCCCAATTTAAACAAAAATAATTCCATTTTTAATTGAAAATGATCCAGAATCTATAAATTCAAAATTTTCCTATATTTCCCAACAAACATGGCAAAATATAGAAATTTTTATTAATTTGGAAAACTTTCCGAATCATTCTCGTTTTAAAGAAGATATTCTGTTATTAATGATAATTGATGATATCGTCCCCAGCAAACCCGGTAGAGAACTCATGAATTATTTTAACTCGGGAATATCTTTATTTTGTTGAAAATCATTACCTTTTTCAAAACATTTTAAAAAATATGAATATGTGTGACATAAATAAAATGACATAGCAAAGTCTAGATAATATAATGCAACCTAAATGGTATGATATAATTTAAATGTCATAGCATATTGTAAATGAAATGAAATATCCTAAGTCATATGATATATTCTAAATGAAATGAAATAACTTAGGTAACATGATATATTCTATATGAAATGAAATATCCTAAGTCATATGATATATTCTAAATGAAATGAAATGACCTAGGTAACATAATATATTCTATATGAAATGAAATATCCTAAGTCACATGATATATTCTAAATGAAATGAAATATCCTAAGTGACATAATATATTCTAAATGAAATGAAATGACCTAGGTAACATAATATATTCTATATGAAATGAAATATCCTAAGTCACATGATATATTCTAAATGGAATAAAATGATTTAAATGACATGGCAAATATAAATGATATGGCATATAATCTAAATGATATGAAATGACATGAAACATAAAATAATGCTATCATATAATATGCATGAAAATAAATAAAAAATAATAATGCATGAACATAGTATATGCTAAATAATATGACAAAAATAACTAAATAAAAAACATAGGATATCATGAATATTCAAAACCATATAATAAACAACATAACATCAAAAATATAAATCAAAAATAATAACAACACCATGGAAATTATCATAGCAAAAATCACATGTTATATAGTATGCATGAATATGGAAAATGCAATGCATGAGAATGTATTTTTTCCTTTAATTAAGGTAATCCGTATATCTAAAAAGATATCCGGCTACCTTAGGAAAATATATCAAATTAAATACTCTAAAACAAAAAAAACTTTGTGATTGTTTGAAAACAATTTTCGAAAACTTAGATTTTAAAAAAATAAAAACCTAACTAAACCCTTTTTATATAGCTCTAATTTCCTAAGCTTAAAATCCAAGACTTGACCACCCATAACCCGAGGTTTATAAAATTATTTTTAGATTTTAAAAAGACTTAGAAACTACCCTAAGATAGTATCTAAACTTCCTAATCAGTCCCTCTAAGTAAATTAGCCAAAAAAAAAAGAATTTTCTTTAAATTCAAATCTGACTCCATTGTCTAGTTTTAGAACACGATTTTTTAACCTATTTTTAAAAATTCAAAAAAATCTAAACAAAAATACTGGAGACTTAGGACATGTAAAACTACACGGTTAAAAATTGTCTTAATTTTCAAGTTAAAGATGTCTACCCAGAAAAATCAGGAAAGTACGAGAACTGGGTGAAAAAACTGTTTTGCCAAAACACATTATTTGCCTTTGATAAAATCATTTAAAAATCAAAGTAAAAATGTTAGAGACTCTCCTAAAGACTCACAAACAGTAGCTAACACTTTTGAATCATTAGGCAAAAATTGGCTAAATAAAAAAATCACAAAGGTAAAATAATCAATTTGACAACTCTTTAATTTTTCACAAGTATGCTCAAAATGAGCATGACTTTTAACCATTGATTGGTCTAAGTCATAAATCATGTAGCCATGACATGAAATGCATGAAAATACAGCAAATATGATGTATGAAATGCATGATTTAAAATCTAAATGACATGAAAAAAGCATGGCATCAATAAAATGAGCTAGACCTAACATGAACTTATGTGGCATTTAATGTAACCTAGGTCTAAAATGCATGACATGCATGATAATGCAAGCACAACCTAAAGCTAAAAAATGCATGGAAAATACACAAACATATAACATTCAAACTAAATACACAACAACATTTCAAGGAAATAAAAACCTATCAACTAGCATAACAAAAATGCACACACAAAGCTTAAAAGGGAGGGGTAGCCATGGTCAAGGGAACATGACATTTTCACAAACACTTAACACAATAACATGCATAGCTAAAGAATAATACTAAAATCATGCAAATATAAAGTAAACGCATGAAAACCAATAGGAATTTTCAAAAACACATGGATTAACAAAATCTAAAACATAAACAAACTTAAACATTTTGAAAACAGAAAATCAAAAATGCAAGACAAGTAAAATAAACATGATAACAAGATAATAGACTCAAAAATGGAAACAAGCAAGCAACTAAATCAAAACAAGCTTCATGTTTATGTATTTGAAGAAGATTTAAAGCATCAAAACTTGTTAAATATCATGAATAACATGAAATAAAAATGCAAACAGCAACTATATAAAAAACAAGGGCCATTTGGCCACCCCTCTAAATCATGGAAAAAAAATTTCTCAAAGTTTTTTTCCAAGAAAGTATAAAGAAGAACTTAAAGGAGAAACTTAAAAACACTTATTTTAAAAAGGAAAATCAAAAGAAACTCACCAAAATAGCAATCAAAACATCTAATCAAGAATAGAAAATCAAGGAAAGTGCAAGAGTATGGTGCTTTTCTAAACTTTTCTTTTTGCCTTTCAAAAATGGAGAGCATTCTGCAAAAATCAGAATGTGAATAGAGTGTAAATGAAAGAGAGAACCCCTCTCCCCTTGTAGTGGCAGGCTAGCCCCTTGGAAGAACCTAGGAGGTTCTAGAATTTTTTTCAACAAATTTGATCCTATGGCCTTCAATCCAAGATGCCTTCTATGTAGGATTCTCACCCTTAGATTAGAATCATCAGCCCTTGAATTATGATGTCATAAAGATGTCATAAATATATTCTCTCTCCAACCATTGGTCCATGTATTGCAAATTCAAAGGCTTGATCACAAAAATAACTACCTTCCTCTTCATTGTTGGCCTTTTGATTAAAAATCAAAAAATATCTGCCCACTATTGGGCCTTGGCCAGATGACCCCTCATCTTCCAGCCCATGCTTCATTTTTTTTAAAAGCAAGAAAAGTCCTTTTCGATTTCTTGGGTAAAATGACCTTTTTGCCCCCCGAACATAAATAAATAGCAAACGGACTCCAAATTCAAAAATTCTTTTTTTATACTTCCAAAATAATAAAAAAATTGAATTCTGGAGGTTTTCAAAATTTTTCGAGCCCATTTGCTATTTATTTGGATTTTTTATTCCAAAATTGCCCTTTTGTGCTACCAAACTTTACCATTTTTTAAATGAGCTTCAAATCCATATTTTTATTCACCAATATCTTCCAAATAATTTAAAAGTATGATCTGGAAGTTTTCATAATTTTTGGAACTCATTTGGTATTTTTTTCAAGATTTATCTGCTTGAATTACTGCATAATGGGCCCGGGATTTGGCCATTTTGCAAACGAACTCCGAATCTAGATTTTCTTTCGCCAATATCTTCCAAATAATTTAAGAATGAGATCTGCAAATTTTTAGAATTTTTGGAGCTCATTTACTATTTTTTCGAAATTTGTCTTCTTGAATTTCTACATAGGGGACCCGGGATTTGGCCATTTTGCAAATGAACTCCAAATCCGGATTTTATTTTGCCATTCTCCTTGAAATGATTTAAGAAGAAGATCTGCAAATTTTTAGAATTTTTGGAGTTCATTTGCTATTTTTCCCAAATTTTCCAATTTTGCCCTTTTACCTCCGAAATCCGGTTTTGCTCAAAACAAGTTCGATTTTCAAATTTTCTTCAAACTGAGCCTTGGGCTATCCTTTTTTAATCACTCCTCATCAATTGGGGGCTTTAGTCTTACCGAATCGGGCCATTTCTGTAATTCATCCAAATTTCACCAAAATCCACCAAAAACCCTAATTCTCGGTTTTCTTCCGATTGACTTTTCTTTCAGTTTTTCTTCCAAGTAGCTTCTCCATTGCCCATAGTCAGTGCTTATCTTTCATTTGGAACCTTCAATTTTGACCAATTTGATCGTTTAAGTACTTTTCCCCAAATTTCCCGCACTAGGGTTTTCTTTCTACTGAATCTCCGTAGCCCAACTTTCGAACTCCATATCTTTCGATGTAGACCTCGGATTATCAAAATTATTTTGCCATTTTTCAATTGAACTTCAAATCTTGATTTTGAAAGTGGGTTGAATTTTTTAATAGTTGACTTTTTAGGGTTGACTTTTTCAAGTTTGACTTTTTATGCTCGCCTTCTTAGACTAAGTCTCGGAGTACCACCTGCAGGATGAAAAAAAATCTTTTTACATTCTGAAACATCAATTTAGGAAGAAAATATACCTGTTTTAGTGGTCCGAACAAAATTAGGTGTCTACATTCTTGATTAACGATTGGTTGTAAACTCACAAGATGATCATTGAGGTAATCGATTTTGTATGTTTATGTTTTCGCTGCTTATTGTATTTTCTTTCTTAAATCTCTGATTGAGTATGATCTGATTTCCAATAGCAACTACTTAATGGAATGATGCAGACGCAGAAATCAATAATGATACAAATGCTCATAAATGATGCAAAATGAAAATATCCCCGAATGATGCAACTACTTCATGGAATGATGCAGATGCAAAAATCAATAATGATGCAAATGCTCATGAATGATGCAAAATACGAATGTCCCCGAATGATGCAAATGCTTCATGAAATGATGCATATGTAGAAATCAATAATGATGCAAATACTCATGAATGGTGTAGATGCCACTATTCTCAAATAACGTAAATGCTTCATGAAATGGTGCAGATGCAGAGATTAATAATAATGCAAATGCTCATGAATGACGCAGATGCCAATATCCTCAAATAATGCAAATGCTTCATGAAATGGTGCAGATACAGAGATTAACGATGTGTAAATGCTCATTAATGATGTAGATGCAAATATCCTCGAGTAATGCAAATGCTTCGTGAAATGGTGTAGATGCAGAGATTAACGATGTGCAAATGCTCATTAATGATGCAGATGCTAATATCCTTGAATAATGCAAATGCTTCATGAAATGGTGCAGATACAGAGATTAACGGTGTGCAAATGCTCATTAATGATGCAGATGCAAATACCCTCGAATGATGCAACTATTTCATGGAATGATGCAGGTACAGATGCAGAAATCAATAATGATGCAAATGCTCGTGAATAGATGTAGATGTTATTACCCTCAAATAACGCAGATGCTTCATGAAATTATGCAAATGCAGAAATCAATAATGATGCAAATGCTCGTGAAAATATGCATATGCAAATGTCCCCGAATGATGCAAGTGCTTCATGAAATAATGCAAATGTAGAGATTAACAAAGATGCCAATGCTTCATGAAATGATGTAAATGCAGATATTAACAAAGATGTCAATGCTTCATGAAATGATGCAAATGCAAATGTCCTCGAATAATGCAAATGCTTCATGAAATGATGCAGATGCAGAGATTAACAAAGATGAAAATGCTTGTGAATGATGCAAATGCAAATGTCCTCAAATAATGCAAATGCAAATGTCCTCAAATAATGCAAATACTTCATGAAATGATGTAGATGCGGAGATTAACAAATATGCAAATGCATATGAAATGGTGCAGATACAGAGATTAACAATGTGCAAATGCTCATGAATGATGCAAATGTCCCGATTAATGCAAATGCATCATGAAATGATGCAGATGCAGAGATTAACAATGATGCAAATGCTCATGAATGATGCAAATGTAAATATCCCCAATTGATTCTTTTCGAGTTTGGCTTTGCCTTTCAAATTCATTTTTTCTTTTCAAATGAAAGTGTAGCCTAAACACTCATGTCCCTCAAAAGATCATCCCTCTTCTTAAATCTCATACTATCTCTTTGCTCCAACAGTTTTCAAACTCTTATCCACATAAGTCTGTTTTCCGAATGTTCATTCTTTCTTCATTTCTAGGAATCAAAATCCACCTCAGTAGTTCAATTCCTTTAGGTCAGAAGAACCCTCGTGTCATGACAACATCATTTTTATTAAAAACTGGTTACTTTAAAAATGTTTTTATTCTTTTCTTTTTTTCCCTTTTTTTAAAAGAATGCTCATTTATTGAAAACTTTTGAGCAAAAAAAGTTATTCCCATAGTGTGTGATATCAAAGTCTCTTGAAGGCTGATGATCACTGTTAGAAATTTTTCTGAATCTCAATTTGGCTTTTTGAAATTGAGTTGAAGGGCTTGGTGCCACAGGATTTTGGTTGATCCAAGGGAACTTCACAACAAGAAAATGTATGCCCCTTCTAGGCTACCAAATGGAATAGGTTTTATAAAACATGAATTCCTCGAGGATCAAACAAATTTGACATTCTTTTAACTTCCAAATGATGGCATTTTGACAAGCGTCAAGATTAACTGGGATGTTCAAGGTTGGCAGGTCAATATGGAGGGGAAAAACAAGTTTAGTTTTTGAAGTCAATCCTCCAAATGAGAGCTGACAGTTTGGGATATTCAGGAGTTCCTCGATATTCCTCGAATTCTTCAGGATGGCTTCCTTTTTTGTCATGTCCTCAGCAATACCATGGATGTCATCTTTTGATTTTTGCTTTTTTTTCATCTTTTTCTTTTTGTTTTTAGGCTTTCATTTTGCCATCTTTTCCACATTTTTATTTTTCTCTTTTTTCTTGGGCATTTCCACTTTTATAGAGTGAACTCGTACTTAATTAGAAGTTCAATTTGCATTCTTTTCTTTATCTTTGAACCAGGACTCAATTATCTGTGATCTTTGAAAAAATCATCCTCGTATTTGCCCCCTAGTGTGGAGGTTGATCCTTGTCCAAGGTTTGAAGAAAAAGAATTAATTAGGCCTAAAAGGGGTAACAAAGGGAATAATTTTCATAATTGTGAAAGGATGATGAAAGATGGCCATTTTTCATCTCAAACAAAACTGATTAAACTGAAGAGACATCCTCAAAAAAAATGTTGAAAATGTTCTTTTTTCTTCTTGAAATCTTGAACTTCATAAATGCATGATGTCACACTCTTTTTTTGCATTTTTTTATTGATGCATGCCCCAAAAATTCATGTGTTAATTCATCCTTATCAACCCTATCTACAAAAGATGCCCCATTTTGATTAGCCATACAAATGGGAATTCATGTTGCAAAGAGTATTCGATATTCCATACCTCGAAGTTTGAAACATCTAATTTTTATCTTGGGTTGTTCAAAGTGACAAGAAAAAATATGGTCCAAAATAGGTTTTTCTGGGGACATGGGATAATCTGGTTTAATCATTGTGCCCCGAGATGTCAATCATTAAGTGATGTTTGGGAATTTGTATTTTTATGTTTATTAGAAAGGAAATCGATGGTTTTGGCACAACCTTGACACGCATCAAATTACCACGATCTGGATTCTTAAAAAATGTTTCATTAGTTTGAGATTCTATTGAGCTCGAAAATTTTTCAAAACAATCGTTCCATTGTTCATAGCCTAGGCTGGGATCTACATTTTCCTTATTTTACAGTGACTATGGTTTATGAAATTCAACATTTATATTCCTTGAAGCATTAGGTCTTTCAAGTGGTCTCAATTCAAAGGATTTAGGCATGAGAATATCCGAAAGAGAAGTGTGAGGGTATTGGTACATTTCTAACAATGATTATTAGTATTCTCTAGACTCTCTATTATTTCTTAATGTGAAAAAAAAAATTTAAAAACACATTATTATTGTTCAATTTATACAAAATCAAAAATTTCCTCAATGTTTGTTTTTGCAAATTCAAATTATTGCCAAAACACAATATGACACAAAGCATTTAAAACTCAAAATTTATTTATTTCAAAAGGACGTCGACATGAGACAAGTGCTTTCATAGTGCGGTCAACAGATTCCTTTGTTCAAAACTAGCTATTCCTCAATGCTTCTTTTAACCTTGTATGCTTTTTTCATCTCATAAATGCATTCTACGATGAAAGACCATGTATGTTATGTTGGTATATGCCCTAGAGCCAATCGATTTTGTCAGGCATAAAGTACCAATAATGCAAACCCATCACTATATCTTAGTGATACAAGGTTTTCCTTCATGTTAGTACAATGATAGAGTTATTAAGTACTAATCGGATAAAGCCCATGGAACATAATGGCCTTGCAAAGGAATTATATCTAATTGTGAGATCCTTATGCATCAAAGCCATGTTCCTAAAACGGTTCCTGGTCATCGTATTAACAAGATGGGGCATTGGCAATGCTCAAAGACTGATACATGTTAAGCCTACTTACTTAGTAAGCAACTGATCTCACATGTTGAAGTATAAGGGATACTTTAGGATAACACGTAGGTGCTTGTCTATTGAACAAGTTCACTGAACATGGCCCGCTATGAGAAACCCATTTGCTATTGTCACTCAAGTGTCTATGGAAACGTTCTTACTGTCAGTCGTGTAAGTAGTCCTCTGACTTGTGATACCTAGTCATCTTGTATGGAGAGTGCCATACATTGATTCCATCAAGAATGGGTTCCAAACAAAGAGTGATGCTTATGGTAGGGTGGTTTTGGGTATGACATGAACCATACGAAGATGGATGAGTGATCCAGAGAGATTCACCACTCCAAGTGACATCGGAGACATATCTCATCTGTTCTTGGCTTAAGTTAACTTGATGGAATCTCTGGCCAGAGTATGATGAAATTAGGAGAAATAGTTTTCTCTATGTTCACAAAGTTAAACAAAAAGCTGCAGGAACTAATATGGATTGAACATGAGTAGACATTGGACCATGCTCATGGTCTTTCCAAGATATTTGGTGAAAGGATCAAATTACACTGATAGACTGAACACGAAAGGTTATGTCAAGATTAACTTGACTCTCCAGTATTTGGGTGGTCATGATGGCTTGCTAGAGTCCGCTCATGATCTATGAGTATAAATTAATTAGATTAATTTATATTCATTGCCAACATATTGGAAGCTTAAGGGGTCACACACAGAAAGGTGAATTAAGAGATTAAAATGGAATGAGCCTAATTGATTAATTTGAGAATTTAATCAATAGGGACATAATTACATAGTTTAATTAAGTGGAGGGAATTAAGGGCAATTAATATAAGAGTTATGTTATAACCCTAACCTTATGTCTATGAGTGTTGCCGCCCCTATAAAAGAAACATGATGGCCACCGATTTCACTATGGCTTGCGGCACATGAGATATGCTTTGTATATTGGCGTCTTCTTGATTTCTTTCTTCCTTCTTGCCTCTTAATGGATTGCTAGAGAGAAAAGGTTTCTCACAAGAGAGCAAAGGCTTAGATCAAGAAGAAGAATATCAAGATCTTGCCTTTGGTTAATGCTCCAAACCTTGCAAAAAAGAAAGAAGAACAAGATCTTCATTCTTGGTTGGCGCACCAAACCCTGTGAAATGTAGAAAAGTGTTTTCTTTATTCTTGATGCTCATGAAGCATTCGGCCATGGATGTATATATGGGGAGAGGTTTCTTGAAACCTAAACCACTATTATGTTTTCGGCAGGACTCCATTCCTACCTTGTGAAGGTTTTCTTGATCATCTTGTGTGGATCACCGTTAGAGGCCAAACACTTGTGTGGCTAAAGTTTCGGCGTTGCCTTCTTGGTGTTCAAGATTGAGTGGGCTGTTGTAAACTCAAGATTACTAGATCATTGACTTAAGGTATGAATCTTGATCAGATGTATGCTTTATAATTACAAGATCGCATTAAAATTTTACAAGCATGATCCTATTAGATTCGGCTATCTCTTTGTTTATTGTTTCGCTGCGTTCATGTTCTTCTTTAATTCGATTATTGTTTGAGCATGAGGTCGAATCCCAACAGTGGTATCAAAGCTTAGCTTGTAAGTTTTCTTGTGATTTGCATGTTTAATTCTTGGTAATATTCAATCAGATTGAATTGTGTGTCAATCTAGCAAAATTCTTTCAAGAAAAACATTTTCTGGTTTCAATTCTAAAAAGCTTCTATATGCAATCTGATCTTGGTGTTTTAAATTTGTTTAAAACATGTTTAAAATTAATTTGATCAATGTTTAACCTTGCCATATGATTACATGACACAAAGAAGTTAAAATAAACAAGTTTGGATTTGATTTGAATTGGTTTTGGTGCTTGAATTTCGAAGTACACAGTGTAGGATTTTTTCTGCAGACTTGCTGTAATTTACGGTTTTGACATGGTTAGAGGTGTCCAAAAATTTTGAAAATTTGAGGATAAGTCCGAAACATGTCTATCTAGATTCTGTAATTTTTGTTGAATTTTTTGATTTTTTATGATTTCCAAAACTGCCTCTCAAAGTTGTGCAAACAGTTTGCATGGTTGCTGGAATTTTTGGGGGGGGGCCTTGAGTTCTTGAATTTGATTCTTGAATTGTAGGTATAATTGGCTGAAAATTAAAATATGAAATGTGTATGAATTTTTCACCATATTAGCCACCAAAAGAGGCGGCTGCTTGAAGCAAAAGTTGCCCCAACAAGGGCTGCCGAATGCAGGAACAGTACTTGCTAAAAGTGGGAGGCAGTTGTACACAAAAGTTGTGTTAGGGCATTACCTTCTATTTTTCGAAATTGTAATTCTTTAGAAATTTGGACTTGTGAAAATTGTTTCCTAGTCAAGATTGGATTCCTAAAAGTTAGTAATGCACCTAAGCTTTCCTTGTGGAAATTGTTTCCTAGTTGAACAAGGACTCCTAAAAGTTAGGAGAAGATATGAAACGTTCCTTGTAGAGAAAGTTTCCTAATCAAACTTGAACTTCCTAAAGTGTTAGGAAATCTAATTAAATTGTTTAATTAGATGGAAGATTTTAATTCAAAGAATCCTAATTGGATTAGGACTCAAGTAAATTGAATTAAAATTGCTAGATAATTTGAGCCAAGTATATTTAAATGAGTTTAAATATTACTTTCCTTAAATGACACACAAGATTACTAAGTGACATTAAATATGTATGCATTTATTATTATGCTTTATGATGTGATTATGAAAGCATGAGGATGATTATGGACTTAGATCTTAGACTTAGGTCATGGACGGTTAAATTTTCTTTTTGATATTTTTATAAATAGGGTTGAACCCTGCCTTCTTTTTTTCATTTTCGAGGTTGTAAATTCTCTTCTCACCTAACTCCCCTCCAATGTAACTCAAGGTTTCTATCAAAGATATGTAAATGTTGCATAGGCTTTATAGAGTTAGATTTAGGCTAAGATTAGAATTTATGTAATTCCCAAATGTAAGGAGACAAGGAGCCAAGAAAAGGACCAAGGAGATCACCATCAAGACTTATGAAGACTTTGTATGGTAACCCTAGGAATTTGACCAACTAGTTTCCTAATGGCTCAAGGAAACCAGAGTAGTAAAGTCCATAATCGTCCTAGTAGATTGCATGAGATAGATTTATTTTTGAATTTATATATGTGATATATATTTGAATAAATGTTATGCATGTCAATCAACAAAGAAAAGCAATGAGACCTAATTATTGAAATAAAGAAATCCCTCATTAAATTATATTAAGTCCATGTTACGCCTGATAAGTTGCCTTCCACCATCTTAACAAGATAACCAGAGTTCTTCCAGTAGGAGGCTTTTTAAGTCACTCAAGGTCAAACTACTGTACGAATATGTTTAAGTTAATGAAGGTGGGTCTTACTCAACTAAGTATCATGTCATCCGGATGCGTCAAACTTGATCACATGATATTTAGAGGCAATGGTTAGGCAAAATACATATGATGCATTTAGGCAAAGAGTTGTTACCTAACTGATCAAGGAGTTGCATAGAGATGCAATTGGTAAGCAAAGTTTCCTACTCAATTAGTTTCAACATGGCTTGTTGAGTCACTCAAGGTCATGGTGGGATGAAAGGGTCCTTGCTCACTAAGAAGTTTAAAAGTTAAATTTCTCGAATAGTAAAGGAGGGCTACTATGTTGATAAAATAGCGAGAACAATCATTTAAACTCTAAAACCTAGTTTTAATGATTGCAATTTGCATAATGACTATTATATGCATTGGTTTATATGGGATATAAATCGTCATGGCAGGTTAACGAGTCACTTAATTGCATACTTGATGCAAACTATAAAGCCTATTTATATTAATCAATTGCATAATAAAGATTGTGATGGATATGAAATGAATGACTATGTCCTTTATGATCAATGAGGTACTTAGCAATGAGAAGTTCAACATTTCAAGGAATTGTTCCAATGAAAGATGTTAGAAGGTAGTCTATGAGGCATCATTTGCTATTGGATGCATCGACAAGTTTTAGAAACTTGGTTGATTTATGGATCATAATCTAAGTATAGACTTAGTTCTTTCTTCATTTTCTAAGAGCAATTTGCAAGTCATGTTGTATTACAATATGAACCGATAGGTGTTGCTAAATGTGCTCACTAGACTAGAAGATCATCCACTATGATACTTCCACCAACGGAAGGTAACCGAAGAAACGTTCTTCAAAGTTAGGATGATGAGATGAAGAAAGAAATTGATATTGTTAAAGGGACATACCATCATTGTGGCAATGCAAGGCATTGGAGGCTTAAATGCAAGAAATATATTCGATACTTGAAGGGAAGTGAAACTTGAGAAGTTTTACTTCATGGTTATTATGAGTTTGTTTTCACTACCTTTAGGTATATGATACCTATAAAATTAGTTCAAAGATATGTATGACATATAGACGGAACTAAAGACAAGGGCAAGTGAAAGAGGATAAGACCAAGGAGGTGGCAACCTTAGTTGATTCTTGATCAAGCTTGCCAACTTATTCATGATGAATGTTTTAGAAACATTATCATTGATATTTCGGTTTTGCAAGCATTAGATGCTTGGCCATTCATCCTAGAATGAACCGAAAGGTCATATGGAATTTGTTCCATATTATGGTCTTATTACACTCATAATAAGCTATAAACTTGCATAAAAGATAATCAAAGGTTGTTCAAGTCAAAAGTATAAGGTTAAAGTATATAGATACTACTAGTTTCTTTGATTATGAATCAAAGGAAATCTTATACAAAACTTGACAACTAGATGAGCTTTGGCTCAAGGAATTTCATAATGAGATTATGAAACTAATTTAGTTAAAAAGCATTCTTATTAAGATATGATCTAAATGAAGAATGGCTTGAAACTAAATTGATTGATTATCTAATAGAATTAGTAAAAGATGAATTGGATGGACATCACTATGTAATGACATAGTAAAGTCTATGATGCTCCAAATAGCCAAGATTGCCGAAACACTAACCTAGACAGAATTTCGAATTGTATTTATAAAACAAACATTCATATGAGATATGAGATGTTCAGTTTTATGATTACAAATGTGCATTCAAAAGAGTTTTGAATTCACATCCCATAAGAAAGTAAATATGTTTACTTTGAATGTTTCTACACAAGTAGGAAACAGCGGGAGTTTTATGACATTTAAAAGTTAAATGTCATAAGTTGAAATCCGGTATTATGCATAGGATGCATAAAGGCACAAAGATTTAGTAGGATACATTGTGATAGAGATGAGTCTACTAAACATAATGGTTAAGTAGGATGCATAGTGATGTATAACTCACAAGAGATGAGTCTACTTAATAGAACATTGTTAGACAATGGATTGAGCTATCCAGTTTTGATAGTGACATTCAAGAGTTGAATTTATCAAAAGGATGAGATATCTTTTGTGAACACCTAAAGGTTAGTGGGAGTAATACAGGTTACTCATTGAACAATGTATATAAGATACATTGGTGATTAAAAGGTGAATCGACTAGTATTGCTAAGATCTAACAAATTTAGCAACAAATGATTGGATTAAATGTTAAATAAGTTTAACATAGAGAGAATCCAACAAGTGACTTAATTCTATGACGTAAATGAATTCAGTCATTTAGAAACGTTCCAAATTAAAGAGGACTGAAATATTTATACTCTAAGCCAGAATACAAACCTTTTGTGTAAGACTACAAGAAGGTGTATTTGGATCCATAGCTTACTAGGCTAATTAAAAGATTCCTAGTTGTTAGTGTAACAACATGAGCCATAAGGAATCGGGTTTCATTGTGATCCGGATAAGTATTGTGACTATGATAATAGAGATTATCAAAAGTATATGATCGAAGCATATTCTCACAATAATTTACTGAAGCCATGTCCTAGTAGAGACAAAATTACTAATCAAAAGAGTTTGGCATTTGATGCGTTAGCGATTGGCTTAGTGCAAGTGGGAGATTGTTGATATATGCCCTAGAGCCAATCGATTTTGTCAGGCATAAAGTACCAATAATGCAAACCCATCACTATATCTTAGTGATACAAGGTTTTCCTTCATGTTAGTACAATGATAAAGAGTTATTAAGTATTAATCGGATGAAGCCCATGGAACATAATGGCCTTGCAAAGGAATTATATATAATTGTGAGATCCTTATGCATCAAAGCCATGTTCCTAAAACGGTTCCTGGTCATCGTATTGCCAAGATAGGGCATTGGCAATGCTCAAAGATTGGTACATGTTAAGCCTACTTACTTAGTAAGCAACTGATCTCACGTGTTGAAGTATAAGGGATACTTTAGGACAACATGTAGGTGCTTGTCTGTTGAACAAGTTCACTGAACATGGCCCGCTATGAGAACCCCATTTGGTATTGTCACTCAAGTGTCTATGGAAACGTTCTCACGTGTCAGTTGTGTACGTAGTCCTCTGACCTGTGATACCAGGTCATCTTGTATGGAGAGTGCCATACATTGATTCCATCAAGAACGGGTCCCAAACAAATAGTGATGCTTAGGGTAGGGTGGTTTTGGGTATGACATGAACCATAAGAAGATGGATGAGTGATCCAGAGAGGATTCACCACTCCAAGTGACATCGGAGACATATCTCATCTGTTCCTAGCTTAAGTTATCTTGATTGAATCTCTGGCCAGAGTATGATGAATTTAGGAGAAATAGTTTTCTCTAAGTTCACAAAGTTAACCAAAAAACTGCTAACTAATATGGATTGAACATGAGTAGACATTGCACCATGCTCATGGTCTTTCCGGGCTATTTGGTGACAGGATCGAATTACACTGATAGACTGAACACGAAAGGTTATGTCGAGATTAACTTGACTCTCCAGTATTTGGGTGGTCATGATGGCTTGCTAGAGTCCACTCATGATCTATGAGTATAAATTAATTAGATTAATTTATATTCATTGCCAACATATTGGAAGCCTAAGGGGTCACACACAGAAAGGTGAATTAAGAGATTAAAATGGAATGAGCCTAATTGATTAATTTGAGAAATTAATCAATAGGGACTTAATTAAATAGTTTAATTAAGTGGAGGGACTTAAGGGCAAATAACATAAGAGTTATGTTATAACCCTAACCCTATGCCTAGGAGTGTTGCCGCCCCCTATAAAAGAAACATAATGGCCACTAATTTCACTATGGCTTGCTGCACATGAGATGTGCTTTGTGTATTGTTGTCTTCTTGATTTCTTTCTTCCTTCTTGCCTCTTTGTGGATTGCTAGAGAAAAAAGGTTTCTCTCAAGAAAGCAAGGACTTAGATCAAGAAGAAGAATATCAAGATCTTGCCTTTGGTTAATGCTCCAAACCCTACGAAAAAGAAAGAAGATCAAGATCTTCATTCTTGGTTGGCGCACCAAACCCTGTGGAATGTAGAAAAGTGTTTTCTTCATTCTTGATGCTCATGAAGCATTCGGCCATGGATTATAGATGGGGAGAGGTTTCTTGAAACCTAAACCACTAGCATGGTTTTCGGCAAAACTCCATTCCTACCTTGTGAAGGTTTTATTGATCATCTTGTGTGGATCTCCATTAGAGGCCAGACACTTGTATGGCTAAAGTTTCGGTGTTGTCTTCTTGGTGTTCAAGATTGAGTGGGTTGTTTGTAAACTCAAGATTACTAGATCTTTGAGTTAAGGTATGAATTTTGATCAGATGTATGCTTTATGATTACAAGATCGCATTAAAATTTACAAGCATGATCCTGTTAGATTCGGCTATCTTTTTGTTTATTTTTTCGCTACGTTCATGTTCTTCTTTAATTCGATTATTGTTTGAGCATGAGGTCGAATCCCAACATGTTATGAGTGTAATACGATGCCAATATGATGCATGTAAAGAATAAACAAATTAATGCTCAGGTATACATAGAGAAATTATTCAATAATTAAATTAAATTTGTGGGACCAATTTTAATTATTCAAAATTTCATTATGCAAGATTTGCCCCCAAATTTGATCCACGAATTTTTTTTAAAACGTTTTCCCCGCAAAAATTAAAACTTTGTTAAAAATATTATTTTCAAAATAAAATAAAAAAATCATCAAACATTTTGGGGATGTGGGTCTATTATGGCACGGTTGTCCAAATGTTTATTCAACATTACCAGTCACAATTCTTTTTTGATTATAAAATAAGCAGTAAAATGTAAGAAGTGTCCCTCCAATACATTCCCCATTTTTTAATCCCTTTCATGCAATTAACAAATGAGATTAACATTATCACCATCCGTTTATTGAAAGGAATGAGATCAGAAATACAACCATAAATGTACATACTTTATTCACATATGCATGAATTTAATGATGATTAATGCATGAAAGGTACAAAATGCAACGATGCTTGAAGAAATGAATTTTCATGTCTACAACTTCTCAAATAATATGAATTTTATGCAAAATAAAATGAAAAGATCAAGGAAAAAGAGATTTTTCACAACACTACTCCACCACAAAAGAACTTTTTCATTATTCTTCTTCTCATTTTTTTTTTCATTTTTCATTTTTTTGGTTTTCTTTTTCTTTTTTTCAAAAAATAAATATTTTTCACTCTTTTTGTTGAATAAAAACTCCTTTTTTTTCTAAAAATTTCCTACAAAGGTACAAGTATAAAATAAAATTTTCAAAATAACCCAAAAATACTGATTTTCGGTATTATTACAAATGATGCATGAAAAAAAAGGTAAAGCAGTAAAGAAGTAAAATCATCAATACAAAGTAAGAAAGTTAATGAACATTTGCCCAACAATAATCAACTTATTTAGGCATCACAGTGCCTTTGGGGTGGAATATTAAACTTATTGCGGGTGATATGATGTATGTTCATCATCGCCCAGTGTACGATGCTTATTCGGAATGTAAAATAAATAGCAAAAGGTCGGAAGTGTTCCTCCATGTGTTCCTATTATGGTGACTTCTAACAAAAATTAGACATAGCCCAAACTAGGTTGGCTCCTTACGGTTCACTATATGATGTTCAAGTTTGGTTTTTAAAAGACCCCAAATTGCTCCTCACTGTCGTCCGCGAGGACTAGCCCATACGGAGGATCATCACAAGAGCTTAGGTACTTTATACCCCAGAAGTGTTTCGCTAACTCATACGGATTGTTAGTCACGAAGGCGTAGTTACTTTACTTTCACTTAGAAAGGACGAAGCTCGGGAATAGGGCTCGTGTTATGCAAATGCAGATGCAGTGTGTGAAGAGAAACAAACAAACCTTTCACCACCTATTCTACAACCGTTATTCCAAATGCCCCAACAATTTATTAAAACAAAGATCAAATAATATACAACATTAATTAACAAAGAAGCAACAATAATATGCATGTAAATGGATTTATTCACAAACATTTTTATTATTTTTTTAAGTAAATCCTCTTTATTTAAAAAAAAATGGGAATTAAGTTAAATACCGAGTAAAACCAACAAATTGAGACTTCTGATAACACATGATTAATTTTAGGTCTGACTCTCTAAATATCCCCAGTGGAGTTGCCAAGCTGTCATAATGATCTCGCGATTGCTAAATGACGTTGGGGGTTAAAAAGATAATAATAGTCATTGTAAATAATTTTGGGTTTTGAAAAACTTAAAAAAAGGAGTGGTCACCAATCTTTTTTAGCTAGGTGTGATTGGCCACCTTTTAAAATCGTTTTTTGTATAAAAAAAAAAAGAAAAATCAATTTTAAAGTCTGGGCTTTAAACCAGAGAAAAACATTAGCGGGTTCGGGAGTCGATTACATGCGGGGAAGGTGTTAGCACCCCACAACGCCCATATAAAATGATACCTTATTTATCATATGTTATCATTGATCTCGATAAAAGTTGGTTTTGGTTTCGGTATTAAAAATAATTCCCTTAAAGAAAACAATCATCTTATTTAAGAATGATCCATAATTTTATTACAAAATCTTCTTTATTCTCCGGTAAACCCGGCAAAATATAAAAAATTTCTTTATTTTAAAACCATCTGTATCATTCTCTTTTTCTTTAAAAAGATAATCCGTTGTTAATGATAATTGATGAAATGCTCCCTGTAGACACCTAATTTTGTCCAGACCACTAAATCAGGTATTTTTCTTCCTAAAATGATGTTTTAGAATGCAAAAAGTCTTTTCTCATCCTGCAGGTGGTACTCCGAGACTTGGTTTAAGAAAACAAGCATAAAAAGTCAATCTTGAAAAAGTCAACCCCAAAAAAGTCAACTCCAAGAAGTCAACCACTAAAAAGTCAACCCACTTTCATAATCAAGATTCAAAGTTCAATTGAACAATGGTGAAAGAATTTTGATAATCCAAGGTCTACAATGAAAGTTGTGGAGTTCGGAAGTTAGGTTACGGAGATTTAGTGGAAAGAAAACCCTAGTTCAAAATTTTTGGGGAAAAGTGCTTACACGATCAAATTGGTTGAAATTGGAGGTTCCAAATGGAAGATAAGCAATGACTACGGGTAAGGGAGAGGCCATATGGAAGCAAAACTGAAGGAAAAGTCAATTTGGAAGAAATCGAGAATTAGGGTTTTCGATGGATTTTGATGAAATTGGGAAAATTGCAGAAATGGACCGATTCGGTAAAACTAAAGCCCCTAATTGATGAGGAGTGATTAAACAAGGATAGCACAAGGCTCAGTTTGAAGTAATTCCGAGAAAAAAGCCGATTAGAGGAAAAACGGAAAAACAGGAAATTTCTGATATTGAAAAAAGGAAAAATCAAATCGGAGGGAATTTGGTCGTAATTGGGAATTTTTGGACCAACTCCAATTCAATATATGACAAAGGCACAGGAAAAGAAAATCTGAAAATCAGACTTAGTTTGAGTAAAATCGGGCTTCGGAGGTAAAAAGACAAATTTGAAAAATTCAAAAAAAATAGAAAATGAGCTCCAAAAATTACCAAAACTTTCAAATCTCAATCTTAGATCATTTGGAAGAGATTGGCGAAGAAAAATCCGGATTCGGAGCTCGTTTGCAAAATTGCAAATTCTGGCCCACTAAGCTTAAATTCCAGAAGATAAATCCCGAAAAAATAGCAAATGAGCTCGAAAAATTTTGAAAATCTCCAGATCTCAATTTTAAATTATTTTAAAGAGATTGGCAAAAGAAAATCCAAAATATGAGCTCGTTTGCAAATTGGAAATTTTCGGGCCCACTAAGCTGAAATTCAAGCAGATAAATCCTGAAAAAATAGCAAATGAGCTCGAAAAATTATGAAAACTTCTAGATATCACTTTTAAATTATTTGGAAGATATTGGTGAAGAAAAATCTGGATTCAGAGCTCGTTTGAAAAATGGTAAAAAACCGAGTGCACAAAGGGGCAATTTCGGAAGAAAAATCCGAAAAAATAGCAAATGGGCTCGAAAAAATTTGAAAACTTGTAGAATTTAATTTTTTATTATTTCGAAAGTATTGAAAAAAAAGAAATTTTGGATTTAGAGTTCGTTTTCTATTTAATTAGGTTCGGGGGCCAAAAACGTCATTTTACCGAAAAAACCGAAGAGGGCTTTTCTTACAATGGAGATTGGGCTGGATTTTAAAAGGTCAATCTGCCAAGCCCATGTTGGAGAGTGATTCTGCTAAGTCATTGCATCCAAGGGCCAAGAGTGGATAGGAAGATAGTTATTTTTTTATCAAGCCTTTGAAATTATAACACATGGACCAATGCATGGAGAGGGATGATGTCATATTTATGACATCATCTTCATGACATCATATTTTAGGTGCTGATTATTTAATCTAAGGGTGGGAATTTTACATAGAAAGCATCTTGGATTAAGAGCCATTGGATCAAAATTGGTTTAAAAAATTGAAAACTTTTCCACACAATTCCTAGGCTATTCGGCCACTACAAGGAAGGGAGGAGGGGGTCTTTTCATTTTCTCACTTCTTCTTGGCTGATCACTTTCCATTTTTGAAAGCAAATAGTAAGTTTTGAAAAGTAAAAAAAGTTAGAACAGAAAAAAGCTTGCAAAATAGCTTTTGAAGGTAGCTAAAAGCACCTAACTCTTGCATTTTCTTTGCATTTCCATACTTAATTTGCTGTTTTCCTTTGATATTTTTGATTTTCTATTGATTTTGATTTTGATTTTGAAATAAGTGTTTTCAAACTTCCTCCTCAAGCTCCTCTCTTATACTTTCTTGAAAAATTTTGAAAAACAAATTTTTTTACTTGATTTTTAGAGCTGGCCGAATAGCCTTATTTTGGTATATGGTTTGTGTTTGATTTTTTGTTGCATGTTGATTGTGATGTTTTAGTATGTTTTGATGTTCTATTGTTTTAAAAATAACAAAGATATGGAGCTTGTTTTAACCTTCTTTACTTACCTCTATTTTTTATTTTATCATTTTGTTTTTATGTCTACTTACCTTGTTTTCCATTTTTAATTTTATGTTTTCAACATGTTTGAGTTGTTCATGATTTGCATTTTACTATACTATGTGTTTGTGAAAATACATAGTTTGTTCATGCCTTTACATCATGTTTGCTTGGTTTAGCATGTTTCCTTTTTAGTCTTATATTTAATATGTCATGTTTTTGTGTTTATGCCATGATAGGATTTCACCATTTAGGCCATAGGTCCACTCGGCTACCCCTTCATTTTGTGTCTTGTATGTGCATTTTCATCTTGCTAGTTGATAGACTTGCATTTCCATGCCATGATTTTGAGTATTTTGATTTAGTATGCCATGTGTTTGTGTTAATTCCATGATAGGATTTCACCATTTAGGTCTAGGACCATTCGGCTACTCCATGGTTCTGTGTCTTGTATGTGCATTTTCATCTTGCTAGTTAACATGCTTGCATTTCTATGCCATGATTTTTTGTATTTTGATTTAGTATGCTATGTGTTTGTGTTATTGCCATGCATTTTTTAGGTCTAGGTCTCATTTCCATTGCCATGCATTTCATGCATGTTTAGGTCTATGTTGCATTTTATTGTCATGCAAGTTCATGTTAGGTCTAGGTCATATTCTTTATGCCATGCATTTTCTATGTCATTTAGGCCTTAGATCATGCATTTCATACATTAAACTTGCTGTTTGTTCATGCATCTCATATCATGCCACTTGATTTTTAACTTAGGCCAATCAATGGCTCAAAGTCAAGCTCACATGAGCATACTTGTGGAAAATTAAGGAGTTGTCAAATTGATTTTTCTATCTTTGTGATTTTTTTTACTTAGGCAAATCTTGTTCAATTTTTTAGAAATTTTAGATACTGTTGTAGGTCCTTAGAAAATTCTCCCATATTTTTGTTTTGATTTTTGAATGATTTTATCAAAGGCATAAAAATGTGTTTTGGCAAAACAGTTTTTCACCGAGTATTCTAACTTTCGTGATTTTTCTAGTAGGTTATCCTTAGTCAGAAAATTAAGCCATTTTTTTCCCATATAGTTTTAGATGTTCGGAGTCTCCTTTATTTTTTTTATATTTTTTGAAATTTTAAAAATAGGTTAAAAAATCACACTTTAAAACTGGACAGTAGAGTCAGATTTGAATTCAAAGGAAAAATAATTTTCTGTTTTAGCTAAGGCATTAAGAGGGAGCTAATTAGGAACCTTAGCTACTGTCCTAGGTTGATTTATAAGCCATTTTAATCTTTAAAAATGACTTTATAAAGCTAGGTCAAGGGTGGTCAAGTCCGGGTTTTCATAGTTAGGAAATAGAGCTTTTTTAAAAGGGGGTTTCAGCCTTGGTCATTTTTTATCCAAGATTTTTATAATTGTTTTTAAACTAATCACAAAGTATTTTTTAGTTTAGAAAATTTAATTTGATTTCTTTTCCTAAGGTAGTCGAATATCTTTTTAGATATATGGATTTTCTTATTTAAAGGAAAAAATACACTTTCATGCATTGTATTTTCCATGTTCATGCATATTATATGATATATGACTTTTTGCTGTGAATGTTCTTATGGTATTGTTATTATTTTGATTTATATTTTATGGTGTTATATTGTTTGTTATATATGGTTTTGAATATTTCATGTTATCATATGCTTTTTATTTAGTCATTTATTTTTGTCACATCATTTAGCATTTACTATGTTCATGCATTATTATTTTTATTTTCATGTATATTTCATGATAATATTATTTTATATTTCATATCATTTCATGTCACTTAGATTATATTCCATGTCATTTAGATTATATTATGTCATTTAGAATAGGCCATGTCATTTAAATTACATTAGATCATTTAGAATATATTATGTCACTTAGGTCATATTCGTTTCATTTAGAATATATTATGTCACATAGGTTATTTATTTCATTTAGAATATATTATGTCACTTAGGTCATATTCATTTCATTTAGAATATATTATGTCACATAGGTTATTCATTTCATTTAGAATATATTATGACACTTATGTTATTCATTTCATTTAGAATATATTATGACACTTAGGTTATATCATTTCATTTAGAATATATTATGTCACCTTGGTTATTCATGTCATACATATTCATATTCATATTTTTTTAAATGTTTTGAAAAGATAATGGTTTTAAATAAAATAAATTTATTCCCGAGTTAAAATAATTCATGCGTTCTCTTCCGGATTGCCGGGGAGGATATCATCAATTATCATTAATAACAGAATATCTTTCTTAAAACGAGAATGATTCGAAAATTTTCTAAATAAATAAAAATTTCTATATTCTGCCGAATTTTCGGGGAATATAGAAAAATTTTGAATTAATAAATTCCGAATCATCTTAGAAAAAAAAGGAAATTATTTTTCTTTAAATTGGGAATTAATTTGAAATACTAAATTTAAAATCGACTTTTTACCGAGACTTGAGATAACACACGATTAATAAGGTACCGTTTTATACGGGCGTTGTGGGGGTGCTAATCCTTCCCCGCACATAACCGAGTCCCGAACCCGCTTCTTTGATTTCTCTAGTTTAAAAATCCAGACTTGAAATTGATTTTAAAAATATTTTAATTAATTTTAAAATGTTTTACAAAATTGATTTTAATAGGTGGCCGATCACACCTAGTCAAAAAAAGATTGGTGGTGACTCCATGTCTTTTTCGAGGTCATTTTCAAACCCTCATTTTATTTCAAGAGGAATTAAGTCATCTTTTGCTCTATTTTTTTCAATGTCACGCTTAACGAATATAAAGTCTCGCGATGAGACTTGTTATTTTTTAGGTTGAGACACTCCCTGGCAAACCCGACAGAGAACTCATGAATTATTTTAACTCGGGAACATTGTCATTAAAGCATTAATTTTCATATGCATTTAAATTCATTTATTATGAATACGAATGTGCAAAATATTACTAAGATACAAACATAAGAGAAATAATATTAACATTAATTATTAACATTAATCATCAAATAACATAAACAAAAAAATAACATGAACATCAATCATTAAATAAGGTAAACAAATAAATATTCACATAACCTTAATGTAAAAATCGTTCATGTATTTTTTATATGAAATTACATAAATGGCATGTGTCGAAAAATTTTACCGAGGTCCCCGGCAAACTCGGCAAAGCTTGAAAAATAATTCTTTCACCTAAGACTTACGTAATTCCAGTAAAACGAAAACCATACTTTATAATTCATAAACATGTGCATTGGAGAATTTCCTAATCTCCCCGGCAAACCCGATAGAGTCTAGGAAATTATTCTTTCGCCTAATATTTATGTAACCGAGAAAGTACGTTTTTATGAAGAAAAAAAATTAAAACATTTTTGGAAAGCATGAAATGCATTAAAACGGGACCATTATCGGAATGTGTTTATCTCTTGAAGAGAAATGGCATCTGAATACCTATAGAGGTATCCGAATACCTTAGAGAAAACTTAGATCGGACTTAGAAAAAGATGGATTTTTGGGCACATATTGTTTTGCTTGAAGGATACCGAATATCATAGGAAGGATATCTGGATTCCTTGAGCAAGTTTAGGTTAACTGACTCAAAAAAAGAGAAGCATTGGAATGCTATTGTTTAGACATCCGAACACCCCTCGATTAACCTTAATGCAACATTTTAAAAACCGAAGAAAACTAAAATAATGCAAAAAAATTTAGAAAAAAAAACATATGTTGGCCAAAACCTTCAATTAAAATGAAACCAAAATTTGACTTGTTTTTTAAGCTCATTTTAACCATTTAAGTTCGTTTTTCTTAAAACCTTTCTTGTAGACTTTGGAAAACAGAAAACAAGTCTGAAAACTTCTCCATGAGGTTCGTCCAAGGCCTTTTAAAGTAGTCTGAAAACAGTTTTTTTTTTTTAACAAAAAATGGAGACTCTTTTAGCCCATAACCTCCATATCCAACCTTCCAAACTTTTATTTTCCCAAACATAATGAAAATAAAGATTTTGATTTTGGACTATTGATTAATCCAAACCAAAATTCATGGGAATGTTTTAGAAAATATGTTTTTGAGGAAACAAAGAGGTTGGCTCAAAGTTGGCCTCATGGATTGTTAATTCGGCTCAACTATCACTTAGAACAAAAATGCTCCAAGATCATCAAGCTTATAACTACTTGGTTTTTTTTTAGAAAAGATCAACACGACAACACCAAATATATACCACAATAAACCATAATAAGAAATGAAAGATCAAAGATAGCAAAAATGTAAACAAGAGATTGTAAATAATGATTTTTAAGAAACTAAAAAGTTGGCTCAAAGTTGGCCACATAGATTGTTAATCCAACTCAACTATCACCTAGAATAAAAAATGCTCTAATATCATCAAACTCATTACTAAATTATTTTCAAAATGAAAACAAGAGAGAGATCATCAAACAACCAACATATATCATAGAACACCATATTTCCAAGCAAATAAGATGAGCATAATGTATAGTAAAAAACAACCCATATGTGCCACTTTCAAGAATGAAGAATGAAGAAGCATTACACATTTTAAAAAACTTAGAGTTTCCACACAAAAAAAAAAGAGAGAAGAAAAGAAAAGAAAATAGAAGAGAAGAGAAGCTTTTTATAAAAACTTTTTGAAGACTTCAAAACTTGAAGAAAGGAAATGAAAAAACATGAGAGGAAGAAAAATGGAAACTACATTAGCTTAGCTTTTCCAAAACAATGAAAACCTCTCTTTTTCTTTTTCTTTCTTTTTTCCTCTTCTTTTTCTATTTTTCCTTTCTATTTTCTATCTTTCTTTCCTCTTTTTTTCCTACTAGCCAAATGTTGTCCTGCTTTTTTTAAGCCTTGGCCGTGTTCATGCATGCATGTGTCAATATGACCTCGAAGAGAATTAAGGTAAGTTCTAGAGAAACAAATCCATGGAAAAATATCTCACATGAAAGAAAATACTGAGACTGATATGGATGTGTCAGTCTAAAGGCTCAAAATCTCATTGGCTTTTGTCTACCAAATTTAGTCACTACCATTCTCAAGGAAAATAACTAGACTAACTAATTCTAAGTTGGAAGATTACTTATTCAATCATGTTATGCATTTTTTAGGTTTAATTGAATCTTGCTCATGACATACTAAATCCCCTCCCCCACACTTAAAACTTACATTGTCCTCAATGTAAGGTGAACTGCAAAGAAAAGGCAAAATATCCCAAATATAAATGCGAGAATAAGAAAACAAACTCCCCTTGGGTTGCCTCCCAAGCAGCGCCTTTGTTTATTGTCGTTGGCTCGACTCAAGTCTTTCTTCTTCAATCAATATAAATCGGATCCTCAAGGTCCAATTTTTCCACATTCTCTACTTGTCATAGAAAGTCTTAAGTCTATGGCCATTCACCTTGAACACTTTAGAAGTTACTAAACTTTGAATTTCAACTGCACCATGAGGAAAAATATTAGTGACAACAAAAGGTCCAATCCAACGAGAACTCAACTTACCTGGAAACAAACGAAGCCGTGAATGGTATAGAAGAACTTTTTGACCAACTTTAAACTCCTTCCTAGATATCATTTTGTCGTGATAAGCCTTCGTCTTTTCCTTGTAAATCCTTGCACTCTCATAGGCATCATTGCGAATTTCCTCTAACTCTTGTAGTTGCAACTTCCTGTGTTCTCCACTTTCATCCATCTTCATGTTGAAACTCTTGATAGCCTAATAAGCCTTGTGTTCTAACTCAACTAGAAGGTGGCATGGTTTCCCAAACACCAATCGATAAAGTGACATACCAATCACCGTTTTATATGCAGTCCTATACGCCCACAAGGCATCATCCAAGCACAAACTCCAATCTTTTCTACTTGGATTGACTGTCTTTTCAATGACGGACTTGATCTCTCTATTTGACACTTCTGCTTGTCCAATAGTTTGCGGATGATAGGCAGTGGACACCTTATGGGTCACATGGTACTTTCTCAGCAAAGTCTCCACAGTTAGATTACAAAAGTGAGTGCCTCGATCACTTATTAGAGCTCTTGGAATTCCAAACCTGGAGAATATGTTAGACTTGATAAAATCTGTAACAACTTTAGAATCATCAGTCCTGGTGGCTTTAGCTTCCACCCATTTCAAGACATAATCAACAGCAAGCAAAATATAAATATAACCAAAAGATACAAGGAATGGTCCCATGAAATCGATGCCCTAAACATAAAAAATTTTGCAAAATAGTATGGGGGTTTGTGGGATCTCATTCCTTTGGGATAT